>JANRMT010062856.1:73415115-73525402 GCA_026402145.1 Polypterus bichir lapradei
GTCATGAAAATAAAGAAAACACATTGAATGAGGAGGTGTGTCCAAACTTTTGGCCTTTACTGTATATATATATATATATATTTATAATTTTTAATGTAGGTAGATCATTTCGAGCTGGTCATTTTAAAAGTAGCTAGCAAGCTGAAAAAGTCTGGGCACCCCTGTGATAGACTAACATTTAAAAAAAAATTTTTTTGAATGCAATGCGATCTATCTGCACTACCTTTCCGATCTACCGGTCGATCGCGATCGACGCATTGGGCACCCCGATCTATATTATAATTACAGCTAGCTAATCCACTTGAAGACACCGTAGATAGATACTTATTCAGATTCTTGGGATAAATAAATTACTATCATAATAAACAACAACAGCAGCCCATAAACACACACAAGAATTGGAAAAAAGAAGAAAAACCTTCTGAACTTTCTAATAAGAGACAAGTCATAGTGAAATATTATTAAGACATTCTGCTGTAGGCACGAAGGAGCCCCAATAGTGTTGCCTGACACACTTTTATCGACTAATCCATTGGCTGAAACTACTTAATCCTAGTGTGTCATGGAGAGGATGTGCAGCATTCTTCCTAATGGCACTTGACTCTCTCCACCGCCACTGCCTCCAGTAGGTAGAGAGTGCATCCCATAAGTCTACATTCTTAACTAGCTTGTTGATTCAGTGGAAATCTCTTGATAGATCAACCAGTAATGCACATATAATATATTTTAGTGATTTTAATAATTTTTCCAGCACAATGGTGCCAAGTAGTGACATACTCCAATCAGCCCTGAACCCAGAATGAATGTTAAAGAGGCCAGGGTTATATGAACAGCTAGTTAATTCACCAGTATATTAGCAGAAAGAGGCTGCGGCAGGGAGGTGGACTCAAAGTAAACACAAAGGAAACCAACTTTTTACCTGTCTGAGCATTACCTATAAAGGGTTCACTTAGTCATTCCATTATATGCTGTTGCTGCCTGGGTTCGCATCCTGGGTCCTCCCTGTGTGGAGTTTGCATGTTCTCCCTGTGTCTGCGTGGGTTTCCTGTGGATGTCCAGTTTCCTCCCACAGTCCAAAGAAATGCAGGTTAGATGAAGTGGAGATCCCAGTTCATCCCTAATGTGTGGTAGGGTTGTGTTTGTGGGTGTGTTTGTGTGTGTGTTCGCCATGCAATGGACTGGCACCCTGACCCTGTCCTTCTCACCTTGTGCCCTATGCTATCTGAGATAGGCTTCAGCAGACCCTCGTGACCCTGTTCAGGACTAAACGGGTTAGAAAATGACTAATTGCCTCCATTATACGCACAATATTCAGACTTCTCATCAACTTTACTGAATTGCTGTTGTCTCACACCACAAAGCATCTCCGTTTGAAGATCTGCATTGTGGTGAATTGCCGGTGGTCAGTTGAAAACCCACAGTATCTGGCTCTGAGGTGTCTCCTTGAAGTGTGAGCTAAAAGGAAAACTCCCATTAGTCAGCCGCACAGAGACCGTCTCTGAACACAGTGAAAGAAGTGCTTCCTTGTGACGCCAGCTGATCTCTCTGCCTGTCCTCCCTCACCTTTTTTTTGCAGCATAACCTCTACACTCCACTCGTCCGCAGTGCAAATCCCACTTCGTCACCAAATTAATTCCCGTGGACTCACACGCTGAAGCAGCTTAGTTTGAAGAAATGCACTGTGTTGAACTGCTGGTGGTCAGTCGTAAACCCACAACATCTGGCTCACCAGTGGTCTCCTTGCTGTGTGAGCTAATAGGAGAACTCCATTACTCCAGAACTCTCTCCATGCAGAGACCATCTCTGAACACTGCAAGCTGATCTCTGTCTCTGTCAGCCCCCACCTTTACAGCACAGCATCACCACTATGCTGATTTTTGTTGGAACCTTTGGCCTTCTTACTTTCTAACTGTCAAGTGATTGTCAGTTATTCTCTCATGAATCTGGCATGAGAGGGCCTTTAAGCCCGGCCTGTTTAGTACTTCCAGGTAAACCCTAAGAAGCACTTCACGTGTCAATATCAGCTAGGGCTGAATCTCTTGAGCTCCCTCCAGCTGTTCCAGGTGTTTCTACACTTTCAAGACCCATTGCCTTACTAAAGGGCCTGGCACACACCCAGTCACTTGACCAGTACAATGGGCAGCAGAGGAGCATGCATACTATATGGTGACACTCTGCTGCCACCTGTCTGTCTGAGGAATCATGCCATCCTTTAAGTGATATTTTATACGGAGCATAACACCCCCTAGTGACAGAAGACCATTCCCAACTAGGTCCCTTTTTATAACTGACTAGGCTGACCCGCCTTTTAAGGCGACCGACTTTTAAGTTGACCACTTCTTAAGGCAATTCAATATGTAGATCAATTTGATATTTAATACAAACTCATTAATTTGGTTATATTGCATTTGATTGGTATTACTTTAATACTCGTTGTTTCTGTTATTTTTGTGATGAAATTTAAACTTTTTTTCTATATTGAGGTCGCCCTTTTGAACCCCCCTGATATTTACTACGCGGAGAGGCATTTGTACTCCATCAACATTAATTATTTCCAGAGACATACTTTTGTCTATTTTTCCAGCGCATCGCGCACAAAAGCAAGGGAACGATGGGAGCACCAGAACTCTGCTCACATCATGTCGCTTCGTACCGCAAGCTGCAAGTAGTAAGTCTGTGATAAGCGGAATACCACTACGCTTTCCACTCACAGGACGGAAGGACAATCCCGACCACTTTTATATAATAAGAAAGAAGAAGAAGATATCGCACAGTCTGGAGTAGAAAATAAATCTTTTACCTGGAAAAACGAAACTACAAATCCCATCGTGCATTGCAAAATGGACAGGGCGTGTGTGAAACTCCGCGCCTGCGTAGCACTCATGGGACGGAAGGACAATCCCGACCGCTTTTATATAGAAGGATAGAGAAAAGCCAAGCAAAATGACCCCTAAAAAGATTACAATATGCAAGCCTTCGAGGCAACTCAGGCCCCTTCTTCATGCAAGATGTAATTGATAGGAAATTTGTTTTCAGTTGACTATACTAATTTACAGTATAAATAAATAAATATCGGTAACACTTTATAATAACTGCACACTATGAAGCATTAGTTAAGCATGACTAAATACTTTGTTCATCATTTAGAAAGCATCGCTTCCACATTAATTGGCATTAGCAACCACTTTATAAATGCCATTATAAATGCTTTAGTACTGATCACAAAGCATATTTATAATGTCTTTGATAACTGCATTTACAATGCTTTATTAATGATCAATTAACTAATAATTAATATTTTTCAAAGAATCAGTACTAAAGCATTTATAATGGCATTTATAAAGTGGTTGCTAATGCCAATTAATGTGGAAGCGATGCTTTCTAAATGATGAACAAAGTATTTAGTCATGCTTAACTAATGCTTCATAGTGTGCAGTTATTATAAAGTGTTACCGAAATATCTTCTTAAATTTAAATAGCACTTTAGCACCCATGAATATGGAAAAATGCATAGCCACTGAAGTTGCTTTATAGTTTATTAAGGTAAATGTTTTTCTTTGAGAAATTTTCAGGAAGCAATAACATCCTAGCATTATTAAAAAATTCAATACAATACTAAGAAGAATAAGAACAAATCTTTTGTTAGGCTCCACTGTGAAGTTCTGTAATCAACTAGAAAAAATTATGTTGCCGCTGACAAATTAACAGGGTGCCGATTTCAATATTTTGAAATATGTACCATTTCAAACATTTTTTTCTTTTTTTATAGAAATGTTATAACATTCTCATCACATTTACAAATTACCGTGAAATTCTTACTTGCCCGTCCGTGCTAATCGGCATGCAGCATGTTGCCACTCTCAGCTGCCATGACTGGTGAATAGAATGCTTTACCTTAACTATAGAAACCATGTATGAAGATCTGATTATTTTGTTGGGGTACCTGGAAATTCCCCCCGCACATGTATATAAACATACTTAATGTTCATGTAAATGATGTACACTTTAGACTTTAGTTGTCCAGTCTCCAGTTGCTTTTGTTAAGACAATCCAGGAGTTTTGCCAGCTACCATTCATTCATTTATTTAACTAAAACATAAACCTTATCTAAAGTGGAATCCAGTTAATTGCGCATGGCCTAAACCAGTGGTCTGCCAGTCCTGGAGGGCCGCACTGGTTGCAGGTTTTCATTCTAACCCTATTCTTAATTGGTGACCAGTTTTTGCTGCTAATTAACTCCTTTTCCTTTTATTTTAATTGACTTGTTTTTTAAGATTTTCTCCCCTGATCAGTCCTCTGAATTGCTTCATTTCTTTCCTTAATTGGCTCCCAAACAGAAATGAAATGTGAAGTGACTAAACCAACAGAAGACCAACTAAATCAGGGCCTTCAACTCCAACCAGTACCTTAATTAGGAGTCGATACTTATTGCTAATTACACCCGTTCTTTTATTCCATGTCTTGTTGCTGCTCTCAGACATTTCCAAAATTGTTGATTTAAAATGTTAAAATGTTTTTTTGGACCTGAGCAGATCAGCATTCCTGAAACCTTCATCTTTCTTTATGTTCAGATATTGTATGATGGACACAGTTTGCTGGTCATGTTTTGGCTCATTTTCTATCTCATTATTGTTTGACTGCTAATTAAGGAAAAAGAAACAATTGAGGGGTCTGAGTCTTCACGAACAAGTCCATTAAAATGAATTCAAAAGAAGTTAATTAGGAGCAAAAACTTGTCACTAATTAAGAAAAGGGTTAGAATGAAAACCTGCAGCCACTGCGGCCCTCCAGGACTGAATTTTGAGACCACTGGCCTAAACCATGGGTCCTAAAGGGTCCTGTTAATATTCGCATAGACGTGGAAGCAAATACCTGCTACATACTCTTATGAATGAGTTCCTTGTGACCCTTTCTGCTATTTTAACATTTTGTTTTTTTTGCTCTTTTTCTATTCTTATTACAGGTTTAAAAACATTCTACAGCCAATGGTGATACATTGTAAAATTTTTAAAAAAAGCTTATTTAAATGAGCTCTCTTTGATTTAGGGTTTTGTTTCTGCTTTTGACGTATGTGTTTAGCTCTCCTGGTACGCAGCTTTGTGTGCATCTCTTGATCCTGTTTTGCCAGTTATTTGTATAATGCGTTGTGACAGATAGGGGGCGCTATCGCTCCCTTGAACCCCTGTCCACGACTCCAAACACCAGGTAAAAGTCCAAAATATGACTTTATTAATTCGCCACAGTGCACAAAGCACCCTCTCCTCCACTATACTCATAAACAATAATCAAATACACAATAAACAATCCTCCAACTCCCAGACGCGTTGTCCTCCTTCCACCCAGCTCAGCTCGCCGTCTGGGAGCTCCCATAGTCCTTTTATATTCCCTGACCCGGAAGTGTTCCCAATCCCCAGTCCATGTGATCTTGTATCACTTCCGGGTCAGGTAAAAAGTCCTTTTCTTCACCCCGGAAGCACGTCATTCCCCTTGTCCACGTGTGCTTCCGGGGCGTAGGGAAAATAACCATCGTTCCCCCCTGCAGCGTCTCCTAGTGGCCCCTACGGCATCCAGCAGGGCTGCGTATAAAAACTGCAATGTCCATGATGCCCTGCTGGTCTTCGGGGAACCTCCATACTGCAGGGAGGGCTCCACCTGGCGGCTTGGGGGTATTGGCCGGGACAAACGGCCGGCCATACACCACAGCGTATGTCAGATATCCAGTCGTATGCTCACAATGTTCCAAACGCATATATTTTGGTTAAAATATTATAAAATAAACCGTGAGCAAACTCAAACAAAAATGACTAATTTCAATGAAGATCTGCCACCCCTTTCATTATGGCGAAGGAACAGCTAAGCTGGCTATTCACACAAGGCAATCCTAAGTTTCACATTCTGTTATTAAAAGGAAGTTTTTAAATTCAGAGTGATACCTCAAATCAAACATTCTTTCAGAAATCTCTCAAATTTCAGTTATTACCTCCAGTCAAACACTTGATAAAATGACTCAGGAGCAAGGAAACATGTCATCTGAGTGATATGAGGTTTGCTTAATAAATCACTTTGTATGGCGTCTCTGGTACATACTACTGTACATAACTGTTTACGCTGCAGGATGAAAACAAATTGTGTCCCAAATATTAAAACAGCAGAATAAAGAAAGTTAATGTCACAAGGCAGCACTCATTTCACAATGTAGCTGGTCCGTGTTGGATTTGAATGTTGGAGTTTCAACAGTGTATCTCTAATACAAACTTTGACAGAAATTAGAGGTGCTTATAGACTACACAATAAAGCCTAATCCAGTAGCATATTTGTTTTCTCTTTCAGATCAATCTAATGGTTTCCCTGAACATTATGATTGTGAACATCCACACAACACAATCAATAGCCTGCCATTCTTCTGCTTTCAGCACTACATGGTTCATTCTTTTTTTTTTCTGTTCCTGACGTAAAGAGAGCTTTTAAACTATTTAATAGCAACACAGTATCCGGTTCAGGCAAATTTTAAAAACCTGTGTCAATCAATTGGCTGACATCTTCATTTCAGTTCAAGTCGCTTTATTTTTGCACACAGAGTATTGTTACAAGGTGTGGTCCCCGGCCGGGAGGACCAGAGGAGGGCTTGTGCCTCCTCCAGACTGCGAGGGGGCGTCCGTCCTGGTTTATGTTGGGGGTCTCGGGTACAGGGCTTGGAAGCCCAGCCCTGTAGGGACCCGTGGCCACCGCCAGGCGGCGCCCCGATGCCGGAGTATCCCGTGTGGGACCCGGTCGGGGCTGGAGCCCGGCCGGGACACCCAGGAGGACCAGAGGAGGGCTTGTGCCTCCTCCAGACCGCAAGGGGGCGATCGCCCTGGTTGTATTGGGGGCCAGGCGGCGCCCTGGTGCCTGAGGAACCCTGGAGCCCAGCACTTCCGCCACACCAGGAAGTGCTGGGGGGGGGAAGAAGACAAGGAACACCCGGACGGCTTCCGGGTGCGCAGCCGGCACTTCCGCCACACTGGGGTGTGGCCAGGACTGATTGGCGGGAAGCAGCTGGAGCCCATCCGGGTTCCCATTTAAGGGGCCGCCTCCCTCCAGTCGGTAGTGGATGTCGGGTGGAAGAGGACAGAGCTGGAGAGAGGACGGGAGGCGGCCAGGAGAAAGGCATAGAGACTGTGAGGCCTGGACAGTTGGGGGAACGGTGCGAGAGGCACTGGGGGTGCACGTGAGCACAAACTGTAAATATTATTGTATAATAAACGTGTGTTGGGTGAACATAAGATGTCCGTCTGTCTGTGTCCGGGCCAGCGTCCACAAAGGTCTTAATTAAGATGCAAATAAACTTTACCAATTACTACACATAAAGACACAGTGTTGTTTAAATATACAGGGAAGCAAAGTACTGTAGTTTAAATCTGATTAATATAAACAGTTTAACTCAAAATGAATTGTTGAAGCATCTTTAATGATTCACTGAGAATCTCGTGTCCCTACCTGCTTCAAGAGGACAACAATCAGCTGTTTGTCTAAGAAAACTAAAAGTGGACTGTCTGAGTGACCACAGACCATTGGCATTCACTCCAGTTGTGACCAAGTGCTCTGAGAGACTGGTTTTAGGACACATTCAACAGAACATTCCAGACAGTCATGATCACATCCAGTATATATGATATCACAACCAGTCCACAGAGAATGCCATATCCCTCGTATTTCATACCATCCTGGCACATCTGGATAGTAAAAACTGCTATGGGCGTGCATTGTTTGTTTTCTTCTCCTCCCAGTGGACTTAAGGGGTACTCTTTACTACAAGACTGTTAGCCTCACACTAGGGAAGGCTGCCAAGTTTAAAAGGGATAACCAGGAGAGAAAACGTAAAACGAGGGGATAGTCCAAAAATTTTTTTTATCAGGTCTATACACAAATCGAAACACAAGAATTGTAGTAAGAAATTTGAAAGTCAAGAACTGGGAAATATAAATGGCAGTAACACATGTACAATGATTGTTTTTCTTTGAATATCCACAGATTTGGGTAGTTGCATATTTGACACACTCAAATATACTATTGGGGCAGCACGGTGGCGCAGTGGGTAGCGCTGCTGCCTTGCAGTTTGGAAACCCAAGTTTGCTCCCCGGGTCCTCCATGCGTGGAGTTTGCATGTTCTCCCCGTGTCTGGGTGGGCCGGTTTCCTCCCACAGTCCAAAGACATGCAGGTTAGGTGAATTGGTGATTCTAAATTGTCCCTAGTGTGTGTGCGTGTGCCCTGTGGTGGGCTGGCACCCTGCCCAGGGTTTGTTTCCCGCCTTGCGCCCTGTGTTGGCTGGGATTGGCTCCAGCAGACCCCCGTGACCCTGTAGTTAGGATATAGCAGGTTGGATAATGGATGGATGGACGTATACTATTGTAGTCGAAGCCATCTGCACAATGCTATAATTTTGAGGACCATATGCAACCAGCAACAGTGACACAAATGACTGACTGAAAGCAATTTTCATTATGAAAATAAATGCAAAGATCAGATTCACATCCCAAAAAAACATAATGGGAAACAATCATTAGGAAGAAAGCTTAAATACGTGTACAAAAAATTGCCAACTTACATAATCATTACAAAGGGGTGTCAAGGATGCATAATCATTATTATAGATGCCCAAACCACTTCAAATGGCAGATCTTAATTTGGAGAAACAGCAGCATTTCTATTTCAAGTTTCTTCTAGATTGTGAGGCTCGTTAGTCAGACACTGATATTGAACGTTAAAGAAGTTAGTCTTTTGGCCTTTACATACATTTAGTGATGGGAAATGAATGAGGACACGATGATAACTAGATAGCTGTGCACATTGTGCATAGATTTATCCTCCACTTCACTACCAGAGATGTCCAGAGCACTTCCATCGTCCACAAAGATGTCAGTCCTCTTCATTCAAATTTCAGCAGATACCGCCAGTAGATGATGCTAATTATGTCATGGTCTTCTTCACAAGATACGATAGAGGGGTTCTGAGATGGGACATTGGTTAAGTTAGATAAATCAACTGCCGGAGTACGGTCGGTAGGTGTTTTTGTTTAATGTTTCAGCATTTCATCATATTAGAATGTGAGAACAATTTTGATGAAAAGAGATCATTCCACCCAACAAAGCTTGCCAATCCTAGCCAACTAATTCCTCCAAAAAGTCATCAAGACGAGGTCTGAAGACCGCTAAAGTCCTGCTCTCTTCCACACTGCTTGGTAATTTGTTGCACGTGTCTACGATTCTCTGTGTGAAGAAAAACCTCCTAACATTTTTCTCCTTGACAAGTTTCCACCTGAGTCCTCAAAGAAAAGCAGCGAGTCATTTGTTTTGTGATTCATACTGTTGATGTAAAAGTATTATAAGCATGAGAACATCCTCCATGCATTGAGTGTTTTTTTGGCTTTGGGTTATCTAAATGTACAGTATCAGCCATTCAGTGTATAGCCAATAGGGCCAAAGTGAAGGGATGTGGACATGGATTAAAAACATTTTGTAAATGCCTTTGTCAAATGACTTAAACGTTTAATGTCACATACAGCAGTATTTATAAGAGGAAGAGACAACACAAATAGAAGGAGTCTGCTAAATTTTACTTACAGCACAAAGATAAAAATAGTGTGGGAGTTCATTGTTTGAGAGAACTGCAATGGCAGCATTACACCAAAGAACAAGGTGAGATAGGGGATTGTAAAACCTTGTCAGGGATACTGTAAAGATAAAAGGTACCGTAATTACAAAATGATATATTATTTTATTACCCTCCAACTTTTTGCATTTAGTATATAATTAGTAGTAGTACTGGAAAGTTTCCAACTATTCTTAATTTTTCCTTCTGGGGAAAAAAAAATCTACAAATTGTAATAACTGATTCCAGGGACAATATGGTCCCACCCAGGGTTGCTTGGGGTTATGGCACAAATGCCAAGGAAAATCCTTTATTAAAGAATAATTAAATTTAATGGGCAGGATTTAAAGCCAGAGGGTTTGTTTGGAAACACAAGCATGCTAACCTTCACTGCACACATGGCACTGTTTCTCTCCCAACAGATCACACTGTAGTACTTCTTGACACCTTCTCTGACCCTGAGCTGCCTCAGGCTGAACTTATCTGTCAAAAACCCGACCTAGAATTGTAGGTACCTGTGTGTCATACTTTGAGTTTGTAACTTAAAAAAACAAAGTTGTGCATAAAGACCAAACAGATATTGTGTTTAATAGATATAGAGGTTAAGCGCTGAGATCCCAGCCATCGTTTTTGCTGTTTCCATATACAAGCCTATATTTTGACTGTCGCTTGATCTTGATGTTAGTGGGTGGGCTCTACTTTTCTACGATCTGAGTATTGAATATTAAGTTAATTTATGGGGTTGCCAAGCTAATGAGGGACTAGGTAAGGTCAGCAGCCTGCTCTAATAGGGACCTCCCTGAGAGCAGAACATCTGCACCGGAAAATGGAGTTTATCTGTGCAAGCAATGGACAGACAGGGGCCAGCAAGGGGCAACATCCCCTGTCACCATGACCAGTTCTTTAAACTCAAACCCCTGAGTGCACAATAGTGACACAGACAGAAATAAGGTATCAAGCAATGGAGGACCAGCAGGAGACAATGGAAGTAGTTAATCAAAGTGCTAAACTAGAGGGAGCTCAAACACCATTGTTTAGTGAGAGCAGAAACCCAAAGTAATCACTGGATGGGGTTTAAAGGCCATTAGATTTGGAGTCTGGAGTCTACGCAAAAGCTCACTGGAAGGAGGAAGACTGCCTAGAGTCAGTATATCTAATCTGATCAATCTATCAATCTATCAACCTACCTACTTACTTACTGTCTGTTTGTTGGATGTGGTCTTCAGTTACTCTAAATATTCAACCCTGGATAGGCCACCTGTCGATCACAAGGCCAATTTACAGTTCCTCATCAACCGTGCTTGCATATCTTTAGGATCTTTAGGACTTTCACAGCATAACGCATACACAGCATGATCCTTTTGATGTAAAAATCCATATTCACTCGTCCAAGAGTCTTGAAAAGAGAGAACATCAAGTTTTGGTCTTTTATGAGTCCTTTTAGGGCAGTATATTACTTAATAATAACGAGGTTTGTTTTAATGTACCACAGCCACACTGAGCACGTGGTTTCTATTTACATGTGAGTCGCATGTGCAAAACGTAGGTGAGGGTGCGAATGTGTGCGCTGTAATTAAAATATATCTTTTTACTATATTTCAGTTCAATCAGAGTGTCGGTCCAAGTGCCAAGTAGGTTGCCAACTCCTGATGTAGACCTTAACAGAATCCCCCATATTTCATACTCTTGTGCCACTGTAAGGATTGACTGCTACTGTAGTTCTATGTCCATATTTTGATCATAATATTATTGCGCCATCGTCATGACAGACTGCTACCTGGACCCTATTACCTGTCTCGCTCTCCGTGCTACATCTGATTCACCTTCGGTACCTCTATGGCAGGCTGCTTGCTGACTGGGGCTGTCTTTATTTTCAAACCTTTGCTTCAACCCAGTTTACCATCCAATAGAGGTCTTCACATAGACATCTCCTTGTACCATTAAGGGACTTCAGTTAGACAAGGAATGAACAATCTAACCTCCCAGCCCCCTTCTAGCAGTCATACAGAAACACTGGCTTTATCAGTTTACTCAGAAATATATTTGTGTCCATCAAAAAATAATGCAAGTACAGAGTGCTGCATAGAATCATGCTACCAGGATGGGTTAAATCTTCTTGCAGTCCCACTAGTAACACCAAGATATTGGTAAACACTCCCAGATGGCTCATTCTTTTAGTTATAAATTACATGTTCTCAATCCAAAGCCCAGAGAAGAACATCCCTGAAAATGTCAACTTCTGTAAAAAGCAGCAGCTTTCCACCTTTCTTCTTGCCCAATCAACATGGCTATCATTTTAGATAGATAGATAGATAGTGTCAGGGATGCCAGGGGCAACGACCCGGCCGGGACGCCGTGAGGGACCGGATGTGGGTCTGTGCCCACCCTGGATCACATGGGGGCCGCCTTCCTGGTTGCTTTGGGGGCCACGGGTTGAGGGCATGGAAACCCTACCCTGTAGGGGCCCGTGGTCACCGCCAGGAGGCGCCCCAATGCCTTGGGGACCTGTTACCTCAGCACTTCCGCCACACCAGGAAGTGCTGGGGGGAAGAATTAAAAGGGCGCCCAGAGAGCTGCCGGGAGAACAGCCGGCACTTCCGCCACACTGGGGCGTGGCCAACGGGGGAGTGTCGGAAACCACCTGGAGCTCATCCGGGAGCATATAAAAGGGGCCGTCTCCCTTCATTCAGGGCTGGAGTCGGGTGGAAGCAGGACGAGGCAGAAGAGGTGTGGAGGCGGCCCGAGAAGAAGGCATTTGTGGCCAGGACTGTGATTATTGGGGTTTGTGCACTTTATTGAACTGGGTCTGAGTGACCAAACCATTGTAAATAGTTGTAAATAAACGTGTGGTGGTTTGATGAACAACATGTCCGCCTGTCTGTGTCCGGGTTAGCTCCACAATAGATAGATAGATAGATAGATACAGGTAGATAGATAGATACTTTATTAATCCCAAGGGGAAATTCACAAATTTATAGTTAACCATAACAGATTAAAAGAATGTACAAAAGAAAGACATCAAGATCACTAATAAGCGACAAAGAGAAACTCTTCCCATAACCCAGTTCAAAGTTATTTTCTCTGGGACTCAAAGCTAACGAAGCAAAACATTCTAGAATTCTGCTTCGTATTCTAACTTTCCCAGCATGCACTACACTCCTATTTAGCTTGACAAAACTTCCGGCTAAATGTTTATCACCTGACATCTGCCAGTGCAAGCGTTTTAAAGCTATATAATATTGATCGGAATTCTAACCAGAACTCAAAATGGATGAATGCCCACTACTGAAGAGAGAAAATCAGTTGGAATACCAAGCAAGAGAGCTGAGTGGCATACTATACCATAGACTGGCAGGGGCACTCCTGGAGAAGGCTGAATGCATGGATGGCTTGTGTGGTTGGTGCTCTTACTGAACCTGCTATCCTGTCAATAAGGTCTACCTAAACATGGTTCGCCTGGAATTCCCAAGATACTCTCAGTTCTAGATAGTTGAATGTTTTCATTGACAGTATAAAATACGGCACTAAGGCTTACTAGAACTGATCTGCTGATTTGCTCAGGGCCTACTGTTACTGATTTTAGTTACTTGGTCCTCAAGGTCATCTGCAAGTAACTTTGGGCAATGTCCTAATTCATCAGCTTCCTAACTTCAGCAAAGAAGGGTCATCGCTCATTTTCTCTACAGTTTAATTTGGAGGAACCCTCAGAGGTGAATTCCATTTTGTATCCTTGAACCCTTGGGCGTAATATTGATGTATCTTCACGTTTTACAGTATGCAAAGTCTTAAGATAAATATTAATCAAATAAAAATTAACTTACTTTTTTTTTTAAATACAGGGTTTTTAGATAAACTGAATTAATTGTGTTTTATAATTGATGGATAGATATATTTAGGAAGCCTCCGGGCAGTAGAATAATTCATCGTTGTTGTCTCCTCCCCATTTTTTATCTGGCTATTGTGGACTTCACATGAGCACCTCTTGTAGGGTTGCATTGTTCTTATTTTTCTTAGATTATCTGCCTGAGGAGATCTCAACTGCTGTCTGTAAATGATCCCAGTTTGTGTTTGTGTGACTTGGGATGGACTGGTGTGGTTCTTATGTGGTACCATTTGCTCTTCGGATCTACTGAAAAAACGAATGCAGACAGTTGATGGACGGATGGATGTGACCTTCTGTTAAATCATTTATAAGACAAACAGAGCAGCATAACTGAAAAGCACAGAACAAGAAGTATATTCCATCCAGACCATTTTTTACATACACACATCTTCATTCACCACACGCTCACCTCTAGTGTTACCAGGAGCTTTCTGTTATGATAATCAGGAGACCACAAACACTGAACCATGCTGATCTCTCCTCAGGCGGGAAATGACCTGCCTCTGTGGCTTTTCTTACCCAGCTCTTCTATTTTTAACCAACAACTTTGTATGAAGCCTGGGCCCTGTGCTGTTTGTGCAGCTTTGCCGCACAGTCAAGTCTAGGCAGGGGCTCACTGGTGGGCAACAGGGAAGGTTTAGGATGTACTTTTTCACAAATGTTTCTTGTGTTGTCATTCTTGATCAGACAGTTCTTTTATTCAGAACGCTTACTGTATGCTCATTTTCAACAGTCAACCAACATTCACCTTTCAGGGCAGCTTCGTCCTTACCTCCTGGACCTGTGTTGACTTTCAGAATGTGAGTGCATCACAATGGTTTGTAACAAAGGCTTATGGCTGGGAATCACTAAGTGGTCAAATCAGGGTTCTTTGTATTATTTTAATCTAACAGATGTTTTTATGCAAAGTATCATTGAGATCAGACAATCCAACCCTGCCATCAGGGGTTAAGATTGCTTTTCAAGTGAGGTTACTTGCTAGGTAGGTTGATAAACCCGGCAAGGAGCGCCAACAATTCTGCTTCTGCTGCTAGCCATCATCATGCATGGTGAAAGTCATCTTATCCTGTGTGTTCACCAATAGGATTTATTCATCTCCTCAGACTGCAGACTGAGGTTATACACAAGGTGTTGTACTTTCTAGCTCCAGTGGCACCCAGGAAAGCACAGTGATGATTAACAGACATTTCACCAGCTAAGGACAGAACTGTAGTCGTCAAGTTAAGTTGGAACAAAGTTACAGCCAAGATCTTCATGGAGGAACAATGTGTCTCAGGTAATGACTACCTGCTAAATTTGGACACACATGTACCACTTCAAGCTCCCACAAATTCACTCCCAGTGTTTAACAATGACAAACATTATGTGTTAAAAGTGCTGCAACTTCCATTTGGCTATGACAGTTCTTAGTTCATTCTTTGTAATTCCACTGCAGAGAGTATTTCTTTTTATCTTCTTGGGCCTTGACCTCTTCATATGAATGAATTTCTCAGAGATGGCCAGCTGTGTTAAAACTAGGAAGTTTGCCCCATTCTCTTACCAGCCCTCATTTAGGTTTTTCTTGCTTTGTGGTCCTAAGAGAAGGTTTGTGGATGTGGTTAGAGAGGACATGCAGGTGATGTGTGTGACAGAACAACAAAATGCAAAGGACAGAAAGATATGGAAGAAGATGATCCGCTGTGGCAACCTGTGACGATGTGGTTTTGGCTCCACACTCCCATCGCTGTTCAGGAGTCCTTCAACCCAACACCGTCGGTAATGTCACCGATGAGCTAGACAGTGGAGGCAATAACAATCGAGCAAGGGGATGGTTCAAATGTGCAAAAGTGCTTTTGTTAAAAGACAATCAAAAAACAGTGTTCAATAAATAATGCTGTGCAGTTCAAAATTCTTCAATAAATAATCCAATAAAAGAAACCGTGGAGGTTAAAAAAAAATACACACAAACAATCCTTTTAAAACGACGTTAAAACGTTCATACAGGAAGCAGTCTTTTAAAAATCCACAACAATGACAAGTTCAGTGCTTCTTTCCTGTTAGTATTAGTGTCTCACCTGCTTCTCCCATACAGGCCCTTCAACAGGCGAGACGCTCTCTCTCTGTAGCTGCCCTTTTCTTCTACGTCCATTCACACGAGACTGGAGACCTCCCGATCCCTGGCTTCGGTCTGGCACTCATCCCAGTCCCGAGACTTGGTTGGGGAATCCATCACCAAGCCTCATGACTCCTGCTGCCTTTCCGGCCTTCCGCGGCCAGTCGTCTTTCCCTGGTCACTCCTGCTACCTGATCGCTCAGCGGGAGCGACATCAACTCTAACGCCTGGGTGTCGGCCTAACACCCAACTTCCTCGCAGCTGCCCACGAGCGCTCGTTCGCTTGCTCATCCACACACTCCGTGTGTCTCTCTCTCGCACCGACTTGCTTCCTCTCTCGCTCCTTGTAACCTCTGTCCTTTTCATTTAATTTTTCATCGCTGATCTTTTCTTTTGTTCTTTCTGATCCTCTCCCAACCAACTTGCGCTTCTTTTATATTGCGAGGGGCCATAGCAGCTGCAGCACATCAGCCATGGGAACAATCACGGATGTGGGCAGCTACTCACCTGTGCACTCGGTGAGAAACACCCACTCACTAAGCCGCCCACTCACTAAGCCGCCGCGAGTCCGTTGATTATTTTTTAAAAAAGAAACGGCCTTTGCTGAGCGAGCTGTGGACCCATAACACCACACAACCCCTAACAGGAGCAGCCGAAAGAAGAAGAAGAATTGGTTCTAAGGTCACTAACACTTTATGGTTATTGTTGGTGATCTTCATTTTAGGCAGCCAGAAAGTTTTCAATGAGGTTCTGTGATTTTTTTTTTCTTAACAGATTCCATTCTCCTAGGAGTTTGTCCATTCCATCACAGCTGATGTCTGCCCACAGACTTTGTCATTGGAGCCCCCAGGCTTTTCTATCAGAGTCGAATGTCCAGTTCTTAAATACACAAGTCCATGAAGGTAAGAAGCAGTTTAACCATCTTCTTGAAATGTCTTGAAAACCATTCACATCATTTCAAATTATTGTTCTTGTGACCCTTTTACAACACGCTGTGACATGTATACCAGGACAGACAACAGGTGCCCCCCCTCCACACTTTCTTTAGGACTGGATGGAACATTTGGCTGCCCTTGGATGGAGTGGTCCCATAGTTATAATGAGCATCACATTTAGTGAAAGAGATCTGGAAACCAGAAGGACATTTTGAAGAAACAGAGAAAGAGTACTGGACTAGGAATATCAAAATGTTACTATAGATGAGATCAGTGTCTTCTCCATACCAGTATTTCCAAGGCTTCATTAAAGCATTAGCACTGCCTTAGCCTTGTCCCTGCTACCTGCCATTTTGTCACCTTCAGGACTTTGATACAAGGTAATATACAGTACAGGCCAAAAGTTTGGACACACCTCCTCATTCAATGTGTTTTCTTTATTTTCATGACTGAAGGCATCAAAACTATGAATGAACACATGTGGAGTTATGTACTTAACAAAAAAAGGTGAAATAACTGAAAACATGTTTTATATTCTAGTTTCTTCAAAATAGCCACCCTTTGCTCTGATTACTGCTTTGCACACTCTTGGCATTCTCTCGATGAGCTTCAACAGGTAGTCACCTGAAATGGTTTTCACTTCACAGGTGTGCCTTATCAGGGTTATTTAGTGGAATTTCTTGCTTTATCAATGGGGTTGGGACCAGCAGTTGTGTTGTGCAGAAGTCAGGTTAGTTGGACGATCATTTATTTTTCAACAGGACAATGACACCAAACACACCTCCAGGCTGTGTAAGGGCTATTTGACCAAGAAGGAGAGTGATGGAGTGCTGTAAATGGTCATGAAAATAAAGAAAACACATTGAATGAGGAGGTGTGTCCAAACTTTTGGCCTGTACTGTACGTATGAGCGACACAACACACAGGACTTCATAGCACACAATGAAGTTAAAGACTAATGAGTGTCCTTTATGATACAAGTTGAATCTGTTCTGACAAAGGTTTCTTGTGTTTTCAATAATACCCTTGCCCATACAGCAGAACGATGGTTGTTGTCTTATTCACAATTTCACAGCCAGGTAAGAGTGCTATTCCATTAAAGGTTTCCATTTGTTATTTTAAGAGCGTAACAGGAAGACAAGGATGTAGTCAAAACAAAGAAGCGAGGGTCAAAACCAGGACAATTACTATCAGAAACCAAAACCAAGAATCGCGAGGCAAAATCAAAATCAGAAGGATGCAGAAAACCGGAGAACCAAAAGTAAGAAAAATTTGAAAAAAAGTTTGAAGGTTTTTCAAATCCATGTAGTTGGATGAGGAAGTATAACCTCATTTGACTTTTTATCTCGTTATACCGTGATTGACAGGTCATGACCTCTGAGGACACACCCACTCCAGGAATCAACAATAACGCCGTCAAAATGAAAAAACAGCCAAATCAAAACCACAGGTATAACTCAAAACTACACAAAACCAATGGATTTCTTAGGGTTTAAAACCCCCAACAGACCCTAACACCTGGATACTCGGCTTGGGCTGATACCTTCTTTTTTGCAGTTTTGATATTATGTTGTATTTTGTTCCTGTCACTGCCTGGTGTCATCATCAGGGCTGAATTTTAGGGTCTTGTGGACTTTTCCATATTGGATGGCATTTTTGCATAACCGTCGCCGGGGTCATCTCCTACGTTACTATGGGCGTAGTCTCTGGGGTCATGACCTTGAGACTCCTTGCTGTTCAGTGCTCTATGACTTTTTGTCCGTGAAGAGCGCAATATAAATAAACTACTACTACTACCTTGACTTCACCAAGCTTTAGATCTTTTAGAACACAAACAGAAACACTCTCTTGCTATTGATGTTCGCGTCTTGCCTGACTTTGACTTTGATTCTTGCCTCTTGCCCGGATTTCAGTCGTTTTGTTTATAATTTGTTGGTTTCAGTTTTGCCTTTTGCTTGCATCTCTCAGCTCATTTGAAAAGATTAGTTATCTTTTTCCTGTCAAACCAGGACGCAAAGAATTTCATCAGGGCAGCGTTTAGGATTCAGCTTTTGTACTTCACTCTTTTTTATTGATCATCATTTTTGTAGTTTTCATCAACAACCTTGTCTGTGTTTTTGGTATTAATTGTCATTTTTTCTCTGTCCCTTTCCCCATAATTACATGTTTTGGGGGAAACTCCTGTTTACGGTGCCTGTTGCCTCCACTTCATATTGTTTGGCTCCCTTTGATATTTGATTTTTGTCCGCAGCTTGATCTTTGCATCATTTTGGCTTCCTTTGTTTTGTGGTTTTGCTTATTGGCTTGCAGACTTGGTTCTGTTGAGTTTTGAATGACCTTTTTGTGTGTTGCTCTTTTCTTTGTTTCATTTTTTAGTTTTCTTGTTCATTTAACATTTAGTTTTAGAGGTTGTGTATTAGGGCGGCACGGTGGCGCAGTAGGTAGCACTGCTGCCTCACAGTTAGGAGATCCGGGTTTGCTTCCTGGGTCCTCCCTTTTTAGGTTTTCTTGTTCATTTAGCATTTAGTTTTAGAGGCTGTGTATTAGGGCGGCACGGTGGCGCAGTAGGTAGCACTGCTGCCTCGCAGTTAGGAGACCAGGGTTCGCTTCCTGGGCCCTCCCTGCGTGGAGTTTGCATGTTCTGCATGGGTCTCCTCCGGGCGCTCCGGCTTCCTCCCACATTCCAAAGATATGCAAGTTAGGTGCATTGGTGATTCTAATATAGTGGGTTGGATAATGGATGGGTTGTGTCTTATTGAAAAGCAAATCCTTTGTTTTGTAATTTTTTAATGTTTTTGTATTGTGTAACTTTGTTAAAATTTCAGTTATTGATTTTAATATAAAAATGTAAACGTTAATAGTGTTGTCTTTTAGGCTAGAGTTTTTGCGTCCCCTGTTGGCATTGCCTGTTTAGACCCAAATCACAACAGTCCTCCCTGACTCACAGTTGGCAGTGGGTATCAAACATGGGTTACTGGAGTCAAAGCTGCTAGTTCAATGACTTAACTGAGCGAGATCTGGATTTAACCAGCTGCAGTTGTGCTCGCTGTGCATGCCAGCTCTCACATTCGCCCCTTCCCTGAGTGAATCCTGGACTGGTTCTCCCAGTTCTCACCAACCTCTTCCTCAGATGTCTCTATTGGGCTTGGGGTTTTGTACTTTCCTTCCCCTTTATGGCTACAATATTATAGCACCCTCCCTGAGATGTTGGCAAGAAAATTAAACACAAATTGCTGGAATTCCAGTCGCCAGATCAGCAGCCCGGCTAAAGGAGAAATCCATATAACCAGCTTCAGATCTGGCAGCAGGCTTTCCCGCACAGTGGCTCTCTTAGCCTCACTACTATATTACAGTTCCTTTGACACCACAAAGCCACCTCACTGATGTGTTGTATGCGCACATGTGCTGTGTCTGCATGGGAGGCAAACACATAAAGCGGTAAGTCATTGAGCTCCATTATCAATGCAATTACCAGTTTTATTTTATAGCAACCCAATCACAACACTCTTTACAAGAGTAAATGACATATGAATTGCTTAGACAACTGCTTCCCTGAGGTTTGTACTTGTAATTTAACAAATGAGGTGCTTTGTGGACAAATCCATGGTGGCACGGATTGGCCTTCTTCATCTGCCAGAGGCTTTGCTAATCATTCATTGAGTGCTCTGGAGACCGAGTGAAGTCAGAGGACTAACCAATGAATCTGGATGCTTGGTCTTGTGACCATATTGCCTATTCTGTTTGGTGAACTCTTCACTGAAGATGCTCCAGCACTGCTAGCAGCATACATCTTCACCCAGCAGGGATCTTATCTCATGATTTGTCTTGCATAACCCACCCATTGACCTCCAAAGGTTGTAACCACAGCCTGCTTATCTACCTGAACACACTAGGCCTGAGACAGGACCCCAGCTAATGTCAATTTTCACCTTTGTCTTCTTTTTGTATCTTGTATTATTTCACATAAACATTGACTTTTGCATCATAAGCTTTATACATGCATTTATACAGTTAAACAGATTTATCTGTAGACCTGATGTTCCTAAATAAAAAATCCTGCAATGGACTGGCACCCCATCAGGGGATTGTTCCTACCCTGCACTCAATGCTTGCTGAGATAGACTCCAGCTTCCCCAAGACCCTGCTCTCGATCTACAAGTTTAAGAAAATGTATGGATGGAGGGATATTTCTAAAAAGGTTGACCATCATTTTATGTAGCTCACTGTATGAAAACAAACCCCCAAACAAGGCTCATGTATGTGATGTCATCCTTATAATGACACAGTATTTGTAGTGAAGTCCACCAAAAGGCTTGTCATAGAGAGCCCCATGAACACAAGGAGACTTCTCACACCCCAGCCTGGATTTGGTGCAGTGATGGACTCCCATTCCCAGCAACCTAGTGCTAGAAAACCTGGAGTTAGAAAACTAAAACTAGGAAAATGAAGTGCAGGCATGGCACACGACTAGAACAGGGAGATGTGTACGTTTATGTCTGCCACTGACTTACCCATCTCATATGTCTTTGTGGCAGTTATGACAACTGCAGATGGTGTGATTTCCTTCAACATCTACTGTATGCATGTGGAAGGACATGAAATGTAGCAAATTTACAAACTTGATATACAGAACGGCAGAGTGGTTACAGATTCACAATCCACTGTTTGTGGGGTCTCTGCATGTTCCCCCTATGCTGTTGGGTTGTTTCTCTTCAACTATTCTCATTTTCTTCTCATATCCCAAAGGCTGATGGGTAAGGTGTTTCTCTGACAGACTGGCACCTGTCCTGAGTGGTTTTCCACCTTGTGCCCAATGATGCTTGGAGTGCCTTTGACTGAGAAACTTGATGATTTGTTTATGGAAATAATAATAAGAAACAAATTAGAAAATTAGCTAAATTAAAACAACATACTAAGTCACAGACAGCTTGAGTTTATGAAAGGAAGGTCCCGCCAAACCAATCTATTAGGATTTTAAGAAGCAACTGGAATAGTTGACAAAAACAAAGCATATGACATAATTTACTTAAACTTTCAAAGAGCATTTGACGCAATCCCACACCAAAGATTAAGTCTGAAACTAGAAGCTGTAGGCATCAGAGGTAACCTACAAAACTGGATCCCTAGTTGGTTCACCGGCAGGAGGCAAAGAGTACAGATAAGAGGAGACTGCTCCACATTCGCGCGGTTATCAGTGGAGTCCTTCAGGGGTCGGTCCATGGACCATTGCAATTTCTGATTTGTATTAATGATATTCATTCTGGTATCGTTAGTAAACTTGTGAAATTCACAGATGACACTAAAAGGAACGAGGGATGGCAGATTCTGAGGAGCCAGCAAAAAGAATTCAGAAGGACATTTTAAATTCAGAATTGGGCAAACACTTGGAAAATGCAGTTTAAAGTAGAAAAGTACAAAATGCTAAACTTGGGCAAAAGGAACATCAATTATAAATACAAGATGGGAGACACTGCTATATAGGAAGAAACCTCTAACAGGATTAAGGGGTATATGTTGACACAACATTGTTGTTGATTAAGCAATGTACAGAAGCAATTAAAAAGGCAAATAAAATGTTAGGTTATATCATGAAAACTGTTGAATTTAAGTTAAGGAACATTATACTGAAACTACATAATGTACAGTAACGCCACATCTTGAGTATTGTGTGCAGTTCTGGTCACCACAGTACAAAACAGACATAGCAGCACATGAAGCTGTGCAGAGGAGAGCAACCAAGTGTATCCCAGGACTTAAAGACATGTCCTACCTACTCTGACAGACTCAGAGAATTCAACCTGTTTAGTCTTCAGAGGAGAAAACTAATCCAGGCACTTCAAATCCACAAAGTAATTGATAAAGTCAATCCAGCAGCATTTTTTCAATTTAAGGGTGAATCACATACTAGAGGACATCAGTGAAAATTAAGAGAAAGTGCATTTAAAACTGAAGCCAGGAAGCTCTTCTTTACTCAAAGAGTTGTGGGACTCTGGAACAAACTACCGAGACATTTAGTTGAAGCAGAGACCGAGACAACATTTAAGAAGAATCTGGAT
This sequence comes from Polypterus bichir lapradei, assembly GCA_026402145.1. Taxonomy (NCBI): domain Eukaryota; kingdom Metazoa; phylum Chordata; class Cladistia; order Polypteriformes; family Polypteridae; genus Polypterus; species Polypterus bichir. Next base: position 73,437,710 of record JANRMT010062856.1, read on the forward strand.
GAGATATTAGGACAGCTTAGCTTTTAGCTAAACAAATGGGCTTGATGGACTTAATGGTCTCCTCTGGTTTGTCAAATTTCTTGTGTTCTCATGTGTAGGCAATGCTAAATCTGGGATTTGGTATAGATGTGTGTATGTATTGTGAAGAAAAGGGACACAAAGAACAGATTAACGGTTGGAGGAATTCCCCGTATAATGTTCATGGCTCCAAGCAGTCAATGACATCTGATACTACAGTCAAAAGATGCATAAACATATAAGAGGCAACCAAAAACAATCTTCAGGGGGTTTTTATGAGGTAGTGGCATGAAGTACGTAAGCAGAGGAAATGGGCAACGTGTAGAGGTGGCGACAGAGATGACGTCATCGTCAGGGCTGGAAAAGAGGTCATCAGTGTGGGACTGGAGGTGAAGTCAGTGGTGTAGGACGGAAGCGTCACCAGTTGCGCGCTATGGTGGACTTCCGAAAGACCTGGTTCTTAGTGCTCTGTTTTATCTGGTAAGAAAGGGAGAAAGGCATTAGTACTTTGCGCCATATCCCCATCTTTTGTTGTTTTACACTCTGTCTGGCCCCTTGGCTGCCCCCTAATTGTGCGTGTGTGACAATATATATATATCTATAAATATATATCTATATAGATATCTGTATATTTATGCAATATATGTTCATGGGTCTAAATTGCAATCTGATTATTTGGATGGTTTACCTACCAGGTAACACTTGTGGTTGGTTGGCCAGTGTGCAAACATCCGCCACGTCCTCTCAGTTATGAGAAGCAGATCATAGATATATGGTACAGTACCTGCCAAATAATACGTCTGCTGACTGGCCGACCAACCACCAATGTTACCTGGTAGGAAACCATCCAAGTAATCAGATTGCGAATCAGACCTAAGAATATGTACACTTGATGAGCCCCAATTATGGCAAAACACGTGTTGTGTACATTTTGTATTATTTGGCAGGTAATGTATCATATATAACACGATTGACATTTTATGTCGCCCTGCTACAAAGTACTTTCAGCTTTTGAAATCAGTTCCCCATTTTAGGCCTGCCTGTGGAGCTTGGGGTCTGGCTTCCTGGAGTGAGGCCTGTTTCTGAGGCTGTTCACTGAAGTTAAATTTTCATTTATTTTGCAGCCTGTTCAACCCTCTTCACCATTTTGTGTTGCTGTATCATAACAAAGCATTTTTGAGTAGTGACAGACCAAGGCCCATTTGCATAAGAACACGCTGCATTTGGGTTCAAACTTGTGGGAACCTTGGCACATATCTCTTTGTTCAGAACCAAGAAGCTCCTTCTATAGATGTTTTGATTTGTGCAGCTTTCTAACGAGACAGCAGATACTGTGCTTCCTGTAGGAATGAAAAAATCTATGAAGTTACAGAGAACAGAGCTGGCATTGTACTAATTGGACGTATGTCATAATCAGAGGTCAATTTTTAATTTTTTTACATTTTTTCCATGAATGTCTCAGAAGGATGGGAAGATGAAGAAACACAATGGTTACATTTATTTTTTATTTAGACATATTCACAACAATATTGGAAAACAAACAGGTTTCACTGGATTGCCATTTTAATTTTTAATATGAGCAACACCATTTTGTTAGGTCTGGTTAGCAAGCAGTTGCTACAACTGGAAGTGTTGGACATATGACATCACCAGGTCAAGTATATAAAGTCAGTGTTGTACACATCCAGATTCGTCTAAGTTTATGCATACTCACTAAAATTTTTAGTACCAGTTTGTTTGTCTACTTCTTGATTTTCTAGTTACGTTCCCTTTTATTTTTGACTGTGACTTGTATTGTTTGTTTCAGCTTTGGTTCCATGAAACTCTTCTGGCTTCTGGACCTCTCACTGTGTTATCTTTGATTTTGGTTTCACACCCTTGGTTAAGATTATTTTCGACTTTCCAGTTACAACCTTGGCTAGTTTTCTGAGATGGTTGTGTTTCTGGGTTCTACCGTATACAGGTAGTCCCCAGGTTACAGTTTTCCGACCTACGACTTACGAATGGGGCCGCAGCTGCGACGCATGCGCCTCGGTAACTGCCACTCTGTCATCTTTGGCCTGAGGACGCTGCAAGCGGTGGCTGGATGGAGGCTGGAGGGGACGATTTCGCTGCAAGCGCAGTGTAGCGTCCCTCAGGCGGCTCCCGGCACCTCTAGCCGCCCCCATACATTCTCAATAGCAAGCCTGCTTGTACTGTTAGGCACATAGCAGGAAGTTGTCTCTTGTCAGTACATCAGACGTGTTGACGTCTGGTGCCTTCCTGCTGCGATAACGTGTACAGTGCTGTGCAGAAGAGCTCATCTTAACCTTTTGTCTTCACCCTTCAGGAATGTCTCTGAAACACAAATCTGATGCAAGTACTGGTGATACAGTAAAGAAGAGAAAAACCATCACCATGGAAAATAAAGTAGAAATAATAAAAAGAGCATTGGTAGAGCACTTGGTTACAGTCGGTCAACAATAGCATTTATTAAAATAATGTACCTGTTCCGACTTACATACAAACTCAACTTAAGTACAAACCTACAGTCCCTATCTCGTACGTAACCCAGGGACTCCCTGTATACTCATGTTTAAGTTCTCCCATGGATAAGTCGGGGCTTGATTTTACCGTATAATTTCCAGTATTTTATAATGTTGGTTGTATAAATCGAATGTGGAAAACTCACTCTATTGGTCCAAGAGATTATGATATGCCAATGCCCTCCTGACAGAGTAACCACGGAGCACACTGACTTTTTTTCCTATGTATTGTGCCTACATGACCACACAGTAATACCCAAAATATTCCAAAGTGACGTTTGCATTGTTTTGTGTTTTTTGTATATCACACCCTCATACACCCTTATCTACGATAGAGCGTTCAATCAGAAGAAAATATGAAGCTGGCTTTAAATTAAAAGTCGTTGAAGTGGCAAAAGAAATTGGAAACTGTGCTGCTGCAACAAAATTCGATGTGTCTGAGAAACTGGTGTGAGATTGGAGGAAGGAAGAAGATGTAAAAACAAAAGAAAGAAAATTAAGTGTTGTATATAAGTCATATAAGTCGGGGTCTGATTTTATGATCAATTTTTCAGGTTTCAAGACCCGATTTGTACGTGAATATATACAGTAATTAAAATTCCATGCTGCCGTCAACCCGTGCTGAATGAAGCAAAAACAAAGTTTTCCTCAGCAAGTATTTGGAGAGTATGACACAAAAGGCAGAGTAAATTTGGGAGAAGGTTGTCACTAAATTTCTCAGTAGACTTGCTCCAGAGCACATCCATAACAAAAATCTGAATGACAAGGTCCAACGATCTGGCAAATGCAAAAGATACAATGCCACAAAATGAGTCTGAGAAGCACCCTAAACCAATAAATTTAAAAAAAATTAAATCAATACACCTTTTTTAAAGGTAACGATAAAACAAACATCCCCCAGTTCTCTCCCCTCATCCCTATCCCTGGCCAGTGAAGAATGCTGACTATAAAGAACAAAGGAAGGAGATGAAACAAACCAGAATGTCCATAAGGGAAGACAGCAGGTTCACCGCAAGGCTAAGAACAAAAAGGAGTCACCATGTCACTAATCCCCGGCCACCCAGCCCAGGACCAGCTCTACTGAGAATGAGAAATCTAATGACCAATTCTGAAACTGGAAGACTCATTGATAAACAGAGGACTATCAGAGGTCTGGCAAGAGAGTCCCTGAATAATTCCAGTGAGAGATGCCACCAACCTGGCCACAATGAAAGCTGCTGCTGTATAAAGGTGAGATGAAGAGTCGAGAGGCCCAGAAGAAGAAAGATGTGAGGTAAGAAAGGAATAGTTATCAAAAGGATAGAGGAAAGAGAGTCAGCGACAGGTGAGCTGCGCCACAACCGGTGTAATAAGCCACAGGAAACGTTAGAAAGAGTTGGGGCACCATGGTGATCTCTGTATATTATATGGCCAAAAAACAGCAAGAAAATCGTTTGAATAACTAGGAGTATGTCTTGTTCAGATGCAAGCCTTGCCCCATGATGGTGTTAGAGCTGGTTATGACGTCTGCAAGCCAGAAGGGGCGTGTTGAGGAGGGCAGAAACCGTAATTGACATCAGAGATGGAAGAACTGTCAATCATCCTTTCTACAGTGGACAGAATACAGAAGATATTAGGCAACAGTGCCACCCTCTGGCTTGGAGTATAAGAGTTATTACATTTGAAAGTCAGAGAGCACTGGTGTAGAGAAAACGTGAAAAGAAGAAGTCACATTAAAGGAATGTCAGTTAGTCAGTCATTTTCTAACCCACTTAGTCATGAACAGGGTCTTGGGGGTCTGTTGGAGCCTACCACAGCTAGCATAGGGTGCAAGGCAGGGAACAAACACTGGACAGGGTGCCATCACAGGGCAAACACACACACACATACACACACTAGGGTCAATGTAACCTGCTGGTCTTTGGACTGTGGGAGGAAACCCATGCAGACACGGGGAGAACATGCAAACTCCAAACAGGGTGGACATGGGGCTCAAACTCTGGTCTCTTTTCTGTGGGACAGCAGCACTATCACTGCATCACTATACCGCCCCATTAAAGGAATATTCCACTGAAAAATATGATTTTTATCCAAACTCTCATGAAGCTTTAGTTTATTGTTCATAATGTGCATTGATCATTCCAGACGTAGACATTTAACAATATTTTAGTACAAAGCATGCATCTTTTACGTTTTGTGCTTACAATTGGATAGCTGACAAGTGGATCATGTGGCACGAGTAATGTGACATTTTTTGCTTTTCTTTTTTTCCTTGGATGTTTTTCACATTGTTTGCTGATGTACAGCATCGGTCACTATTGGCTTCTATTATTTCATAAACTTCCATTGTGTATGAAAACATGAGACTCAAATTTTTGCTGAACCACCACTGCAAAGTACATGGGGTAAAAAACACATAAAGAACTATAATTTTTGGGTGGTGTATTCCTTTAATGGCTAATCCACGCTGCATGCCAGGGTACTGACCAGTCTGTAGCAGCTAGACGGGCCGATGGTACCAACTTTGCTTTGACAGACAATGTTGTAGTTTTCCAAATTAGACCCTGAAGTTCTGTAACCTTTTTCTCTTATCATAATAAACACAAAGACGTGGCCACACTTAGGTGATGTGCAGGTGTGAGAACAAGTATCAGTGACCTGTCAAGGTTTAATCAAGCGATCTTATGGGACCATCACATTGGCACCATCTTTTTGCCCTAATGTTTATTGACAAGTCATTCCAACAAAGAAAGGAAGATTGAAGTGGGCACAAAAGCAGAAACCTGGAAATTCCCCCAAAGTGTTGAACAGATTGAATTTGGGTTTCTTTTTTATTCTGACAAAACAAACATTCCTCGATTCCACCTGGCAGCTTCAGCTATTCAAATAGAAGAGTAAACAAAGTTGGAGACTTTTGCTTTTGTCCTGCCATACAAGTCGGAGAACAAAAAAAAAAAATCTGAGCCATAATTAAACATGATGTCAGGTATCTTTTCCAAGAAACAGCTAATAAATCTTTTATTTCTTGTGATATAATGACACAGAAACAAATGTTATTATCAGCAGTTATGTGTTTCCCTGCAATAACTTTTATCTAGGAGTGAGTCTGAGCTCGGCTCCCAGCTGCCATTATCTGCCCCCTTTTATCATTTGGCTAACAGTTTTCCAGCTGGATTGCTTGCTGCATTCTCAGTCGTGGGCTTCAACAGATTTCTCTCAAGTCATTTCCAGGAGTTAAATCACCTGATGGGTGGACCTGAGTGTGTAAGACTGACTGACGGTTTGAGTCAAGTGAGCGATCCAAACAGAAGCAGGTTGGGTTTACTGAGCAGCAGTAATCCACAGATATATATATATATAATTTAATTGGAGATGTTTGTAACTACATGATAAGGTGTTACTGCTTTATAAATAAAAAAAATGCAGAAAAGTGAAACTGAGTCCCCCTCGCCTCTCCCCCTTTGCCGAAGGGATTTTTCTTCAAGATTCAGGCCAGTCTGTATTTAATCACTGCTGTTCCTCAGCCAGCCTATTTATGTTAGTGAGAGCTTGAACTTGTAAGATCAGGTTCTGATGGGATTTGAGTACTGAGACAAAGGCCATCCAAACTGTCATATAAGAGAACATTAGACAAGAACAAGTCATTCAGCCCAACAAAGCTCACCAGTCCTATCCACTTATTTCTTCCAAAGTAACATCAAGTTGTGTTTCGAAAGTCCATAAAGTCCTACAGTCTACCACACTACTTGTTCGCTTATTCCAAGTGTCTATCATTCTCTGTGCAAAGAAAAACTTCCTAATGTTTGTACAAAAGTTACCCTTAACATGTTTCCAACTGTGTCCCCGTGTTCTTTATGAACTCCTTATAAAATAAGTCTTGATTGATCCACTGTACTAATTCCCTTCATAATTTAAAAGGCTTCAGTTTTGTCTCCTCTTAATCTTCTTTTGCTTAAACTGAAAAGGCTCAGGTTTTTTAATCTTTCCTCATAATTCATTCCCTTGTAGCCCTAAAATCAGCCTAGTCACTCTTGGCTGGACTTATTTTAGCGCTGCTATCTCCTTCTTGTATTCTGGAGACCAAAACTGCACACAGTACTCCAGATGAGGCCTCTTGAGCAGAACCTCCTTGGACTTGTACTCCACACATCAAGGTGCTATATAACCTAACATTTTGTTAGCCTTCTTAGCGGCCTCTGAACACTGTCTGGCAGCTGATAGTGTCAAGTCCACTACGACTCCAAGGTCCGTCTCATGAGGCGTACTTTCAAGTGTCAGATGTCCCACTGTGTACTCAAACCTAACATTTCAATATGTGGCACCACCTGTGCCACCAGATTGCAGTACACACGTCTCCTCATCCAGGTGGTCTCAATGTTTCATGTCGACCCTGCTGAAGGGCTGCCTCAGAGGCGTCTGTTAGAGCTTTATCTAAACCCGACTAAGGAGGAACGTGAGAAGTAGTGCATTCACAGCACAGCAAGTTTACTAAATGCAGAATGCTACTGTTTTTGTGTTGCACATTTAGTTGATTTTGAGAGTTTCTCAGTTTCTTACTGTCTTGTCGTTGCGATCCCTTAGTAATATGCATACTGTTAATGGCACAATATCAAATATGGATGGATTATTGACTCTGCTATCAAATAAAAGTCTCTTTCCCTAAGGAAATGTAATATTAAATTCAATGTGTCTCTTCTCCGGAGAGTTTGCTCCCTGATGTATATTATGGTCTACTCCGTGTCTAGTGCTAGAAGCTAATGATGCCTCGCTGTCATACCGGTAACTTACCATTTGGCTTTACCTTGATAGCAGCCACGCATCCCATGGGACACTTCACTGGCATCACCCTGGTAGGCCCTCCTCTCAATCCATTTGTCTTCCATTTTTTTAATTACAGGACAATTAGCAGCCCCCAGGTTTTCCAAGAGCATTCATTATGAAACAACTCTGGATGGAGTGCCAATCTATGACTTGCTACGGTGGGATGAATCCTCGTAAGAACCTGTGGAAAGGACACAAATGTCAGACAGGAGGCACTCGGGCACTGCAATCCCAGCACTATGACGCTTTAAGGGTCTCCACTGAGCTGAGGCACGAATACGTCAAGGGATCACACAGCAGTCTCAGCACGTTTAACATGTGCTGCCTGTCAATGTTATTCATTTGGAACATTGAGGTTACATCTTTTATATATTATATTGTTTGCTTGTTTACTGCTACATGCATTTTGTTTAAAACTATAAAGACCTTTTTGCAGCTTCCATCCAGATGCCTTGTTATACACCGCCAACCTTATATGTAATGAAATTGCTTCCTGATACACACATGCAGCAAGCTGGCAGGGCACCCTGTTGGATTATAGCCCAATATTTTAGTGAAGTCTATTCTGATTTATGAAACTGCAGCAGGCTAGTTGTTTTTTAATACCATATGTGAAATAAAACTCCTCAGTCAAACAGTTGCCCTGGCTGCTGTCATCGGGAAATGGACAATCCCTCCAATTTGGACTTTCTGCAGTATAAGCAGATGTAAATCTAACCCTGGTCAACAATTAGGTGGGGGCCACACTGGTTACAGCACTGAGACCTGGGGGTTTCATAAAAACGGCTCGTGAAATTTCTGGCTTCAGCGTCCCCCGATAAGACGAGCTTATGGGGCTCACCGGTGACTCTAAAGTGTCCCTTTATGAGGGCGTGTTTGCTGTGTGAGGATCTACGACTGTACGATGAGGTCTTCCCTTGGGCTTGAAGTATCTGAAATATTCTTGCACTCTACAATGCTGGAATGGGATAAGCAGATTTAGAAGAGAAAAGGACTAATGAATGTACAGTACTGCCTATGTCTATGGAAGTCCACTGAAAAACATTGATATTTATGTAGGCATGAACACTACATACTGTATAAATATAGTAAACCAGTAACGGTGTACTGGATGATAACGTGCAGTGAATACACTTGTCTTGAGCATTCCTAGTTTTCCTCCTCTTTCTCTGTACGTTTAGCATTCGTTTGCTTAGAGGTCGATGCGCTAGCTGCTTCCTGAGCAGCTCTTCTTTTCTCCTCCTTAGCAGCCCGCTTCTTCTCTTCTTTTGTCAGCATCTTTTTGCGTTAAAACTGATTATGTCAGAGTTTGTATTGCAATTACTTAGTACGTTTTCCTTAATTTTTCACTTAAGCTGGCACTTAAGTCTTCAATATGCCTCAAGAATGATTTAAGATATGAAGAGATAGAGGAAGTGACGGCAAAGGATAGTAGACGTCACGTAGTGTATGTGTACCAAATTTCAGGTCAGTAGTTCAAACGGTTTGTGAGTTACAGGTGATTTAAAATCCTGGACAAACAGTAGCATACGTATTATATAAGAAGATATACAGTATATATATTGTCATGCATGAGCGCTTTGGGAGCAGCTTAAGGACCCAATGCGTGTCGCGACAACTCCTGCCAGGGGACAAAGGTGGGGTACTAACCTCTCTCTCTCTCTTCCCATAGAAAGGACAAAACGCTGCCATAGCAAACCATCCTGTACAAACAGACCATCAACACTTCCGGGTTCCTTTCTCTCCTCTGGTCCCCAACTGATGACGTCCACTACCCATCCACCACTGCGCTTTCCCAGCATTCCACATCCCTTATTTACAGTCCGCCTTCTTAAAATGTCCGTCCACCTGTCCATGGTTGTCTAACGCTTTTCTGTTGAAAACTTTTGACTCAGTACTTTATTATTTTGTTACAGTATATGGAGCCAAAAACCCCAAACCTTGACGTTGTCTCTTTGTGCTTATTACAGTGGCGTAGTCGGCAGGATCCAGAAGACCCGACAAGATGACTGAAGGGCAGGATTTAAATACAGTGCTGACCACCTTGGCAAACCAGCTCCAGGTGCTGCAGGTGGGCCACGCAGCCACGAAGGTGGAGCTCACCAAAACGCAAAGGCGGTTAGCGGCAGCCGAGACGGTAAAGCCGGAGCCCGCACGACCCCCACCTCCTCCTATCATTTCCCTCACAGAGGCAGATGACATAGAGTCCTATCTCTCGATATTCAAGAGGTCGGCCACCCGTAATCAGTGGCCGCGGGCGGAGTGGGCTTCCATTCTGGCACAGTACCGCAAGGGCCCGGCGCAGCAGGCCTATCATGATCTTCCCGCCGAGGAGGAAGCCGCCCAATACAACCTCCTTAAGGCCGAGATATACAAACGCTACGGCGTAACCTCCAGCCAGCAGGCGAGGGAATGGCGGCAGTGGAAGTTTGACCCCAGTGGCCTGAACTAGCTCATGCCCACCTCTTAGGCGCCCATCTTGGGGCCGAAAAAACACTGGAGAGGCTGAAACTCCAATTTTATTGGCCCGGGATTAATGAGGAGGTCAGATGTTTCTGTCAGTCTTACCCGGTCTGTCAGCTACGTCAGATTCCCCGGAGGGACCGCGCTCCTCTCGTCCCGATTCGCTTGATTGACGTACCCTTTGAAAGGATCGGTGTCGATCTAGTTGGACCCCTGGAGCCTTCGACAAGAGGCCATAAATATATTCTGGAGATGGTCAATTATGCGACTCGATATCCCAAAGCGGTTCCCCTGCGAGCTGCCAATTCAAAAAATATCGCACGGGAACTGGTAGGCCTTTTTTCCCAAGTGGACATACTCAAGGAGGTCCTTACAGACCAGGGCACACCCTTTGCTTCGGATATGTTCAGGGAAGTTGCCAAGTTACTCTGTATTAAGCGTCTGAAATACGGGAGTGGTATTGGTGAATGGGCACTCAGTGGTGGCTTGTTCGATTCCGGGAGTAACATCACCACTGTTGCTCACCGTTACTTTTTACCGAGACAGTGGCGGGCTCTAAACACAAAAATCACTTGTGTACATGGGGTGACCAAGTCGTACAAGTCCGCTAAATGCTTCATATCCTGGGAAGGGGAGCCTCGAGAAATGTTTGTGGCGGTCCTGCCCACGCCCCCTTCCCAGTTATACTGGGACAAGACTGATCAAAGAGTAACCGCGGTAGAACTGTTACCACTCCAAAGTCCCGGTGAGGTCTGACTATGGACGGGCAAGGGCCCCTCTCAGCTGCTCCCACGCCGTGCACTGCGGCGACTAGTCATGACGCGGGTGAGACAGGAGAGCCCTCTTCAACCGCGGGCCACAACCCGGAAGTGCCACTGGGGGAGGCACCGGCTCGAGTCGAGGCTATCCCCGACCCACTCGCAAGTGTGGAATATCAGTTTCACTCCACATCAGCGTCATTCAAAAGAGAACAGTGGAACGACAATTCCCTGAAGTGAAGTTTGCCCGGAATGCTATTGTATCTGCGAATGACATCTCATTAGCTGATTCCACTCCACTGGGACCCTACTTTGTACTAGATAATGAATTGTTATATCGAGTTGCGGAACACGAAGGCGAGGTGCGGAAGTTGTTGCTAGTTCCACAGACCTACCGGTGGCAAGTGTGTGAACTAGCTCATGCCCACCTCTTAGGCGCCCATCTTGGGGCCGAAAAAACACTGGAGAGGCTGAAACTCCAATTTTATTGGCCCGGGATTAATGAGGAGGTCCGATGTTTCTGTCAGTCTTACCCGGTCTGTCAGCTACGTCAGATTCCCTGGAGGGACAGCGCTCCTCTCGTCCCGATTCGCTTGATTGACGTACCCTTTGAAAGGATCGGTGTCGATCTAGTTGGACCCCTGGAGCCTTCGACAAGAGGCCATAAATATATTCTGGAGATGGTCAATTATGCGACTCGATATCCCAAAGCGGTTCCCCTGCGAGCTGCCAATTCAAAAAATATCGCACGGGAACTGGTAGGCCTTTTTTCCCAAGTGGACATACTCAAGGAGGTCCTTACAGACCAGGGCACACCCTTTACTTCGGATACGTTCAGGGAAATTGCCAAGTTACTCTGTATTAAGCATCTCAGGACGTCGGTGTACCACCCCCAGACAGACGGCTTGGTGGAACGTTTTAACTTAAAATGTCCGTCTACCCATCCATGGTTGTCTAATGCTTTTCTGTTGAAAACTTTTGACCCAGTGCTTTATTATTTTGTTATAGTATACGGGGCCAAAAACCTCAAACCTTGACGTTGTCTCTTTGTGTTTACTTATATATATATATATATATATATATATACACAGTAGAGTCTCGCTTATCCAACCTTTGCTTATCCAGCATTCTGTATTATCCGATGTCCCACCGCAAAAAAAAAACAAAAAAAAAAACACATCACAGGCAACAAGAACTGCAAGTTGTGAGCGTGAGCGTAGTCTATTTTTAGTTGCTAAGTTCATTTTTTCAGTTATGTTTTTCTGTTGTTTTGTTGTAAAACATGATTACAGTGGATTATGTAGCCAGCCCTCTCTGGCAGGTGTGTTTGTGTGTGCGCGTGTGTCTCTCTCGCTCGCGTGTGTGTGTGCCTGTGTCTCTCTCACTCGCGCCTGTGTCTCTCTAGCGTGTGTGTGTGCGCGCCTGTATCTCTTTTGCGCTTGTGTGTGTGTGCGTACCTGTGTGTGTGTCTCTCTCTCACACGCACGTGTGTATGCGTGTGTCTCTCTTTCTCTCGCGTGTGCGTGTGTCTCTCTCGTGCATGTGTGCGTGTGTCTCTTTCTCGCACACACGTGTGTCTGTCTGTATCTCTTTCTCACGCTCTCTCTCTTTTTCTGCACAGGGAATGCACAGGGAGAGACTGAACACGAGTGGAAATCATCGGCGCGCACAAACCAAAAGGGAAACTGGCTCATTTGTATACCTAGTGTGTGGTCATGAACAGATGCAAAAGTTTGGCAAACTTTTTGGTCATAACCCGATTTGTACGTGTCCAGAGACGTTTGTGAACTGAGGTTCCACTGTATTAGGTTCATAATGTGTAAAATTATAACATAGTTTGACGTTTAATAGGCTTTTTCTTAACAACTCCCATTATCCGACATTTTCGCTTATCCGACGTTCTGCCGGCCCATTTATGTCGGATAAGCGAGACTCTACTGTATATATAGTTCATCTTATCATACATACATTTTTCTCTCTTTCTATATATACTGTATATATATATATATCTATATTTCTTTATATATATATATATATATATATATACTTTTAGTCTTATACTTTTTTGTGTAGGCGGCATGGTGGCACAGTAGTAGCGCTGCTGCCTCGCAGTAAGGAGACCTGGGTTCGCTTGTATGTTCTCCCCGTGTCTGCGTGGATTTCCTCCCACCTTTCAAAGACATGCAGGTTAGGTGCATTGGCAATTCTAAATTGTCCCTAGTGTGTGCTTGGTGTGTGTGTGTATGTGCCCTGCTGTGGGCTGGCACCCTGCCTGGGGATTTGTTCCTGCCTTTCGTCCTGTGCTGGCTGGGATTGGCTCCAGCAGACCCCCGTGCCACTGTGTAAGGATATAACAGGATACTGACTGACAGACTTTTTTCTCTCCTTCTGTATATTTGTGTATATATATAATACACTTTTAATCTTATACTTTTTTCTAGCCTTTACAGTATATATTTGTATATAGATATATACTGTTCATCTTACATCTTTTTTCTCTCTTTCTATATATATAATGTATATATAATCAGCATTTAACATATATAGAGAAGCATTGCTGTCGCGCTCTTATAATAAACAGTTAATGATTTGTATTGCTGCATTGCCGAATTTTAAAGCCGTTTACAGCTTTATCTTTCATGCTGTGCAGACTTTTCGCTGAAACAGTTGCCATGAATGCTTCGAGAGTCTCAGGTGCTGTCAACTGCAAATCCAACGTTGAACGACGTTTTCTAGGACTGGACAGCAGAGGGCGCATGTTGACAAAAAGACACATCAGGACGAACTCCAAAAGCTGCGCACCACACACTCAAATCTCCTAAACCTCTAAAGCAGGCGTTCTCAAACTCGGGACCCCTGTGGCTGCAGGTTTTTGTTCCAACCAGATTCCCAATCAGTGAGAACACCTGATCTCATTTAATTAGCTGGTATTATTTATCTTTTAATCTACATTCAGAAAAGCACAGCAGCATGATTTTTACATTTACTGTATAAGAAACTCAGAAATATTTCTGTTTTTGCTATGGATTTAAATGCTTAACTCTCTTTTTATTACATGTTGCCCTTTCTCTGTGCAGTTTGCTCCCTTCATTGAATCTTAATAATGACAATTAAAAACAAGCAGAGCAGAAACCCAAGCAAACAACACTCAATCGTGAAAGACTTCAAGTACTTTAGCGTCAGCTCCACAAAGTAGTAAATAACGGATTAATTAAACAATTAGAACACCTAGAAAAGTACAATGACAAGATGAAAATACTGTTAAAAAGAAAAAAAATAATATAACTGCTTAGTACATTTTAATACTTTTTTTTTTTTTTACCAAACTTAGTTTTCTAATTTGTATATTGTTCCCAAAACAGGGAATCTGGGAAACAACAGTTCACTTAATTAGTCCAGGAGTTCAATTAAAAATAGAGGCTGGTTGGAACAAAAACCTGCAGCCGCAGGGGTCCCCCAGGACCGAGTTTGAGAACCCCCTGATCTAAAGGAATAAACAGCATTGTGCATGGCTGCTATCATTTTAGAGCAGATGTGCAGTGAAAATATTTTTTCTCCCAAAATAGGGAAACAGACATTTGACGACACCCCCAATTCTCTAAGTCTTGTAAAAACTGAGGCTAACATCCAGTTCAAGAAAATTTTCACCAAAGGCTTGTGGTTTTTTAAAATGTTTCGTTCACCCAGTCTGTCAGTGCTGCTTAACTGTATATACTGTCTTTAAGGGTTTTGCAAAGCAATAAAAGTACAGTGGTGTGAAAAACTATTTGCCCCCTTCCTGATTTCTTATTCTTTTGCATGTTTGTCGCACAAAATGTTTCTGATCATCAAACACATGTAACCATTAGTCAAATATAACACAAGTAAACACAAAATGCAGTTTTTAAATGATGGTTTTTATTATTTAGGGAGAAAAAAAAATCCAAACCTACATGGCCCTGTGTGAAAAAGGAATTGCCCCCTTGTTAAAAAATAACCTAACTGTGGTGTATCACACCTGAGTTCAATTTCCGTAGCCACCCCCAGGCCTGATTACTGCCACACCTGTTTCAATCAAGAAATCACTTAAATAGGAGCTGTCTGACACAGAGAAGTAGACCAAAAGCACCTCAAAAGCTAGACATCATGCCAAGATCCAAAGAAATTCAGGAACAAATGAGAACAGAAGTAACTGAGATCTATCAGTCTGGTAAAGGTTATAAAGCCATTTCTAAAGCTTTGGGACTCCAGCGAACCACAGTGAGAGCCATTATCCACAAATGGCAAAAACATGGAACAGTGGTGAACCTTCCTAGGAGTGGCCGGCCGACCAAAATTACCCCAAGAGCGCAGAGACGACTCATCCGAGAGGTCACAAAAGACCCCAGGACAACGTCTAAAGAACTGCAGGCCTCACTTTCCTCAATTAAGGTCAGTGTTCACGACTCCACCATAAGAAAGAGACTGGGCAAAAACGGCCTGCATGGCAGATTTCCAAGACGCAAACCACTGTTAAGCAAAAAGAACATTAGGGCTCATCTCAATTTTGCTAAGAAACATCTCAATGATTGCCAAGACTTTTGGTAAAATACCTCATGGACTGATGAGACAAAAGTTGAACTTTTTGGAAGGCAAATGTCCCGTTACATCTGGCGTAAAAGGAACACAGCATTTCAGAAAAAGAACATCATACCAACAGTAAAATATGGTGGTGGTAGTGTGATGGTCTGGGGTTGTTTTGCTGCTTCAGGACCTGGAAGGCTTGCTGTGATAGATGGAACCATGAATTCTACTGTCTACCAAAAAATCCTGAAGGAGAATGTCCGGCCATCTGTTCGTCAACTCAAGCTGAAGCGATCTTGGGTGCTGCAACAGGACAATGACCCAAAACACACCAGCAAATCCACCTCTGAATGGCTGAAGAAAAACAAAATGAAGACTTTGGAGTGGCCTAGTCAAAGTCCTGACCTGAATCCAATTGAGATGCTACGGCATGACCTTAAAAAGGCGGTTCATGCTAGAAAACCCTCAAATAAAGCTGAATTACAACAATTCTGCAAAGATGAGTGGGCCAAAATTCCTCCAGAGCGCTGTAAAAGACTCATTGCAAGTTATCGCAAACGCTTGATTGCAGTTATTGCTGCTAAGGGTGGCCCAACCAGTTATTAGGTTCAGGGGGCAATTACTTTTTCACACAGGGCCATGTAGGTTTGGATTTTTTTTCTCCCTAAATAATAAAAACCATCATTTAAAAACTGCATTTTGTGTTTACTTGTGTTATATTTGACTAATGGTTAAATGTGTTTGATGATCAGAAACATTTTGTGTGACAAACATACAAAAGAATAAGAAATCAGGAAGGGGGCAAATAGTTTTTCACACCACTGTATAAGATGAAGCAATACAGGAATGTTTGGTTTTCAGTTAGAATGTTTAGCTCTTCACTCTCTGGCCCTGTTCCTGGTGGGCTCTCCGTTTTGCCATAAGCCCACAGCGTTCCTGTTTGAAATGGATGTATTTATGTGGACACCTCCCATATATGACTCTGGCCTTCAAAATGGAGGACGTGGAAGTGATTCAGAGCTACAAGTACCTGGGGGTACACACGAATAACAAACTGGAGTGGTCTGACAACACAGTGATGTTGTACAAGAAGGTCCAGAGCAGACTGGACTTGCTAAGGAGACTCAGGTCTTTTTATGTGTGCAGCAAGCTGCTGGAAATGTTCTACCAGTCCACAGTAGCCAGTGTGGTGTTCTGTGCTGTGGTCTCCTTGAGAGGCAACTTCAACTCAAAAGACGCACAATGCCTGAATAAACTTAACAAGAAAGCCTGCGCCAACCCTGGACACACTGGAAAAGGGGATTTGGCAAAATTGGACGCCATCATGAAAAATCTCCTCCATCCCCTCCAGGAGACACTGTCTTGGAGCAGCACTTTTAGCGACAGGCTCGTTCCACCACAGTGTGCTAAGAAGCTCCTCTGGGGTCTTTTCTCCCACTACTATCAGGCAAGTCAATGCTTCCACCCAATGTACTTGTTAGGATTATTTATTTATTTATCTATTGATTGATTGATTGCCTGTACTGTTTGTTTGTCCTGTGACTCTGTATCCTGTTTTTTATGTTTCTGCTGCTGTATGCATCTGTTGGCTCAAACTTTCTGCAGCACCAGTGGATCATCCATGAGGACGATGTCCATCTTGTCTGGGCCTTCTCTGCTGCTGCTGCTATTTGCCATAGGGAGCAGGGCGCTGTGATATGCTGCTTCTAAAGAAGTCTTTGGAAGGAGATACCCCCCAGATTTTACTACCAATATCCCACCTTCTAAAGTTTATGTAACTATTTTAGTAATCGCTGATAAGATTCTCCAAAGCAGTATATTATGTGGTATTGAAAAAAATGGAGGTACACATTAAGGATGTGTTCAATTGTATGGCTGTCCTATTCTATCAGACCGTGGACAGCAATTTATTTCAAGATTCCATAAAACTTGCCCAAGGCACCCGAGGCAGAACGCTCTTGTAACCTGCTAACCGCTACTTCCACTGGCTTTCCTCCTTTAGTGCTGTTTACAGATTAAAACCTCCTCTGTTTGATCTTTTTTTAGTTAATACTATGGTGCCACATTTGACAGATTATCTCCAGAAGTTCTATAATCTTTGGCAAATTTCCCAGGAGGATTTTTTCACTGTAGAACCATTTGCCAAAAATCTTTCTGATAAAAAACTGACAGTTGTAAGTGACTAAAAAAATGGGCAGAAGGTATGGCTCACAAGTCAGGATATCCACCCGAGAATTCCATCCTGGAAGTCTGCTCCTCTCTTCACTGGGTCATATAAAATCATCTTAGATCCTTTTGACTTCTCCTGTTCCTTTGACTAAAATCGATTTTTTCAGCCCTGTTATCTAAACTTGCCTTACCATCTCCAACAATGAGGTTGGATGAGGATGTGAAGTTTGAAATACAAGAAATAATGGGCCATGAGGCTCCAGAGTCTTGTACTTGGTGCGCCAGAAGGGTTAGGGTCCACAGGGTATGTCTTGGGTTCCCGCTTCTGATATTTCGAGTTCATCTGGGTAAGCCTGATGGACACGCTTGGCGTTTATGCCTTAGCAGGAGGACTCTGTCATGAATCCTATTATTTTCAGTTATTCTAACCTTTCCATACAGTACATTTTCTTATTGTTTGAATATTGTATTATTTACTAATTTTTATAATTTGTTATAATATCATTTATCGTCCATTTTTATCATTACCTTTTTTTAGCTAGACAGACCATCTCGAGGTGTTTACTTGTGGCCACAGCCATGTTGTTTAGCGATTATTGGGCCAGTTTCTGACACGTGTGACTTCATCGCTGATCAACTATAAAAGATGGTGGCATTCTGGTCATCCTAGTCTTGAGATAATTTGAAAGAAACCTCAGAGCTTGCTGGATGAGTCCATGTCGATTCTGGTTAAGGTTCAGTTCCTGCTAGTTTGGCTTCTGAGGCTCAACTATTTTCTGTTTACTACGCCTCTTTCTTATCCCCAAACAGCAGCACATTCAATAGGTTAGTTTGATTTCTGACTCTTAATTCCAGCACATTTTTTCACTCTGAGATTGCCAAGCACTTTAAACTCCTCTTTTCTTCCCCCGAGGCCTCATGCATAAAATTTGCTCACGCTTGGAAATGTATATAAGGCATTTCTTATGAAAAAGTCGGGATATATTAAAAACAAACTTGGGGTGGAAACTGGCTTAAAGTCACAACCTTCTGTTAGTCCTACGTGGACGTTTTTGATGTTGGAGTTGTGGCAACTCCAGGCAACAGGAAGATGAAGTGAACAGAAAATCTCATTTCAATGACACGTCAGTCATATTCTGATGTTCTCGAACTTCTGTAATTGCATTAGTTAATTGACATTTCCTCTCAATACGGCTGTCTCTAGCATTGGAAAACAACACCTAATGCATAAACGTCACTTGTCTTGTGTGTAAGCCAATCGATTTTGTCTAAAAAGGGTGTGCTGTGTGTTGTACAAAAGCCCTGGCAGTGGCAGAGTTAGCTCCTTTGGTCAGTCAGGTTACACAAGGAGTGAGTTTTCAGAGACAATTTTTTGGCTCACGATAACAAATGACTTATAAGCTGACTTATACTTCCTACAGCCATCCTTATGGAGTTGTGTGCTGAACTGGGAGTCTGCATTACAGAGACCTGCATGTAGAAATCACGTGATCCCTGTTCCGCTATAGGTTTTAATATTTGCCGACCAGTGCTTTTCCGCGTGAACCGGCTGATGGGTCAGGAATCTAATAACAGCCATGTCATGCCATCTACATGGGATGGTATGCTTAAGATGCTACCCAGATACATCCAACTTCCTTACCATCAGGGTGAGCAAGTCAAGATCAAAAGGCAGTTTTCAGCGAATGTGATTGGAGCAACTGACAGCACACATGTTGCAATAAAGGCACCTTCACAGAATGAATTTGCTTTTGCTAGCACTTTCATTCGATTAATATACAATTCATATGTGATGCTCAAGTGACCGAAACGTTTTTGTGTGGCTAAACCCACGATTCCTTAATTTTATCAAATATAAGTGTGAGAAGCAGACTTAAGGATCATGCTGTGTGTGATGTTTGACTTCTTGGCAGGTATAGGACTGCAGTTAAGTACGTTACAGACAACTTGTATAGTCAGATGACAGTGGGTACACCACAAGAAAGGAGATACAATGCAAGGCACTCCTCCGCACAACTGGTGATCGATAGATTGGTTCATTAAAAGGTAGATGGTGGTGTTTGGGCTCGTTGGACGGCACACTGCTGTACAGTCCCACAAAGGTTAGTAGCACTGTGGTGGCTTATAAAGTACTGCATAACATAGCGCAGAAACATGGACAGCCTCAGGCTATCAAAGCTGTGCCAATTCAAAGACTTTTGGATGTTATACATTTAATATTAAGAGACTAGTATTGCAACATTGACTTTCACTTGACAAAAGGATTTTATTTTTTTTAACAAGATCAGTAAGAATGTTAATACCTCACATTTCTACACACACGACCAGCATTAATTCATGCTGTGTACTGCATGATGGCACATTGCTGTACCATCTCCAGTCTGCTGCTCCTACTCCCCCCCTGACTCCCAGAGAGACGTGCAAAAAGAATGTTTGTCATTCTCCACTTCAGACAGTCAGTAACACCAAAAGTTCACATTCGCTTAAGTTTTGTGTCTGCCTTATTCTCCTCTGTTCTTGGTTTGTAGTAAAGAGATCATTCAGGAATATGGGCAAATTTACATGGAGAGGTCCTCATGAATATTCAACAGGCAGTTTTACATCATGTGTGCTTACTGACAGGCAGTGTGGCAGGAAGTGATAAGTCTTACGTTTGATCTGAGATTTAGAAAGGAACTTAGCATGGCATGTGGCATGTGTATAGTTTTATAAATCCATTTTTGTGTGTGCATGTGTATATATGCACTTTTCGGCTAAGCAAAATTTTAGTATGGAGTCTAAGCAACGTTTTATACATGAGGCTCCAGGTATTTGTATACTCACAATAATTGGTGCTGACCTTCAGTCTGTTGCATAAACGAGATCAATGTGCATTGCCAAGCGTTGGCATTAAATCCACCCATTGGGTAAATTTCTGGGTCAAGCCTTAGCAATGGTTGCTGGACCAGTAATGGCTCTCTTTAGCCACAACGACATCATTTTTTAAATTTCCCTCATAAGCCCCTGTGTCCCGTTACACTGTGAAAAATGTCTTGTATCAACTTAAAAACGAGTGTCAAGGCTGCCTTAAAATTTTAAGTCAAACGGACACAAGTAACAAGAATCAAGTATGTCATGTTGTATAAACTGTGCTTATAGTTATTTTGATTTAAATGCGTTTATTAAATTGTTGTGACAGCTCTTTGAACCAATAATTATAAAGTAATGTTTTTGTAACACTTGAGGAACTCAAATTAAAATCAATTCAACTAAAAAATGTTCAGCAAAAAAAAGATTGATAGATTTTAACTGGAGATAGCCTAAAAGTGTAGTTTTTTTTTTCCTCAGAGACAGGCTGCTTTCCAACTAGTTTACATTTTTATTAGTGTAAATATTTTACCAGCTTATTCACAAAGATGTTCAAACTTCAGAGTAGCATGACATTTATTGAATTTAAGCAATACCACCAACAGAATTCAATTCTGAAACAATTCAATAAAGCAAAAATGTAAATAATCAATACAATAAATTGTTAGACCAAAACAATCTGTTTAAATGACTATAAACGGACTATAGAATTAACTAATTTACTTTATGTAAACTCGAACAGTTTATATAGCAAAAACAATTCTGATTTAAAACATTCCAAAGGCCGGCTCACCTGTGGAAAACATTTTTTTAAACTCTCACACGTCCAAAATATAGAAATAATATGGAAAGCCAAATTAACATTTACCGATCTCAAAATGAATGTCAGATATCTTAAAATGAAATAAGATATCTGAAACTTGCTTTGAGACAACTTAGAATAAGTTCCTTTAAATTTTAAGATACCTGCAATACCTTAAGATCTCTCAGATGCATTTCAAGATGTCTTACAGAATGTGATTTTTCAAACTGCCCCTTCTTAAAATAGGACTTCTTGCTTATTATAAGGTATTTTGAAATGCACTTCAGATCTCAAAATGTACAGTGCATTAATTCAAGATATCTTGAAATAAGTTCTGTGCATTGTGAGGTCTCAAATACATTGAAATACCTTAAAATACAATTAATAGGCAATTAAGATATCTGAAATACATTTTTAGTATCTTAAAATAATTTTCTGCACACTTCCAAGATATTTCGAAATAGATAGATAGATAGATAGATATATCACTTCTTGTAAAATTTCTTATTAATTTATTAAGACTTTGTCTATTTTAAGATATCTCAAAATATAAAAAAGCATTTAAGATATCTTGAAATTCACTGTTTGACATATCTAAAATACATCTTTAGATATTTCAAATTCATTTCATGATATCTTGAAATAGATCTCTGCTCCACTTGCGATATCTTTAAAAAGACATCAAATTATTTCAACATCTATGAATAGCATTTTCAGATATCTCTAAACAGCTTCCTGTCCATCTTCAGATTAGGTTTGGGCGGTAATATGGTATCCCGCGGGATCTAAAAATAGCAACGGCATCAGTTTCAATACCGTTATACCGTCATAAAAACAATGCACTTATATAGGAGACAAGGATTAAATATTAAATATAATTTATTTAATGCCTAAAAATGCGTATGCGTGGTTGTCACCACATGACAGTGTGGAGGAGAAAGAGAGAGGTGGGGAAAGATGGCGAGTCACGCACCAAGTGACCTGGTCTCGAAAAAGAACACAACTTCTGCAGTTTGGCAGTATTTCGGGTTTCGACCGAACGAAAAGGGAGAGGCGGTAAATACGGACGAGGCAATTTGCAAATTGTGCAACAAAAAGGTGACCGCGAGAGATGGAAATACCTCGAACCTAAGGTCGCATATACGAAACCACCATCCACTCACTGCTGCGAGGATGGACCCGAGTTCACTCAGTGCAACAGTTTCAACGCCTCCCGATGCAGGACCAACAACATCTAGGTCCACCGCCAGTACGCAGCCGACGATAATGGGGGCCTTCGGGAAAGCAACAAAGTACAAAAGGGACAGTGTCCGTTGGAAAACCTGTACTGATGCAGTGACAAAATACTTGGCAAAGGAAATGGTCTCTTTCCACACAGTGGAAAAAAAGTCCTTTACGGACATGGTAAAGGTCCTAGATGCCCAGTACGAACTGCCTGGACGGAAATATTTCTCACAAACAGCCGTCCCACATTTATATAGTAAAGTTAGAGACAATGTTCAAGTGCTGCTGTCAGCGGCAGACAGTTATTCCTTAACAACTGACATGTGGTCGTCAGTTAACATGACACCATATATGTCTCTGACTGTCCATACTATTACACCTGACTGGAAACTTGAATCCAAATGCCTCCAAACTACGTATTTTCCTGAGAGTCATACAGCGGACAATCTTGCTGCTGCGCTCAGAGCTGCACTTCAGGAATGGCAACTTGATGAGAAAAAACTTTCAGCCATAACCACTGACAACACTGCCAACATTCATGCCGCAATCAGGTCCCTGCATTGGCCGTGGCTATACTGCTTCGGTCACAATCTAAACTTGGCGCGCCCTCGGACTATGCCATAATATTGTCGGGGCCTTTTCACACAGCTGGCAACATAAGCATGAACTCCACAAGAAGCAAGTGGACTTGGGACTCCCAAAACATAGTCTCATAATGGTAAGCATAAAACATGCAGAGAGTTCCTCAGGGGCAGGGGCTCAAATATAAAAAAGGGGCATATATATATATATATATATATGCTTTGCATCACATAAATAAATTATATTGAAAAGTAGGCTATATTAAAACAGAAAACCATTTTTTAAATTGTAATTTTTCCCCTGTATTTTATATCAAATAAATGCAGACTTGATGCGCATAAGGGACTTACTTAGCCTAAAATAAATGTGCATGCAAATTTGACCAAATGGAATAATATACATTAATGGACTTATTTATTTATGCATTCATTTGTTTATTTAGGCCTATTTATTCATTCATTCGTTTATTTATGCCTATTTATTCATTCATTAGTTTATTTAGGCCTATTCGTTCATTCATTCGTTTATTTAGGCCTATTCATTCATTCATTCGTTTATTTAGGCCTATTCACTTATTTAATCGTTTATTCATCATTCATTAATTAATTCATCCATTCATCCGTCGGCAGGACTGCGCAACTCGCTGGGGCTCCAAACTGGCAATGGTAGAGCGCATCCTCGAGCAGGCCCAAGCGATCAGACACGTCCTGTCTGATGACAGAAGGAGCAGCCTGTCCCTGACCTGGCAGGACATGGACGTCTTGAAAGCTGTTCACGAAGCACTGAAACCAGTCGGTGACTTCACTGATATTTTGTCAGGAGAAAATTATGTGACCAGTTCCTGTATCCTCCCCATACTACAGCTCTGCAGGGACAATGTGTTGGCTGAGTCAGAAAATGACCTCTAGCTAACAAAGTCAATCAAAACTGGAATTCTAACAAAGCTGGAGGCCAAGTATGAATCCAATTCAGTGCGCAAAATATTGCGAAAATGCACTTTCCTCAACCCTCGTTACCGTGGAGGATATGAGACGGATGACAACGCATTGGCTGAGACCAAGGCTGAATTACAGGCTGAGATCGTAAGCTTAGAGGCAGCAGGTCCAGTGGCCATCAGAGTGGAAGAGGGAGAGGCGCAACCTGCACCCTCACGAAAAAAGATGACTCTGGGAAGTATGCTGCAAAAAAAAAAAAATCTGATGCAATGGCAGGTTCCGTCGGCATCGGCACCGTAGAGGACCGAGTCGGAGCTGAAATAACAGCCTACTGTTTGGAGCCAGTTACTCAAGGAGACGAGGAACCACTTCTCTGGTGGAAAAATGCTGCCGGGCGTTTTCCCCAGATGTCGCGAGTGGCACGAAAGTACCTGTGCGTCTGTGCCACAAGCACACCGTCAGAGCGGGTTTTCAGCACTGCAGGTAAAGTTGTCGGTCCACAACGTGCCCTGTTAAAGCTGGACAAAGTAAAATATGCTGGTTTTTTAAGCGAAAAATCTTGACTAGATTGATGCCACTTGCCATTCGTTCCTATTCGCACTGTGTTTATTTTTATTTATTTAATTGATTCAGGTATTTTTATTTGGTTTACGTCAAAAACAATATTGGAAAGAAGACTGGAAAGAAGTTTTTGTTTAGGACTATTGCTTTGCAATACTTTTTATAATATGGATGATGTTTATGTTAATTCAACTCTGGTTGACTGTTGTGGGTCTATTTGCACTTTTTTATAAGCTGCTCTTCGTTATTATTAAAAGTTGTTCAGGTGGTGTGATTTAATTTAATTGATTTGTGTGCGCGTCTCCGCACGAAAACTGTTCTGGATGTTTGTTAATTTAATTCTGTTTGACTGTTGTATTTGCACTTTTTTATAAACTGCTATTTGTTGCTAATAAAAGTTGTTAACATTGTTCTGCATGTTATTTTGTTATTGTTTCAGTATTAGTGTTTGATATTCAGTTTCTGAACGGTTTAGGCACAAGCCAACAGTTTGGTGACGCTGTCTGAGCCTTACGTCACAATTTTTTTTATTATTCACGGCAATACTGTATACCGAGGTAAAATAGGGAGGAGGTTTGACGGTATCAAAATTTGGATACCGCCCAACCTTACTTCAGATATCTGAATACATTTCAAGATCTCAAAAATCACGTCCTGCTCATTTCAAGTTATCTTATAATAAACAGGCTGTCCCATTGAAAGAATCGGCAATTTTACAGAAAGTGATTTTTGGGAGATCTTGAAATGCATGCAAGGTCAATTCAGAGCATCTGAAAATGAATCTGAAATATCCAGAAATGCATTTGAGAGATCTCAAAATGTATTGCAAATATCTTAAATGTTAATGAACTTATTTTAAGATATCTTAAAATGAGTTTCAGATATTCAAGTAAATTGCTTTTTAAGACATTAGAAGTTCATTTTGAGATCTCTCTAAATGTTAATTTGGCTTGCCATAAACAACCTGAACTGGAAACCATAACTGTCAAGTGCAAAATAAAGTGTCATAAAAAATGAAAAGAACATGTGTAAACACTGAACTCTGGCGGTTTGTTAGACACCAAAATCTCTATCAGTGTTCAAGCTTACATCGTTTTTCGAAGGAGTTTATTTCGTAGTCCATGAACGAGTGAAGAACACTGTCCTCCTCCAATATTCATTAGGACTTTCTGGATAACTTCAAACGTGTAATGAAGTTCCTTAGGGTAATCAATATTAAGTACAAAGAGAAGACCCATCAGCATAGCAGTAGCATTTGGAAAATCCTTGATATTGTGCAGTATGATCTGTTCTTCAAGAACAACTGCTGAACCAAGGTCATCTGCTCCATCTTTTACTGTTATAATGCCAATTTTCATTCCCTTTGCAATTTCTTCTTCAGGTTTGGCTGCCTAAACAAAAAAGTTGCAGAGAGAAAAAGATTAAGACATTGTAAAAAAATATTAAATGTAATACATTTTATCCTTATAAAAACTGAATCATGAAGAATAGTTCAAGTTCTAAGTTTACAAATCATGTGCTAAGGTTTCAATTGACAGGTTTACAATCAGTTAAAAACTGGACAGCCTAGAGCAGTGCTCATCATACAAGCTCCTGAAGACCAACTGCATGGCACAATTTAGTGTTCTTCCTGTACTGTAAAATATGATGGGCTGCTGTTGGTAAAGCAAGTCTCATGTCTACTGTAACATATAGACAACAACTGAGGGAAAGCAACTCTCCAATTAAATTCACTTTTGTACATACTTGTATTTTCTGACATCCTATATTCAAGCAACAAGTAACCAATTCAAAATATTTGATCAAATATTCTTGTCAGACTATTTCTGGAAATACTACCCCTTTTAAATCCATTTTATTCCTACTTAACTAAAGCAGAAAATTGTAAATACCTCCACAGTCTTGAAAAAAGGTGAGGGATCCTCTCTTAGAAAGTGAGGAAGGCCCATCAGAAGAACAGTGTACTTCATTTCTGTGGAACTCTGAAGAAAGAAAAATATACAAAACAAAAACAAGTTATTGTTTGGAGCAGTTTCGGATTTCACATTTAAGTATCTTGGGATGAAGTGTTCAGAATTTAGGTCAATCTATTCAGAAACACAACAAATAACTAAAGGTAGATTGTCCAAGTGTAAACAACAGAACACTTACATTATCATCTAGCAACCTTATCTGCCTTGTTAATCCCATTATGCCACTCTTAGCTCTGTACAGATCAAGGAACCTTGGCAGATACTGTTCAAGTCCATCAAAGAGGGAACGTTTCAGGTCAACAGAGGTAAGCCGTGTAAACTCTTCTTCAATCTAAATGCAGGATAGAAGAAAAAAAAAAGGAATTAACAGCGTGTCCCATCCGCAAGATCAGATGTGGCAGAGGGCTAGTTTACATTAAGAATGTCCAAAGTTGTTCTGAGAACACAAAGAAGCAAACCAATCCTCCCCATCCCAATCTATGCCCTTAACGCTAGTGAGAACAATCAAAGATAGAAAAGCCTGAATCCAAGGCTGGAACCATCTATCTCTCTATCTAACATAATGTTATTTAATGTAAATTGTATACACTTAAGTGCTGCAGTCTTTTTAAATTAATTGATTACATCTTGCCGGAAGAAGGGGCCTGAGTTGCCTTGAAAGCTGCTTGCATATTGTAATCTTTTTAGTTAGCCAATAAAAGGGGTCATTTTGCTTGACATCTCACTACATTCATAATGGCTAACACGGTGCAACACTCCAGTACTAAATTAATTCTATAAGTAAAAGTGAACTAGGATTCAGTAACAAATCTTGGTACTGTAATTAGGCAAGGCACTAACTATAACTGTTGCACTGACCTTACAAGTAATCAGGATTAGAAAAACTTCAACATAAAACACTCATATGAAGCTGTAAGCAGATTTTCATTACAATCAATTTGACAAATTACCTGCTGTTCACAGAACAATGCTGGCCATCTTTCTTTGAAATCTGCCACTAATGGTTCATCTTCAACTATCTCTTTTCTTCGTAAAGAGAACGTGTTTTTCATCATTTCATTAACTTTTTTCCAGTCAACTTTTCTCTTTTTCATCTCACTGACCATGGCTGATCTTTCCTCATCAAGACAACTTTGAGATTTCCCTTCAGGAAAATCTGGAAGGAAATGCACTTCAGATTTTTTGGCTCTCTTTATTTTTTTGGAATTGGTTGATCCAAACTTACGGGAGTTGACTTTGACCTCAGGGCACCCGGCGACCCGTAGCTTCTGTCTGAAGTTGCTCATTTTGAACTTGAGGCTGAATTTCCAACCGTACCACCCATTGCCAGATCCTGGTTCCCTCAGACAAGGATTCTTGTTGATGAGAGATTGTGCCACACGATCATACTCTTCTCGTGTTGGGTAAGGATTGTGCATGTATATGACTTCAGCTAAATTATCAAGGATATCTGACTTCATATCTTTTGATATATCAAGAAGAGTTCCATCTCTGTGATAAGCTTCATTTCCTTGCTTTAGCTTTAACTCAACATCGGAAGAGAAAGCAGGAATGACAAAAGGCTGAGGGAGCTGACGTGTATGGCTGCCACTGGGGCTCTTCCCTTGGGATGATGATGTCAGGCTTGCTGTGTCTAAGGTCATGTCTCTGTGATACGATTCAAGAGGCTTCCTGTGGACTTTTAAAGTTGCTTTATCTTTAGGAAGTTCAGATATGCTGGTTAAATTGCAAAGTTCATTATCAAAGTCAGGATCCTGAAATTGAACCACAATGTCTCCGTCTAGACCAAGTTTGGTTTTCAGGATTAAGAGTAGGTCGCCAACAGTCTCTGGTATGCTATCAACTGTAATCCTTCTGATGTCATCTGGGCTAAGGATGATCCGCAGAAGCATGATTAACCTTATTCATATACAAGAAGACAGACAGTTGAACAGCTGATATGTACTGGCACAAGTAATATTACCAGGTCATTTTGTACAGTTTTATCATTTTCCAAAACTTATCCACTAATGCAACTATATCAAACATTAAAAACAAAGTTTCAGATTTTCCAGCACTCAAAAAAAAAATACATTCATGATTGGGCAAATGAAACTAGAGAGAATTGACAAGTAAACAAACACCTGTGAGACGGATTATCAAACACCCTAACATACAACACATGAGTGATATGTATAAGTGGGTGTCCTCTAAATGCAATTGTACTTTGGGCACAATGCGGACATGCAAGATATTAACTTTGAAATGGCTGATTAACATTTACTACATAGTGTCAAAGTGAACATTATTAACACATCGTTAACGATCGTTCCTCCCCCACACTATGCGACTCTTCAATTCCACCCGGGGGAGTAAATGCTAACTTTTTTTTTTTTTTTCATTTTTATTACTATTTAATTTAATATTGTTTCTTTGTATCAGTATACTGCTGCTGGATTATGTGAATTTCCCCTTGGGATTAATAAAGTATTTATCTATCTATCACATATTTACAGGCCAAAAGACAGCAGATATGACTGGAGATAAAATATATGTGGTGTTCACATAGCAGGATGTTGAAAAGTAAATACACTTCATCCTGTGACTTAAATGTACCTAATAACATTCACTATCCAAGTGAAATGGAAGCACGCCATTGTATGCCCTCTACAGAGCTTGCTACCTTCTGTAGAGTTGCCTACGAAATGTGTCCGTTCTATAATACACAAAGTAACTCATCATTTTCATGCACACTTCTAATTGTCAAATAGGAGGGCATTCTGCTCCGAAATCTGTTTGGTAAACAAACCACATAATCATTGCAAATGCAGTGAATACAAGTACAGCTTCTATTGAACCTTCATTATTAATTTTTCCTTAAGTGCGGGGAAATCGCCACTTCACTTTCCCAATTAGTAGTACACAACATATCCAATGGGATGTTTGTTGTTTCTAATAAAGTTTGCTATGTGAAATGTAACCAAACTAATCTGAGACAGAAACAAAGTAATGTGTTGATTTGACTCAAAGCAAATGGACTTGCAAGTGTGAAAATTCCAATAAATTCAAACAATTTAATGTGTACCACACCTGAGCATTTGTCTCACACATTTAAAAAACTTTCAACAAACTTCTATGTGTAAAGGTGAAGAAACTACTGAAATTGCATTAAGTGCAAAAAAATTACCTCAGTGTAGGTGAAATGCCTTTGGTCAAACCAGGAGTCTTTCCTTGTACAACAAAAGAAGTATAAATTGATTGATCTCTCCAGGTTCAGCTACAGTCAGTTGCACAAAATCCTTTCTGCATATTTTGTAACATCTGAGGCACTTCAGGTACCAAGCACAGAAAGGTTCAACAACAATGGCTGGCTTGCTATTTACAAGAAAGACAAGGACTATTTTACAGAAATCATAAAAGTCCATTTGTTCTTCCAACTGACAAAACCATTCCCTTTGTGTATTTTGTTCCATGTATAAATACATATATAAATACATATATATTCTTCAATTCCACCCGGGGGAGTAAATGCTAACATTATTCAAAGTTATTGTCCATTTTTACATGCATTTTTATTACTCTTTAATTTAATATTGTTTTTGTATCAGTATACTGCTGCTGGATTATGTGAATTTCCCCTTGGGATTAATAAAGTATCTATCTATCTACATTCGTTAGATTTGTACATTTCTTCCCAACTGCTTGCTTGATCAAGAAAGCCTGGATGTCAAGGTTAACATTTGATGCCCTGTGAACTTCCACTGTTGGTTTAAACAGGCTTGACATATCCAAGTAGTCTGCTAACATAGGCTGGTGTCTCACAGCCAGAGTCAACAAAATATTCTTGAAGATACAGATATCACAGAAAACGGTGCTTAGCTTCAAAAAAAGTATTGTCCAAAACTCAAGCAGTGGCCCAAAACAGCAAATCAAAACAACAATTCCCTTTTCCTTAGCTGCTCTGTAAGATGGGAAAAATATTGCTTTATATTGACTGGCTTGTTAAACTCTCAAAAAATGCATCTGACTGTAAAGCCTGCAAGACCTCTAGAACCACATTCTATAACTTAATGATCTTTCAAATGGTTCTGGAGGAATTTTTTTGAGATCTGAATAATTGTGCACAGTCATTGTATATACAAGGTAATGGACAATTTCACCTATAATGTCTGTGACTGAACTTGTAATGCTCAATTGTTCTCATGAGATTTCCAGAGAAATAAGTACAAAATTCACCAGTCCATCTTGTTAGAAGTAATAAAGGACAATAATAAAATGAAACATGGCATCAATTTTGTTCACCTACAAAAGAAAGCGATTACTATCTTAAAAGCTGATGTAATTAAAAGTGTTACTGTTGCTATTGTTGGCTAAACTACATGTTTTTGCTATAATTGTACATTTACTGTAAACCACTAGCACACAACTGTCAGGTAATTTTTAAAAAATATTTTTAACTGATGATCCCCTATTGCGCAAAAAGCCTTCCCTGACATTCAGACCATGAAAATTCCAATTTGGCATATGCAGTATGAAAGCAAGAAGGCTTGCTATGTCCTCCTACATCCATATACTTTATCTGAAGGGAATGAGCCAATAAATCAGCAGTTTTGTAATTTGCATTTCTACCAAATCATATAGCTCAAATATACTTTCAGTCCTAGGAAAAGAGAAACAAAAACTTCAGTGTAAAACCACATCAATACATTTTTGGTGTTAAAATATTTTTAACAGACCACAAGAGGAAAAACAAATGTAGTAAAAGTACAGAATGGAAGACCTTTAAGTTGTGTATTAGTGATTATTCACCAGGCAGATAGGCTACAGTTTACAAATTCTTTTTATAATTTACACAGAGAAGTAAAACTTTACATTCTTTCAGTTTGGATACTCTGCATTTAATTTTCAAATTCATAAGTCCACTGGAACAATTTTATACATCTTCACATTGCAAGTAGTTCTGTCACTTCTTTCCTAAAATGCTGTGTACAGCATACTATTTATTATAAAATTTCATTTTGATTTACCTTCATTACATATTTTTGTGCTTATTTGCCAAAAGTTCACATATACTGCATAATACACTGTTGCTTGTTTATTTTCTAAACATCTTACACAAGCATTCTACTGACGAAACCTTTACGCTAATTTATTCCATATTCAACATTTACCAGATTAGCAAATGTCAATTAGCATCAGGCTGACATTACCTGGTGTTACGTATACAGTTCACTTGAAGGTAAGTAAAGGCCTATTTGGACGGGACTAGCTTTATACTAGGAGGTGGAGTAAGCCAGTGAGAGAAGTGGCCGGATGCAAAGTGCCACACTGTACAAGCATTTTCTCATTGCTAATGTATCCATAAAGTCAATTCGGACCATAACAGAAACCGTTATTCACAAGAACTATATGTCCGTTTACGCCTCCAGCGGGCAGCTCTTCACGTACCCGCTTTTCTCTACAAACTGTATATATCAGCGTGCCTTCGTACTTCCGTGGGGGTGTAACACACCTCCGCCCCGTTATTCTGCTTGCACGAGGAGGGCACTGACCGTTCTTTTTTCCGTTTAATGCACTTGGCAAAGTGATTATTACGGGGTTGGGGCGCTCTGTAATTTTATTCCCATTCGAATCGCTCGAATAACGTAATTTTACTGAAATGTCGATTCGCACGCGGCTACTTTAACTTGGAATTTAAAAAAAAAAAAACTTTTTATAGAGAATAAAAAGTTCTGAGAATTAAACGTGCCACGCCAAAGTCGGACGGGCATTAATTTTCTGAGGTCCTCCGGTAATTGTTACTTTACCCCACTTCCTGTCATAAATCCAAATCCGTACGAATAGGGTTTAAGAAAGGGTTTCCGACCCTTAAAACATAAATGACATGGCGGATTCGTATAGGACGAAAAGGCAGAAATACTGTTAATATAGTAGCTACGTGTATCCACTTTACCACTACAAAACAAATCCCCCAACTCAAAACAAACTTAACATTTTCGGCTCCTTAACCGAAACAAATAGTAACAAATGTCGAAGATATACCAGAAGGACAGGAAATAAAATAAATGGCTGCGTGTTAAATTTTCATGTTGCAAACTAATGGGAAGATGATTTTAGAACGTGTTGGAACTGCTTATTTTGTGATAAGAACGCTGCGCAATACTTTGGACAGATGAACGTATAACGCGTTTCTTTAGCAACTCTACAATAAAAAGGCCACTGCCTGGTCATGAAATATAACGCTCTTACTTTTAAAGCCATACCTATTACGGTTACACTCAACTGTACTCACCTTAAACAACGCTTACAACGACGACTGGACTGCAAACAAACTCCAACACCACGAGTCTTTTAGCGCCAACGCCCCAGAATGCATTTCGAAATAGTCGTGGTTTACGTCATTACTCAAACGACCCCCATTGCCCTAACCCGAAAACGCCAACAGTGTAACTGCAGACCGCAGTAAGTATGATGAGGTCAGTCATGTAATGCCCCTACATCATGTAACATCCATCGCATTAGACTATGATTAACATTAGGTTACGTTATGGTTAAGACTAGGGTTGTAGGAGGCTTATCTCAGTCAAAGAGCGTTTTGTAACTGACGTTGTGGGCATTACCCCATCGTGTCATTGGTATTGCAAGATGCATTTAGAACCTTCTCACATTCGTCAATTTAACATACACTGCTTATCTACTTCACTTTATGACTGTGTACGACAATGGCAGACCAAAATCATATCGTTGTATGCTGCTGGTATTTACAAGATGAAAAAGAATACAGCCGTGCGATGCCATATTTGTGAGAAGATTGAACAGTACAGTGGCAAAAAGTAGCCTGCTGTTATCTAATGCTGCGTTCCATTTACCGCGGAGTTCGGATGTCATAGCTGGTGACAGCGTTACACCGGAGTTCATCGCGTTCCAATGAACCATTCGGAAAACCATTATGGGCGCATCCAGGAAACCCTTTCGTTGTGCTTGCTCCATCAGAACAAATAGCAGTTGATAGCAACGCATTACGCGGTAGTTCGCGTATTCAAATACCGTGACAGCATATCCACAAATAGGGAGGATGGACAGTACTCTGTGTACGGCTGATTTAATGAGACATAAACAGACAGAAGTGCTAATAAACAGTATAATATTACAGCGTTCAATTGTTATTGTCTCCATAATCTGAAGTTGGATAAACTCGGACTTGACATACCAGACCCGAGTTACCGGGGCATTCCAGGTGAAATTTACGACTTCCCACTTCAAAAGGAACGCAGCATAAGTTATAAGGGGGAAAAAGTATCACGCCTTCCAAGTCTCACTGTTAAAATGGTACCACGGTCAATTCTTTACCAACCAGGGATCATGTTGTGCCACTAGGGATGGGTAGACCGATACCACAGTAGTCGATACTTCGACACTCAAACTGTACTCATTTGGTAGCGAGTACCACTAAAAATACCGATTACTGTTTTTTTGTAAGATATGGTAGCAAGGTTCTTGCAAAGACACAGAGTACACTAACGAACTTTCCGATGTCACTGAAATGTCACGTAAAAACACCACAAGCCCACGCCCCTTGCGCAAGCGCAGACTGTGTACGACAATGGCAGACCAAAATCATAATACAGCCGTGCGATGCCATATTTGTGAGAAGATTGAACACTACAGTGGCAAAACAAGCAGCCCATTTAAACATTTAAAATGCACACATCCTACCAACAGAAAGACGTTTGTAAAACATCAAAGACATGCAAATCTGAAGCCCCGCGATTTAGCTGCAGTCGGTGCCAGACAAGGGACGTTGCAAGAGAGATTTCAAAGAGACGTTATCCAGGTAACTTCTGTTAGCAGGTTTATGTAGACGGGAGTTTACTGAAGACTTTTTAGAGTTTAACATTTTGCCGTTGACCACTGATTAATATTTATGAAACGTAAAGCCCGTTGTTAGCATAATGGAAGACACATAATAATGTAAAGCATCACTATCCGAGCATTTTGTCACGGGTTCTACCCATTTTGCTTATTCTTCTAATTAAAATGAAGGGTACAGTAAAATATAATATATGTAATAAATAAGAATGTTAAATAGTCTTAACACTATGCAAAATACTTAATAGCTATCTTAAATTTGAAGATGAAAAATTTATTTCTGAAAAATAAGTGCTAAAAATATTAATTATTTTGCAGGTTTGGTGGATTTATAAGTACTTTAAATGCGTTAGTAACAGCATCTAGTGTAATAAATTATAATTTTTTTACTTCATTTTGTATTGTGTTCCTGTCACCTCCCACAGTCCAAAGACCACAGGTTAGATGGGCTGACAATCTTAAGTTGACCCCCGATACCTGTGTGTTCATGTTCGTGTTCACCCTCTTATGGGCTCTCGCCCTGCCCAGGGATTGTTCCTGCCTTGTAACCCCAGAGGCAAAATAGGATTAAACGTAAAAATGTCAACTTTATTTTTTCTAAATACAAATCTGAAACTTAACTAAATGTAAAGCTAATATGACAAAATCTTTTTTGATTAAACAGAAGGGCAGAATATATTAGAAAATGCAAATGTAGGAATATTATTTTTTTTTGTAAATGTTAGTTGTCTAAGGGGACCGGTTTAAGTACTTTGGTGAAGTGATTGCCTGTATAACATGTATTAAACAAATGTATGAAAACATAAAAGTTCATATCTTGGTAGTGCAGCTACCTCAGGAGGCAGAGGTTTGTGACCCAGATCCTCCCTATGTGGAGTCTGCATGTTTTCCCTGTGCATCTAGTGTAATAAAATATTTTTCTACTTAATTTCGTATTGCTGAACTTGTATTGTTTTCCTGTTTCCTCCCACAGTCCAACGATATTAAGGTTAGGTGGACTAGTAAAGCTAAACTGGCCTTGTTGTGTGTTTGGTGTGTTCGACCTGTAATGGATGGGCACTCTCTCCAGAATTCGTACCTGCCTTGTGCCCTATGACAGCAGGAATAGGCTCCAGCCTCCCCCCCACCCACAGTCCTGACCTGGAGTAAGCAGTTTAGAAAATGATATGACATGTTCATTTTACTAATCTCTCTATTGTATAAAAAAAATCCTGGGACGAGACGAGACTTTTTCAGAGAGATACTTTAAAGTCCCGTGAGACAAGACTTTGTGCCAAGAGATTTAACCATACCCGGGGTCGGAAATAAAAGACAAAGAGTAGATGACAAAGTAGAATGTCGTAAAGAATTCAAAAACGTTGGCGTGATACACATGCAGAGCAGGTTAGAGATAATAAAAGTACGAAAATTTGAAAGTCTCAAAAAAATGATAGTAAAGATTGCATTAGCACAATCAAACAGAAATTATTACTCAGTGAAATAATGGAACAGTGAAAAGAGATCAAATATATTGTTCGGATTTAAACTTTAAGTTGGAGACTGTAGATCGTCAGGGAAAAGTAGTGTTTCTTCCCAATGAAGAGGAGTATCTGCGAGGATTAAAAGATTTGCTGTTTGGTGTAAGTGAAATCCACATGCGCGAGCAGCAGAGACGCGAAGTGGCTGGCGTGTAGAGCAGGCCGGGAGGGATGGTATCAAATTCATACTGTGTCGTTATATTAGTTAATTTAAATACAGACTGACCAATTAATATTAGCTAAAAAAACACTATCATTTGAAAACCAATTCCTATGCTCTTTAAAAAATATTCAGTATCGTTTTTGGAAATCTGACACATAAAATACCTGTATTGGAATTGATTTCAAAAATAGTAGTATCACCTATCCCTCTGTGTCACCTACTGGCTTGGAGGCCTGCTAACCTCAAGTAAACCCAGCCCTGATGTCATGCACCCTCAGTACAGTTTCTGTTGTTTGTTCTTTAGCAACCTGGAAGACATTCACATCATCCTGGTATCCCCTGAAGATTTCACGTCTAGGGCACCAGAAAGACAGCAAGGGTGTTTGCTTATCAGTGCCATGCACACCCCAATATGGTTCTTTCTCTTTTTTAATAGGTTCTCTTTGAGACTGTTTCCTCCCCTTTGTCCCCTTGCCAGCAAGGCACACCCCCCACTGGCATAATAAGTCTTCACTGAAGTGTGTCGGCATATGTGTTCCTGTGTGCATGTTATGGAAGGAGAGGAATCATGTCTAATATATGCATCAATCATCCTATGTTTGTAGTGTAACAAACCCAAACTAAGTCAACACAGCTGCTACAACCATGCTTGAAAAATGACCAGATACCAGGTTTGATTTGTGGTTGCATGTG
This sequence comes from Polypterus bichir lapradei, assembly GCA_026402145.1. Classification (NCBI taxonomy): domain Eukaryota; kingdom Metazoa; phylum Chordata; class Cladistia; order Polypteriformes; family Polypteridae; genus Polypterus; species Polypterus bichir. Next base: position 73,474,130 of record JANRMT010062856.1, read on the forward strand.
TCCTCCCTCCGCCATACTGTCAGGTTGATTGTTGTCTGTCTGTGGCAAAGGGTGGGTTCTTCTTTACTGGGGCCTCAACCAGTTTTTAGCATTAATAATGTGGATCAAATAATCCAGTATTTAAGACATGAATGTGATGTTATTGTTTTTCTCCCTCACCTCTGCTGCACCTGCAGTCAAGTAAACGGGCAACGAGAGTAGCCAAGCAAGGCAAGCCAGAGGGTGAAGTGTGCACTGGAATTTCTCCAATTTTAAGTTGCCTGATCTAGTGTTTCCCTTTTCTCTGCTTTACTGTGGTTCAGCTGTCATATTTGAACATGGTCATTTTACGTGTGAAAACAATGGGAGCCACTTGGGATGGGAGGGACGGCTTAGCTAAATAGCGCATAAATAAGTGGGGGGGGGGGGGGGGCTGACGGGTTGAAGGTGCTGGTGTGGGAGCTCAGCTGAATTACCTCTGGGACGTTGCTTAATTGCTCCCTCCCTCTCTGCCAGATGGAGAGATAATGGTGGTGGCACTGAAAGAAAATGAAGACCCTCGTAGTGATTTGCATGAAACTGGGCCCCCTACCCAGCTCCTCCAGGAGTCTCAGCCGTTTTTTTTTTTTTTTCCCCATTTCAAGGTGAAACATAAATAGAAGGTACTTAATATGGACAGATTCCTGAAGCACTTTGCCTTTTTTAACATGTAATGAGGACAAAGACTCTGGTCAGGTAATCAGGCTGCATATTCACAGTCCTGTATAATCAGGCCTCTCCAACCATATGTCTTTTACTTTTCTAGTGCCAGTACGAAGCTTTCACACGTTGCTGGTGCAGAATGACTAATGTTGAGTGGGTGCCGGCATTTCTCTTTGCTCATATCACATTTATTTTTTAAATCTGGCATATATTAAGTTCAACTACCAGAAACCCTCAGAGGACACCAATGAACAGCAAATAAAGTGACTGCACACCCAGCCACTTTTAGATCACCTCCTGATAAGAATCAGAAGCTGTGAATCCTGTCTTCCATGCCTATGTCCTGCTCATCTTTAGGGTCTTACATGGTTATAACAGATGATTACTTTGATTAATAAACCCATGAACAGTCTCTGTCCCAGTGGAGTTTGCTTGTTCTCCATGTGACTGTGTGTATTTTACTTCCACATTCTCTAATATGTGCAAGTTAATTTAGTTTTGGTCACATGGGTATGTGTATGAGTTGTCCGTGAGGTGGACTGGCTTCCTGTTCAGGGTTGTTTCCTATGTGTCCAGTGCTGCTGAGATAAGGCTACAGCCCCCCAGTGCCCCTGAACAGGATTTAGTGTGTTTGAAAATGTAATAGTATGTTACTTCTTACTGAAAGGAGTGGATATTGCAGTAAAATGTAAGTAATAATTATACCCAGAGGTGACAAGGGGGTGCAGGGTGTGGCAATGATGCCTTGAAGCTCAAGGAGTTTACATCTAAATCCTGCTCTGCTCATGGCCTGTTTGGAGTTTGCACATTCGCTCTGTGGCTGTGTGAGTTTTTCTTTTGGATCTTCTGGGTTTCATCTCAAAGACATGTTTTAGTTTAACTGGTAACTCCAAATTAACACTTACAAGAGCAAGATGGTGCCCTGAAATTGACCCCCTCACTATCTGGGGCTGATTCTTGCTTTGGACCCAGTGCTGTCAGGGTAGGTTCCTGCTCCTGCATCCTCAATATTGGAATAGGTGACTTTGTTAATGGATGGATGGAGCTGTAGCTGAGATTCCATCTGTAATAAAAAACACAAGCAAACATAGAGAGTTGGGGCACCTGCAGGCAAACTCCATATAACTGAAAAACAAACATGAAGTATAAACGCGTTAAGGAAGGTGTAATGAGACGACAAACAACATCAAAGTGTTGGGGCACTTGCTGCAAACCCCATATAATTGGATGATGAAATGATTCAAAATAAATGTGTTTAAAAAGATAAATGAGTCTTCCTCTGACATTTGTCCTCTCGGAATGACTCACCAAGATGGGAGCTCTTCCAGTTATGAGGTATTCTGGGAGCAAGAGGCGGGTCCAAGTGGATGGACCACACAAGTGATGTCAGTGGTGGAAAACTGTCAAACTTCCTTGATGTAGAGGGAAGGAAAAGAGAGTCTGTTATTACACAGCATCTTCTGCTAGCTTGGCAGAGAATTACCATCACCCAAGCCTTTAAAATGTCTCCCATATGCACGTGCATGACAAAAGGGAAAAAACATCTTCACAGACGTGAGTCTCAAAAGTGACTGCTCCAAGATGGTGACATGTGTAGTTAAGTACAGGCCAGGTAGAATGAGGTGGGTTCAGGTGGACAGCCACAGGAAGTGACATCAGAGATGGTAAGGCTGTCAATCTTTTTTGGTCTGTTGTGGGAGGAAGAGAAGAGCTGTTAGTAAACAGCACCACCTAGTGGATCAATGAGGAATTACCACCACCAGAACCTTAAAGATGCCCCAAGGCACGTGTGTGACACATCTCCAAAGGTGAACAAAGTGTTAGGCACCTTTCTTGCACACCTCACTGGAACCCAAGATTTTGAAATTGTGGGATCATAGATGTTGTAATGGATAACTTGCTGTCCATCTTATAGATGATGTCAACTGCATACTGGAATTAGCTATAAAAGTTTTAGCACAGGATGGGTGAACAGTAAAGAAAATGTCTTCACCACTAAAGAAGGATGTACATTTTTCCAGAATTGCTTAGTTCAGAAATAGACTGAAAGAAAAGAGGAAATGGATGTATGGATGGATGGATGGCTTATGGGGATAACATTGAATGTTTCTGTAGTGGATTTTATTGTTGCCTTCCAAACTATTTGACTACATGACAGCAACATAAAATAAAGTACTATCAATGGCCAAGCCTCCATGAACAGGACAAGGTCTCAGTTCCCTGCTATTACATAAGCATTCTTGGCAATCTGGTTCAATGAGACATTTAGTTGAAGACAGGTAATATTTTCTAATTCGTAGTGTTTCTGGTATAAAAGGTGCCTGTCAGAGACTTGTATCCTATAATAAAACCGATGCGGGACAGCTAAAGGTCACAACACCACGGCTTTAGGTTTGAAATGTTAAACACAATACATTCCAAATACAAACATGTCAACATCAAATTATGTTACAAAATCCATGTGACTACCCTGAGATCTTAATTGCTCCTCACTGTCCATCTGCCATAGCAAGATGAGTCAATATCAAGCTGGGTCCATCAGACATGAGGCCAGTTATGACATTTAAATCAGCGTTGGGTCTGAAACCCAATGTGTTTCAGATTAATGCAGTACCTCGTACTGTTATACAGTCATATTCACTCATATTCAGATTTTCTGTTGTCCTCCAACACTGTGTGACTAAAAGTGTCTTTTTAATAAATGTAGCGGACTCTTAAAAAGGCACAAATCTATGCATACTGCATGGCAGTAAAGTTCTGCTGCACAAGTGGCTGAACTGATTTGAACATTTTGCTGAACCTGTCCTGTGCACTGTTGTATCTTTTAAACTATTTAGAATAAAGTGTCTGAAACAAATTAGTGAAATCAAATCCATCCATCCATCCATTTTCCAACCCGCTGAATCCGAACACAGGGTCACGGGGGTCTGCTGGAGCCAATCCCAACCAACACAGGGCACAAGGCAGGAACTAATCCTTGGCAGGGTGTCAACCCACCGCAGGAAATCAAATCAATCTTTCCAATTTAATGCAATATAGAGTTCACATAGAACATTTTATAAAGGGTAGCACATTGGCATAATAAACAGCGTGGCTGACTCATGGATCCATTATCCTGAAGTTGAATGCTGTGCCTGATTATTGTCTGTGTGGAGTTTGCATGCTCTTTCCAAGTCTGTGTGCTTTTTCCTCAGAGTACTCCAGTTTTCCTCCCACATTCCCAAAGATTAGGATAATTGGTGACTCTTAGATAAGGCTCAGTTTAGGTTAATTGGTGACTCTAAACTGGTCTTATGAGTGTAAATTGCCCCACCTTGCTTGTGCTTGATGATACCAGGATTGTTTTTTACCTACCACAACTCAGAATTGTATTAAGCAGGCTTGGAGAAGATAAATTGCTCTGAACTCACACCATGAAACATCTCAGTTTACAGATTTATACTGTGGTGAACTGCTGGTGGTCACAAATGAATTTGTAATGTCTGGTTTGGAAGAGGTCTCCTTGCAGCATGAGGTAATAGGATAAACTCCTTTAGTCAGCCCTGTAGTGACTGGTTCTGAACACTGTGAGCAGAGCACTTCCTGGTGACATCGGCTGATCTTTCTCTCTGCCAGTCCCCACTTTTTCTGTGCAGTGACACCACTCCATTCCAGCCATCCAAAGTGCAAGTCCCATCCTCATCATCGAGTTAATTGATGTGGACTCACACCACAAAGCATCTCAGTTCAAAGATTTGCCCTGTGGTGAACTGGCAGTGGTCAGCCATGAACCCACAATGTCTGGATCAGAAGCAGTCTCCTTGTAGTGTAAGCTAATTAGATAAACTCCTTCATGTAGTGTAAGCTAATTAGATAAATTCCTTCAGTCAGTCACATAGAGACTGCTTCTGAACAGTGTAAGCAGAACACATCGTAGTGATGTCTGTTGATCTCTCTGTGTCAGTCCCTACCTGTTCACCACTACACTACAGTCATTCATCCACAATGCAAATCCCATTCTCATCACCAAGTGAACTACCATAGACTCACACCATGAAGCATTTCAGTTCGTATCTTTGTCCTGTGGTGAACTGCTGGTGTGAACCAGCAACGTTTGGATCAGAAGCAGTCTCTTTGCAGCAAAGTCAATTGGAGAAACTCCTTTAGTCTGCCACACAGAGACAACTTCTGAACACTGTGAAACGAGCACTTGCTGGTGACATCAGCTGATCTCTCTCTCTGTAAGCCCCCACTTTTACTGTGCAGCGTCACCACTATAGAAGGCTGGTATTTAACATATACAAATTTATCTAAATCCTTGGACATTTTCAAATGTTTTTACTCAGCTTGAGGTAATAACAGTTATTATAAAAATTTAAAACTGACTGTGGAACTGTCAGGAGGAGACTAGTCTGCTTTAGAAAAGATTGTTAAAATTTATCAAGACAGACTCAGACTAGAAAATACCAACATCTTAACATAGAAATACAAATTCAATCCTAGTTCACAAAGCAGGCAAAGCTGTGGAGCCACCTCTGTCAAGCTTACAATTCTTGTCTAACTTTCTTAGGTGATGCCTCTATTGATGCCATTTTACCAACGTTCCTGGTGTCCCCTCTTGTGACGTTGTGTCAGAAGTTTGTGGGCTCTTCTCTTTTTAAGTCTGACTTATTTCAAGTGAGTTATAAAACGTGTCAAGGGTGTGATGGGAAGATTCTACAGAAAACAAACCAAAGGTTAGTCCAATTTTATTTAATTTTGGCTTTCCCATACAGCTATTCAGAGTGAATCAAAGGGACCAAGAAAGTTACAAGCAGCCACTATGAACAATTTATGAGGTTCTTCTTGGTTTTGCTGTTTTGTTTTCCTGCTACAATGGTTGGCAGCCAATTTGGCCAAAATCTTCATTCTGCTTGCATTTTTAATTTTCATGTTTTTAACCTTAGAGACTGATGTCACAGTTGCCCATCTGTTTTCCTTGGTTACGGCAGGCACATTGAATAAAAATATAAGCGTAAGACATCTATTGGTATAAATGGCTAAAAGTGAGAAGCAAAGGAATTAATAGTTAACACGTTGTGAGAGAGTCAATGATGAAAGGCAGCTGCTTGCCTGACCAACACGTTTTGTGGCACAAGCACTATTCCTGTCAAAAACCTGGTTCATTGTAAAACAGGAGGTCAGGGAGAGGTCACAGAGCTGTTAAGATGGCCACATGGTGAGGGCGAGATGGGGGAGCGTAAGGTGGTGTAATACAGGAAGGGTGTAGCCCTGCCTGGTGCCCTGGCTCAACACCACTCAACTAAAGAGAAGAAACACTGTTGGGAGCACAGTGGTTGGACCAGCTCCCTGACTTTGTCTTTCATCATACAGTATGGCATCATCTAGACCCTTCTGTCTGGATACAAACTATTTTATCAATGCAGATGTGGAAAACCGAAAACTTAAAACACTCTGTGTACATAAGGCAAAGGAAAGTCTTCTGTTTTTTTGACTTTTGCAGCCTTTTCCTTTTTCTGTACACTGAGGGAATATGACCTTAATGAATTCTATACAAGTTTATTTGCTGTCTGGTCAAGAACCTAAGATCTATCTGTAATGTATGTGTATTTATTTTTTATTTTTGGCTTTAACCATACCATGAAGACTTCATGGTAAAAAGGATTGGCACTTGTATTCATTCATTATTAATTTGTTGGTCACACTGTGCACTGTGTGCGCTGTTCAGCATGAAGGTGTTCAAAAGCAATTTGTGCTCTTGCAGTCTGCTCGCGAGGCAAGCCGGTAGAATGAAGTCACTGAAGGTGCAGCAAGGCCAGAGCATCTGACCTTCCTGCAAGCAAAGCCCAGCCGGTGATACTTCATGGATGACTTGATACTGGTAACAGAGACTAGCAGTTGTGCCAGGCTGCTCGCACAGGCACACACACAAACGCAAAGAGGCAGATGTGTGCTGACCCCACTTTCTCCAGACTGGCTTCAGATCAGGAATATTCCCAGAAGAACTAGAGCAAGTCAGATCATATGGGAATAAGTTGAGGTGACCTCATCCTTCTTCTGCATTACATCACGAAAAACACCAAAGGCAGGGACTACCCAAGCTAATGTTTCACACTTTAATTTTCAATCACATAAGGTAACTGTGAAGCAATGGGCTTCCCAGACACCCTGGGAGACAGTAGGTGTTTCCAGAAAATTATTTTATTAGTTAACATTGAAATGGGAATTCTAAGAAACATCAACCCATTTTCTAACCCACTTACCCAGCATAGGTTAGCAGTAAACTCTGGATTGAGTCCCAATCATCACATTGTAGACTCACACACCCACCCACACTAAGTCATGCTTAGTCCATTAACCAGATGTGCATGTAAGATGCAGATGTGCAGGTTGGTGTCCTCTTCAAAACAGGTGTCTATAGAAAAGCTCCCCACCTTGTTAAAAACATAAAATTGTTGCACTTTCCCAAAATCTAATTAATGATATAAAAGCTATATTTGGCTGATGCCTTTATCCAAGGCAAATTACAATATTTCAGATACAGTTGCTTCCATTTCTTTTTTCTAATTGGAGCACAGGCAGGTGAAGTGACTTGCTTATGGTCACACAGTGTCCTTAGCAGGATTTGAACCCACAACCTCAGGGTTCAAAGTCTAAAGCCTTAACCACTGCAACATACTGCCTGTAGAGAAAAGTGCTAAACTAAAAAGCTCCTATTTAAACAAGTGAAAGAAAACCGGGCACTGAAAAAACCTGGAGTAACTATAATGGCAATACAGCATTTATTGCAGAGAATTTATCTTTGAAGCGAAACCTTAACATACAGTATAGTTTCAATGAGAATCAACAGCTGAGAAGTCCATTGGCACTTCATAAAAAGAAAAGTAAATTCACTAAACATGTAATTTCTGTACTTTTAACTTCCCTTTTTCAAAGCATGTCTATAATGAAGTTTTTTTTTATTTTACCACTACAGTGTGATTCATGTTATCTCTGTGTAATATAATTATAATGTTAGTACAATATGAACTGCCTGTGTGTCACACGTCAATGTGTCATTATAAACATTCAGACGTCTCCCTCCAGCAGTATTAAAGAATAAACCGAGTAGTGTCACACGTGTGTGTATAGGAGGCAGCTTAAGGGCTCCAGTGATGTTGGACGGTAGTTACTGCTGTCTAATGCTTTCTCTATTCCATTGTTTCTTAACCTTTAAGTATTTGCGACCCGAGTTTTCATAACAGTTTTAATCGCGCCCCCCTAACATTTTTTTGAAATGTAGATGCATATTTTATTATACCTACTTAACTTTTATTGACATTTATCTAACTCTATATTTATTGTTGTAGTATTAGAATGTAGTTTAAGTTAATTTGTTTTGGTTTCAACAGATTTTTTTTCAGATTTTTGATTCTTGTTTTCTTTTTTTCACATCTTCGTGCCCCCCTTTTTGTTACTTTGTGCCCCCCTGGGGGGCCAGCCCCACAGGTTGAGACCCACAGCTCTATTCCTTCCTCTACAGAAGACTGACAGCCATTCCACCACTGATCTCACCTCCATTGCCCACCCTTCTGGACCCATAAATTTCTGCCAGAATCATATAAAATCATGAACACCACCATTTTGAGTCAGTCACATTGTGGAGTCGCATCAGAAAAGACATTATTCTGATTTTTTATTGTTTTGCCTGGAATTACACGGGGTCACCGAGTTATGTCCCCAACTCTTTATCATAGTTGCGTGCTTTCATTATAGTATATGCTTATGCTTATATCAGAAACCACCACATTAACCAATCAGAGCCAGCACTACTAGAGTTGGCCATTTTGGTAACATAATGGTTCCAACAGGCTTAATGAACAACATGACAAACACAGTTTTTGGTTTATTTCTAAGAAAAATCAATCCACAATGTTTTGCTGAAATACTAAGTAGGCACTTTATGAAGTATGTCTACTTAACAGTAGATTCTAAAATGGCTCTCTGGATGAATTGACTGAAGGTGGCACAGGGATACTAGCCCATGTTGATGTGATAGTTTAATAAATTAGCTTCTGATGAAACTCTTTCCTGAATAGCTGATTTGATTTCAGTACATTAATGCTCATTTAGATTGATAACCTCATGACGGGGATACCTTAGGACCACCCTTGAATATCCCTAGTTATGTGACATGGAGCATAAAGTGCAGCCATGAAGGGCTATACTTGAACAACCATAATGTTTAGATATTCTGTAGCCTTCAGTCTGCTTGTATCATGGGGTTCAATATAGCACCAGGGAACAGTCTCCTAACCAGTATTAACATAGTTTACAACTGGCAAGAAGGACCCATCAGTTCATTGGATTTTTGTCATATCGATGTTCCCCCATCAGCAGAATCAGAAATCAGGAATCATGGCACTAGGAGGTGTTTTGCTTCAGTGTCTGGTGTTTGTGTTCCTTGGCCCAGTGCACCTGTACCTCCTTGTCATTCACTGACAGAACTCAGCTGGGCCTTAACACCACTCACGATAAGGCATGACAAGTTGTACATTGTGAAGTATTTCTTTTGGCATCACTCTTGTGCTTAACTATTAGTTGAGGGGCCATAGCCCTTCAGCTTCCATTGGACCCTTTAATTAATGGTCCATTTTTGAATACATTACTGCCACCCTTAGAATGCATTTTATGGATAGCAGCCCAGTTCCAGTACACCCATGGCACCATTGTTTGTGAAAGCCTGTGCCAGCGTGCAATTTTTAAAACACTGTATTGTATGATCATGGCAGTGTTTCAAGGCGTTCAGATCTTTTAGTCTTTCCAATTTTAATGTCTTGCATTAATTCTAACATCCTTATACAGTATCTACAGGGTGGTCCAGATCTAATTATGCAGATCGTCTGGATGACTTTGATTTATGCGGGGACGATTCAGTTCAGCGCGAAGACGATTCATGTCGCCAGTTCGCACACTTCTTGATGGTCCGAGATTTTTCAGGTAATTGTCTATGTAATAAACTTAATAAGTTATAACGTAATAAAAATTGCATAATTAGATCTGGACCACCCTATACTGTCTGCAGGTGAGGTTTTCCTAATCTACTGTATAATCAAGACCATGTTCAAAGCCATTCAGATCTTTAGTGTTGCCAGTTCTTACATCTTACATCAATTCTTAGGTCCTTATGTCTACTCTCTGCAGGTCTACTGTTCGTAATACAGTGTATAGGCATGCCAGTGATGAAAGCCCTTTAAATCTTTAGTCTTGCCAGTTGTCTCTTTGTACTGCACACACAATTTCTGGTGTAGTTCTTTTTGCACATATGATGCTGTCACCAAATGATCAGTCAGGTCAGTCAGTTACATGGGAAAGGCAGCCATACCCTACATAGTAATGTACCCATTCAGTGCATAACACTAGAAAACCTGTTGGAGATTAAATGATCTACCTATTAGGGTTCAAATGTTACTTTTTAAGGTAACTGCTATTGTTTTTTTCATTAGCGTTATCTAGCAGGTAACACGGTACCACAGCAAACAGCATTACCATGTCACAGCAGTTGGGACCTGGTACAATTCCCCCATGATGCTGGCTGGGATAACCTGAGTTCTGAAAATGGATGAATGCCATTGGCTGGTTGCCATTTTACTCATTTTTTTCTGCTTGAGAGAGTCAATATAATGTACAACACAAACACGTTATTTATTTGTGCACCCACTGAGCAGTCATCAATCAGTCATCGTCCAACCCACTATATCCTAACACAGGGGTCTGCTGGAGCCAATCCCAGCCAGCACAGAGTGCAAGGCAGGAGCAAATCCCGGGCAAGGCACCAGCCCACCACAGGGCACACACACCCATACACCACACACAACAGACAATTTAGGATTGCCAATGCACCTAACCTGCATGTCTTTGGATTGTGGGAGGAAACCAGAGCACCCGGAGGAAGCCCACGCAGACACGGGGAGAGCATGCAAACTCCATGCAGGGAGGACCTGGGAAGCGAACCCAGGTCTCCTAACTGCCAGGCAGCAGCACTATCACAGCGCCACCCCCCACTGAGCAGTATAAGTCCAATTGAATTTTGACTTATCAGCTTATGCTTTACCCAGCATCGCATTCCATGGGCCATGAATATAGCGGACAAGCATTTAACGACTCATGGTGCACATGTAGGAGTTGACCCATCACCGCTTGGAATGTGTTGTGTTATGCTCAACGTAATAAAGTTTGCTCCATGGCATCCTTTAGTATGTCTTCATTTCTCTAACATTTAGAACTGGCATTGAGGCAACAATGAAACCTGGAAAGCACATTCAGTAATTTTTTTTTCTCATTGTGTGTTACAGTGCAAGCAGAAGCTGCCAAAGGCACACACATAGAGCAGCACTCGCACGCTCATTGTGGTTAATAACTCGCACTCTGCACCAGCCATTAAAACCCAGACTGATGCACTCAGAATAGGTCCTGCTGTTTAGTATTCCAATGGTATTGCCTAAAACATGTAATTATACCAGTACAGCATACCCACAAGTATACTGTATGATATATTATGGGATGTATTGCATCAGCATATCAGGCCATGGCATCATTCCTTCTGCTTTTGGTAAATAAAAAGTCTCCCCAATTCTAATTCTGTATTCAGTTTTAGAGTTCACGTGGGATTTTTCTGTATTGAAAATAAATGGCTGAGGACCCCGGATAAAAAGATGATTAGCAGCCTCACACCTAACTACCACAGAGAAAGATTGCACAGTGCAAGAGTTCAGCAGGTCAAAAGGAAAATAAAAAGGGTCTGTGAGCTGAAAGGCTGGGCCATAGAGAGCTTTAATGATGGCAGATCATGCAATTACAGACACATTTAAATGTGAGACATGGGTAGAGCAGTTGCCCGATGTTGCTAGCAGGATAATTTTCTAGCCATTAGTTCTTTGTTTTTGTCGTTACGGGTAACTATGAAATAGAACACTCCAGTCACTTTCACACAGTAAATTACTGTCTTTGGGCAAAAAGCACATACAGGACAGATTTGGATTCATTTGTAATCATCCTGGACATGGTGTTTACATTTTAGAGGGTGTTACAAGCTTTTTTTTTAGGGATGACATTATTTTAAATCTTTAACATTAGGTAATGTAAAAGAATGAGACTGGTTTTAAAAAACCCATGGCCCTGAACAGCATTAAGTGAGCAGATAAATGGATGAATTCATTCTCCACATTACTGAGCTTTGATTTTGTTTCTCCATCAATGGAAAAAAAGGAAGTGTCAGTACTCCTTATTGTTTTAGCTTCTTCATCCTTCTCCTCCATAAATGATGTCCTAGAGCAGTGTTTCTCAACCTTTCTGGGGTCATGACCCAATTTTTTCCATGCAAGTATCTTCGCGACCCAGCAGGGGTGGTGGGGTACAAGAGGGGGAATAATCAAGTGCAATCTTCAGAGTGGGAACCCACTGTGCAAACGACTGTGATCCACTACCATCACGAACAATTGTAACATTGGCTGTGACCCCCTGTCCTGACTCAATGCTGATAAGACAATTTCTTTGGAGATGGTGGGGGATTGATAGGGGATTGCGTCCTTCTTGGAGGTCTGAAAGGGCACTGACATACATAAACTTTTTTCAGATAGCTGGCATTATCCTTGGAAGTACGTTATTTTTTTTCGGAATACGGACTACGCACTGGTACACATACATCTCCTAAACAGAGAACGGCGAAGTGTCAGTATGGAGTACTTCAAGCACGGCCCCCCATTTATATCAAAGTATAGTCCATTGTGTTGCGCATCACACTTTTCCACAACTACTGGGTACAATTCATAAAAGATGTAAACGTGAACACAGATTCTTCTGTTGTCAACCAGTTTACAGTTGGGATTCCTTTTAGTGTCCTAGTAACACTTCAAGACCTTTACAAGCTGAATTATTTTTCAAGATTCTACCAAATGTACAGTACATAATGGATGATTTGTTAGTGAGCTCTTATGATGATGATTAATATTAAAGACAATAAGCGAAATACTGTATACTGAACTACTGTAGGTGTTGCATGACAGTCAACATTATATAATAAGACAAGAAAGACACCACTTGCGTGAATTGTCCACATTTTTTCCCTACTATCTTGTGTAGCCCCATTGTTTCTGAAGTCGTAAATGCTCTTTCTCTTCATTGTGGACATTGATTAGCAGTTTGATTGTTAGATGGCCCAAGGTTTTTCCTTCCACATGACATATGGAAGAGAATGTGTTATCTGTCAGCTTCTTTCTGCCTCTACCAACAGAGCAAATTGAGGCTAGTCTACAGGAGCCATATGGTGGGTTATAAGTGATCTCAGCCCAGTTGGCCACACTATTTACACTATTTTAACTTGTTAATCTATTATCTGTATCTGTAAAATTAAAATCCAAATATGCTCGAGGCATTTCTACACCACAGACCTAGACAATCTCAATGCGGCTGCTGTTATCGAAAAACTGGTGTTTTTGTGTTGTTTTTTTTTCTTATGCAGTGGGACTGTGTCTGCAACATACAGAACAGAACATCTGGCAGTGGATCTCAGACAGGGACAACAACATAAAAGCTAGCAGGAATACGCCACAGCTCTAAGAAGACCCCTAAGGCTTTAAGTCCTTATTTAATGAAATGGAGCAATGCTTAAATCATCACTATAATTAAAGTTGCTTACACTGGGCATTATTATCATAGCTTATATTCCATTATCAATGCACCTCCCAAAATCGGGGTATATGCGTTATTTCTAATTAATAAAAATCAGAACTTTAGTGCCTTTGGACCTTGATAAAAAGGAGAGTGCCGTACCGATTTGTATGCCCATTTCACAGTTGGATGTACGCGGCAGCAGCACACACTGCTCTTTTCCAGCAGGGACATGCTCTCATGCTGCTGTTCTGATCTGGTAATCAGATATCCGAGTTTCCAGGACCCAGCACTCCAATTAAAAAAGGATTTAAGGCGTCCCCAGTGGTCTATCTAGAGAAGGTGCTAATAAACAGCATGCTGGGGGAGTCATGCATTCAAAATCAAATAGGGCTCAAGCCTGATTTGGTGGAGCTGCCAGTCTTTCTTGACAATTCTTGGAAGACCCTCATTTGAAAATGAATTAAAGAGCCAGAAATTGTGGGAGCCACCCTCATGGAACTGGGTCCTGCATTGCTGACTTGAGGAAGAAGCTGTGAGATTAGGATACAGGCAGAAGTAGCCGATGCTCCTCAAGCATACGTGACTTACACTGATAAAAATAAAGACACCGAAAAGAAAGGATGCAGTTCATTTTTTAATAAAACTCTAGCAACCCACTTATTGGCAAATTTCTCTGCCTAAATGTGTGAAAGAAAATAATATTTGCAAGATAAACAGCCTGTCGTGCTCTAACAGTGCATGGTGGCGCAGGGTTTAGTGTGCTGCTTTACATCTCCATGTATCCACAATTGAATTCTCCTCCACTCACCGGCTGTGAATAGTTTGTATATTCTCACAATATTCTCACTGGCTTTCTTTAATTTATTACATGTGTAGTTTTAAGCTCTGCATGTGTGTGTGTCCTGCAATACACAGGCATCCCATCCAGTGTTGTTTATTGCCTTAAGCCCAGTGATATCAGGACAGGCTCTGCCTTTACACAACCCCAAACGTTTAAAATGGCAGTTTTAAAAACAGGTGGACAGACCTATAAGATGGCTAAATAAAATTTTCTTAGATAATAAAAAATAAAATATTCTAACAAAGCTGTCAAGTTGTTATCAGTCTAAGGATAACTTCATAGCGAAGTCAGCAGCAGTTTGCACTGGCAGTCCATCATTCAAATGAGCAGCTCAGCACTAGTAGCTGCATGGTGTTATGATTTGGTATTTTGGTTATTTTTTTGTGATGAATTTGTGCTTTTTTTAACAGATTTGGGTTCTATTTATGTTTTTTGTGGGTTTATAGATTTCTAGAGTCATTATTATTACATGTACTTGGATGTGCTAATCTACATACCACACGTCATTACAGAGAAATGCAATCTGTCATTTAATTTCACCTTTAGGGTGTTTTCTTTAAATAAATATTATTTAACATCTTACCACAATGCTATTACCGTTTCTTATGAGTGATGCCATGTGGAGGATTTTTTCTTTACTGTTGTTGCTATAATGTTGTTATTAAGGGATTAGCAGGAAAGTGTGACACATGACGTCATCAATCCAATGCCTCCTGGTTATCCAATACTGCGGATTAAACCTTCAAACTTTGATGTGTTGTTTTTCTTGGTTCTGATCTTCTGTTAAAGAATTTTACACCTGAAATTTTGCCCTTGATGAAATGCAGGATGATTGATTGTTGCTTATAAACTCGACTAGATAAGACTGCTTCTAGTTTCATATCCTATAGTACTGTTTCTCTTTCCTCCATAGCAGTACACAGGGCAGGCTATAAAAAGAGCTAGCCAGGCACAGTCATGATCTCAATCCTAGTGTGGCTAAGCGAGCAGTTCTTCTAACAATAATGAGCTACCTAAAAGAGCTATGAAATGAACATGAATACATTGGGTCACACAGTGCTATATTGTTGTCAGAGTGGTTTGAGAAGAAAACCTAAAATTTGACCCAGAAAATGCTGTAGATGCTCAAAAAATGGAATTGCTGGTCTCTTCAAAGTTTTTAATGGAGAGTTGTGAAGATGTGATATGGGACTTGGAATACCAGTTGCAGCGTCAGTGCAAGAAGGAAGACAGTCAAGAGTCTACTGTATCTGTCGCTCAATACAAGGCAGTTTGTCTAAGAGACAGATCACCACACATGAAGTGAGGTGTTAAACACTTCTGTTGCACTGCATGAAAGTGCACCACCTAACAACATAGCATCAGGTGTGGGCTATGTAACCATGCTGACAAGTTGGGATGACTTCAAGTCTGAGTCACTAATTTGAGCTGGAACTTCATCATTCAAATGAGCAGCTTCATTTCCAACTGCAGGGGAGCCTGTAAAAAGGGTACATTTGCCACAGTTGCACAATCTCCAAATAGTGCAGCTAAGCAAGCTGTCCATCTAAGAACAATGAGCTACTTAAAATAGCAATGAAACAGGCAAGAATCCATTGGGTCAGCATTGGCAAGTATCACAAAACTTTAAAACGGAAACCTGTGTTTTAACACTATATGGCCAAATTCACTTTAGTGTAAGTTTAAAGCTGACTGCATTATAGTAGCCACCATTATTTCCAAGCCTGCAGTGTTTATTTGATATGACACCTTTTTAAGAAACATCATCTCAAAGCATTTCACATAAATATCATAAAAGAAGATGTCAAGCCCCGGGGTCCTGTCCTAAGGCTCTAGCAGGAAGTTGTGACATTGAGTATTGGGACAGAGTCAATGTAACAATAAGGGAGGCAAACACAGCAGGTGTAGCAAGTACAAAGGTGTATTTATTGAAAAATCAGTGGTCAAAACAAAAACTTCAATAAATAAGTAAGGAGAAGGCAAAGGAAAAGGTCCATTTGAAGCACAAATAATTACAACCACCAGTGACACACATACACATAAAATGAAAGTAAAAATAACTCCAAAAGAATAAAAACAATTCCTTTAAAAAGGGTACAAACTAGTAATTTCTTAGGATTAATGAAAACAAATCTTCTGTCCGCTTTCCCTTACTATTTGAAAACTCACGGAAAGCAGGCTAGTTCTGGCAAAAAAAGGAAAATGATTGCTGTAAACGCTCCCGACCTTCCTTCAGTCTGAACTGAACTGACAAGGCTAGCTAGTAGACCGGCTTTTATCCCGGGTCAAGCATCACCTGACCCGAGTCTGCACTCGTCTCTTTCTCTCTCTCTCTCTCTCTCTCGCTGCGATCACGTGCCTAACATAGCCAGACTTATATGTGCATGTCGCACCGCAAACGTGCCGATGTCTTGCTGTACTTTCCATCCAACGTCTGCCCTTCTCACCTGCGGCTGGTGCCCTTCGCATGACACTCGCTTTCTACGAAGCACCACAATTACGCACCAAAAAAAAAAATACCAGGATGAAGCACGACGGGTGGCAAATACGAGTCTCCCTTTGAGGGCCTTTAATCTTGCCTGAAGAAGGGGCCTGAGTTGCCTCGAAAGCTTGCATATTGTAATCTTTTTAGTTAGCCAATAAAAGGTATCATTTTGCTTGGCTTTTCTTTACAGGGTCTTTAAACGAAACACCCATCAAAACCGTCCAATTCAAACCCGATCACACGCGGCTGTTGCGTGCATGCACATGGAGAACAAACTGGTAAGTAAACAAATGCATTTCTTTTTTCATTAAAGTGACTAAGCCATCACAAATGAAAAGGTTAGATAAAACTGCTCTTTTAAAATGTTATAATGTGAGGTGTTTCCTTTCAGAAGACATTTAGACTCCAAGTAGGTGCAGCAACTCAATCTGGGTGTGCAAAATGTTCGATCCTACTCCCAAACCCAAACTCTCCATTTTTGCAGTGCCACAACTCTTCACAGACTCATTCTCTGTCAATGGCTTCACAACTCGGAAATGGTCAGCACATTTCTCCCCACCACTTGACTTATGGCCACCAGACCAAGTGAAACTCTTCTAAATCCAGCTGATTGTTCCCAGCACTGCCCCTTGGCAACTCTGTTTTATTAAGATGTTCGCATTTTTGTGTCTCCTGACTTTTTGTATAATTTTCATTTCTAATGTTTTTTCATTTAACATAATAAAATATTAAATATCACCTAGGGCCAGATTAAGGCCTTTAGAGGTTCTAAGCACTTAAAATACTTTGGTGGCCCCATATATATATATATATATATATAAATGAGCTGAACACACAGTGCACGACTGAATGGGACAGCCAACATGACCAAGACAAGAATAATCACATGAGCCTCAGCGGACCGTGTGTCATTCACCAGATACTAATTTTGTTGTATTCCCAAGATTAATATATATCATTAACCTCTATTATTGCTATTTTATTATTGTGTTTATTATTTTATGTACAGTATATGAATGTATTTTTTGCATTTAATGTGGGAGCCCCTTTTTGTGGAACCTGGTGTAACCACACCATTTACAGTTTTGCACCATATGGTCCATGGTAAATCTGGCAATAGAACATTTCTTTGTTGCCCTACCTTCCCTTGATGCCCTAAGCACATGCTTATTTTGCTTAATGGTTAATACAGCCCTGGCATCTCCTCAGTTCCAGTTTTAGTATTAACAGAACAAGCCCTCCATTTCAGGCAAACAGCACTGGTCTCCAAAACATAGAGACAATTGTTTTGGATTTTACTTCTTCTAGAATTATTAGTAACCAATGGTGGACCTTCCAGTTTTTTCTTTGGACATTTCATTAGTATTTTTGTATCAGGCATTAATGATTCACACTGCACATTGACAGAATGCTGCCGAGATGAGCAGTGCTCATCTCAACACCCACACTGAAAGATGGACTGTGAATGAAGGTCATGTTCCTTGACTCTTTCTGTAATTGTATGTTTCTGTGTGAGTGATAATAGAATTTTTCTTAGCCTTGAATTTAATGCCAAGTGACCCCTGTTCACAATCCTCATCCTTATAGCTGAGACTCTCCCACTTGGGGTAGATAGACCCCCATTCACACTCCCTTTCTCTATGCTGTTCATGTCAGCCTGGCACATCTCCTTTATCTGACACATCTAAGCATTACAGGAAATGGCAGCTGCTTGTGTGTCCCTCTGTCTATCAGTGTTGTGATCTTCTATTTTGTTAAGGACACCATGAAGCAAAGAGTGCCCTGAGGTAAGAAACAGGACTTGGTGATGAAAGCAATGATAAAGAACAAGCACAGTTCTGGTCAAAGACCAAGTAAGGGATCAAAACATGAAAAGAGAACAGATAGAATCCTTCAACCCAATCACAAAACAAAGTCGGGAAAACAGAGCAGAAACGCTCTGATACTAAATTCCTGTTGGAAGCACCTTTCAACTTAATCTGGCACTAAAGTAAGACAAAGAGTTGAAATAACAGTGTGCTCCAGTCTCATGTGCTGGTGACTCAATGACATCACATGCAGCACCATTAACAGTTCAGATTGTCATCATCATCTTCCAGATTGTCTGGATTGTAATTTCAATTGGGTTATTTGCAGTATATGGTGTAAAAGACTAGGCAGCCCTAGCAATAACTCCAAAAAGAAATAAAGGACATTGCTATGTAGAAATCATGATAACTTGCTTCATCCATCTGCTCCTTGTATATTCATAACTCCTCCAGCATGCTGTTTATAAAGCAGAAAAATGACAAAACAACGAGCAAAAGAACAGACCGAAAGAAAAAAGAAAGGCCGCCAGGCCCACATGGCTTAGTCCTGTAATGCAGCACGAAAATGACTAAACCCAAAGCATCAGGTTACCATGTTCCTGATATATAGCATCATGATATAGTGACAATCTTGTATTTGTCAAATAATATAAGACTGCCAACGTTACAAAAATTGAAAACAGAGTTTAAAAAAATTCCACAAAGTCCATTCAAGCAGTAGGCTTTCTTCCAAGTAGTAGAATTTTCCCTGCTTTCTCCAAAATTATTCACTTGCAGAGATGTAATACTACACTTACTTCATCAGCATTTGGCTCTCCTTTCACTTTGAACTAAATGCCTGCAGGCGAAACTTCAAGTTCTGTGTTTTGGTACATTCTTGGTTATCATCACGCTGGAATGTAGCGACATATTGCATGTTGATTGGTCGTGCAAGAAAAAGAATTTCAAAGCACCAGGTATAACTGACAAAACCACTACTACCGCTACATTCATGAACTCAGTTCTGGCCGCTACTGAAGAGAGTTTCTTCCAATGCCTTTACCGCACACATCAAAGGAATATGAACACCTCTCTGAAATCTCCTCGTACCCAATCACCTCCAGCCATCAACATCCACTTTCCTAAACTTACACTTTCCTTCTTTTGCTTCCATACCAGTTTTCAATACCACTGTCTTCTACTTCGGGTCTGCGTCATTTTGTTCATTAGTACAAGACACATGGTTTTGAACTTTAAACTCACATCTTAAAAATTATTTTCTCACAGATGAACCTCTATATTTACTTGTCCCTTTAAGGTTAAGTTTCCCAATGAAACAAATTGCTTGTTACCCAGTTATTTTTGCCTGCTGTGTGTGAGAGTGTGCTTCTGAATAAACCATAACATACTGCATGCCCAAAATCACCTTCCCTGATTATTCAGAGGAATCATTTAGGACCAGGCGGCACGGTGGAGCAGTGGGTAGCGCTGCTGCCTCGCAGTTACGAGACCTGGGTTTGCTTTCTCAGGTCCTCCCTGCATGGAGTCTGCATGTTCTCCTCGTGTCTGCGTGGGTTTCTTCCCACAGTCTAAAGACATGCAGGTTAGGTGCATTGGCGATCCTAAATTGCCCCTAGTATGTGCTTGCTGTGTGGGTGTGGGTGTGTGTGTGTGCGCCCTGCGGTGGGCTGGCGCCCTGCCCGGGGTTTGTTTCCTGCCTTGCACCCTGTGTTGGCTGGGATTGGCTTCAGCAGACCCCCGTGACCCTGTAGTTAGAATATAGCGGGTTGGATAATGGATGGATGGATCATTTAGGACCAGGTGGTTTGCTGCTCTTCCCTTGGTTTTACTTAATGTTATCTTGGCATGGCTCTTCAGGTACTCCATTACAGACTCTGTTCCATTCCAATCTGGCTGCAGATATACCGTTTCCCAATGGCTCACTTAGCATAGAGCTGTATGGTTATCATTACAAAGAAAACAGAACCTCTCCCTTGTCCCTTGGATGTGTTTACCTCTGTCAAAGTTATTGGGTCCTTAACTTTATTATTCACTAGCAAAATACCCGCGCTTCGCAGCGGCGAAGTACTGCCTTAAAATTTTTGTTAAGAAGAAAAGTAAACCTTTTTAAACTGAGAGAAAATATACCAATAATCATTTATTAAGGATCTCTTTGTATACCACGTTGTCAGTTCGACCCTCCAGTTGTAATATGACCAAGCTGTGCGCTGAGCTTACTCTTGAGCATGCAACGTACAGTTGGCCATGTGAAAAGTAATCTTGTCTCAAATCTCACAGTTTGGATTGCTGCTGTCGTAATTGGTTTGAGTTTCATGGTTTGTTTCAATTACGACAGTTTTTGCAGGACCTGTTGTGTTGAAGTGACATTCGGCATCTGTCAAGCGTTGTAAGTATACAACCGGTTTCATCAATAACTTCGCATCCAGCTTTTGAGAGTTTAAACATTCATAAACATCAAAGTGTCCACTACTGAAATCGTCACCTGTGAATCTAAGATGTTTAAGAGGCATTGGCGGTTGTCGAAAGGTGTAAAATATTTGGCTATTTCGGTACACTTGAAAGCGACAACCAAACAATTCAGCGGCAGCCATCAACTCACATGCAGAACCATAGGTGAAGGGCTTAAGCATTTCACTCTTCTAGTGCTCCTGTGTAGTATAATTATCTCCTGTACCGTCATCAGTCCACACCTTGAACCTGTCCCAGTCATTCAATACATAAGACACAATGTTCCTCCGGATATCAAGAGTGAGCCTGATATGGCCGTGCAATAAGTAACACAGAGAATGGAAAAGGCAGGCGGCATCTCTGGGCACGGAAACCACTCGGTAAGTGACAGTTCTTTGATCGATGGTGATCATCTCGATAGACATGTTAATGGGGGTACGGTTGGAACGATAAAGGAAATGGGTACCTGAACAATGGAAAGTAAGTCTAAAATACCTACACAATAACTGTAATCATAATAAACGAACAATAAAACAGCGACAAAGCCGTGGATTAAATAAAAAGGCTGCAGTTATCAGCAGGGAGACGTGAATCCCGTGGTGAAGCAAGGAAGGGAATGAAGAGACCGGAGAGATGGATGGCCATATATAGGCAGGCAGCCAACAACGTGGGAGGCGTTGGGATGGGGGACCCAACGCCACCTCACACGGCGACCAAGCTGCAGGCTATGGACGTATATATGTACGTAAGTAGGATTCAGTTAGTGTTGGGAACCCGCGTACCAAATTTCTTGAAGATGGGCCCATAAGTAACAAAGACCGTTGGAAAGTTCAATATGGCAGCCGACAGTGGCTTCATACCACCAAAATAAGTACGTACATCGGGTTCGGTTAGCGCAGGGAAGCCGCCTACCAAATTTCGTGAAGATGGAGCCATAAATAAGAAAGTTCAACATGGCAGATATTGTCGACCATTATGACCGTTACGTGTAGAATTTCGAAATGAAAACTGCTTAACTTTTGTAAGTAAGCTGTAAGGAATAAGCCTGGCAAATTTCAGCCTTCTACCCACACGGGAAGTTGGAGAATTAGTGATGAGTCAGTGAGTGAGTGAGTCAGTGAGTGAGTGCTGTGCTGTGATTTATTCTAAAACCCGACTGAAATTTATCAAGAATAGCATGTTTATTTAGGTGGTCATTTAACTGCATAATGACTGCTTTCTCCAGAACTTTGCTTAAGAAAGGCAGGTTAGAGATGGGTCTAAAATTTTCAAGAGCCGAGGGGTCAAGATTATGTTTCTTAAGAAGGGGTTTAACTACAGCAGTCTTAAGACAGTCTGGGAAGACCCCCGTATCTAATGACGAATTTATTATGTCCAGAACA
This sequence comes from Polypterus bichir lapradei, assembly GCA_026402145.1. Classification (NCBI taxonomy): domain Eukaryota; kingdom Metazoa; phylum Chordata; class Cladistia; order Polypteriformes; family Polypteridae; genus Polypterus; species Polypterus bichir. Next base: position 73,496,405 of record JANRMT010062856.1, read on the forward strand.
TTATCAATTAGCACGCCCGATACTTCTTTGAAAAGCCTTGTTGGTACTGGGTCAAGGACGCAGGTGGAGGATTTTAATTGAGATATTATTTTTTGTAAATCAGGTAAATCTATCCTAGTGAAAGAGTTTAATTTGTTTATAACAGAATGCTGGGGTTTAGGAGGATCCTTAGTGTTGGAGGGATATACTATGTTATTTCTAATATCATTAATTTTTTGATTGAAAAATACAGCAATAGCCTCACAGGTTTTATTGGAAGTACTTAGGAGGCATTCCTTTGAGTTACCTGGGTTTAGTAGGTGATCAATTGTAGAGAATAAGACTCTGGGATTACTAGCATTGTCATTTATAAGCAACAGCACATACAATGTTGAGATCCATGCAAGTTTTACGGGAGATGTTTCCAGGGTAGTTAATCTCCCTGCACTGCGATGTCGGGTGGCCTTCACATTCGCTGATCTCGTTCTGTGCGATTTCTTCTTGTGGAGCTATCTCAAGTCGAAGGTATACGCACACGAACCTCAAAACCTTGAAGCCCTCAAGGACACTATTTGCCATGAAATCGCCGCTGTTCATCTTGAAATGCAAGTGTTCAAAAAATGTCTCGAAGACTGAATCGTTAATGATGGCCACCACCTTAAAAACATCATTTTTAAAACACGGTGAAAAAAATCTATTTTATATACCCTTTCTTGTGTTGTAATGAAATTTATTTTATCGTGCAGCGTTTCGTAGAATAAATGTTTGAAATGTGGTACTTCTTTTTGGCTCACCCTGTATTACGATAAACCTGATGAAACATGAACATTACCATGAATTTGATCTCAGAGCACCATGCTGAAATGCTGGGCAAGAATCTTGGTGTTACCTTTATGTACTTAAAACATCACCTGAAAAATTGTTGCATATGAGAATCATCTTTGGTATATTTGCCATCTCCATTTTTTTCATTTTAAATGAGATCACGAGTACCAGAAGCTAAAATGAGATTTCTATGCAGGGTTGCTGTGACAGGGTGAGGAGCTCAACAATTTGAGAGTAACATCTCTGTATCTTTGAATTAAGAAGGGCCAGTTGAGGTGACTTGAATGCCCCCTGGGTCCCCCTCATGGCAGGGGTACAGAGCATGGCCCACTAAGAGAAGAAATGAAACTTCAAAGTGGACACCTTGTGAGATTTATATCTCTCGATTGTCCTTGGAGTATCTGGGTGTTTTCCCTGCAAGGTCAGGAGGACATTTCTGGGAACAGGAAGGCCTGATCATTCTAGCTCCGTTCATTACTCCCACCAGGAAAAGTAGAAAGAAAATGATGATGATGAAATTGTAGACTCAGCCCATAGAAAATCAGTCGGGGCAGGCTGACTGCCGACAGCAATGGCTCAGCATGTGTGTTAAGTGCACCACCCTTGAATTTAGAAGGAGGTCTTTTTCAGCTTGAACTAAAATTCATTATATTACAATAAATACAATAATTATGTGCATCTTGGGCAGTACAGGTTAAGGAAATGAATGGCAAATGATGCTTGCTGCTTCCTGGATCAAATTGAATATATATATATCCAGCATACACACACAGTTTTCATCCATCCATTATCCAACCCACTATATCCTAACTACAGGGTCACAGGGGGTCTGCTGGAGCCAATCCCAGCCAACACAGGGCGCAAGGCAGGAAACAAACCCCAGGCAGGGTGGAAGCCCACTGCAGGGCGTGCACACACACACACACACACACACACCAAAGACAATTTAGAATCGCCAATGCACCTAACCTGCATGTCTTTGGACTGTGGGAGGAAACTGGAGCACCCAGAGGAAACCCACGCAGACACGGGGAGAACATGCAAACTCTATGCAGGGGGGACCCGGGAAGTGAACCCAGGTTTCCTAACTGCGAGGCCAGCAGCGCTACCCACTGCCCCACCGTGCCGCCCCAGTTTTCATCCATTAAAACTCAAATCCCCTTCTAGAGTAAATATGCCTCTTTATCATACTCAGAAATGGCAAGTCATAATATGAGTGAGCATTATTGGTATGATTCTTGGCACAGAGTGTCTCCTTGCATGAAGGTCCAGGCATCTCTCGTTGGTGCTGAATAGCAAAAATAATGTCCTACTGCTGATGAAATTAAATTTCATTAGAGCAGTACCATCCATCTATCAATTTACTGTACTCAATAACCAGTTCAGGGTCATGGGAGCCACAAGCAAAGCACTGGAGCACTGGGGGAAAATTAGGATGCAGTGAAAATAGATTTACTGTACAGTATACTTCATAACTAAATAAATAATTAACTGTAATTTAAGCTGAGTGTGAGTGAATAGAATGAAGTAGAGGTGACACTGTAAATTGTACACTCTGAGGCTTGCATTATCTTATAATTTACAGTAGAGTGCCATGTCATTCATAATACTCTTTATTGTATTCTTGTCGGCTGTGTAACGTACCTTGTAATCAGTGTCAAAGGTATTATATAAAATAAATATTGTATGGCTGACTGAAATACTATGTCATTTAAGATACATTTAAATTGACCTTTCCTCCTGTTTAGTTTTAAAAAAAGAGACATGTAAGAAAAGAAATCCTATAAAATAGCAGGCTGAAGGGCCCAGCAATCTGCCCTTATCATCATTCATTTGGGTCTTGAGTGTATTGATAAATATGTTCTCAGAGTCACACATATTCTTATTCATTGTTATACCTAGGAACCTCCATTTAAGTACTTTCTATCCCTTAATATTTATTAGACTATAACAGGGTGTCAGCTCAGGATATCTGCTCTCATGTACACTTTTTTAGTTATTGGTTTGTGCTTTGCTGCTCATCTTGTCCATGTGTTCCACTTCATCTGCCAATAATTGTTTCTTAAATAGGGCAAAATAATACTATGGAAAATGTAATAAAAATATTAAGCAGCTACTTTAACATTTTTCAGTACTACCTTATGCAAATGGCCAGAGTGTGAGTGTATGTATATTTAATGTGTGTGTGTGAACTATGGAGACAGAGTGCATGAGTGTGTATATATGTGTGTGTGAGTGAGTGTGTGTCCCAGAACAAAACCAGCTGCGAAAGACAGGATGGATGCCTGCAATAATTAGCCGGCAACAAAACCCCTTCCAGCACACTGCAGCCATAGCAACGGAAAGATGTGCTGTCCCAGCATGGGCTTGCTGCAGCACATTACCGGGGGAACGAAATTAAAGCAGGCCTTGAGAACTGCTCCAGCCCAGCCTCCCTATTACTGCCTTGGAGCTTGCTGGCCAACTAACTGTCAATTAGCGGATGTGCTAATAGTGTTAGCTGCTGGGGGTTGCAGCTTGCATGGTAAAACAACAGTGTCCATGGATTTTTTTTTTTGTTTTGGAATTATTTTGTGTATATAGATGTTTCTGAAAACCACACTTGAACAGTAGTGAAAAAAGTCCTTGTTCAAATGCATACATTTTGTTCTCAAAAGTGTATTTATTTTTTGTGTTTTTGTGTTATGGAATCTTTTTTTATTTTTTATTATTTGCTGTTATTTCTTTATAAAGATTCTTGTTAAACATCTGAAATGAAGAAAATAAGTATTTCCAAAACCACAATCCAAGCACTGTAAATGCCATACTTTACATCGTACCTGTATCTTAAATTTTGGTACAATATATATTCTATATTTACAGTACATGCAGCATAGGTCTATTGTTTGATTGTATTTTTTGTCATATTGTTGTGCTTTTTCTTCAAGTCCTTATAAACCCGAAAACCAGATGCCATGAAGACAACACCATGGTGTACAGTAAATCATGCGGGTTTGGCTAAAATCTGACATAAGTCTTAGATTTGCTCTCTTAATGTGTAAACACATTGTAAATATCTTGACACTTTCCAGTCATTCTAGAATTACTGATCCAGAGTGACTGTGCCATAAATGACATTTCTAGAAATGTTGTGCAACTTTAGCTAAGCAGTACTAGTAATGGTGACAAATTTGATTCCACTTTCAGAAGTGCCACAGTGATGCTGCCACACAGAAACTGATTACAATATGATTCTGCAATATTCATTATTAGTTTGCTGCTGTTTCTATTTGTAAAATAAGTCACATTCCTGGAATAGTAATGACACTTTTTATTAATTTACGAGATGTTCATGTATTGATTACAAAATTTCATCCATCCATCCATCTGTAGAGGAGCTCCGTCTCTCAGTCATGGGTTCTTAAAATGAATGCTGACGTCTTTATATATTGTTGGAGGTGGAAGATGTACAGCTTCCAGGCTTGAACAGGAATTGACATCAATGCTCTTCTAGTCGGTGTTCGTCAGGTCTAAAGGTAAAAAGGGAGTGTTACAATAACAGTCCACAGACATCAAAAAGGTTTGGGGCAGCCACCCATATATTGTGCCCTGGCTGCAAATGAGTATTTTGGTTGAGTTGTTCACAGGTTGGAGTCCAAAACAGAACTGATTTAAGAGTGCAAATATGGTGGCTTTAAAGGCCAGGAGAGAAAGTGACATCATTAATAACGTTGGAACCGGAAGTGATGTCTTCAGGACCATAAAAGTGACATCATTAATATCGCTGGAACCGGAAGTAGCGTCTTCAGGACTGGAAAAGTTGACATCATCTATAGCGTTGGTATCGGAAGTGATGTCATCAAAGGCACCGGTACCGGAAGTGATCTCATCAATGGTGCTGGGACCTAGCAGGATTTCCCATGGATGGTCTGCAGAGGATTGAGAGAGAAAGTCAGTGCAGCTCGCCACCCTGTGATCTGGTGTGGCACTACTATTATTCAGGCCCTTTTGCTCCCTCCCACTCGCACGTGTGTGACAGGAGAAAGACTCAGCAGGTGTGCTTTCTGTCGGTCAGGAGTATGCATACAACCAGGGTTTTGATCCTGGCTTGCATTTATTCATTGTTTCTTTGTTTTTTTTGTTGTTTTTGAATGATTATTTTTCATATTTTTGTCTATTTTCTGTTATATTCGAATTATGTACTGTCTTTTTAAAGGTGCCTTCAGTCCTTGTTGTTTGTGGGTGGAACCCCAGGAAATGGGGCCAGCGTAATGTCACTGTTCCTGGCTCCTCCCACTGGCTTAATAAACAGCCCAGAGGAAAGCTATCAGCAAACCCAGCCACAGGGGATGCACAAACCAGTGTGTTTCTTTGCGCCAGTCCCAAGCCCGGATAAATGGGGAGGGTTATGTCAGGAAGGGCATCTGGTGTAAAATTTTGCCAAATCAATATGCAGACAACAATACAAATTACCATACCGGATCGGTCGAGCCCTGGGTTAACAACGACTGCCATCAGTACTGTTAGCCAACAGGTGGCTGGCAGAAATTGGGCTACTGTTGGCCGAAGAAGAAGAAGAAGAAGAAGAGGGGGGAGACAGGTCCGGAGGAGAGGAGGAACGTAAAGAGAGTGAAACTGAGGGTAGGAACTTTGAATGTTGGCAGTATGACTGGTAAGGGGAGAGAGTTAGCAGATATGATGGAGAGAAGGAAGGCTGATATATTGTGTGTGCAAGAGACTAAATGGAAGGGGAGTAAGGCCAGGTGGATTGGAGGTGGATTCAAATTGTTCTATCATGGTGTGGAATGGAGGAGAAATGGAGTAGGGGTTATTCTGAAGTAACAGTATGTCAAGAGTGTTTTGGAATTGAAAAGAGTGTCAGGCAGAGTAATGATTATGAAGCTGGAAATTGGAGGTGTGATGATGAATGTTGTTAGTGCATATGCACCGCAAGTTGGGTGTGCAATGGGTGAGAAGATTTTTGGAGTGAGTTGGATGAAGTGATGAACAGTGTACCCAAGGGACAGAAAGTGGTGATTGGAGCGGATTTCAATGGGCATGTTGGTAAAGGGAACAGTGGAGATGAGGAGGTGATGGGTAGGTATGGTATCAAGGAGAGGAATGAAGAAGGTCATAGGATAGTGGATTTTGCCAAAAGGATGGACATGGCTGTGGTGAAAACATATTTAAAGAAGAGGGAGGAACATAGGGTTACGTACAAGAGTGGAGGAAGATGCACACAGGTAGATTACATCCTGTGCAGAAGAGTTGATCTGAAGGAGATTGAAGACTGCAAAGTGGTGGTAGGGGAAAGTGTAGTTAAGCAGCATAGGAAGGTGGTCTGTAGGACGACGATGGAGATCAGGAAGAGAGTGAGGGCAGAGCCAAGGATCAAATGGTGGAAGTTGAAAAAGGATGACTGCAAGGTTGAGTTTAGGGAGGAGGTGAGACAGGCACTGGGTGGCAGTGAAGAGTTACCAGACAGCTGGGAAACTACAACAGATGTAGTAAGGGTGACAGCAAGAAGGGTGCTTGGCGTGACATCTGGAAAGAGGAAGAAGGAAAAGGAAACCTGGTGGTGGAATGAGGAAATACAGGAGAGTATACAGAGGAAGAGGATGGCAAAGAAGAAGTGGGATAGTCAGAGAGATGCAGAAAGTAGACAAGAGCACAAGGAGATAAGGCGCAAGGTGAAGAGAGAGGTGGCAAAGATTAAAGAAAAGGCATAGATGAGTTGTATGAGACGTTGGACACTAAGGAGGGAGAAAAGGACCTGTACCGATTGGCTAGACAGAGGGACTGAGCTGGAAAAGATGTGCAGCAGGTTAGGGTGATAAAGGATAAAGATGGAAACATACTCGCAAGCGAGGAGAGTGTGTTGAGCAGATGGATAGAGTACTTTGAGAGGCTGATGAATGAAGAGAACGAGAGAGAGAAGAGGTTGGATGATGTGGAGATAGTGAATCAGGAAGTGCAACGGATTAGCAAGGAGGAAGTAAGGACAGCTATGAAGAGGATGAAAAATGGAAAGGCCGTTGGTCCAGATGACATACCAATGGAAGCATGATAGATAGATAGATAGATAGATACTTTATTAATCCCAAGGGGAAATTCACGTACTCCAGCAGCAGCATAGTGATAAAAAACAATATTAAATTAAAGAATGATAAAAATGCAGGTAAAACAGACAATAACTTTGTATAATTTTAACGTTTACCCCACAGGGTGGAATTGAAGAATCGCATAGTGTGGGGAAGGAACGATCTCCTCAGTCTGTCAGTGGAGCAGAATAGTGAGAGCAGTCTGTCGCTGAAGCTGCTCCTCTGTCTGGAGATGATACTGTTCAGTGGATGCAGTGAATTCTCCATGATTGACAGGAGCCTGCTCAGTGCCCATCGCTCTGCCACGGATGTCAAACTGTCCAGCTCCATGCCTACAATAGAGCCTGCCTTCCTCACCAGTTTGTCAAGGCGTGAGGCATCCATCTTCTTTATGCTGCCTCCCCAGCACACCACTGCGTAGAAGAGGACGCTCAACAACTGCCTGATAGAACATCTGGAGCATCTTATTGCAGATGTTGAAGGACACCAGTCTTCTAAGGAAGTATAGTTGGCTCTGTCCTTTCTTGCACAGAGCATCAGTATTGGCAGTCCAGTCCAATTTATCATCCAGCTGCACTCCCAGTTATTTATAGGTCTGTACCCTCTGCACACAGTCACCTCTGATAATCACAGGGTCCATGAGGGGCCTGGGTCTCCTAAAATCCACCACCAGCTCCTTGGTTTTGCTGGTGTTCAGGTGTAAGTGGTTTGAGTCGCACCATTTAACAAAGTCCTTGATTAGGTTCCTATACTCCTCTTCCTGCCCACTCCTGATGCAGCCCACAATAGCAGTGTCGTCAGCAAACTTTTGCACGTGGCAGGACTCCGAGTTGTATTTGAAGTCTGATGTATATAGGCTGAACAGGACCAGAGAAAGTACAGTCCCTTGCGGTGCTCCTGTGTTGCTGACCACAATGTCAGACCTGCAGTTCCCGAGACGCACATACTGAGGTCTGTCTGTAAGATAGTCCACGATCCATGCCACCAGGTGTGAATCAACTCCCATCTCTGTCAGCTTGTCCCTAAGGAGCAGAGGTTGGATGGTGTTGAAGGCACTAGAGAAGTCCAGAAACATAATTCTTCCAGCACCACTGCCTCTGTCCAAGTAGGAGAGGGATTGGTGTAGCATATAGATGATGGCATCCTCTGCTCCCACCTTCTCCTGGTATGCGAACTGCAGAGGGTCGAGGGCGTGGCAGACCTGTGGCCTCAGGTGGTGAAGCAGCAGCCACCCCATGGTCTTCATCACATGTGATGTCAGAGTGACAGGTCGGAAGTCATTCAGCTCACTAGGACGTGATACCTTTGGGACTGGGGTGATGCAAGATGTTTTCCAAAGCCTCGTGACTCTCACCTTTTCCAGGCTCAGGTTAATGATGCACTGTAGAGGACTCCCCAGCTCCAGCGCACAGGTCTTCAGAAGTTGTGGCGATACTCCAACCTGACCCACTGCTTTGCTGGCACGAAGACTCCTCAGCTCTCTGCTCACCTGGGCTACTGTAATTGTGGGTGGGGATGTCTCTCCTATGCTGGAATCAGCAGTAAGATAGGTGGAGGGTGCAGTATTCCGAGGTGAGAGTGGGTTAGGGTGGTCAAACCTGTTAAAGAAGGTGTTCATTTGGTTTGCTCTCTCCACGTCTCTCTCGATGGTGGCACCCCGCTTCGAGCTGCAGCCAGTGATGTTCTTCATCCCATCCCACACTTCCTTCATGCTGTTATTCCGCAACGTCTGCTCCAGCTTTCTCCTTTACTGCTCCTTTGCCGCCCTGAGCTGGACTCGGAGTTCCTTCTGCACGCACTTGAGCTCATGCTGATCACCACCTTTAAAAGCCCTTTTCTTCTGGTTCAAAAGGCCCTTGATGTCACTTGTAATCCATGACTTGTTGTTAGCATAGCAGCGTACTGTTCTTACTGGGACTACAATGTTCATACAGAAGTTGATGTAGTCAGTAGTGCAGTCAACAGCCTCTTCAATGTTCTCACTATATGATACCTGCAGGATATTCCAGTCCGTAGTTCCAAAGCAGTCTCTCAGAGCCTGCTCTGCCTCAGGGGACCACTTCCTGAATGAGCGCGTGGTTTTAGGTAGCTCCTTCACTCTTGGTTTGTAGTAATGCTGAAGCAGGACCAGGTTATGATCTGCTTTCCCAAGCGCAGGCAGTGGGTTGGCGCTGTATGCGTCTTTAACGTTTGCATACAGTAGGTCAATAGTCCTATTTCCCCGGGTGTTACAATCCACATACTGGAAGAAGGCAGGTAATGTTTTATCCAGCGTTACATGGTTAAAGTCTCCAGCAATTAGCACAAGTGCCTCAGGGTGCTGTGTTTGTAACAAAGCAACAGTGGAATGGATGATGTCACCCGCTATCTCCACGTCCGCCCGAGGAGGGATGTATACAATAACAACAATGACGTGTCCAAACTCTCTGGGCAAGTAATAGGGACGCAGACTTACGGCCAACAGTTCGATGTCCCTGCAGCAAGTGGAGATTTTAACGTTTACATGTCCAGAGCTGCACCACCTTGTATTTACATAGAGAGCGAGTCCTCCTCCTGTCCGCTTCCTGCAGGTATTTGCGTCTCTGTCTGCTCTAACTGTGCTAAAACTGGGTAGCTCCATATTAGCATCTGGGATGGTAGTTGTTTGCCACGTTTCACAAAAACACAACAAACTGCATTCTCTGTAGATCCTGACATTTTTCACCAGCGTGGCCAGTTCGTTGATCTTATTTGGTAGTGAGTTCACATTTCCCAGGATCACAGAAGGCACTGAGGGCTTATAACGCCACTTTCTCGCAAGCTGCTTCGCTTTTACCTTAGCTCTGGCTCTGCTGCCACGATACTGCCTTCTTAACTCGTCAGGTAAATAGGGAACCACACCGGTGCGGGCATTTGTTCTCAGCGCTTGAAGTTGACTACTTGAATAGACGAGTCTCTGCGTGTAAAAATCAATGTCCAAGTAGTAGAAAAGTAGTAAAAAGTGTCCAGGGTATGAGTCCACATAAAAGAAAGTGACAGGAGTGATAGGAGTGATCAGTAAAATAGAGAAAAATAGAGTAAAATAGAGAAAAAGGTAGAAAAATAAAGTCGTACACAGAGCTGCTGGAAAAGCTGCCACTCGCGGCGGCACCTGAGTCTTGAGGTGCTTAGGAGAGACGGCAGTGGAGTTTTTAACCAGATTGTTTAATGGAATCTTGGAAAGTGAGAGGATGCCTAAGGAGTGGAGAAGAAGTGTACTGGTGCCGATATTTAAGAATAAGGGGGATGTGCAGGACTGCAGTAACTACAGGGGAATAAAATTGATGAGCCACAGCATGAAGTTATGGGAAAGAGTAGTGGAAGCTAGCTTAAGAAGGGAGGTGATGATTAGTGAGGAGCAGTATGGTTTCATGCCAAGAAAGAGCACCACAGATGCAATGTTTGCTCTGAGGATGTTGATGGAGAAGTTTAGAGAAGGCCAGAAGGAGTTGCATTGCGTCTTTGTGGACCTGGAGAAAGCATATGACAGGGTGCCTCAAGAGGAGCTGTGGTTTTGTATGAGGAAGTCAGGAGTGGCAGAGAAGTACGTAACAGTTGTGTGACTGTGGTGAGGTCTGTGGTAGGAGCGACGGATGCATTCAAGTTGGAGGTGGGATTACATCAGGGATCAGCTCTGAGCCCTTTCTTATTTCCAATGGTGATGGACAGGTTGACAGATGAGATTAGACAGGAGTCTCCGTGGACTATGATGTTTGCTGATGACATTGTGATCTGTAGTGATAGGAGGGAGCAGGTTGAGGAGACCCTGGAGAGGTGGAGATATGTTCTAGAAAAGAGATGAATGAAGGTCAGTAGGAACAAGACAGAATACATGTGTGTAAATGAGAGGGATGTCAGTGGAATGGTGAGGATGCAGGGAGTAGAGTTGGTGAAGGTGGATGAGTTTAAATACTTGGGATCAGCAATACAGAGTAATGGGGATTGTGGAAGAGAGGTGAAAAAGAGAGTGCAGGCAGGGTGGAATGGGTGGAGAAGAGTGTCAGGAGTGATTTGTGACAGACGGATATCAGCAAGAGTGAAAGGGAAGGTCTACAGGACAGTAGTGAGACCAGCTATGTTATATGGGTTATATTGGTCTGCTGTCATATGGTATATAGCAGGATACAGAGCTGAAGGTAGCAGAGTTAAAGATCCTAAGATTTGCACTGTGTGTGACGAGGATGGATAGGATTAGAAAAGAGTACATTAGAGGATCAGATCAAGTTGGACGGTTGGAAGACAAAGTCAGAGAGACGAGATTATATTGGTTTGGACATGTGCAGAGGAGAGATGCTGGGTATATTGGGAGAAGGATGCTAAGGATAGAGCTGCCAGGGAAGAGGAAAAGAGGAAGGCCTGAGAAAAGGTTTATGGATATGGTGAGAGAGGACATGCAGGTGATGGGTGTAACAGAACAAGATGCAGAGGACAGAAAGATATGGAAGAAGATGATCCGCTGTGGCAACCCCTAATGAGAGCAGCCGAAAAAAGAAGAAGAAGGAAAGCTATCAGCAGTAGTACATTGTAGTGTAAAGGAGTTAATAGTAAGTATTGTATTTTTTGGGTGGTTTTTGTGACTTTTCTGACTATTTCTGCATTGTCCTTGTTTTGTTTTTTTTGCTAACAGGTTGCGTATTGCCATTTTATGCACGTCCTTTAACTATTTTGAGAAATTTTATTAATTCTTATATTTTTGTAAATAAAATCTCAATTTATAACAATTACACTTTGGAATTGTCTTTACAAGCCAGAGTTTTCATAGTTTAATCTCCCATGTAAGACATTATTTTTATATTTTATCTTTGAACTTTCAAGGCCTACTGTTTATTTTGGGGCCTGCTCAGACTGTAGCCCGCAGGTAGGTTTCTGGGGCAATCTAGTTTGAAGAGTAAATCTTCTGGGTTAGTCTCTTAAGGTTATGGCCTGCCTTTTGTGGAGCTTTTTGGAGACCCCACATCATCTGCCATGTTTGGAACGCCATATCATAACAACATAACACTCTCACAGAAGCCCTGAAAATGCCTCCTACTTGCACATGTCTGACAACTACTAACAGTTGTTCTTTATGAAGTCTCAAAATTTTTGTAAAATGTTAAAGCTTTAGCAAAGTGCTTTACAAATGTACTTTACTAATGTAGAATTCATAATAATGAAGCTCAAATAAACAGTAATATTCACAATGGCTTAATTTGTACTATAACAAATAAATGTAGTACACCCAGGCACATCATGGCTTCATAGTCCTGCGTCCATCCATCCATTATCCAACCTGCTATATCCTAACTACAGAGCCAATCCCAGCCAACACTGAGAGCAAGGCAGGAAACAAACCTCGGGCAGGGCGCCAGCCCACCGTAGGGCATCATAGTCCTGCGTTCAAGTCCTTATTTTAGTTGCTGTCTTTGTTGATAATTTACATTTTCTCTGTGTCTGTGTGTGGCTTTCTGTTTGATTCCTAAAGAAGAGTTTGTTATATTAATTACCAAATCTAAATTGGCACTGTAGAAGCATTCAGGACTGGTTCCTGCTTTGTGTCCATTTGTTCTGGGCCCACTTTTCTGCCACTTTTTGGTTAAAGTGGATCAGTGGATAGATGAATGGCTGACTATTTGACAAAAACAAACACTCAAGCAGAGTTGATACATCACAATATTGTTGGTTTGGATGAATGTTGTCTAAATCCTTTTACTTTAGGCTGAGCAAATTTAACACTGGAGGACCTTCATAACTAAATTAATTTCATTTCAAAACAAATTTATGTTATTACCTTTTATTCAGGGCAGCATGGTGGCGCAGTGGTATTGCTGCTGCCTCGCAGTTAGGAAACCTGGGTTCACTTCCCGGGTCCTCCCTGCGTGGAGTTTGCATGTTCTCCCCGTGTCTGCGTGGGTTTCCCCCCACAGTCCAAAGACATGCAGGTTAGGTGCATTGGCGATCCTAAATTGTCTCTAGTGTGTGCTGTATGTGTGGTGGGCTGGCGCCCTGCCTGGGGTTTGTTTCCTGCCTTGTGCCCTGTGTTGGCTGGGATTGGCTCTGGCAGACCCCCGTGACCCTGTAGTTAGGATATAGCGGGTTGGACGATGACTGACTGATTGACATTTTATTCACATAATTTGTAAAGAAGGGCATTAAAGTGTTGTGGCGTGGCAGAACCTATACTGACAGATTTGCATGGCAGACGGAAACCATCCTAGACTGACACACTAGTTCATTACTCACAAACACACCCACTTACAAAGGTTCTGTTAAGGTTTGTCTTTCTTCATAAATCGGAGAGGAAACAGTGTCCCTGTAGGGAACCCAATTTTCTTGAAAGTAAACTGCATATACTGAATACTTAGAATAAAGTGTAGAAGTCCAAGATATTAAGCAGACATGAGTTTATTTTGTTTAAAAATTTACTGGCAAGGCTTACACAAAGGAAGAACTAAACAGCAGAACACAAATAAAAACTTGCTACCCTTCATTTACCTTAACATGTGCTGTAAATGCTCTTATTGTTTAGTGTAGGGAGTTACCCATTACAACACAACACAACACTCATTTGACTCTTCACGAGACTGTCTCTCTCTGCCATTCCATCTGTGAACCTTTGCTCCATCACTCTTAGCAACACTAGATTGAGAAAAGCCTCTGGATGCTCTCCCTTGACTTCTTCTTAAGTACTACACCACACCTTTTTCCCTTCTTACCTCCCAGTTTCTTCATCATGAGGCTTCACTCCAATTCTCCTCCCAACTCTGTACTCAATCTATGCCTGCCCAGGGACAGCTCTGAATCCAATCCATAGTCACGTCTGGCAGCTGTTTTATGGCAACAGAGACAGCAGACTCATGCTGTCAGTAGGGGATTCCTGTGTCCTAAGCCATGAGTAGTTCTTAAAGAACTAGTTTACCTTGGCAGATCTTTTTCTTCCTGCTTTATCTTTTGTACAGCAGGATATCTTTGCTTTTTCCTCTTGGCCAAAAGAATCTACTCTCTCTTTCTCTCTTTCTTTCAGTTAGACATTCAGCAGCTCTTGGTATATATTATATGTCACCCACCTTTCTAGTATCCTGGAAGAATAATTGTACAGTTACATCCAGGCTACCACTTACCATGTCATTCTTATATCCTCCGAATATATGCTTCCAGGGCACCATTTACATTAGAATACAGTTGCATACTGCCCCAGGTGAATCAGCTCATAAAAAAAGACAAGTCCTTTTACTTTTATGCGTTTTACTTTGCATTTCAATTCCTTGACCAAATGTTCCTCTGTCCTTCCGCAGTCTACTGGTATTAGATACCCTAGAGTGACAAAAAATGTGTCCACAAATAGAGATCCAGTTTACATGAATGACTGAAAAAGGATACAGGCATAACCTTATATGCTTATCAACAGATTACAAGTATGTTATCGCCATTACGTTTACATTTCTTCACACCTCCACTACAGTACTCAGTTTCAGTCTGCACATTAAAAAGCAATACTGTTCATCTGGGGGACTGTACTGTTGCCACCTTACACCAAGAAGGACTCACTGATGTGCTGATCAGTGGTGTAACAATTTAGTGTGTTTGTTATCCTCCCAGTTCTTGCTCTTTGTGTAGCCATATGAATATGATAATGGGACAATCTGACATCAGTTGTTGCTGGAGAATAATCATTGTTGTTGGGAACAATCAGATACGTTAAGAGGAATACATCAGAGTAGGACTGGTGGATCATGTGACAAGGTGTATTGGCACTCTCCATGGATTATTTATTCTCCTAATCACATTTTGAATGTTCCTGATGACAGTTGATGTACTTACATGTAGACATGATGCAGTCAGTGGTGCAATTATCACAAAATTTTCAAAAGAGCACATTGCAGCAAAAGAGGGCGTCACTGCATGAATTGTGACTTCCTATACCATTGTTATGTTTTGGCCAGGGTTTCTTCAATGACTTACAGTACAGTTTTTTCTCTTTTTCATTCATTTTTCAGTTTTAATAATTTAGTATAATTATTTCTGTTACATTTGTTCTTTTCATTTTTCACTTTATCAATATGTTGGCTGTATTATTGTTTTTGTTATGTTTAAAAATATGTATTTATTAATATCTTTATGTTCCCTGTGTTTGTGTTTCTTTTTGAAGCCCTCACCCATTTTTGTTATTTTGTAGTTCCAGAAGCACAACAAAATGAATGGCTTAAAAACAAAACCATAAAACTAAATGTAGCACTGTACAAAGGGAGCTGCATATTCTACAGAAGGCTCTGATAGACACAAAAGCAATTTTTCAGCATTATTATACCCACCAGCAAATAAGAAGGACCTTCTGAAAGCTCTCTTGGAGGCCTAGCCTTTCAAAGACATGTCACAGCTTAATGTGCCAGGTGCAACAATGATGAGGCAAAGACATTGTAAAGGTTGGGGCAGCCACCCGTATATTGGTCAACGGCTGCAAAATAGGTTTAAATATGAACTAAGATGGCAGCTTTAAAGGCCAGTGCAGGAAGTGATTTCATCACTGGGGCTGGAACCAGAAGTGATGTCATCAAGGACCGGAAGTGACATCATTATTGCCCCCCCCCAATACCATACCTCCCCTCGCACCAAAAACCCACCAGACTGAAAGCGCTGTCATCAAGACCGGAGGTGACGTTGTCATTGGGGCCAGAACCGGAAAGTGATGTCATCAAAGGTGCCCGAACCTGGCAGGATTTCCCGAGAATGGTCTGCAAGGAACTGAGAGAGACAGTCAGCGCACCCTGCCACCCCCTGGTCTGTCATGGAATTACAATTACTCAGGCCCTTTAGCTGCCTCCTACTTGTACATGTGTGTGACACAGGTAATCCAAGAGGACTCTCGATGCTGTTAGCTTTGAAAACAACTGAGAGTCACCTTTTACCCAAGAAGGGAGTCTGAGGTTTAGTTGTCAGAGAAATGCTGACACTAGAATCAAAAGGTGAGATGGGATGAAGGCTCACAAAGAGTGGAGAAGAGAGGCCAGATATTGAAAAAGATGAGAGGTGAGAAGGAGAGCATGGTATTGAAATGCTAGACAGACTAAAAACTGCCAAAACCAGAGTCAAAGGAAGTACATGTTATTTTACATTTTGTTCTTATTTTGCTACTATATGTTCTCGGTTTATAACTCTCTTGTGTGCTTTATTTTCAAGTTAAAAGTGTAAAGTTTGATATTTTTGACTTGCTGGGCATTATTCTGTGGGGAATATGGGGAGGTATATTGGGACATGCTCACAATTACCATACACAAGCGTTCAAAAGTTTGAAATATAGATATTTCATAGAAAGGAGACTGTTACTGTCTTGAAAGAAGAGGGCAAGTTTACTTTAACCATGACAGAAAAAGAAAGGGAAGGTCCAGATGGACAACTCCATAAAAGTATAAAGAAGTATACCAGAGTCTGTAGTGTAAGAAAGTCCTCAGTTGGCTTCTTCATTAAATACGTGCCAAACATCAGTGTCATATAAAATAGAAAAAGATGACTTTCAGATGTTAGCCAAAGGAAAAAGCTATATCTCAAACTGGCGAATACAAAGAAAAGGTTAAAGTGGGTAAAAATTTGTAATCACCCAGAAATCCATTGTGTTCTTCTGCCCCTTTAATCTCTTCTTGTGTCTGTTATAGAGAAGCAGTGGGTGGTGTTTGGCTCCTTGCAACATTGTAATGGATAAATCAGGTCACTATATACAATATATGGTATATAGACACTGTAATAAACAGACAAAAGAACATAAAGATTTGGGGTTTTTCCAGCCCCGTATACTGTACAGTTTGCAAAAAAATGTTTTTCCAGGTCAGTGTTAAGCATAAGCGTACAACAGACAATCGGCAAATAAAGAGGGGGAACATTTATGGAGTGGGACCGGAAATTGAAGAGTAGGATGCTGGGAAGGAACCGAGGAGTTGTATGGGAGCCATGATGTCATCTTTGGTGGACCAGGGAAAATGCGGAAGTTTTGGCGTATGGCTTAGGGAAATCGGTGTGGACTACGGCGGTGCTGTTTCTGTTTTTCTGCAAACACTAAAGAAAGAGAGGTTAGTACCCCGCCTGGCGTGATATGTTATGCTGCTTATTGGGTCTTTATGTGGCTCCCTATGCACGTGTGCATGACATGACCCCCCCCCTCAGCCCAGACCCAGTGGGTCGGGCGGCCCAAACCAAGAGATCGTGAACCCGGGAGAGAGCATCAACGTTGGCTTGTAGGTTGCCCGGGCGATAAGTGACGGCAAATTTATAAGGCTGAAGATCCAAGAACCACCTGGTAACCCGGGGGTTTGACTCCTTGTGAACAGTCATCCACTGGAGGGCGGCATGATCCGTCACTAGAGTAAACTCGCGGCCCAACAGGTAATACCTCAGATGGGTTACCGCCCACTTGATTGCCAAAGCTTTCCGCTCCACTGCTGCATATCTTGTCTCCGCCTCAGGTAACTCATGGGGTGTTTGACACCGTTGATGCTTTGGCTCAGCACGGCACCTAAACCTGTGTCCGAAGCATCGGTCTGGAGTATAAAAGGGAGAGAAAAGTCGGGGGTTCTCAATATTGGTGCCGATGTCAGGGCCATCTTCAGGTCACTGAATGCTTGTTCTGCCGACACATCTCATACCACGTATAATGGAGCCCTCTTCTTTGTTAAATACGTCAAGGGTGCGGCCCTCTTGGAGAAACGAGGCACAAACCGGTGGTAGTAACTCGACAACCCCAGGAAAGCTTGCACCTGTCTCTTGGTACTCGGACGGGGCCATTCAAGGATGTCTTTGATCTTTGAGCATTGTGGTTTCACCATTCCTCCCCCTACTAGGTAGCCTAAATACTTGGCCTTATTAAATCCAAAAAAAAAACATTTTCGCGGATTGATGCGGAGGCCGGCCTTCGCTAGTGTCAGGAGGATGGTGTAAACCCGCAATATATGTTCCTCCCAGGTGCCGGAATAGATGACCACATTATCCAGGTAGGCGGCGCAATAGGACTGGTGGGGCTTTAGCACTCTGTCTACCAGACGCTGGAAGGTCGCCGGTGCTCTGTGCAGCCCAAATGGAGGACCTTATATTGCCAATGCCTACTAAGGGTGCTGAAGGCTGTTTTTTCTTTGGCGGATGCCGTTAAGGGAATCTGCCAGTATCCTTTCGTCATGTCAAGGGTAGTCAGATAACGAGCCGTACCCAAGCACTCGATGAGCTCATCCACCTGGGGCATAGGGTAGGCATCGAACATGGAGACCTGATTAAGATGCCTAAAGTCATTACAGAACCTCCAAGAGCCGTCAGGCTTAGAAATGAGAACGATTGGACTGGACCAGGGGCTGTGGCTTTCCTCTATGATATCCATATTCAGCATCCTGCTGAATTTCCAGCTCCACCTCGGTCCTCTTTGCTTCCGGGAGGTGATAGGGCCGTTCCCGAACCACCACCCCCGGGTATGTCACAATCTTGTGCTCAATCAGCGAGGTGCGACCTGCCGTTTTGCTGACTACTTCCGGGACAGACAGGGTTGCATTTTCTAGCTCCCGTCTCTGGCGAGCGGTCAAATTTGGACCAAGGTTAAGGACTGATTTTTCTGAGAAAAGGGCGAGGGTGGCTTCCGTGCTAGGGCAGTCTTCCCGATCCCTCCACGGCTTCAGTAAGTTCACATGATAAACCCTCTCGCTCTGTCAGCGATTTGACTGTTTCACCAGATAGTCGACGAGCCCCTTCCTCTCTTTAACCTCGTATGGGCCCAGCCAATGGGCCAACAGTTTTGAATGGGAAGTAGGCACGAGCACCATCACACGGTCCCCAGGCTGGAACTCCCAGAGGGAGGTGTTCCGGTTGTAATTCCGCATCTGCGCAGCTTGAGCATGGATCATGTGTTCTTTAAGAATGGGCCGTAGCTTCCCCAATCTCTCACGCAGTTGCGTGATATACTCCAAATTATTGGTGGAGGGAAGAGCCTCCCCTTCCCATCCTTCTTTGAGTATGTCCAAAAGTCCCCGGGGCTGACGTCCATACAAAACCTCAAAGGGGAAAAAGCCTGCGGAGGCTTGTGGCACTTCCCGATAAGCAAAGAGGACTAGGGGTAAAAGTTGGTCCCATTTCCTCCTGTCCACGTCGACTACCTTGCGGAGCATCTGTTTAAGGGTTTGGTTAAAGCGTTCCACTAACCCATCCGTCTGAAGGTAATAAACAGACATTTTTAGATGCTTAATACGGAGTACCTTGGCAAACTCCCTGAACATATCTGAAGCAAAGGGCGTACCTTGGTCCGTGAGGACTTCCTTAGCTATTCCCACTTGTGAAAAAAGGGCTACCAGTTCCCGTGCAATATTTTTTGTAGTAGCGGAATGCAACGGAGCCACCTCTGGGTATTGAGTTGCGTAATCTACCATGACCAAAATGTATTTATGGCCACAAGTCAGAGGCTCCAGGGGTCCTACTAGATCGACTCTGATCCTTTCGAAGGGGACGTCAATAAGGGAGATCGGAATGAGAGGAGCATGGTCCCTCTTAGGAATCTGATGTAACTGACAGTCCGGACAGGACTGACAGAAACGACGGACCTCCTCGTTAATTCCAGGCCAATAAAATCGGAGTTTTATTCTCTCGAGTGTTTTCTCGGCCCCGAGATGGGCACCTAGGAGGTGGGCGTGAGCTAGTTCACAGACCTCCTGCCAGTAGGTCCGCGGCACTAACAACAGTTTCCGGACTTCGCCTTCGTGATCCGCGACTCAATACAACAGATCATTTTCCAATACAAAGTAGGGCACTGGTGGTATGGGAATGTTTGCATTCCTGGCAAACTGCAGGGAATCATTGTTCCACTGTTCTCTTTTAAATAAGGGTGGCGTAGACCTAAATTGACTGTCCAGGCTGCTGAAAGGGTCTTGCAGCGCCAGGGATTTCTTGTCTGAGCGCCCTGGCCCCTCAGTGGATTGAGCTTCGGGGTCGAGGTCCGTTGCCCGAAAGTCTTCCCCCTGGCTCTCTATGTCATCAACAGTCGCCAAGCTGCACGCTGTGGGAGCTGTGGGGACATAACCTTGCCCGTCCATAATTAGACCTAATGTGGTGATAGGAGTGGTACTTTCTCTACTGCTTTTATTTTCAGACCAGTCTAGTCCTAAAATAACGGGATAGGGTGGTTCGGGTAACACCGCAACAAACAACTGCCTCAGCTCACTCTTCCACGTTACATAACATTTAGCGGACCTGTATGATCTGGTCTCCCCATGTACACAGGTTACGTTCTCCCGTTGGTTTACCCACTGTCGCAGTAGTACAAAACGGCGAGCCACAATGGTAATGTTACTCCCAGAGTCGAATAAAGCCATAACCGAATGTCCATTAACCTAGACAACTCCCATATTTGGAACAGACAGGGGATTAGACAGAGCACAATACCTTTCTCCTTTAATCCAGCTACAGTCCATCATCTCAACATTCTGGGGACAGACATTTAGAATGTGTCCGACCTTGCCGCACTTGAAACAGCATGGTGGTGCCGGCACTCTTTCTCTGGGCTTAACCGGGACTTCCGCAGTGCGACAGGAGGGCTCAGGATTAGCGATGCGCCCCTGTCAGGCCCCGTGAACGGACGTCTCCAACCCCCTGTCTTGGTTCACCGCCAGTTGGGGCTCCAAGACCTCTAGAAGGCTTTTCATATCGTTAAAAGGATGTCGTTGGACCTGCTGGGCGAGATATTCTGGCATTGCATTTACTAAGCCCTCACAGGCCATCTGTTCCACAACCTGTCAAGCCTGGTTAATATCTGGCCTTAGCCAGCGCCCCATCTTACTCCAAAACTCAAAGGCCTGGGCCCTAGGAGGGAGATCGGGGTCAAATCTCCACAGCCTCCATTCACTCGCCTGCTGTCCCAATGTGATGCCGTAGCAGCTTAATATTTCTGCCTTCAAGAGGTCATAATCGGTGGCTTCCTCGACAGGAAGGTCATGATAAGCCCTCTGCACAATTCCCTTCAGGTATGGCGCTAGTATGGAAGCCCATTCCGCCTGCGGCCACTGGTTCCGGGTGGCAGTCCGATCGAAAATCAAGAGATATGACTCAATATCATCCGCTTCCGAAAGCGGCACAATCAAGGGGGTGGAGGGCGTGCGGGCTCCAGTTTTACTGCTTCAGCCACGGCGAGTCGGGTCCGGGTCTCTGCCAGATCTTGCTGTGTGGCTGCCTGCTCCTGCTGAAGCACTTGTATTTGGTTCAACATCGTCTGCAACATGGTGTTCAGGTCCTGTCCTTCAGTCATCTTTCCGGACAAAGTATCTTGCCGACTACGCCACTGTAATAAACAGACAAAAGAACATAAAGATTTGGGGTTTTTCCAGCCCCGTATACTGTACAGTTTGCAAAAAAATGTTTTTCCAGGTCAGTGTTAAGCATAACCGTACAATAGACAATCGGCATATGAAGAGGGGGAACATTTATGGAGTGGGACCAGAAATTGAAGAGTAGGATGCTGGGAAGGAACCGAGGAGTTGTATGGGAGCCATGACGTCATTTTTGGTGGAACAAGGAAAATGTGGAAGTGGTGGCGTGTGGCTTAGGGAAATCCGTGTGGACTACGGCGGTGCTGTTTCTGTGTTTATAGTTAGTGGAAGTTTAACACTGTATTTTATTTAAAGGTATGTGCCATAACAAAGAAATACAAATGGCAGACAATTACGAGGTGGGGCATGCAACAGAGCAGAGGTGACAGCAACCAAGAGGGAGTGCATTGTAAATCTCAGAATCAGAAAATTAAAAGATTAAGTGAGCTTTGAGCAAAGTAAGTGATATAAAGATAGCAATCTGTTTGCTAACACTCCTCATATTTACAGACACTTGTTTTACTGTATACGAATGGCCTTCCTCTGCAATATGTCAAACTAAACCCCATTTTTAGACATGTCTCACAAACAGTAATCTGCAATCAAAACTTCATTGTGCTGTCACTATCCTCTCTCCAAACAGTCTCTTATATATATTTCTCTTCTGGTTCGTCCAGCTTCCTCTTCAAACCCGGTCCCGCCCACACGCAGCCCACACGGCATTTCTCGATTCCTATTCGTCCTCTTCCAAACCCTTCCCACGCTGCCTGCAGCCTCCCATACACCCCCATGCCGCTTTTCTCGATTCCTATTCTTCCTTCGTACTACCGCGTTCCCCGCTCCTCTCTCATGACCCCATTGGTGTCACGTCACCGCCCTATATCTAGCCTGACCGCGTGACCTTTCACTTCGACCATGTGTGCGCCTGGGAGTCTTTTAAGTAGCCTGCTACAGGAAGGTACTCTCTCGACCATTGGCATTGGTTTTGCTCCTTGCTATTGGTTTCGCTCCTTGCTATTTTCATTATACTGCGACGGTTGTTTCCTAAGCCTTTGTTATAAAATGAACAACAGTATCTTCTCTGTCTATGGGTTTTTGTACAATGTCATCTGTATTCCAGGATCCAGCAACTGCCTGTTCCCATCAGTGGGTTATTTCTTGACACAAATGGTTGACGAAGGCAATGCACTCTCACTACGACATAAGGCAGTAGATTTCGTTGCATCACATTGGGACAGATTGGTAGATATTCTTCCTGTTGTTCTTTCCAACGCAAGTTGAGTTATCACAACAAGTCAGGAGTACTATCAATACATGGCAACATCTGGAGTTTATGGTGGTGAAGCTGAAATTCAAGCTCTTTCCGAGATTAGATCTTTCAACTCATTATTTGTTGTCTCCAGCAAAACACCTATTCACAACTGCGTCTTTCAAGAAGTACTTCCTTCTTCTTGATTTCTGAATTCGTTTCTCACCATTTTCCTTTCCTATTCTTGCACCGCCGTATGCTATGGCGGGCGTCAGCTAGTAAAGAATTATTCTTCTCTAGGCAGCATGAGAAGGCTCAAAAACGGAACCATCTCCGACTCCAATGTCGACGTACGTTTCTTAGCCCGTACACGAAACGAACGATATGCAATACAGAAATTCAACTGCAATTGTCTGAAGGAGCCACGTGCAATAAAATACACGTTTTTCCTTGTCACCGCCCTTCAGTTCTTGGACACAAGTTGTTCTCTACGGCTTCATTTGTAGTGAATGCAACACAAGTTGACAAGACCTGCGTGAAACATTCGCTTGTTGTGCCAATTTACGCGTCGATTTCCTAGGGCTTCTGGCCATCTGTTCCTGGATATCTGCTACGACCGCAGGTGTACGAACGGACGGGGCCCGATTCTTTTGTCAGTTTGCAGCTGACCCAGTCTTACGCCACTTGTTCACCAACTCGTGAATACTGCTCTTTGCTGGTAGGTTTACGCCAGGAAACTTCTATGGGAAAATGTCCCGCGTTTCCTTAAAAGAACCGAGACACATACAGTACGTCTCCACTACTCCAATCCTCTGTTGCAGAGAATACATCTTACGGTACCAACCTGTATAATAGCTCGAGCCAGCCGCTTGGAGAGGGTTTGGTTTTTCATGCGCCACCCTGTATATATAAAAAGTTACTCATTTACTAATTGTATCAACTGGTATAATTGCAATTTAATTAAACTTCAGCATTTTCTCTGAAAGGATGTGTTATGCTGGCAAGACATTCCGGGGGGAAAGTTACCACTAGGACTGCACAGAAGAAAACCTCCATGCAAGAGAGTGCTACACCAGAAGCAGGAGAGCCAATGCCTATGCCACTGTGGAAAACAGAGGTGAAGTAGGCATCACATGCTTAGGGGCTAAGTAAGATGTTTATAGCAGGTATATAATATATGCGAATATATGCGTAAGACAGCATTCTGAGGCCTGACTAATTCAATTCAAGCTCACTTGGAGGCCATCCTGCAGCACTGGGTACAAGGCAGGGGACTGTCCATCAGAGGGTGACTCGCACGTATACGCACTCACTGGAGCTGATTTAGAGGGATACAAAATAGTGAAGGGGACACTATTAGTTAATAAAAAAGATCAGATTGTTCCTTTTATAACTTACAAATACTACTTAATGATTACTTTGCAAGTGATTTTGTATTAAATATCTAGTACCTACTGTATATACAGTATTTCCAAACACACGAGGAACATACAGTGAGCCTACATTTCATCTTCCTATTGCTTGATTGCCTTTCTTCATATATATTTTAATACTGCATGAAATCTGGCCACTACACATTCATGGCTTCAGTCATTCAGAGCAAAACTAAGGTTGAAGTCCAGCCCAGTGATTGCCATTGAAACTCTGATTAGTCTGCAAAGAACATCGACTTGACTTGCAGCTGCCAATGGTAAGTAACACACTTTACTTTTTCAACTGTTTCCAGATAAGCTATATCCTTCAAAGTGTGGATACCACATATTCTGTTTACATGATTCATTCCTCTGACAATGCATTTTTATGAGTTTGGTGGGAAAGATCTTTTTAAAGCGACTCATGTGCCTTGTTTTAACATTAAGAAGTCTAGGTAACTCAAATGTGGTTGCAACAGTTTCTCAAAGAATATGGGTGTTGGCTGTCTGTTTAACCATGAATGAAGCAATAGACCCTTTATATAATGGATTCACAAAGTATTCAGACCCCTTCACTTTCTGTTCACTTTATTATGTTGTAGGTTTAACTTTAAATTGATCAATTTGCCATTTTTGTCAATCAATTGCACTCAATAACCTGTGATGATAAAGTGAAAACAGGCTTTCAGTAAGGTCAGTCAGTCATTTTCCAAACTGCTATATCCTAACACAGGGTCACAGGGGTCTGCTGGAGCCAATTCCAGCCAACACAGGGCGCAAGGCAGGAACAAACCCCAGGCAGGGCGCCAGGCCTCTGCAGGGCACACACACCCAGCACATACTAGGGACAATTGAGGATCGCCAATGCACCTAACCTGCATGTCTTTGGACTTTGGGAGGAAACCGGAGCACCCGGAGGAAACCCACGCAGACACGGGGAGAACATGCAAACTCCACACAGGGAGGACCCGGGAAGCAAACCCGGGTCTCCTAACTGCGAGGCAGCCTTTCAGTAAGGTTTGCAAATTTATTTAAAAACAAATACTGAAATCTCTTATTTCTAGAAGTATTCGAACTCTTTGCTATGGCACTCCAACTTGTGCTCCTCTGCATACTGTTTGTGTTAGTCACCCTCGGAATGTGTCTAGAACTTTAAAAAGGTAGACCTCATAACTTTAGAAGATGCTGAAATATTAGTGCACACTTCTAGATTACTGTAATGCACTCCTAACAGGACAACCTAAGAAAAACATCAATCTGTTACAATCATTGCAGAAGGCAGCAGCCAGAGTTTTAACTAGAAAAAGAAAACCTGAGCACATCTCACCAGTGTTAGCGTCGTTACTTTGCTTACCCGTTTTCTTTCAGAATTGACTTTAAAATACTACTAATGGTTTATAACGACTTAAATAATCTTGCCCTTTCCTATATTTTGGAAACTCTAAGTCGTATACTTGGATCTTCCAATGGTGGTCTGCTTATAATTCCAAGAGCCAAGCTTAAAAGAAGTGGTGAGGCAGCACCTAAAATCTGGAATCGTTTACCAATTGAAATTCACCAGGCTAATACTATGGAACATTAAAAAAAAACTTCTTAAAAGCCATTATTTTAATTTGGCTTTCTCATAGCTACATTTGAGCTCTTTTCCTGATAGACTGTATGGGCATAGAATTCTCATACTCTTCAGGGATCTTCCATTTTTACTAATCTCTACTTTTCTCTGCTGTCTTTTCCGGTTCTTCTGTGGTGATGATGGGTAGAATGGCCAGGGAGAGCTGGGCAGTCTTTTGCCCTTGGAACCCCTGCAGATTTTGTTGGAGTTTTTCCTTTTGTTTTTTCTGTCCTCCCAGCCACCTGACCTTATCTCCAGACTAATCCTTAGAGACTTACATCATGACACTGTTATAGAAGGATACTAATCCTCTACTTCATATTTATCTGTTTTTAAGATCATTTAGATTCATTCACTTTTTTTTCTTTCCTTGTTACTTAATTTTTAATATTATTGCCTAATCTTATTTGTTTTTCTTTTCCTGTAAGGCAATTTGAACTACATTGTTTGTATGAAAATAACTGTATGCTATATAAATAAATGTTGTTGTTGTTGTAGAGTCCACTTGTGGCAAACTGAATTGTTTGTGCTCTGTTTAGAAAGACACACACCTGAGAGTCCGCAATTCACACTGCATGTCATGACAAAAAACACGCAAGGAAGTCCAAGAAACTCTCTGTAGACTTCTGTGATCAAATTGTGGTGAGGCATAGATCAGGGCAAAGGTATAATACCACTTCTAAAGCTTTTAGTGTTCCCAAGAGCACAGTAACCTCAATAATTATAAGATGTAAGAAGTATGTCACCATCAAAATTCTCCCTGAATTCTCCCTGAGAAACCAGGAAAACAAGGCCTTTGTTGGGGAGATGACCAAGATCCCAATGATCATTATAGCAGACCTTCAGAAGTCCTCTGCTGAGATGGGAAAACCTGCTGCAAGAACGACCATCTCAGCAGCACTCCATCGATCCATCAGGCATATGACAGTTTATAGGACCCTGAGAGCTTGAGAGAAAAAGCATTCTTTGGTCTGATGAGTCCTGAATTTATTTCTTTGAGCAGAACTCTAAGCACTATATTTGGTGAGGACCAGGCATTACTCATCACCTTCCTAATACCATCCATATAATGAAACACGGTGGATTCAACATCATGCTGTCAGGAGAGATGAACGTAGCCAAATAGAGAAAGGTCTTTGGAGAAAACCTGCTATAGAATGAACACAATCTCAGACTGGGGCGAAGGTTTACCTTTCAGCATGACAGTAACATTCAGTGTACAGCCCAGACAACATAGGAGTGGCTTTGGGACAAGTCTCTGAGTGGCACAGCCAAAGCCCAGTCTGAAACGCCATGTGGTGAGACCTGAAGATGGCAGTTGACGGGCACTTCCCATTCAGTCTAACAGAGCCTGAGGGGATCTGCTATCGAAAAACTGCATGAACTGCCCAAATCCAGGTATGCAAAGCTTGTAAAGATTTACTCCACAAAACTCAAGGCTGTAATTGCTACCAAAGGAGCTACTGAATCAAGTGTCTCTAATATTCATATGAATGAAAGATTTTAAGTTTCTGATTTTTAAAAAAATTTGGAAATATTTCTGAAAGCACATTTTCACTTTGTCATTATTTATTACTGAGTGTAGGCCGATGGGCAAAAATCGCAAATGTATAAATTAAAAATGATAAGTACAACACAATAAAGAGTGCAGAAAGAGAAGCAGTGTGAAATCTTTCTGAATTCACTGCATATCATCATTAGCCTTTGAAATATAAATGTGCAGTCATGAAAGTTTAGAGCTGTGTTTAAAGAATATTGCTTTTAATAGTCATTTTAGTAATTTCTGAGAGATATTTATCATGTTGACTCTAAAGTTAATGCCTTATTTGGAAATTGCATGGCTGCCTATGCCAGTTGTTCTTAGCAACTTGAAATATAGGGTTTTGTGAAGATAGGAATAACTTAGTTTACAGTGTGCCTTCTACACCTGTAGATACTGGGATTCTTGTGCCTAAGGTCAGGGATACCAAATAATATGTGTATTGTGTTGGCATTTTACATTTTTATTCCATCGTCTTGCCCTAAAAGACTCTGCATTGTCAAAGGAGATCCACACATTACACACTAGCAACTACTGTAGCTTGTATTGCAACATAATTATTTTTAAACATTTTATAAAAGAAACTGCAAAAAATGCCCTTAACATCCAGAAAACTGTTATTGACAATTATAAAATACTCCACTACAGTCAGTCCTTTTCATTGTGAAAATTAATGGAATAACTTCATCTACATGCATGGAGCGATATGTTTTTGTTCTTTTCAACCTTCTGTTTCTTTGAGCCCTGGAAAGGCCAGTAGGCCACCTGGTCATGGCCCTTGCCCTCTTGATCTACCAGACATTGGAGCTGGAGGTAGCATGAAAGAAACCGCAATATTCCTTTGGAGAGCAGGACTGCTGACAGAAGCAGGTGGATGTCTATATATTTTGATGTGTTTTAAACCTTAGTAGAAAAAAGAGTCAGTGAGTATTACACCTGGTAAGGTTATGTGAGAGTCTGCCTTTTGTGTTTTGAATCATACTTGGAACATACAGAGGATGTTGCCTGGTGGGAATGATGTCTGACAATATAGCCCATGATGTGTTTCCACAGGCTGAATGAGGTGCCAACTCTAATTTGTTACACTCACATCTGTCTAGGTGGACCAAAATGATAGATAGATAGATAGATAGATAGATATGAAGGCACTATATAATACACTAAAGTCACTGTATGATAGAAAGATAAATATGAAAGGCACTATACGAGTCGTATAATACACTAAAGTCACTGTATGATAGATACTGTACATAGATTAATTACCCTAATGATAGATAGATAGTGTGGTAGATAGGGGGCGCTTTCGCTCCCTTGAACCCCTGTCCACAACTCCAAAGACCAGGTAAAAGTCCAATAGTTGACTTTATTAATTCTCCACAGTGTACAAAACACCCTCTCCTCCACTATACTCATTAAACTCACAATAATAAATCACAAATACAATCCTCCAGCTCCCAGACGCGTTGCCACCCTTCCACCCAGCTCAGCTCGCCGTCTGGGAGCTCCCACAGTCCTTTTATATCTCCTGACCCGGAAGTGTTCTCCATCCCCAGTCCATGTGACTCTCAATCACTTCCGGGTCAGGTATAAGATCTATTCTTCATCCCGGAAGCCCGTCGCTCTTCCTATGACAAACTTCCGGGTCATAGAGCACAAATGAGTCCTCGGTTCTCCCTGCAGCATCCCCTAGTGGCCTCCACGGCATCCAGCAGGGCTGCGCATAAAAACTACATTGTCCATGATGCCCTGCTGGTCTTCTGGGGACCTCCATGCTGCAAGGAGGGTTCCACCTGGCGGCTTGGGGATATTGGCCGGGATAAACGGCTGGCCATCCTCCACGATAGATAGATAGATAGATATGAAGGCACTATATAATACATTAAAGTCATTGTAAGGCAGATATGAAAGGCACTATATAATGCACTAAAGTCACTGTATGACAGATAGATAGATAGATAGATAGATAGATAGATAGATAGATAGATA
>JANRMT010062856.1:73525412-73602160 GCA_026402145.1 Polypterus bichir lapradei
GATAGATAGATAGATAGATAGATAGATAGATAGATAGATAGATAGATCTTTATTTGAGCAGTAGGAAGCCAAAACCTCTCCTTAGAAGCAAATTTGCAAGGCAGAAAACATCCTGGAAATGTCTCGGGTCTATTGCAGGGTTTCTTATGTGCAAATCCATTGACAGTGAATTGATGTCAATTTTGAACCACTGGGCAATGAAACACAGGATGAAAACCAGAGTACCCAAAGAAAAACACACAAAGCAGAACATGCCAGCTCCACACAGAGGCCGGTCAGAGATTCAGTTCCACCCTTAGGTGCTGTGAGAGCTCACACCATTGTGCTAATGAGCCACTTACAGTTCAATACCTTCTCTTGTTATTTCTGCCTTTATTTCAGTCCATACAGAATTAATTTTCATGTGCCAATTGGGCAAAAGTCGCACTGTACTGTTTGCTGGTGATCATCTATTTTTTTTTAAATATAAATAACAAAAGCAATCCATTTTTAATAGATCTGGGAGTAGTAATTGGTAAAATAAGCAGTTCCTTGACATCAAATGTAAAAAGTAAAACAGATTAAAGTTATACTTTAAAAGCTTCTATTTCAACCATAATATCCTACAGAACCTTAAGGGCTGCCTGGTGCCGTTCATTTTTTCCAGTGTCACTTGCCATGAAACGAGGAAGATGAGGGGTTAACAGTCAATGACTTACTATTTTTCACTTGGATGATTAGATACTTTTTTGGAGCCCTGAAAAGCTAAGTTTTTGGTATTCTGATTTTGTAATTTGGTTTCACTTCCCATCATGCTGTGCTATTCTTGGACTCTGTCATTCCTGTTGTATCTTTCTCATACAGTAAACATGCTCTAGAAATCGTTATGGAGCGAGCCTTCGGCTTCTCGTGGTAAACGGCTGTTGCAACGCTTGTGGTCCTGCAGCCACTGCTGAGAAACCACAGAGCACTGAAATCTCTTCTCAACTTTTGTCACCTTTGACTTGTAACTGCAGCCAGCGGGCATCTCTGGAGTCCTGGGGCACAGGCGTTAGAGCAGAGCCTGTATGCTGTAAAGACTGGAGACCTTCTGGTCGGCTATTCTGTAGAGTAATGACTGTTTGAGATGTTGTTGACTGACAAATCAAATGTTTCATTTTTAGATGAATTCAATTCAAAAGAAATATTATACCACATAAGGCCACTGCTGTGAAAAGTGAACCCAGAAAACGTTTCCCAAACCGCCATTAACACCTTTCGACAAACGGGACTCATTAAGTGATTACTGACGCTGTGCCGTTCTCTCAGGTTCCCTTGCATTTCAGAAGGAATATTTAATCCAGCAAAGGCAAAGCTCTCTTGAATGCCACAAGGTCAGAGATTAATGAAAGTGATGGCGAGAGAACAGCAAAACTTTGAAGTGCAAGAGACACAAACAGCAGGGAGGGATGAAGTCTCTCAATCAATAAATCCATCAATCAATGTGGCATAATAACTGAAGTACTGGCCGGCAATGCACAAGGTGACTGCTTCACTCCGAGCCTCTGACGCACTGCGTGACCCCGAGTGAGGTGCTTAACCTGTCCTCCCTCCAGCCACTGCACCATAGAAGGGCACTCGTAATGGTGTTCGCTGTAGAAAGATGTTTGAAAATGTAAGACAAAGGATGGTCATTCATTTTCATTGACCCGTTCCACTGTACTGTATGCACTGTGATAAATGTTAAGCGGCCAACAACAACAGCAGGTTGAGTAAAATCACATACAGTATGGAATGTATTTCTTCACTGCCTGGCTGTCTTAATGTACGGGCTCAATGGGCAGAAATAAATGGGCCCACGATGTTTCTGATGCCTATGTATGTACTCGTACACTGGCGTTTGTATGTTCTTCTCATGTTCACACAGTGACCTGCGTCAGCCTGGCGTGTGTTCCAGTTCCTGACCTTGCACCATATCCACTGTGCTGTATATTTGGAGGGCTATGCCGTATTGCTTTATTTAGTTTACTGTCTCACCAGTTGCTCTGGAAGGCTTTATTTAAGCTAAACACCTCTTGAGAACTTAATGTTAAAGGCTGGCAAATTTGTTATGTTCTTGATGATCAATAGTTCCCTTCATCCTGTACATGGCCACAAAGAGCTTTTCTAAGAAAACTACTTTTCAAAAGGCATCAAATGTATTGAAAAAATAAATAATTCATAAAGCAGTAAACACAAGCAACACAGCAATGGCAGCACCACAGTACATTAGGTAGCCAAGGCCAGATGCATGTATGACAGGTCTCAGTGGGGGCCCACCGCCATCTCTTTAGCCGAGTAAGCAGGGTGCATGCTGGGAACTACAGAGCATCACATTACAGACTCACTCCCAGAAGGTGTAGGCATAAACATGGAGAGTCGCCATTGAATAGGGAAAAGTGTACATGGAGAATCAGACCGTTAAGCCAGGAGGAAGCTCACAGATAAGCCTTATGAAAGAATGGTAACGTGTCTTGAACCGTGAGAATTCTGGAGATGAACCTTGATGTAGACTATACGTGATCCTGAAAACACCTTAAGACAGAGACTGGACCGGTCTTATGTCCTGGGCTGGAACAGACTGTGATTTCCATTTACTCTTCGAAAAGCAGGTGATGACAAAGTAAATGAATCTCTCCAGACGTGAGGAAAAACAAATGAAATGAAAGCATGGTATCTCAAATGTTTGTTAAGTTGTCTTGGATCGAGGAGTCAGCAAAACAGTAAGAAGAAACTGTTTAGTTTGCCTCAAGTACAATAAGCAGACAAGAAAAGGTTTTTCTATCATTTAAAAATCTTTCAACAGTACTTGTGTACTTTTTTGTCATTTCAAAGTTTTAAATGTGTAATTTGTAAGGGAGAATCAGATTATGTTGTAACTTTATATTACAATCACCTTGACTCGAGATAAGATGCCAGTATGCATCAGTACGTGACTTTAACAGAATGCATTGATTTTATGGTTTCTCTGGAGCTGGAGGTTGTTCTTCCCCCTTAGAAGGCACAAACAGTGTCGCCACGTTATCTGGGGTGTTCAGACCTGTATGGAAGCAACTTCTGCAGAAAAGACACAAAAGTATATCTCTGCATGTTGTGGGATATTGCGCTTTATAGGCGCCAACCCGACACACACTCACAGCAGAGACACGGGTAAAATGAACAAAAAAAAAATGTATTTTCTTCAGCCAAAAAATCACTCGTCTTTCTCCGCCACTCCTCCTAGGCAGTTTTGTCCTCCTCCAAATGACTGGCACCTCGAGTAGTGGCTGCAGGCTCCTTTTATAGCCCACCCGGAAGTGCTTCAGGTGATAATTAACCTAATTAAGGCTGCACTTCCGGGTGTATGGCAGCGTTACAGGCCACTCGGGCAGCTTGCCCTGGCGGTGGCCACGGAGCCCAACAGGGATGAGCTCCGGTGTTCCACAATTGTGACCCTGATGCAACCCATGGGGGGCCACCACGTGTTCTGGGGGACGTAGTGTGCATCCCATGGCTGCTCCCCCAGATCCAGTGTCAAAGGGGCATCCCGGCCGTCCGCCACAATGTGTTTTATTATCTCTGTGTGAATTTATGAGTGTTATGGGTGTGCCTTTCCTGTGCTACCAAGATGTCCTGTGCCGGTCGGGTTCTAAACAGTAACCAAGGCAATGAAGACACAATTAATATAATTACATTTTTTTTAAATTTCAAAATAAGAAGCTTCTCTTCAGAGATAAATGTGCATGTCAAAGCCTTTTAAAATGTTTAACAATTACTTTATGGCATAGGAATGTTACTATATTTAAATATGTGATGTAAATGAACCCAACCGATAAAAGGATTTGTTCTGTTAAGCTTAACCAGTCTTGCCACAGAGGACTCAGCTGTTCACATAGCATGGCTCCACTGGCCAGTCATCATAAAAGGACACCCACCTGGACTTTCATTGGTAACGATGACTCAAGACTATTCTTTATTTACAGAGTCATTTTTAAAAAGCCGTGTCTTTGTGTTAGTTTCCTTATACATGACTCGAAATGCATACTTCTGTTAGAAGTAATGTCTGTTTGTATGTCTTGCAGAAAGACCTGGGAGTGAAGGTTGCATTATTCCAAGTGGGCAGTTATGAAAAGATGAGAAAGAAACGGGCCATTTTAACTTTGGAGACAATTAGAAAAAGCAGATAGTAGAGTGGTGTGGAGCTTTAACAGGTACGTCAATCCACCTCAGTGAATATGAGTTCAGCGGCCTGTGGTCTTCTGCATCTTTCAGGATTGCCCCATCTCAGAGGAATTTATTTTTGGCATGAGTTTGGGCACACCTTACTTCCATGGACTTATTACAGCACTTTAGGAAACCTATGCGTAAAATACTGTATATCTAAATGATGCTGTAGATGTTTTGCTCATGTTTCCATCCATTCTGTGAGCACCCTTCTACCATGGCATCATCAGGTATAAAGCCACTTTGGACTTAGCATCACCTCGTCACAGAGCACAATAACCTGAGCCTCGCATAAAACAAGATCATTTAGAGTCAGGGCGGCACGGTGGCATAGTGGGTAGCGCTGCTGCCTCGCAGTAAGGAGAGCTGGGTTCACTTCCCTGCGTGGAGTTTGCATGTTTTTCCAGTGTTTGTGTGGATTTCCTCCGGGTGCTCCAGTTTCCTCCCACAGTCCAAAGACATGCAGGTTAGGTGCATTGGCGATTCTAAATTGTCTCTAGTGTGAGCTTGGTGTGTGTGTGTGTGTGCCCTGCGGTGGGCTGGCGCCCTTTGTTGGCTGGGATTGGCTCCAGCAGAAAACCCAGTGACCCTGTAGTTAGGATATAGCGGGTTGGATAATGGATGGATGGATTTAGAGTCAGTAGATGAAAAAATGTACGCTTAGTGGATAAACCCCACACATACAGATCCTGCCTATAGTGTGAGCAAGCCGGTTATTGAACTGAGGTCCATGGAGCTGCGAGTCAGCAGTACTAACAACTGAACCACCAGCATTTAAAATTCCCCATATTTCTCTTTTTATACTACAGAATAGCAAAATATTGTGACATTTCAGCAAATGTTGATCTGCAATCTCCAGGATAAACCAACAAAAACATCGTTCCTGTTGCTTTACTTGAAATCTTTTCCTCTTTTCTCCTTCAGTCAAATCAAATGTAGCGATTCCATGACCCACCACACAGTCTCTTTGAAATAGTCATTTTAGGCAATTTATCTTTGCTTTTAAAAAGAAATGCACTTAAACAAATGCTGAATCTCTCGCTGCTCTGTAGATATTGCCCATAATGAGACGGCACAGTAAATCATTCAAACACAAGGGGATTTATCTGTGCAGTTTACAGCACAGCAGTGTCCGTCATTTCCAGTTTCAGCGTGACAGTCACTGAAAACAGTGCCCACCGAGAGCCGCTTTGAGAGCGAGGAATCAAAAATGGCTCTTTGGGCTGCACCAAAGGAGACAGCTTCTCAAGAAAAATACAGAATCGACAAAATTGTCCCTGAGTAATGTCTCTAAAAGGGTGCAATAGGCCTTCAGTGTCAATTTTAGTTTTATGTTGCTTTTTTCCTGTTTCCTAATTCACTATAATATTTGGTTAACCTTAGTATTTATTTAACGTATCTGTATCCATTATGGTTTAATATGACCTGTAATCAGACTTTTATGTAAATACAACCCATTTTTAGCATACAGTACAGGTGCACCAAAAAGGTTACAATCAAGTGGAGTCAGTTTAGTCTTAAAAATGTGTTATAGTCTCAAATGTATTTTGTGCAGAAATCTTTGCATACTTGTATTGAAACTTACAAAGCATTTATACCCATAGCAACAGAGTGCTCAAGGTTAGAAATGAACAATTGAAGGCAGCAGTGTGGTAAAGTAGCCATTTCCTTGTTTCCGACAATTCTGCAAATGCTTACTGCTCAAAGAGCCACTCAGCATTGGGACAACTGAGGTGACCGACAGCCATTAAGGTACAGGGGATATGCTTTTCATCACTTAGTCCTGCTCTGGTAAATTTGCAGGAATTACAGTACTTACTGAGGACACAAGAAGCTTATGAAAAATGTCCACAGATTAGCAGAACAGGAAGGAACACTGGGCAGAGATGAGTCCAATAAGGGTTCTCACTTCAACTGAGGTGCCAACATGGGTAAATGGAAAGATGGCAATTCATGGTTTTAAAGGGTGTCCTACTGGAACTCTCTACTAATTGAGCAGTGAAATGAAGGACAGGTTATGGGGGACTGGTGATATGCCAAGAGAAGTTCTCCAGAGTATTATTGTCTAGCAGATAATTCCCACATGGAATTGGTGGAGCTCTGCTCCTTCATATGAGGAACAGGCACACGGAAGAAAATAAAGGTGCCATGTGTTGGAAATTGGGGCACATGAATTACAGGATTCCTTTGACTGCCAGAATGAAATCTGGGAAAACAACCCCAGGATTTTCAGAGGATGTTCTTGACCTCAAACTGTATGGATGTGGTCTAAAGATCTCTTACGGCCAGTGACCCCTTGATCTTGGGTAAAGGCTTGGCTGGCATGGAAATTGTATGACCATATGCTGTAGGCACACATCTGAATGAGTGTGTGGGACAGCTATGGTGGTGGTTGACACAGTATTTGTTTTATGTAGTGAGTGAGCTGCCTTACCTAAACGAGACAAGACCTAGTTTACTTATTTCCTTTTGGCCAGCTAAGCTTTGTTTTTTATTCTTTTTATGTGTTACTTTATGTTCTTTTATGAATTCCTCCCATGCATGTTCATGCTAATAGGAAACATTTTCATAAGAATTTGGACTTTGCTTTTTTTTTTTTTTTTTTAGGTTAGGGTCGCACACAATGATGCTTCCAATCACATATACTTTAGGGGACTTACCTCTTTACCGCAAGTTAATTACGAATACTTCTGATCCAATTAATTTTGTGTTTCTCCTTTTGGACGCCTAGCAGTTTGAATGACCGATTTAGAGTTACACAGTGTGTCAGCAGTGGGAATGGGGCAAGCAAGTTTGTGGTTTATAGTCCAACAACTAAACCACACAGAATCCGCTGTAGGCACATCATTAGCTTGAACAGTTATTAGGGGCTTAGGCCCACCTCTGATTATGCTGCTAGGCCTACATGCTGATTGTGAAGGGAAAGGAGTTCTATGTGGGGATGAGAAAGGGGGTCTCTGTGAAGCCTCCTCCAGGGACAACTCAGCCCATTACCATGGATTCATGTTAAATAAGACTTGTTGTGTTATTAAATGTATATAACTGTAGTGACCTCTCTGTTCTCCAGTTATGTAACTTTTCTGCAATAAGCTTCTTTAGCTGCTTGGCAATAATTCACAAGGTCCAAGCACTCCTGTAATCAATTGGTAACTAAAAGAGTATCTGTGCAAGCTGTTGATACATATATTCATGGTCGCAGTTCCTTCAGAATTCTCTTGTGTGTGTCTTTGTTGATGTCTGTTTTCTCAATATAAAAGCTTCACGCTTTGTTTACTAATTTACTCTTGCTCCCGTAAAAAATCCCGTAAATGCCCCAAGTGACTCTACTCTGTTGGGCCCCTGAGCAAGGCCCTTAAACTGCAATTGCTCCGTCCTGGGTATGACGTTAATCTGCATCCAGCCCTGCATGTAGGCCCCTCCAACCTGCAGGGAAAAACCTAGGGGTTGGTGGCAGAATTGGCACTCCAGCCACCATGAAAACCTCACACTGTTCCACTCCATCTGAACTAGTGTGGTGCTGAGGTGTCACCCATTGCATGGCTGCACTGGGATCCTAATCGGGGATCCTGTGGTGGGTGCGGCAATGCGCTGTACCAGTGCATGCTCCTAACCTCTTACTCTTGGTCCATAGACCTCCACTTTTGCAAATACCGGACACTTCTAGCTTCACTAGTTTTCGTTTTTTTAAAATCCAGATTAAAATATGAAACCACATCAAGGTAGGCTTCATAGTTAACATAAATTATGACACCCATGCAGTACCCAAGGCTAGGTGCAACCAACTCTATGATGTGGAAGATATAGGAAGAAGAAAATGTCACCTACAAAATCAGATGATGACTTCACAAAGACCAGTACACTGCACTCTCAGTAGACATATAACCCTGCTGAGTAAAAGTCTGGTTCCTCCATAATCTGGAGCTCTAAGCTTTGTGATTGTGTCATCCCACTGTAGCCCATCAGGAAATGTAGCACTGATAATAACAACTGACCTTTTCATCCCACCGTCACTCCAGAGTCGTTTTAAAGCCAGAGACAGCATACACATCTGGCATGTAGAGTGTAGCGTGATTTCCTGCGGTGTCCTCCTTGTCATTTCTTGTTTTTAATTGACATGATTTCCAAGAATAATTTGATTGTCTTGTTTTCTGTTTCTACAAACATTATTTTCATCGTTTTTATTTAGAATCGGGGAAAATATTAATATCCCTAAATGGAGTACAGGGGGTCCACGGGTTACAACGTTTCGAGTTTACAACACTCACTCCCATAAAAACTTAAAAAAATTGAGACATGAGAAGGAATAAAGGTAAGGATTTTTTTACACTCATTCTTTCTGTTACTACAGTACAGTGTACAGTACAGTATATTTATGTCCTTTTCTTTTTTCTCAGGCTTAGATTTTGTGTTTTTATGTTCTAGATTATGATTTTGCAAATGTGTTAAGATAGGTAAGTGACTTAGGCTAGAGTGTGTTTCGACTTACACCAAAATTCGGGTTACATCACTGTTGTAGGAACGGAACTGTGTCGTAACCCGAGGACCCCCTGTATACTGCAGCTCACATGACTGAGGTCCAGGAGGACTGTGCAGCTTGCGTTGCCATTACTTGACCAGCGGAATAATTATTGTACGTATTAAATGAGATAACCAAATGCTAAACATATCTACATGATGTGGTTTTTCAGATGTCATTTATCACTACTTATTTATTGGAATGATTTATCCAATGTGGAATTATTAAGGAACTTGTAATAATTTAAAAAAATGTTAATGATTCCGCAGTGCAAAATGAAGATAAAGAAAGAATTGCCACATGTTCTGAGGGTCTTCTTCAAAACATACAGGCAGAGAAATAATGTTTAAATATGAGTAATTGGTGCTGACCAAAATGACTGCACAAGCAGTTTATTTAATGCAATTATATATTATTACATTTAATTTTACATATCCCTTAAGGGCTCATTAAGAACTAAAGAGTGCAATACTCACATTAAGAAAGCAATTATAGCTGCAAGATACACAAACAAATAAAGGAACAGCAGCTAAAAAAATCCCTTAATCCTACGCCTGACTTTGGCTAATGGGTAAGAGTGTTGGTATAAACTTGATTGCAGAATGTTGCCCAATAGAGTTGCTAAATAAGAAAAAATGACACCTCATAAATGCAGGATCATGCAGTACCAGTGCATTTCTGTTTGGATATTATCTTTTCATTTTATCTCACTCTTTGAATAGCAAATCAAAGACTGGTTTTATAGGTTGTAGGTTGAGGGCTGTCAAGCTTTAGGTCCAGCCTAATGCTTAACCTCCATTATATATCTTGGTAGAACAAGTGTCACCAGATGGTGCACTCACAAAAGTGCAAAACAATCAACAAAACATGAATACAGTAGCCTCTCTGAGCCTGCTTATATAGAGAAGGTGACGATCATGGCCTATCTGCTGAGATGGCTCATTAAATTGCCAGGCCAAAGCTCTTCCTTCTATCACTTTATGTCCCCCTCCCTCTCATATAACATTCTGGTTTTATTTCCTACCACCAGGTAGCCATTGCTGCAGCTCGCCTTCCTACAAACCCCACTTCAGGTTTCATTTAAAGAGTAAAGAATATCTTAAAACCTGTTTTATGATTTTTTTTTATTAACAAAAGAAACAAAAAAACAAAAACTACAAAATACTTAATACCTGCCTTCTTCCCTTGGGCCTTATTAACTTGTTTTTAGCATTTCAAGAAAGTGGAGTTTATCTACAGTACTTCCCAGTTTCACCCAGTTCTGTTTAACTCTTACTCTTCTTCTCATCAGTAAATGATTATTGTTGTCTTTTACTTCACATTTAGTTTGTCCTTGCAAGGGAGCAGTTATTTAAGTTCTATCCTGGTAATCATTTCCAATTTCACTTTGTTCTTTAATTCTACCATTAAGGGTGACTTTGACTTCCCGTTGGACAGTTGAATCCCTTTTTTAAAAACGTAGCCTTAGTCAGGTCACCACTGCTGCACAGGTTAGGACAACTTCCATGTTGTAGTCCACTCCATGATGATGCTAGAGATCACGGCTAATACGCATGTTATCATATGTTTTAAATGCCGTTTGCTTTGTTAAGTCAGTTACTAGCGGTGCATCCTCTCTCTGCTGGCCTGAATATTTTCTTTATAAACTATGAACTAAGGCAGTGTTTCTTAAACTATGGGTCACGTTCAGTCATCAATCACATGAAACTGGGACATGAGGATGACAATCAGCAGCATTTGTAACGGAGGACGTGTCCCCTAGATGATGCTTCACAGAAATTTTGGGCCGTGAAGACACAAAAAAAGGCAAAATTGGCTCACGAGAAAAAAAGTTTAAGAACCAATGAACTAAGGCCATCTTCTTCTTCTTCTGTTCACACTCTTGTGCAGACAAATACCATCCAACAAAGACAATAAAACAAAATGAAAACAGTTATTTTCAAATTATACAACGGCATGAAAACAAATATTTCATACTAATAAAGAACAATTATTAAATACCAAAGAAAATAGTGCAGTCACTTGACTTATTACGAGTTAATTATTGAACACAAGTCAGGAAGAGGCCTTCTACAAACAGACACCCAGCATTTACATGGAGTTAAATTCAGTGCTATCCTGACTTACAATAATGTCATATTTGAAAGCCATGTGCGCTTTTAACCTATTTTACTATATATTTTATTTAATGAAATATAAACGTTTTCAGTTTCAGTTCATGTCTAAAATGCTTGCAATTTTTATGCTCCACATTCTAAGAAACACAAATCCACACAACCTGAAATTTGCATACAATACCGTGACGCCTATCCTGTCGCATGAAACATTCTGAGCATTCTCAAACCATGCATGAATATTTTTTTCTTAATCTAGATGAAATACATAACATGTAATAGGTTATATGCTGTAAGGCAAATATTTATCCCCCAAATATGGAAAACTGTCTTTTTTGTTTCAGTTGTTTCAAAAATCTTCTGATACAAAGCTCAAGCCAGCTGAACTAAGTATTTCTCTATGGTTTGTATTGCATTTCCACAATAGACTAATGAACCGAGAAAACTATGCTTCTTGTAATGCTTGAAAGAGCTGAAGACGCTACTGTTATTGCTGTCCGTTGTTGCTTTGTCCTGGTAGAAGGTGCAGATTTTCTTCCTCAGATTATTACACTCTGGGTTTAATTCAAGTCTTCTACTATTTGTAAAGTTTACTTTTTTAGGAGGGGACATTTAGGTGCCTCTTCACATCTTCTTTAAATCATTGGACTGGCAAATTCTAATTTTATCCTATGATTTGGTTTTAACATTATTTAAACTTATTTTTCCACGGCTAGTGATCAAAATGATCATACACAAATCAGGGGGAATATTTGAATCACATAAACATTCCCCACCAAAATGAATAGACACAACTTGTAACACATATGGCCAGTTCTGCTAATACACTTAACTGCACTCTTAGGTTTGAACAAAGTATAATAAAAAAACACTACATTAAAAAAATCATTTTCCTCCTAAAATGCCAATAAGTCATAAATTCACATCACAATTACAAAAAGAACTAAAGTCGTACAGGTGTATGCAATACAAAAAAATGACAAAGCAACAATGAAAAGAAAATGCATAAAATCATACAGACACAGGTCAATTAATGTTCATGCCCAACATTTCCTACACTTTACAACATTTGAATGGTGTGAAAACCAAAAAACATTTAGTGACCGGCAGTTTTGCAGACAGAAATTCCTTGTTGATGACAGAGGTCAGAGGAGAATGGGCAGATTGGTTCAAGCTGACAGAACGGCTATGGTAACTCAGATAACCACTCTAGACAACTGTGGTTAGCAGAAAAGCATCTCAGAATGCACAACACGTTGAACCTTGAGGTGCATGGGCTACGACAGCAGAAGACCACGTCAGGTTCCACTCTTGTCAGCCAAGAACAGAAAGCTGGGACTGCCACAGGCACTGGCTCACCAAAACTGAGCAGCTGAAGACAGAAACATCTAGACTGGTCTGATGAGTCTCAGTTTGTGCTGTGTAACAAAGACTGCGGTTCTTCCAAAGAAAACGAAAAATTTTATTGAGTGTGCATCCTGCAGACCAGTCTACCTATTAAATAATGGGATCAAGATTAAAATAGGTGTCAATGCACAAAAACACAAGGAAAATGTAAATGCATTAACATTTGTATCTGCAAGTGCACAGGTGTGAATGAGACCTTGGTCTGAGGCCAGTAAGAGGACAGAAATGCTGGAAATCAGAAAGAGGATCAAATGAAAAAACAAAAACTTAAAGCAATAACTTGAGTTCATATCAATAAAAAAACAAAGTAGCATTGTGCACCAAGCCCAAATCTGAAAACGAGTGGTCCCAAACTAATAATTACAACCCCAGTGAAAGCTTTAGCTAAAAGAATAAAGAAAGTACTTCAGTGTATAATATTACAAGATAAAACTGGAATTTAAAATAAAGGAGGTTATGTACTATCAAAGCTTCCAGGCTCACAGTACACTCTGCAGCACCTGACCTTTCAAGAGATCCTTCTGTCTCTAGATGCATAAAAACATTTAACAAAGTTGAATGAGGATATCTCCAGAATGTTACAATCAGCTAAGTAATAAGGAATTATAAGAGAAGGACTTGAGCAATAAGGATCCATTTTTGCCAATGACATGATGTTATATATTGCTGATCCATACTCATCACTGTCACATTCACATACAGTAACTGAGGAATTCTATAGGATTTCTGGGTTCAAATTAATTTGAAAAAGACTGTACTGTTTCCAGTGAGTAGTCTTCACATTTTGCACATCAAATTAAGTTTTCTCTAATTTTCTCCAAAATAACAAAATTATATGCAAACTTTATGGTCATTTGAAATTCATTTTTTGCAATCTGATCAAAAGTATCAAGCAAAATTTTAATGACTAACTGGGAGAATGAATATTCTTTATAATTTATTATTCATATACTGTATGATGCTATTGTAGATGACACTAGCATTTGGTGCGTATTTAAGGAAGCAGCCCACTACAGACTGATGTCCTTTTCCTCACTGTGCATCTTGGCCTTTCCCCTCATTTTCTATCCTGGATAGATCCAGTTTGCCCTCTTCTTTCAAGACAGTAATAGGCACCTTTATATAAAATCTTGACTTTCTTAGAAATCTGTAGCATAGAACCTTTCATTTTCCAAAATAACTATGGACTGATGTGTTTCTTAAGAAATCTGTTTTGTTCATTTTTTTAACCCATAATTGAACTTTACGAATGATAGTACCTTGCAATCCCAGGAAAGACAGTCTACTTGCTTTGTTGAACAGAATAACAAGTTTCAGCTGTGTTAACACAATTACAGTAGTTTCTCTAATAATCAGTTAGCAATCAAACACAATCAATTAGGGATCAACTATGACACAGGAGTAATGGCTGCTGAAAATGGGGCTTTGCAGTCATATGTGAACAATAAATTATAAATCAGTCAATTCAAGTAGTAACAGCCATTTACAACATTAGCAATATCTTGGCTATATTTCTAAATCCATGTAATTGTAACTTGATGAAAATATTAATTTATATCGCAAACATCCAAATTTTCAACTTTGACTAGCCTGGGGGAGGCCCCCTTTTCCAACTAAGTAAATATAGGAATAATGAAATTTGTAGCATACTAAAGACATACATAGAAGAGATTAAGATAAACACTCTAGATAACTTTAAAGATCATTATTTCTCACTATTTATTGCAAACTTCATTATAGTACTCTCTGATTTTTTTCATGATTAAATTGAAATTGTTTGGTAAGGCTGGAGGCCTTAGTGCCATGAGATTAACCTAATGGTTGGGCTTTATGCAAATAACTAAGAATTTCTTTTAAGTCAGTTGATGAGTCAGCTGGGGACTTGTAGCTTTACATATATGGTACATAGATATATACAGATATATAGTGTATACAAACCCCCTTTCCAAGAAATAGATACCATTGCTATTGTGTTCATTTGTAATGCAAAATGCCATATTAAAAAATATAATGGGGCGCACTCATGGAGGGTTTAAAACTTTTTACTTTTTTGATTCTTTCTGTTTCTACTTGAAAAAAATACAAAGATGTTAAACAGAAAATAACTACAGACTAGCACATTAGTCCAAATTCTGAAATTCACACTATCTTGCTTAATTCTCAATGTATATCAAATTCATTCAGATATTCCAATCGCTTGTCAAACCTGTTAACCAAGGTAGTGACTAGGATATTTATATCTCCAATAGAATAGAAAGACTTGTTCACCACATGGAAAATGGCCAAAATGTTGAAATGCCAATTTAAACAGATATATTTAATTCCACACTGAAAAATAAAAAGTAAACATAAAACACGATGCTTTATCTGCTGTAGATTCATCATCAGCTATGTGTTGTTCTCTTGCTTTACAGTATCAGGACAATGCATTTATAAAACTAACACCAGGGTTTTATTTGGGGCTAAACTGTTCAACTGTCAAATTCACCTCTTACTGTTAAATAAAGAATCACAGCAGTCTTCAGAAAAGATTAGCTTAGGATCAGCTCAGTGATGCCGACAACCTAAAACTGTATAAAAACATCCTGCAGATAATCATTTTGCAGTGGCAAATGTGGTGAAACGACTGGAGAAATTTCTCCAACAGCAAAATGCTGATGTGTTTGCTTTTGTATTTGTTAATCTTTTGGTATGTTTTGGTTACTGTTTTGCCATTATTATGTAATTTTCAGAGTTTACTGATTGCACTTAGAAAAGTAATGGCATACAAAATGTTATATGCACAGTAAAATGCATACAACCAAAGGGACAATAAGACAAAAGTTGTCCAGTTAATGTAAATACAAATGGTACTAACACTGTTTTCATTTTTTGGGAAAGGGAAAATTTATAACACTAAAAAAGATGAATTTGTAAATATGTTTTAGCAAATTAAAAAGCTACAATGTGCCCCATTGAGAGACTTGAGTTGTTTCAGACAATCAGTGATGTGCAGATGCAGGCAGCACGGCAGGCTGTGTTTTAATGAAGAGGCCACAACAAAGAATGCTGCGCACAGAGAGCCCTGCCTCTAGTCAGGCGTGTGGCTGCTTAACTGGAAGACAGGGGCATGCCACGGGCTTTGAACCGGAGATGTGCAAAACTGCTTGCCCAACTTAACAATGTGCTTGACACGTGTGGTGACTGGGAAAAAAAAAAAAAAAAAAAACCTGATTTGCGGTTCAGTGTGCAATCCCTTTATTAAGCTAAGAACCTTAAGCAATAGCCCAGTATTCATATGCTGATTAGTATCTTACCTGACAAAAAGCCCTGATAAATTAAGCCTTTTTAAGAGATGAATGTAAACTAAAGTAGACGCAAACTCCAATACTACTGACCGGCTCT
This sequence comes from Polypterus bichir lapradei, assembly GCA_026402145.1. NCBI lineage: Eukaryota > Metazoa > Chordata > Cladistia > Polypteriformes > Polypteridae > Polypterus > Polypterus bichir. The sequence continues at coordinate 73,541,034 of JANRMT010062856.1, forward strand.
GGTTTAATCTCCAAGCAATGAAAGACACTTTTCATTGGTACTAACTAATGCTGCAATGATGTTTCATTAATTTGCTTTCCTGTGCATTTTGAGTACAAAAGCAGTACAGCTCATATATACACTAAGCTACATAACTATAATATCAAAATATACAGCGACCAGAGATTGTCTTAATATAAGAGCAGCATGTGGTTTATAGAGGCTTAATCACAAGCACATGTGCTGGTTTTACTTTTACACTATTGAGATGATTCTATCACACTTACACTAGGCTAATACAGATTTACAAATTCACCTAATGCACAATTGTGTTGGATGTCGCAGAAAACTGGACAAATGTGTACACTCCAAAAAAAAAAAAAAACAGTAACCAAACAAAGATTCAAACCAAAGTCTCTGGAATTATGAAAGAGCTGTGCTAGCAACCTTTCAATGCTCTGACTTTGCCTGAAATTTCAGTTTTACCGTCACTGATAAGTCTGTTTTTAAAACAGGCAACATTTTGTACATTATCTTCATAATTGCTATTATGATTGACACAGGGAATATAATTTCCTATTCATTCAGTGATTAATTTAGAACACTTCCTTTTTTAATCATTTTATTGTTACACCCCAATAATGTTTTTTTTTCTATTTGTTGTGCTGAAGTATGACCTATGTGGCATAGTTTACTTTTCACTGAATTAATATGGATCTGCAGCTTCTAGCTTAACAGCATAACAATATAACATAGAGAAGAGTAATTTGGTGTTGTTTTCCAAAGATTGTTCTTCTGAATGCTTGTGGTTTCCCTTTCATACAACAATAAAGCAGTGTGGCTGATCTGTCAAACTATTGCTGTCTTATAGTGTTGCTGTCTTTGTTTCCTCTGTATTTGCATATCCTTGTATATAATGATATCTGGTTAAAGCTGTTTGCTTGTACCGGGGAGGGTTGAGAGTGGGTGGAAATATGTAACAGATTTTATGTGTAAAACGTATCAACAAGTTGAGTGCATTTGGCTCTTTTTTCCCTTTGTACTGATGGACTGGTGGTCTTATATTTTCCAGAGATCCAAAATGGCTACTATGCCACTGCATTTAGCATTATATTATTATTATTATTATTATTATTATTATAATATGTATGTCTGTGTAAGTGTGTTAATTTCTTTTACCACAATAGCACAATACTTACATATGAATTGTTCAGTCCTTACTTCTAGTTTTTAACTAGTTTACCTTTAGATTGACCTTACAGTTTAATAATGTTATTAAAAACACAGCCCAGGATGAACAAAAAAAAACCCAGAAAATCTGATCTGCATTACACATACAACAATATCTGACATTGTTTAGAATGACCAGCTTCAATAAACAGTGTTGTGTTCTCACTTTGCTTTGACCATTGCTGGTTCTGTTAGGAGTGATTTCTGTGTGGTGTTTGTGTGTTCCTCCATGATCCCCGTTGTTTTCCTCCCAGAGTTCAAGGACATCCATCCATGTTGACTAGCAAATCTGAGCTGGCCCAGCTGAACTGATTATGGCTGTATACCTAATAACACCAAAACCCTTGTTGCTGCCTGTATAAGGAAGGGCAGAGGATGTGTAATTAATCATAATGATGTAATTACTTAATCTTAAATATATTTCATATTTTGCATATTGACCATCTCCCTATACACCTGACAAAATGTATAAATGTATTTTGATTGGGTTTATCAATAAGCTAGTTAGATACATTTTCAATTTTAAAAACAACTATAAACCTTGCAGAATTTTTAAAACTAGCTAATTTGTTGCAGTGAGACCTCAACAAGAGCCCAAAAAGAAGACAAAAATCTGGCCTGCAAATGCATAAAAATGAGTTGCTAACATAAACAACATATTTAATTGAGCACAACACATCTGAGTCTGGGTGTGTGCTTCATTTCTCTCTTGAATCCACTGTTCCCAGGACAGATTCCTGCTCTCTCAACTCTTATAAATTTTAACGTTTTCCTCACTTTAAGTTCCCAATTAAAGAAGATGTATTATGTCCAAATCTTATTGAAGAATTTCATCACGAACAGTTATCAACAGAAAAAATTAGTACACGGGCAATCCTAGCACAGAGAAACGATCAAGTCAAACGAATTAATGCCAAAAATGTTAATCGGTTAAACAGCAAATTGGTTAAATGCGTATCAATAGACTTTGCTGAAACAGTTTATGGTGATTGTGCTGAACATGAAAACATCAACTTAGAATATCTATAACCGTTAACACCGTCCAGTCTTCCACTGCACGAATTACTGTTGAAAGAATGATGTATCCATGAAAGGTACAGTAATGTAGTAAATCTTCCGTGGATAACATCAAAGACAACAAAGGAGATCTGGATATGCCATTCGTATTAAAACATTAACAGTTTCCCATTAGAATAGCTGTTGCAAAGACAATTAATAAATCTCAGAGCCTAACATTCAAAAAAGTAATTTTATTTAATGGAGAGAAAGAAACGAAATTCAATTACGGGCAGTTATACGTTGCGTTGTCATGATTAAAGTCCAAACACAGAATCAAAATTCAATGCGATATTGATGAACAATTAATTCAAAAAAGTAAAAGTTTAAAAAGTATTTGCGTGTTCATTTCAAAGCCAAACAGAAGGAAATTGTATTACGCAATGAATGACTCCAATGCAACATGAAACATAATTTACTTTCAAATTATTATGTTTTACTATGGTTAATTACTTGCTGTAATGTAAAATAGTTAGTTCTATTATGCATATGTAACAATTCCCATGAAAATAAAAATCTGTTTAAATTGTACATCTGCATTCCCATACGTGAGCAGCAGAACTGCTAAGAGGTTAACGCATAGTGCAGGCCTGGGGGTTGGCGAGCGAAGCGAGCAGGGGGCAAAGCCCCCTAGTACTTTAAATAGAAAAGTGAATGAATATGCTGGTATTGTTTGTGGTATTGCACATGCGACTGTGGGTGAGTGTTATTAAAGATTTCAGCATCAAGAGTAGAATAACGTAAAGGTCTGACGTAATGTATTGCATATGGTGTATTCGTGTACGTTGCACTGCTTATTGTAATTTACACTTTGATTTAACATTAGAAAAATGGTTGCTGATCTTTAAGTAAAGTGAACTGAATTTGAAAAGTCAGAGATTTTTACATGGAAATCAGAAATTACCAAATCTAAAAATAATACACTCAGAATTCCAAGATACCTGGAAAAAATTTCATAGTGGCAGCAATCCCTGTGCTCCAAAGTGCAAGACAAAACACAATGTTTATATTTAATTTGAAGTTAAAGCAGAGAAAAAAAATGATGGCTGATACCTTCACAAAACTAGTAGTGTCAACTGATAGCTCCCTGTTCTTTCAACAGTATGATTTTTGACAAGTGGCTTTACTGTCACCCACCCTGTTTGCCTTCAGTAATGGCATATTGCAGGGTATTTTAGAAAAGCTTATTTCAACTGCTAACTCTTTATCAGTTGTCTGGAAGAAACATCAGCCTTCTTCATGGTTCATACATTCCAAAATCACTTTAATTACAAACTTCATTGAGAGTTCTTCATTTTATGTTCATGGGACAACACATTTTTTCACATACTTGTATTTGCCATCTAAGACTGCTCTGAACCTATTGGCTCTAAACATAGTGTGGAAGAAAATGCTACTGAAGCATTTTCCATCTGCCCCAACTGGAAAAATTCTATACAGTAGCTTTTAAAGTTTTTAAGAGTCTACATATGGTACTGCATTTATGTTATTGAGCCAGATTTTAGAAATGCCAATTCTGAGGTTTAGTACCCTGTTAAAGCTTCAACAGTGGCTCAGTAAGATCAATAATGCATAGAAGACTTTCAGACCCATGATCCTTCTTCAGTGTTCTTAACCATAATGTCTCTCAGCCTGTTCATCTGTTGTTTGCTTGACAATCACCACTTTATGGTACAGTAGGGGGTTTTCAGAAAATGTCTTTATGTCATTTTGCAAGCTTCCTCACCTTTGGATAGATAACTCAATACTAATGTGTGGCCCTGCTCTCCACAGTTTTTGTCCAGTCTCACTGGCATTTTTCCATTATGACTAATCACTATGGCAACCTAGGACTAATGCCTCAAAGTAAATGTTTGTGCCTTCAAACATTTAAAACGAATGATGTTATTAATAAACCAGGCTGCATTTTTTCTTTTTTCTTCTTCGTTTTATATAATTAGAAATGCTGTATTTTGTGGCCTGTTCTAAATTAATATAGCCAAACCATGCACTGTTTGCTTCTGGTTTATATTTTTCTTATCTTCTCTTCAGTACATTTCACATTCAGAATTAAACTTCCTTCTGTACTTTTATGCATGATGTGTGGTAATTAATATTCATAATAAAAGACACTATATAACAAAAGCAAATTGCTCATTCGTTTCTATCACAGTGCTCAACAGTCTCTCAAGAGGCTTATAGGATGTCTTGTCAGCTGCAGAAAAAGCAGCGGTGCACTGAAGGGATAGAATTCTGTTGATTGGCTCCTTCTTTCCCTAGGCTCTGCTGTCTGGCTCTAGAGCTTCTTAAGTCATAAAAGGGAAATTCCTGCAAGAATCTATCAAAATATTATACAGGTATATAACCACGATTATATTATAAAGAAGCTACTGCATATAAACATAAGGGTAAGAAAACATTGTTTTAAACTACTCTGATCTGCTTGGTTTATATGTATATAATACTTGGAAATCAAAAGGTGCTAAAAGTGTATATCTCATCCTAAATAAAAACAAAAAGAAGAACTAACATTATGCAAAAAAGTACAAAAACGTTAAATGAATTTTAAATAAAAGAGAGAAACAACTCCCAGAGTGACCTACAGTAGGAAGCAAGAGCAGAACTGCAGTAAACCCCATTGGAAAAATGTGTTATCTCAGTTTGCTGTAAAGAGAAACAGACAAAAATATTCCCCGAGGAATGGAATTTTATAGCCTCAGAGGATAAGTGTCAGTTTAGTTATCCCCAAAAATACAGAAAAGCACACATCTGTCATTTAGAATTTGAATACGATGACTTCTTGTTTTCACTGGAGGCTGTTAAAGATACACACTTACCTCTTATGTGCAGTAAAATGATTATTCATTCCCACTTGGGTATCTGATTGCAACTGTGTCCCATCATCCAGAAACTTGAAAACCTCTGATTGCTGCTATAGGTGCAGAATTTTTGTTTTTGTGAACCTGGGAGTGGTAACAGTAAAGGTGGAGTAACAACAGGAATCATATACTGGTATGTCATCAAAGATATAGACTTGTATAGGCAGAAAACAGCCTTTGAAAAATGGTAATAGAAGAAATAATTCTGGCTGCTTTTTCAAGTTTATTTTGATTCAAGCCAACTGACTGCATTATCAGGAAGAATACTTTACATCAACTTGAGCAAATATTCAGAGGAGAATCTACAATAATTTTAGGATGCTATGAATAATATTTCAAAGTCATATGCACTAAAAATTATAACGATATGTAAAAAAATGAAGTAAGCTTTCAATGCAAATTCAGATAGTGGCCTGGTGTTTGTTATGGAGATTAAAAAAGACAGATTTGGAAGAAAGGGAAGGCAGCATTTATGTTCTATACAGTTGTGCAGAAGCAGTGTTCTCCCAGAAATAATGTACATGGGAAAATGTTGAAGATTAATGGGAGTCTTTCTGCTGTGTGTCACAATACATTCAATAAAAAAAAAACATCGAATTAGAAAGTGCAGAGTAAAGCTTTGATGGTCACAAGGTTTTTTTCCCTTATTTAAGGTTGTTATTTAATGTCAGTGGAGGAAGTGACAGCTCAAAAAGCTGTCCAGTTAAAGAGCAATGTTACAAGTAATTAGTTCAAAGTAGTCAGCAATACCTGCAGTACAAGTTACACTTCTGATTGCAACACAGCAAGACAGCACTAGTCATATTCTCACTTGACAGATGCCTCTCTTCTTAATGAAACTGCACTTGGAAAACAGGCAAATTTATGAAAGTCCAGTGGTGACGCCTACTGATAACAGAATACATGTTGATATGCACCTTCTTGCTCACTCCCTAAAATCCCAAATAACAACACAGATTAAATGCTTCTGTTTTACATAGACAATGGGAAAATAAGACCAAGAAGTCATCAGAATACAAAAGTGCATTGATCTGTGACACTATTGTGAAAATTTTAAAAAAGTGGGTATCTATGCGGTGGCACGGTGGCGCAGTGGTGTTGCTGCTGCCTCGCAGTTAGGAGACTTGGGTTCACTTCCTGGGTCCTCCCTGCGTGGATTTTGCATGTGGGTTTCCTCCGGGTGCTCCGGTTTCCTCCCACAGTCCAAAGACATGCAGGTTAGGTGCATTGGCAATTCTAAATTGTCTCTAGTGTGTGCTTGGTGTGTGTGTGTGTGTGCGCCTTGCCCGGGGTTTGTTTCCTGCCTTGTACCCTGTGTTGGCTGGGATTGGCTCCAGTGGACACCCATGACCTTGTAGTTAAGATATAGCGGGTTGGATAATGGATGAATGGATGGCATCTAAGCTTTGCAAACTTTCGTGGTATTAACTCAGACCATATCACTTCACGATAGCATAACAAAACAGAAATCTGTTCAAGTTGAAAGTTTCTTGCACATCTATGTATTGCATGTACAGTACAGTAAGCTTCTTGGTGCTTCTGTTTCTTGCTCAAAAGGAACTTTATTTAATAATTTTAAACAGACTATCATTACCATACTTTGCTAAAATTGCCATGGTTTATGATCTTCCCTATACCCACCAATTGTGGTATAACTAGAAGATAGTTATTACAAGAACAGAATGCAAAACCATATTGTCAAATAGGAAATTTGGACTAAATATATGAACACATTAAATAATGAGTGAAAAATAAAAGAAAAGAACAGTGTACAGTATACACATGACCTTCAGCTAACGAGCATTTGCACCTTTTCCAATGTCTCTTCATTTAAAAAAGGAAAAATCATCCCTTTTTCTGAAACAATTTAATGATTAACGTACTGTATATAACAATATAGCAGTACTCATCTGGAAGAAATATAATAAAATTTAATGAGTAGAAAATGCACATAAATATTTAAATGTAAATTTCAATACATAAATGAATGTGTCCCCCCAACTTTGGAATAGATTAAACAGGTGTGATGATAATGAATTCATCTCAATAATGTAAAATTCTATAAAAGTCAGTCATTATCCAACCCACTATATCCTAACACAGGGTCATGGGGGTCAGCTGGAGCCAATCCTAGCCAGCACAGGGCGCAAGGCAGGAACAAACCCTGGGCAGGGCACCAGCCCACCGCAGACTTCTATAAAATTTTCTTTTGAACATTATTTACTCTTCAATACACAACTTGGTTTCATTGTGGTGGGCTGACACTTTTAGAAATACTGAAATGTTCTAAGTGTTTTGCTATAAAGTTTATTTTAAAGAATACTCAAGCATGTGATAATGTCAAAATGGAACTTACTTGTTTCTTCTTTTATTATGACCTGCCAAGTTACCTTTCCTTGGTATCCTTGTGAGTCTCAAAATCTCTTGACTAGTTCACCTTCTCTTGAGCTTGTTCCCATAAAGCCTGTTTTTTAAGACTGTCGTTTTGAGGCGCCTCACCCGCCTCCTCAAAGTGACTCTCGGTGTGCCTCCTATGCCTTTATTCCTGCTCGTTTGTCTCACACTCACACTTTCTCTTTTGATATCATTATGGAGTCTGAAATAAGTGAATAAATTAAACTATTTACCTGCTTTTGATAACCTTTTGCTCTTACTAAACAGCTGACAGGAGTAAAAAAAAAATAAAAAACAACACTTGTTAGGCTTTCAAGCATATGTAAGGTACAATCCAATAAATTCAAAAAACACTCCACTATTGTTGTCAAAATAAACCAAATGAAATCTTTGCAATTCAACTGTGTACAGGAGAACTTGGGAGAGAGAGCTTAACATGACCAACAAAGAACATGTAATCCTTCATTTTGGACCATTTACTGTTTACAGTTTTTAAATGGTTAGGTTTAGCTCTTCACCAAGGAACTAAGAGCACAGTTAGGAATATACAGTAGCAGATACTTGGTCACTAAAAGCTGGGGCCATCCGAGTACCTTCTACTGATCTCTGTCATATTGGACTCAGAAAATCTTTTTCTTTTGAGAACTTGAGAAAGTTATGTTTAAAGTGACATGGCAGGTGTTATTAATGTAGAGGAAAACAGATAAAATACAAGTGAAAGTTACATATTAATTACCATTATTACAATATGATCTCTGTTGGAAATCACCTAAAATGTTTTTCTCATGCAGTGCCTAAAATAAATCAATGAGTGGGAGAAGGTAAATAAGGTCTCTTTAAACTGAGGTAAAAGACAATTACAGATCCTAAGCAAATGAGGATATTTTTAGTCAAGTTCAGGTGTTTCAGTAATTCACTGCAAAACCTTGCAGTCTTTGAAAGGAAGGGTATACTGTGCCGCATCGGAGAAGGGGGCATACAATAATCTCATTTTTTTCTCTTGCACCCTCTGTTTTTCTTAAGAGAGAGAGGTTGGGAGCATGTGCTGACAGTGCATTGCCACACCCTCCATATGCCAAACCACCTGGATTGGGACCCTAGTGCAGTGGCTATCTCAAATTGTATTCTGCATTTACAACTCAGGGAATGGAACAGTGGTGAGCTTTGCCCTTTCATCTGGTGTTTTGGGTCTGAATCCCATGCCTGTCTTTTTTGTCAGTGAGGAGTCTGAATGGATTTTCTGTCAGGTTACACTGTTCTCCATCCCCGTATCCTGAAAAACTTGCAGAATACGTTAACTGGAAATTCCAAAGTGGCCCTGTGTGAGTCTAAAAGTTGGCATGTGCATGAGTAGGCCCTTTGATGGACTGGGACACTGCTCAGGGCTGTTTCCTACCTTGTGGCCAATGCTGCTTTGATAAGGTTTTAACTCCATGAACTGGAGTATGTAAGATTGAGAATATCGTTTTTCAAATGATGCATTAAATTCCTGTCTTATTCCAGCACTGAAACCAGTAAGGCTGTATATTGCCTATTTTTTGTGCACTGGGTGTCACTGCTTTTCAGGGCGATGAAACTCAGGTATCCATCTTCACAAGAGGTTATTCTTCCCAGTACACTATCACAGGTGGGCAACTCCAGACACAAGCAACGACCAATCCTGGCCAGGGTGCCAGTCCATTGTAGGTATACAACACATAGCACTCACATACTCTGTGGGAGTGTTTTGACTTAGCCCTTTGTGAGGAGACCTATGTATGTGGGTTACAATAATATAAAAAAAAACTACACGGAAGCCGTACTGAGCAAAGGTGCAAGCGCCACTGTGCAGTCGGTAACAAACGGAAAACGAAGCACCATGCGATGTCAAAGCCTGCCAGCCTGTGGTTTTCAGAAGGCAGCTGGCACACACGAGCGGATAGCGGGATTGGGCGAGTTGGCAGGTGTCCCTCATTGTTGGCAGCGCACAGTGTTTTCGCCAGGGTGGCGATTTCAAATGAGCGTCTACTCAGAGAAGCGGTAACAATAACTTAAGTGACCTTAAACTTGCAAAAGAAAGAATAAAGGCAGCCAAGCACAACGGCACGGGGTCCCGTATGTACGCCCACCTTGCAGAGTGGAAACCGGGTTCTCGATATTTCTTGAAAGTCTTTTAACTTTTTTTTTTTAACATTTACCTTCCAGTCGCACGATGCTCTCGCAGCAGGCTAAGAGATGATGGTATTGATTAGGTCCCGTTCGTCTTGGGTTCTTTTGCTAAGATGGACACCTAAACGATAAGAATGACGCCGCCAGTCCGTCACGAAGTGCTCATCTTTCACGATTTTATTTTGTCCTTAACCAGGTCTGCTAAGGGGTAGGCAGATCGGTCGACCACCAGATAGGATGCACGCTGGTATTCTAACAGGTGTCGAAGAGAAACAGACGCGTGGGTAACAAAATGCAAATAAAAGGAGCACATCGTGAGCAGCACATGGGGGTTGGGGTGTGCGCTTCGGTTTCAAAGCCCTCCTATCCCGCGAGCCGCGTCGCCTTCTATTATTTCGACACGCGTCTTGAGCATTTTTTGACACACAGGTGGGAGAGAGCCTCTTTGTAGGACAGCCCCCTTCACCCCCTCCCAGCCATCACACCGCCCCCTCCCGCGTCCGTTGCTCGGAGGAGGATGTGTGCAGCTGACATTCGTGTCGCGTTTGGGACGGGAGACGCGCTGCTGCGAACAGGTGTGACTGCGAGGGGCCGGACAGCGAAATCGGAAGACTTGCACGGAGGAGGCACAATAATTCGCTGGTACAGGCTGCTGAGTGAAGAAAACGAGAAGAAGAAGAACATAAGAAAGGAGAGAAAAGCATGTCTTTGAGGAAGGCGACTGTGGATTTGATAAGGAGTAGCCCGAGCGCAGAGGGAGAGATGTTCAGTGAATTTCAGGAGTGGTGCCTCCGGACTTACGGGGACTCAGGAAAGACAAAGACCGTCACCCGTCGGAAATACAACAAAATCCTGCAAACACTTCTGCAGAGTGACGAGTGCGGCTTCATTGAGAACAGCCTCATCAACGCCAAATTTAAATTCTGGGTGAAATCCAAAGGTTTCCAGGTGGGCAGCAGCTCTCGAGCGGACCACAAGAAAGGCGCAGCTAGCAAGCCGGTGCTCTATGTCCCAGTCAAGGCAACGGTGAGTGACGTGTTGGTGTCGCACGGAGCATCGCTCTTATATTTTCAAGTTGGGGGATGCCCTCCGTACAAGCCCCATATGTCGCGGGTTCTCAACCTTTTGCGCCTCCGGGAATTACCCCCTTGTCCCTTCATTTAAGAAAGCATTTACAAAGGACTCCTCCCCCGCTTCGAACTTCTCTCCACCCCTCCTCTGACAGTCGCCACTGGGACCGTTCACTGAAATACTGCGAGCTGGTCCTGCTCCGTTATTTTACTTGTCATTAAGAATTCATTACCAAATGGTCATTTCATCCAAGACTAGAGACGGCGGCACTTGATTGCTTATCTCGGGAAAAAAAATAGGAATTCCGACTTAAAGAGGCGATTCGAAACCGCCGAGTGATTGTTCCGTTTTTAAAGAACCAGATTTCAAATGAACAGCCGTAGAAGCTGGCAAACCGATGATGCGCTTGAATGCGAGTGAGGCAAAAGACGGCAGAAAAGCCGTTGAAAGCATCAGGCAGTGCCTGCTGTATAATTTTGAGCAAAACGGCCAGCAGCATCCCGGCTAACGCTGTCCTAGAGTCAGCACTAGTTTTTTTCGTATATATATATATAGAGAGAGAGAGCCAGTCGACGCCTCTACCTTGTGCACATAACCGTAAAACCACCAAGATTTGCCACTGAACTATCTAGCCTAATTTTCTCTGACAAATCACGATTTACTGCAAAGATGCAACATAAATCAGGGTACACTCTGACACAGACAGACGTGAAATCATGCATTTTAAAAGCAGAAACAGTAGTGTTGGTGTAAGAGCTGACTGGAGCAGGTGTCAGAATGTCGGGGTTTATGGTGGGGGGGGGGGGGGCGTGGGGGTTTGTATTTAAAGGAGGACCATGGGGACAGAGGGAGTTTTCAGCTTTGCTCAAACTGAAATAGAAAGAGAAACAGGAGACCGACGGAGACATAAAGCATGGTAGAGTTTCATTGGCGATCTAAAGACAAAGTGCAATTATTGAGGACCAGTTTAGTGATCAGATATTACATAAACCCCTGGGGCCCAGAGATGTCAGCCTTTTATTTTTAAATTTCATTCTCATTTAATGTATTTAATGATTGTGTGATTTGGTAACCTCTTAGCTGAGCACTGCTGCAATTCATTCCTGCTTGCAGAATATTTGTGCCATATCAACCCATATAAGTAGAGTTTAATTATGAATTGTTACTGTATATTGTGCAGCACAAGAATTGGCATAGGTAGGTGCACAAATCCCATAATTATTCAATAACTGGCTAAACGGTTACCTTTACAGCTGCACTAGATACACAGTCTGTCCATCCATTCTCTGAACCCACTTATCCAGAGCAGTGTTGTGGGGAAGAGGGTGCCAGTCCATTGCAAGGGTACACAGTGAGTGAATGGTAAAAAGTTCTAATAGCACCCAAAATATTTACATATATACTAATGAAGCAATTACTCTGACAAAGTACACCAGAATTAGGTACAGTATAAAATAAAATATTACCTCAGTTGTAAATTATTTTCCTACACTTTTGTCCTTGAAGAAGGCTTAGATAAGATTAATAGAGTAGAATTGTTTAAAATGTGACTTCAAAAAACATCCTATGTGAGCTGCTTATTAAATATATTTGACCAAAAGGTTAAGCTGTGAAAATGCACGGTGCTACTTAGCTCTCCAGAAATCATATTTATTCCAAGTATAACATACAATATCACAATGGAGGTCTAGGGTAATACTCCTCTTGGCTGGTAACATGGCAGTGAAGCAGTTGCTGGTTCTTTGTTACAGTTTTGAGCAACTGGATTTAAACCTCGGCTAAGTCATTGTCACTGTGGTATTTTCAAGCTTTATCTGTGATTGATTTTTTTACTCCAGCTGTTCTAATTTCCCTCCCACATCTTGCAAGACATACACATTAAGTTAATTGGTATTTCTCAATTTTTCAGGTGTGAGTGAGTTTAGAAAAACATTTGATTGTGCTCTGTGATGGATTGGCATCTCTTTCATGACTGGTTTCTGACTTACACTTATGCTTCTGCAAAAGGCTGAGACTGTCCCCCTGCAGCCTGCAGAATGGGGTTGAGCTGGATATTGTTGGATGTGTGTAGCTAAATGTTTGTGAAGATGCTGAATGTTGGTGACACACCATTACAAACCATTTTCATTGGTAACTCCTTAGCAGGTTTTCCTGTAGCAAATGTTTAACACAGCGTTTTATGCAAAGACCTGCACACCTTTAGTAACTTATAATTATTATAAGGCTAATAATTTTAAATATAATGTTAAATAATTAGTTTATTCTAACATTATATGCTTAATTATCTTGCATCCTTCTTAAGCATTCACCCACAATCAACTTCACTGATTCAGATATTCATTCTAGAAAGCTTTCAATCAACTGCAAATTACTGTCCAAATAAATAAAGACAACAAGCAACCCGACACCATTAAATAAATAAATGAATGTATGTCATGGTGTGTCTCAATCTGTTTGAAATATACAGTTAGCCCCAAAAAATTTAAATAAATTCTGCAGATTTTTGTATATTACAAAAGCTATGGTGATCCGTTGGTGTAAGGCAGGAAAAAAAAATAATGGTCCAAATAAATCATTATTTCATCGGAATTAATTATTTTTATCTTCCTAACATAAACCAGGCTCTGTACAAAACATTAAAACTTGTGTTTGTTTCTTTTTATGAATAAATTAATAGAATTACAATGGTTCAAATTGCTCAAATATCTAATATGCTCTGATTCTGTCAGTCTTGATTGACATTCTTTTTGTCTTCCTGCCCGCCTTTTTCAAAGGTTCCTCAATGATGAGTTCACCTGTTACCCACTATTTACTGATTTATCTTAAAAGAACTTATCAGTCTTTTTTGTTGCGAGACATGAACACCTCTGTTTGAGTGCAAATGTGATCATAATATGTTAGCAAAACTAAAAAGCATACGCTTAAAAACTACTCAAAATTGCAATTGTATCTCTAGTCTCTTATTAACAGTCAGGATGGTTGACATGTACACAAATTAAGTTTTTTGGGTTAAGCATATCTGACGCCCATGACCACTTAGAAAGATGAAGTGATTTTTAAATTGATTTAAAGAGCATACATATCATTAGGTGTATCCACTCTACAGTGGCCGGTGGAATAAACTGTAGCATGCTGTACATTTAGGTATTCATGACTGCTCTCCACCGTTACTCAATATAAAGAAAACACATCTTAAGTAGACCCACGTTATGCAGACAGATTACACAAATAAGATTTCTCATGTTGAACAACAGTAGCCTAATGTTTTCTACTGTGAAATTACTGTAGCTTTGTAAGTTGACATACAGTAGTTACAACTGTGGTCTGAAAATTTGATAACTCCATGATTATTTTGTTCGGTACAACAGCTTTTTGGTTGATGCTTTAGCTGTCAGTTGATGCTGTAGTGGCTAGGCAGTGACATGGTTGTTTTGTAGGTTAGTTATAATGTGGTTAGTGTGCAAACCAAATTTGAATATAGATTCTGTGGAATATGGTTAATGAGCATTCACCTGACACCAATATCCAGAACCGCCCAAACATCCAACTCCTCCCAAAACATCCAGCTCCTCCACATTCCCCTGGTTATAACAAGGGGTCTTTGGAGATGCTTGGCCTTGCAGTGACTTTGAATTTGCATTCAGTGGCTTGAGTGGTAGAATGGTTTGACTTTCCTATAAACAAGGTAGACTTAAGCAGTTGTCAGCTTTGAAAAAGCATAATGAAGAAGGTATTTCATTCAGAAGCAATCAGAATAAAATGATTTAAATACAAATACTTAATTCAAGCTCTTTAGGTTTGTAGGATAACTTTTGTGCTGGCAGCATATTGGTGCAATAGTTAGTTGCTTTTGCCTTATACCTTTAGGACACATGATTTTAATCCTGTCCTGGACATTGTCTTTTTATTTTACATGTTTATTCTTTATCTTTGTGGGGTTTTCTCTGGGTTTTGGATTTTTTTTCTTCCAGGCCTTAAAGACATGCTGTTTCTAAACTGTTCTGGCATGACTAAGTAACTGTGTTCATCATTGTTCCTTGTGAAGGACTGGGCTGGTTCCTCTCTGGTGTTATGCTAGACTTTAGGCTTTAGAGTACCTCAGTTGGATTAAGATGGATTCAAAGCTTGGTGGATGTTTCGTCAAGTTATTTTTTTAAATTGAATTTGAATAGCTAATCTTCAAAACTGGTACTGTCTAATCCTATGTGTATTCCTCCTAAAGTACCTACTTTTCCTAGATTTTTCAAAAGAAATTGACAAAAGTAATTGAAAGGCTGAGAGGAAGGAACAGTATGTCAAGAGTGTTTTGGAGGTGAAAAGAGTGTAGGACAGAGTGATGATTATGAAGCGGAATTTGTAAGGTGGGATGATGAACGTTGGTAGTGTATATGCAGCACAAGTTGGGTGTGCAATAGATGAGAAAGATTATTTCTGGAGTGAGTTGGATGAGGTGGAGGAGAGTGTACCCAAGGTAGAAAGAGTGGTGTTTGGAGCAGATTTCAATGGACATGTTGGTGATGGGAGCAGAGGAGATAAGGAGGTAATGGGTAGGTATGGTGTCAAGGAGAGGAATGAAGAAGGTCAGATGATAGTGGATTTTGTGAAAAGGATGGACATGGCTGTGGTGAATACATATTTTAAGAAGAGGGAGGAACAAGGGTGACATACAAGAGTGGAGGAAGATACACACAAGTAGATTATATCTAAAGGAGATCAGAGACTGCAAAGTGGTGGAAGGGGAAAGTGCAGTTAGGCAGCATAGGATGGTGGTCTTTAGGATGATATTGGATATCAAGAAGAGGAGGAGATCCAGGGTAGGGCCAAGGATCAAATGATGGAAGTTGAAAAAAGAAGACTGCAAGGTTGCATTTAGGGAGGAGGTATGACAGGCACTGGGTGGCAGTGAAGAGTTACCAGATAGCTGGGCAACTACAGCAGAAGTGGCAAGGGTGACAGCTAGAAGGGTGCATGGTGTGACATCTAGACAGAGGAAATAGGAAAAGGAAATCTGGTGGTGGAATGGGGAAGTACAGGAGATTATACAGAGGAAGAGTTTGTTGAAGAAGAAGTGGGATAGTCAGAGAGATGCAGAAAGTTGACAGGAGTACAAGGAGATAAGACATAAAGTGAAGAGAGAGGATGTGAAGGCTAAAAATAAGGCATATGGTAAGTTGTATGAGAGATTGGACACAAAGGAGGGAGAAGAGGAACTGTACAGATTGGCCAGACAGAGGGGCCAATCTGGGAAAGATATGCAGCAGTTTAGGGTCATAAAGGATAAATATGGAAATGTACCCACAAGTGATGAGAGTGTGCTAAGCAGACGGAAAGAGTACTTTGAGAGGCTGATGAATGAAGAAAATGAGAAAGAGAAGGTTGGATGATGTGGAGACAGTGAATCAGGAAGTGCAACAGATTAGCAAGGAGGAAGTAAGGACAGCTATGAAGAGGATGAATAATGGAAGGGCAATTTGTCCAGATGACATACCTAAGGAAGCATGGAGGTGTCTAGAAGAGATGGCAGTGGAGGTTTTAACCAGATTGTTTAATGGAATCTTGAAAAGTGAGAGGATGCCTGAGGAGTGGAGAAGAAGTGTACTGTTACCGATTTTTAAGAATAAGGGAGATGTGCAGAACTGTAGTAACTTCAGAGGGATAAAATTAATGAGCCACAGCATTAAGTTTTGGGAAAGAGTAGTAGAAGCTAAATTAAGAAGTGAGGTGATGATTAGTGAGCAGCAGTATGATTTCATGCCGGGAAAGAGCACTGCAGATGCAATGTTTGCTCTGAGGGTGTTGATGGAGAAGTATAGAGAAGACCAGAAGGAGTAACATTGTGTCTTTGTGGACCTGGAGAAAGCATATGCAAGGGTGCCTCGAGAGAAGCTGTGGTATTGTATGAGGAAGCCGAGAGTGGCAGAGAAGAATATAAGAGTGGTACAGGATATGTGCGAGGGAAGTGTGACAATGGTGAGGTCTGTTGTAGGAGTGATGGATGCATTCAAGGTAGACATGGGATTACATCAGAGATCAGCTCTGAGCCCTTTCTTATTTGCATTGCTGATGGACAGGTTGACAGATGAGATTAGATAGGAGTCCCGTTGGACTATGATATTTGCAGATGACATTGTGATCTGCAGCGAGAGTAGGGAGCAGGTCAAGGAGACCCTGGAGAGATGGAGATATGCTGTAGAGAGGAGAGGAATGAAGGTCAGTAGGAAGAAAACAGAATACATGTGTGTGAATGAGAAGGAGGTCAGAGAAATGGTGAAGATTCAGGGAGTAGAGTTGGTCAAGATGAAAGAGTTTAAATACGTGGGATTGGCAGTACAGAGTAACAGGGAGTGCGGAAGAGAGGTGAAGAAGAGGCAGGCAGGGTGGAAAGGGTGGAGAAGAGTGTCAGAAGTGATTTGTGGCAGGTGGGTACCAGCAAGAGTGAAAGGGAAGGTCTGCAGGACGGTAGTGAGACCAGCTTTGTTATGTGGGTTGAAGATGGTGACACTGACCAAAGAACAGGAGACAGAGCTGGAGGTAACAGAGTTCAAGATGCTAAGATTTGCATTGTGTGTGATGAGGGTGGACAGAATTAGAAATGAGTACATTAAGGGGACGGCTCAGGTTGGATGGTTGGGAGACAGTCAGAGAGGCGAGATTGCATTGGTTTGGACATGTGCAGAGGAGAGATGCTGGGTATATTGGGAAAAGGATGTTAAGGATGGAGCTGCCAGGTAAGAGGTAAAGGGGAAGGCCTAAGAGAAGGTTTATGAATGTGTTCAGAGAGAACATGAAGGTGATGGGTGTAATGGAGCAAGATGCAGTGCTATAACCACATCTAGTGATTTGACTTTCTTTGACAATTTCTCATTTTTTGATGTTTGTATAGTTTATTAACGATCCATGCTATGCTTGTGCAAGGATTCTTACTGATATTATATTTTATTCTTCAAGGCATTTTGATGTTTTTCAGAATTATTTAAAGGATGTTAGTCATTAATACACTGTGTTGGTATTGCCATTTTATACATATTTTTATATCTCTCTAACATCAAATGCAGGTTAATGCACTGCATGTGTCTTGTATCAGTACTGCAGTTTGATCTTCAGATCTTTTTTTCTAAATCTAATGTTCTTTAGGGCAGCACGGTGGCGTGGTGGTAGCGCTGCTGCCTCGCAGTTGGGAGACCCGGGTTTGCTTCCTGGGTCCTCCCTGCGTGGAGTTTGCATGTTCTCCCCGTGTCTGTGTGGGGATACTCCGGTTTCCTCCCACAGTCCAAAGACATGCAGGTTAGGTGGATTGGTGATTCTAAATTGTCCCTAGTGTGTGTCCTGCAGTGGGTTGGTGCCCTGCCCGGGATTGGTTCCAGCCTTGTGCCCTGGGATTGGCTCCAGCAGACCCCCGTGACCCTATGTTCGGATTCAACGGGTTGGAAAATGGATGGATGATGTTCTTTAGTGAGCAGTACGTTTACAGGACTCAATTATTGACTTTCACATTCTTTGCAGACATTATAGACATTTCAGGAAACATCTCAAATGTTAAATAATAATAGTAATAATAATATTTTAGTGCACTATTTCCATGCTCAAAGCCTTTCAAAGAAATTCAAAATGAACAACAGGGAAAAAGCAGAAAAAGATCAAATGCACAATATTGGATATAAAATAATATCAGCATAAAACACTAAATAAGGATAAATACAGGAAGCACAAAGCTTTAAATTAAAATTACAAAAATATGCATACATTGAGAAAACTCAACAAACAAATGACATAAATTGTAATACAAACTTAAATTATCTTGAGTACTTTGACTGAGAGGAAGTGTCAGAATGTCAGGGTAAAGTTAAATGCCTTCCATAACAAATGAGTTTTATATATTTTTTTTAAAGAATTAATTTAGTCAGCTGATCTAATTAATTAAGGGAGGTAATTATAAAGTCTGGGTGCAATAGATCTGAAGGCTCTGTCACCCATAGATTGCAGGTTAGTTGGGGACACAATCAGATTGCCAGAATAGCTGGACCTTGGTGTGTGGACAGGAGCAAAATGATGGAGAAGGTTACTGATAGAGTCTGATGCAGGGTTGTTTAAAACCTTTATGAGTTAGTATTAGAATGTTATATTCAATCCTATAAGACACAAGGAGCCATTGAAGGTGCACTGGAATGGGCATTTTGTGCTCACTCTAGTGCGGTTCAATGCATGTAACTCAGGGGACTAAACCATTCAAGCAGTATTTCCCATTAGGCTTGTCAATAATGATAAATTGGTGTCAATTCTGCACATTTCTTTGTAATTTTTACATACCTGTACACATTGAATGAGATATGTATTGTGTTCAAATGAATTTCAGTCAACAGCAAACATGTGACACTCGCTGACACAGTGTGAAGCAGGACTTTTTCAGGAAGATGAATTGATAATAGTGATATAAAATATCACCATGGAACATACAAAAAACGATTTAGAAACAACTGAACAATATTTATCATCAGATTGTAAATAGAAATATAAAAAGCATAAGAAAGTTTGAAAAATGAATGGAAACTTCACACTCCACAAAGCTTACCTGCCCTTCTTAAAAAATAATGATGTATTAATAAACATTTTAGTGCTTTCTAAAGTGAAGAATGCCAAACAAATGTGTTGCCCAGTGCTTATAAAATGCACTGAATGCACAAACTTTGAACTGCATCATCTTTCTAAACCACCTGTTTCATTCAATGGGGAACTGTAGTCAATCCTAGAAGCAAGAGATGTAAGGTAGGAATTGATAATGAATGCTGAATCTCACATGAAGTGTGTACCAGTACTGTGTCAGTTGAATCAACCATACCTGGCCTATTGACTAGGATACACACACAGAAGTAACACTCATAAATACAAGCTTTATATAAGTCCTGTGTCAACAGCATCCTACTCTCATCTCACATTTTTGTTGGAAAATAGTAAAAGAAAAAATCTATGTTGGTACATAATTTGAGTTCAGGAAGTGAACCAATAAATACAACTTTTTATGGCAGAATGTGCATGTTCACAATAGTAACAGTATACAGTTCAGTATTTGTGTATTTTATGTGTCCCTGATTTCTGTTTTTTGTGTTTTATGTGTCTCAAAAAGTGGATACAATGCACAGATATACTTGTACCACAGATAAATAAAGGTTGAATATTATAAAGGGTAACCTTTCTGGCACAATCTGAATGCTAACTCATTGTCCTGAGTGCTATTTGAGCTTAACATATTTTGTGTAGCTTTATTAAAGAAAAACACTTTAACCCAAATCCCTCTCCAGTATGTCTCAGCACTATATCAAATTGAAGTCATTTAAGGATAGCCTTTAAAGTTTCATTTTGTTTTCTATTGCATATGTCTTCTGGCATGTTTGCTACTTTTATTTTCATTTGCAGATTCTTTACAGCATTTACTGTCTATCTGTAAATAGCCTTTGCAGTCCCAACTAGGGGTTTTCTTAGATGTGGAGGAGCTTTCAAAGGAGTTTGCTGAGATAATTTTATCAGAGTTCCTGAATGTGAGGATGAGGAGAACTCTACATTTACTAGGCACCACAGTTTTAGATCGGAGTATATTTTATACATTTAGCCATCCATCCATTGTCTATCCTTGCATTTTCCTTGTCAGTGTATTTTTTTTGTTTCAACTGCTTTGTTCCTGTAGAATTTCTTGTGGCGGCTTTATCAATAACTTTATTTTAGTAGCATATGTAAAGTTGTAATCATTTTTTAAGACAGGAAAGCTAGTGCTGTTTCTAAATTTACCATAATATTTCCAGTCTGGACTGATCAGTGGCCTTTCAAAGGTGCTGAGATCACCAATTAAATGAGCTCCTACGTCATTTTTCTGAGAACATGAGCTTTAGACATATTTTCCAGCTACTTCTAATATAGACTAGCAGTCATTTTGAGCCGTTGGGAATTTGAGTGCCCTTAGGGGCAGGAGGTGGGTCGTTTACTGTGCTCACCGAGTCAGGGTAGCTAGGCCCATCTCATTTAATACATATCATCTGTCAGCACTCAGCAGGCTAAATTGGTGTGTAAATTTTATAATTCAATCCTGGTATAGCTCTTGTGAACGTTAGATTGAGAAGTTGGCTTTGACAGCCACTTGCGTTTGCAGCTGATTTTTGCAAGCATCATTTCTTATCTGGGTGTGCATATGATACCAGCTTCATGGAAATGAAAGGTTTTTGACCCTGTTTTTCCTTAATAAACATCCTGCTTCTGAAATTAGTATTACAGATGCATTTTATAGCTCCACCTGAGAGCTAAGTCCCTTCTCCTTGTATAGTATACTTGTGGAGATAAAGTGGGACTTTTTTACTTGTAGACTGGAATTGAGTGTTAATGGGGAAACCTCTGTCCTGTAACATAACATCGCAGAAGTGTTCTGTAAGTTAGTAATTCAGTTCCATTTTACAGATACACTATAGGCTTTATAGGTAAAACCAAACAAAACATTCTGGAATAGGAATATCAGCTGCCATTTGCAGCATTATTCTGAGTGTACTTTTTGACACTCAGATCTGGCTAAGCTGTCACCTAAATGGACCCACAACCCCACTAACATTTAGCAAGTGGTCACATTCTCTTCTTTTGATCTTATTGCCCTCCGTTTTTTATCTGCTTCCCCTTCAGTTTTTCTAAGCTCTGTTTTGAAAAGGCTTTTCTCTCTGCTGGACACTTATTAACCTTAATAAGCCATGATTTGTAGTGTACTTTTAGCAAGCAAAATTAACAGGTTTATTTTGAACACACAAGAGTTGCCTTCTGTCAAACTGCTTTCTCTGACAATGTGCATTTCCTATGCATATAATGTGCTCTATATAATGGAGAGAAGCCGATGAAGAAAAGCCTGGGGCATGCCTTAAAAATAAATAGCTCTAGGAGTTTGGCAAAGGAGATTTTCCCCAGAGTTATTTTCTGAATCTGAAGTATTATTTGAAGTTGTGGCCCCTCATTCAAGTTTTCCTCCTTTCCTGTATCTGATGCTTTTGGGATGAGTGCTACCTCCCTGCAAACCTCTAATAGAAATAGAAGGATCAGAAAGTTATTGGATTGATACCATTTTCTTTCATAGTAAAGCAAGTGCAGTTACATAGCATTACATAGAGGCTAACCAAACTGTTTTTCATCAAAATGAATGCAAAATTAATTGGAACAAGAGTGACAACCTTTAGAATCATTTTTTGTGTGATAGTCTTTCTCGGTAGAGATTTGGAAATCAGTAAAATTTACTTTTCTGCTATTTGAAAGGTTAGATCACACTGAGAAAGAGGAGAAGCTAAGAACTGTTTTAGTGAGGATGGACACCTTACTATGCATACCCAGAATGCTTTTCATTTGCTCTTCACTATGCATGAATGCCTTTAAAGTGCCCAATTTTGAAGTGTTGTTATTGTAGTTGTTGGGATGGAAGATTAAAGCAAGCTGAGAAAATATATTAAGGTGCACTTGACAACATTAGATCATTTCTAATTTTCTTTTTTACTTTTTTTATTTTTATCTATTGGAGAGCTGAAACATAACAAAACATTGTACTTAACTGGAAACAATGAAAAAAATAATGTACCTTTTTAATGAACTATACTATAAATGGGATGACTGAAAATGTTGATTTTTTACAGAGCTTTTTGTAGTGGGCATATTTTCACAAGGTTTATTCCCATGTTCTTAGTAGAGCCTATGTATGCAGTCAGATAATGCATACTTGGCCAGCTTAGCTAACACTTTGTTTGCTTAAAATATATGCAGGAGTAAATGAAACAGACCTTGGACAGGTTACATGTTCTTATCAGGACCTGCGAACACAAACCAGCTTGGGCCAGTTTGGAATTACCAATTAAGTTAACATACATGTTTGGAGATGTGGGAGGAAAGCAAGAGTACTCAGGAAAATCCACGCATATGCGAAGAGAATATTCAAACTCCACACAAATGGGAAGTAGGATTCAAACATACTGTACACTCTTAAAAATTAAGGTGCCAGAGTGGTTCTTCAGAGCAGTGCTATAGGAGAACCAGTTTTGGTTCTCAAAATACCCATCCACATGAAAGTTCCAGAAAGAACCTTTATTTGTTTAGGTCAGTAATCGACTCCATACAGTAAATACTTATGAATAGATTGTAATAGACCTGTAAAATAACAATGGCTCATGATTTGAAAAGGACTCTTCCTGCATACAATAACAGGCTAAGTTCAAGTTTTCTTAAATCTGTTAGTGTCCTGTTGGGTAGTCTACCACGCATTAAAAAATTCAGGGTTTTTTCTACATATTAGGAAGTTTTTCAAAGTAGGCCCACGTTTATATGCAATGAAACCTTCCCAGAATGATATGGTGCTTTGTTGAGCAATAGTTCTATGAGGAACTACACATTGCAGTAAAATAAATTAAAATGCCATCATTATTTTTAAGAGTGTAGGATGTTGGATCTGTGTGGCACCAACACTTACCACTTTACCACTGCAGCATAAAAGTAAAGACAAAAATATGTCATCACTATTACCATCAATCAAATACAAAATTAGTTGTTAATTCCCTTTTTTATTGTTTAAGTTCATTATTTGCACCATTTTTAAATAAACAGAAAAAACAGAAACAAGGTAGTGACCAGGCAAATGTCAAATGTAAACAAAATTTGCTAATGTGATCCTTTATGATTTTGCAGACAACAAAGTACCAAAACAAGACAACATCTATAAATCTGAAATTTTTTGTTTGGAAGAGTTAGTAGAATTTTCAGTTATTTTGTTTATTATAGTTTTAAGCCTAAACTAGGAATTCAAAGAAAGTAAAAAACCTGAAAAGAATTTTGACCAGGGTTTGTGCAGCTTGAAACATTTAACTTATGTGAAAATTCACTCTCAAAAACTGATGTGTTTGAATGGAGATGATTTACAGCTTCTCAACTTTGTCCAAACTTGACATTTCTAAAAATGTTTTTTATACTAATTAACTGTATAAACTATACAAGCACCATAGAATTTAAAATGGATTTAATGAGTAAACACTCTGAACCTTGATTTGACACCTTGCAGGTTCTTCTAAAAAGCCGCTATATGTTTAATCTTTGTTCTGTGCTTTCTCTGGGCTTCTTTGAGTAGTCAATAGTGATTAATTAGACAATTTAATGGCATATAATTCAAGAGAGTCACTTGTGCTATATCAAGGTAAACAAAATATAAGCAACAAATATTAAATCATGTAGGTTATTATGCTGAATGAATTTGACAAATAACTTCCATTTCCTTTCCACTGCCTAATTTTTCTGCCTATTCTAATAACATCAGACACATTTTGTACAAACAATATAGAAACGTTTTGACTGTAATGTACCACTGTTGCAAAACAAAATTTACAGGTAACTGCTGTGATTCTAGTATTTATTTAACAAAGCCTTTACATTTTAGAAATATGTATCCATTGTACCACTGGCTGTGCTGAATCCCATTGTTCTGCATATGTAAAGCTTATTGTATTTGCTTTTTTTCATTATTATGAAGAACATTCTATTGCATTATCTCCAAACTAGATCAAAATAATTGCTTCATTGTTTTCTTCAAAATGGAACATCCATCATTGTATCTTACAAACCCACGTCATACTGATTAGAGTCATGAGGAAGCTAGATGCCCTCCCAGCAAGCACAGGGTGCAAGGCAGGAACAACCCCTAAACAGGGCACAATATAATTTCAGGGTGATTGCACACACAAAGGCATACACAAACACACACCAGTTTTGCTTTGCTAATCTCCCTAATCTGCATGTTTTTGGATTGTGTGAAAGGAAAGCTACATGGACACAGAGAAAACATACATCTCCATGCGCTTCCACTGTGCCACCATACCACATAAATAGGGAACACTGCTGCACAAATTACTTGCTGTATATAGCAGGGCATGTAAAAGTAAAACCACCATTGGTTTTAGTGATGTGTGTTGAGGTGTATACAGTACAGGCCAAAAGTTTGGACACACCTCCTCATTCAATGTGTTTTCTTTATTTTCATGACTGAAGGCATCAAAACTATGAATGAACACATGTGGAGTTATGTACTTAACAAAAAAGGTGAAATAACTGAAAACATGCTTTATATTCTAGTTTCTTCAAAATAGCCACCCTTTGCTCTGATTACTGCTTTGCACACTCTTGGCATTCTCTCGAGGAGCTTCAACAGGTAGTCACCTGAAATGGTTTTCACTTCACAGGTGTGCCTTATCAGGGTTATTTAGTGGAATTTCTTGCATTATCAATGGGGTTGGGACCAGCAGTTGTGTTGTGCAGAAGTCAGGTTAGTTGGATGATCATTTATTTTTTAACAGGACAATGACCCCAAACACACCTCCAGGCTGTGTAAGGGCTATTTGACCAAGAAGGAGAGTGATGGAGTGCTGTAAATGGTCATGAAAATAAAGAAAACACATTGAATGAGGAGATGTGTCCAAACTTTTGGCCTGTACTGTATATTAAGGGAAATAAATGAGTGATATGCAAGATGCTGTTGGTAGCTGTATTATATATCCAAATGTGGTTACATGTACACACATAAATGCTAGCTAAACTCATATGCAATCATGAACTTGAATTTGCCTTGAAACCATTAGAACATGATCAGGCGTATACTGTATGTACATACTATATACTGCAACAGACACATGTGTAAGGTGGTCTCCTTCTTCTGCTCATGCTACATAAACTTAAGACAGTGCCATACACATCACACTTTCCCTGATAATATGTGTTCAAATAACAAATTATTGAAAGCAAGTCATTTTTGCTGCATACTTGAAAAAAATGTAAGTTGTGCCTTTATTAAAAAATATGTTTAGCATTTTAAATTAATGTGTCAAGTTTGGCAACCTTAGTCATTACATATAGTATTGTAACTTACTAACAAAGTTCAGAAGGCTTACTTTTTAAGAAATGCTCAGCTTAGCCAAAGTCAGCTCCTAATGGACAGACATAAACCTGTTTGATTAAACAAATAAAATGTATATTTTCTTAAAAGTATATATGTAAATTAATTTAATTAATCCATTTTCTGAGCTTTTTTATATTACGATGATGGGACACACCTGAGCACACACAGCATGCACTTACTCACTAAGTTAGAGTTGTCATTAACCTAATCACAGCTCTAGGGTATGAGAAGAAATGATTGTACCCAGAGGAAGATCTCATGGTTGTGAAAGAAGGTGCAAATTCTGTGCAGAGATTGGCCTGGGTATCAAAGACAGGTTCTTGGAACTGTGAAGAAGCAATGAATCTTTCTCAATGATTTGTTGTGTTTATTTCAGCAGTCCAATCACAATTACTGTATATGGTACATAGGAATAATACATCATTCATCCACATCCATCCATCAACTTTTCCACCCAGTTTCTCAATCTAGAATCTATATGGCAGGAGACAACACTAGCTGGAACACTAGTTTACGAAAGTCACATACTGAAAAACACTTTCTTCATTCATACATAGGCAATTTAGATAAGCTAAGGCAACACCAGACAAAACAAAATGAGCCGGCAGAGGGGGAAATTAGTAACTACTGGTAATATTCTGTTCTGTTCATCGAAAGTCACGCTGGTGAATGTTGGCTAGACAGCAAAGCAGTGATGTTCTTATACATGCAGTTTTTTTTCTATTTGGTTACATTATAAACAGAATAGATTTCATATAGATTTTTTAAATTGACCATTAGTAGTTCTTCCACTTTTAAACTGTTTTCAAAGATATAGTATTCTTTAATTACAAGTATGCTAAAGTAATTAAAAAGCAGTTCACCTAGAAATATATTCTTTTTCTGTATGTTTTTTATTAGCATATAAAATATTTTTTCCCACAAGAGAAAGCATGAGCTGTTTAATGGAGGAAAAACCTGGGACCCCAGCTGGTTGTGAGTCAAGCAGCTGTGTGGGCGGGAGTTTTGATTGTTATTGGGTACGTTTGTGTCTTTGTATGTAGGGAATTTGCTAAGGTTTTCTTTTCTTCTTTGAAAGGTAAAAAATTTAGGAAGCTTTAAAAAACATGCAACAATAGTATTGGATGTGTCTGCTCTGTTTCTTTTGATAGGTGCCTATAGGTCCTAGATACTAGAATGTGAAGGTTTGCATTAGCTGGCTCTACAGGAATCATTTTTGGGTCATGGAGTTGATGTGCTGTAGGTTTAATGAACTTTGATCAAGCTGTTGAAGTGAGTCAGATACTAAAATGAGACTTGAGCCAAGAGCCACATTTCTTGGTCCTTTCCCGCTGTTAAGTATAGGTCTTTGACAGAATGTGTTGTTTTCCTCAGTTCATAGATGAAGAAGAGGTGATCAGTGAACATTTTGTGTTTATTTGGCTGACTGGATGTGTTGCCAGCTCAATGGCCTAATTTGTAAATGTGTAAATTAAAATGGAGATCATTCACTAGTACGCATAATACTGATGCCAATTTTAAAGTCCCATGGAGACATTTAATAGACTATTTAGGGGACTTTTAAAGACAAAATATGTGGTTTTGTTGTAATGTTCTTTAGATAGATGTTGTTGACTAGAGTTAAATGACTGTACAGTATGCATAAGTTCATTTTAAAAAATAACATTTAAAAAATATGAGTAATACTTTGATAAAGCAATATAGAAATAATATTTATAAAGCACCAGGAGGGTGTGTTTGTTAAAGATTCCACATATTTGATGTTTAAAGCATGTACTGTTATCTTCTTATTCAGCTACCTTAACATTTTGTAATAAAAAACAAATGTAAATAAATATAATTTTAAATTATCATTAAAAATATTGCATTCATCCATTTCTTTTGGACAAGTCATGCATCCCAGTAAGGATGAAGTGGTACTGAAGCCTGTTATTAAAATAAGAAGTGCTATCCTGTTACTCATTCTGGAAGGGAGGCCCATCTATTATGATAACTATTTCAACAGATAAAAAGCCAGTAGCACATGTAAAATGTCAAACGCCTCAAGACCCAGAGCTAAATTTGATCGTACAGAGTTTAAGCCAGGGTACACAGTAACTTAATGTATCACCAGTAATATGGAGAGCTGTTCAAGCTGTGTTACATGCCAAATATAGAAAGAGTGTTGTGATTATGTCCTAAAGCTGCATGGTGATCACTGATT
The DNA here is from genome assembly GCA_026402145.1 of Polypterus bichir lapradei. Classification (NCBI taxonomy): domain Eukaryota; kingdom Metazoa; phylum Chordata; class Cladistia; order Polypteriformes; family Polypteridae; genus Polypterus; species Polypterus bichir. Next base: position 73,568,914 of record JANRMT010062856.1, read on the forward strand.
TTTTATGTTATAAATGCTTATTGCATTAAGTTAAGGAAATGTTTTTAATAAGATTGAAACCCAGGAGTAAGAAGCATTTACATAAACCTGCTACATCAGTGAAATACTAATGTGATAAAAAATCATGCTTAATTGATTCTAAAACAAAGAGCAACTTTTAAATGATCCATCAAATATAGGATGCCTTTCAATGATGTCCACACCTAAATGGTATAGAAAGTATATCGCACAAATTAAAAAGCAAACAAAATTATTGCACAAAATTTTAAATATTAATAAAAATAAAAGCCCAAACCAAAATTAAAATGACGACATGGATGCCTCCCACTCTTAGTTTACTACTGGGGTAAATCCAGATTTGCAAAAAATAATAATGTATGTACTTTGCAAATGTTCTGAATGTTGTTTTATGAAACAAATATAATAAAAATGAACTTACTTATTGTTAAAATATTGTTTCCTGCTTTAGATTGACATCCTGTTGTTTCTTGCTTAATGCCTAATATTGACAGGGATGGTAATTCTGAATTGGATTAAGTGGGTTTAAGACTGTTATATTATGTAATCATGAACTATGAGCTAGGCTCTGGCCTATTGTGATTGGTCACTTTGATAAAATACAATACGAAAGTGGTTAGATGCGTTTTTTCAAATATTAAATGTATGGAAATGAGTTAAATTCAGGTTTACTGTGAAAAGTTTTATCATTGTTTAAGCAGGCAAAAAATATATATATATAAAACTAAGATGATCAAATGTGTAAAATGCTTGCTGCTTCAAAAATTCATATTACAGACAATATATGCTGGTGTAATGATTAGCACTGCTGGCCCACAGCGTCTTGGTCCTTACTTTAAATTTCATCTTTGTCACTGTTCATGAAAAGTTTGCCTGTTGTGTCTGTATCTGCATGTGCTTTTCTCCAGGCATTCCAGTTTTTCTTCCACATCACAAACACAAACACGACAGTTTAATTGGTGATTCTAAATCAGTCCAGTATGGGTGTGCATATGAGTGTATCATGCAGTGGACTGGTTCCTACTTTGTGCCCAGTATTTCAGGGATAGGTACTGGCTTCCTGCAACCCTGAAGAGTATAAGATGCTTAGGAAATGGATTGGATATTTTAGAGCAATTTCAGCTAGCTTAAAACTGTGTGTTTTGTGTTTATTTTTGTATAAGGTGTTACATAAATACAGTTACTATTATTATTATTGTTATTATTATTTCTTATAAGATCATTGAATATATACTGTAGTTAGATTTTTGTTATAGGTCATTCCTGAGAAAAATCTTCTTCTAGCACATGTTGACTGAAATCACTTTCTTAGTGATTTCTAAACAGCAATCCTAATAAAACAAAGGTATGCTGAAATCACTTTCAACCACACAACCATACAACTTGTGAAAAAAGTATACTTTTTTGTAAATGCTGGTAACGTTTAAGAAAAGAGAATTAAAAGGATAATCAAAATGTAAGGTTGCAGCTGGCATACACATAAACAACCTGCGATGTATACTTCTAGACTGTTATACTTTAATAGTTTGCTCATTGTAATTCATAGAATTTAACGATAAGACAAATGAAAATGTCAAAACCCCACTATTTTAACAAGTATAAGTCAAGTATAAGAACAATCTAAGTAATGCATGCATTTCCATTTATTTGTAGTGTCTAATGTGAATTTTCAAACCTGTGTGGAAAGGAGAGGTATACCAGTAACAGAGGTAGAATATGTGGATATTATGGCACCTAAAGCTAATCACAGTTCGCAACATAAGTAGCACACACACAGTGTTCTAAATGACTCTTCTTAGAATAACAGTGCCATAAATATCAGACCACATAGAGAAACCAGCAGCCCACAATTGAGGGATATAAAGTAAAGCTTCCTTCATGAGCAGAAGTTCATAGCTTGTTCTTTTACAAGATGAGACCATTCAGTCTATCAAGATTGTTTGTTTAGCTGATAGGTAAAAATCATTCATACACTTTTTAAAAACTGCCAAGGTTTCTGTTTCCACTATATAACTTAGTGTCTTACAAGAAATATTAGAAGAGCCAAGATTTTTTTTTCAATTTGGAATAATTTCTGGTGATGAGCAACATATAAATAACAGCAAATGTGCTGAGTTATTATTTTTTCAAAATGGTTTAATATGATAAAAATGATTGCTTTCATTGTGAGAAGAAGGTAAGGATGGAACATACCAAGATTGGCAGCAATGCCAATTCTCAACATCTGCGTATGCTTGTTTGCATTTAATGGTTTTATCCTTGAAACTACTCTCTAAAGGGGTAATTGATTGTAATAACTTAATAAATGTCTTGGAGATACTTTTTTATTCTTCTTTCTCATATTTCTCATTTCTGTGTTATTTGCTGGGTGTTGTATTTCAGCACTTTGTGTATATGCTGGTTACTATTTTCATCTGTTTGTAAATACAGTGTGAAAGCCTTTGGGGAGAAACATTTGCAAGAGTTCTAGAGATGCATCAGTGAGTCAGCCTGTAATTAGAATCACGCACTTTTCATTTATAGGGCATAATCAAGGAACTGGTGTATAACCAGCTACATTTTGACTGATATTTTAACAATGTCAGTCATGTGCATGTGATAAGCTGCACCCTTGTTATTTTACATGGTGTAAATCAACTAAGAACCTGTCCATTTTGTCAGTAGTATGTCTCACAAAAGGATCACAGAATCTTTTTAATATCAAGGAGACTGATTTGTTGTCACTTCATCTCTAGCTGCAATTTCTTCCTTTTTCACTTAATACTGCAGATTATATTATTTGAAGTAGTTGATTAGGTATAACACATTGAAATAGGCAAAACTGTCATAAAGTACAGTATAGGCAATGTTTGAAAGAAATGGTAATATTACTAAAATCAAATAGGTGTTACTTACAGGATAAACTGGGTAATTTTTAAAAAGCAGAATTGTTCAGTGGGTTGTAGAGCCACATATCTCACCTATAAATACTTAACATAAAGCTACTATTTGTATCATGCACATTGTAGCAACAGGCAGGACGGTGGTGCAATTCTAGTGCTGCTGCCTTGTAGCAAGGAAACCAGGGTTTGCGTCCTCTCTGCATGGAGTATGCATGTTTTCCCCATGTCTGCGTGGGTTTCCTCCCACAGTCCAAAGACAGGCAGGTTTGTTGTATTGGCATTTCTTTAATTGGCCCTAGTGTGTTGTTGTGGTGTGTGTGCATGTGTTTACCCTGTGATGAACTGGCGCCTTGTCCAGGGTTTATTCCTGCCTTGCTCCTTATGCTGGCCGGGATGTGCTCCATCACCCGCCATGGCCCTATTCAGGACTAAGTGGTTTAGAAAATGACTGATTAACATTGAAACAGTGTTCACAGTGTAAGTTCAAGTTTTAAGGAAAGCTTGTAAGTCTGATCCATAACTCAGAGTAAGGACTGGCTATAGGGGTTAGACATTTTTGACTCTGTAGTTTAATGTAAAGCCCTTGGTGGATCATCTAGGTCTGATTCATTTTCTAAACATGATTAAAGTGAATTTACTATCAGTAGATAGCGTGGCACATTTCATAGAATTGTTTAGGGAGTATATATTCAGAATAGGGAAAAGGGTATGTACAGTAACTAAACACGTCAAGATTTCTGGTTTAAGCCCAAATTTAATGTTCTGTTTCCTACAGTTCCCGTCTGGTGTAAATGTACCACAAATTGTTGTCAAAGCGTTCGGTTTTCACTTCACTTCATAAAATAAAATGCTAAGTGAGTAATAATGATCTTTACTGTGTTTTGTGGTCAATTTGCTTTTGTTAGATGAGTTCTTCTAACTGGATATTTAATGTATGGTAGGCTTAGCTGTACCAATGCTGTTATATATTTCAGAAATGTTAAGTGATCATGAGTGATTAATGCACATCAGTTTGTGTTCTGGTCACTTAATTTTTTTTCTATTCTGTACCGTTTTTTAGTATGACAGAATTCCAGGATGTTGCTGTAGGTTGTGCATTGTGTTAGTGTAATTCAAGGGGTCTAGCCTAATTCCTGAAAAAAAAACAGCTCCACACCATTATCCTTCCTCTACCAAACTTTATATTAGGTACAATACTGTCTCAAGCCCAGATTCATCCATCAGACTGCCAGGCAGCGATGTGTGATTCATCACTCCAGAGAACACATACTGCTGTAGAGTCCAATGGCAGCGTGCTTTACACCATTCCAGCAGATACTTGGCATTGCACATAGTGATCTAAAACTTGTGATTAGCTGCTCAGCCATGGAAACCCATTGTATAAAGCTTCTGGCACAGAGTTCTTGGGTTGATTTTGCTTCCAGAGGCAGTTTGGAGCTGTGTTGTAAATGATGCAACAGAGGATGGGTGATTTTTACAGACTATGTGCTTTAGCACTCAGTAGCCCTGCTCTATGAGTGTGGGTGGTCTACCACTTTCTAGATGAACTGTTGCTGCTGCTACACACTTCCATTTCACAATAATAGCACTTGCAGTTGACCTGGGCAGATCTATCAGAACAGAAATTTCACATACTGACTTGTGGCAAAAGTGGCATCCATCAGTATGATCCATTCTACTGCCGTGTTTGTCAATAAAGATTGCATAGCTATGTGCTTGGCTTTGTGCAGCTGTTAACAAAGTATAAGGCTGAAACATCTGAACTCATCTGAAATATATAAAACTGGTGTATTCCTTGTTATAGCCTGAAGGCATCAACAGATAGGTAAAATAAAGCTCTATTGTAATGTAAACAGGAAAAATGTAACCTCAGATGAACATGTTGCTTAAAGAAATTTCAGGGCCTTACCCAGTTTGTCACAGGGCAGTCTGTGGTGCATAGTTATGTTTGCCAAAAATATTTTCTAACAAGCTTTGGAAAATTTGAAGACTTCACATTCTGTTGTCAGTGTAATTCTGAAATGTATTATCTTATTATTTTTTCCTCTGGAATGCATCATGCCTTAATCTCCATTGTTAGAAGGTGGAGTGGACAGAGAACAGAATAAAATCTTAATGTTTGTTTCAGGTCATATCTTTCAGTTATAGTGATGATTGCACAAAAGTAAATGTACCAGTAGATGACACTGGCCGCTGCATCAGGAGTGAATTATGAAATATGCAAAGATGAATAATTTTCTAAATGCTAAGACCAATGGGGTATCCCTCATACTTGCTTGCAGAATGTCTGAACTAAAGCCAAATCGGCTAGATTCTACACAACAAGTTGAGTTCTGAGCCACAATAGCAGAAAAGTAGTTAGAAGGGTTTAGGTTTGGTTTTAACAGATTCTTTAAATCCCACATGCTAACTTACCTATATGACCTGAGATTACTCTAAAACAAGATACATGAATATATCTTTGAAAGTATGCATGTAATTGGATTTAGAATAGTGTTGAAGAGTGCCTCATAAAATAAAATGTAATCTTGAGTAGGTACATAATGAAGAAGAATCAAATAGCATTGCCCAACATGGGCAAGGAAATTATTGATTAAATGCTGTAGACTATCATACAGATCTCATGCATTTTACTTACTCCTGTGCTAGATGGGGTTTTATGATAGGCTATTCCTCAAACTGTCTTCTATCATTCTGGGTCTTTTATTGCAGCACTATAAGGAGCCACCAGGGGGAAACACTGCTCTAAGACTTTTGCAAGTACAGTAAAGACATTTAAAACTTACATTTTCACAGTGCCTGGCCGAATGAGTTCCCAAAAGTTATTGGAGGGCTGCTGTTAGAAGAGTGATGTACTCTTGCATGATGAGCACTAAAAAAATGATTGTGGTCACATTATGGTATGTATTGCAAGAACAGTCCTTTTTTACTTTCTGTATATAGGGGAAAGTATTGTGTCAGGGTCAAAATTTTTATTTGAATTTTCAGCTGATTTTGATATTTTAGGTACCTCTGAAACAAATTTGAATGCTTTCATAGTTATGTCTTTGTGTATATGTTTTTGTCCGTGTGTTAGGATTTGAGTCTAAACTCAAAAACAAATCACTCATTCTGAATGAAGCTTAGCATTCATTGGTAATGTCACTGAAAGATGGTAGACGTGTGTTGATTTTGAGCAGAATTTTTAGAGCAGATTTTGATGTACAGATACATTTTTGTGCTTCATATTTCATTTTTTACCACAATAATGACACAGCTTCAGCATATCTGAAGTAAGAGAATATACATTTTTCTGCATAATAAAATATTGCCCTGCAATATTGTACTGCTAAAATCACAACTTTGTGGATGGGAAGTCATGCACTGGGCACAGTAATTTTTTTCATTGCTGGGATAAGTATAGTTCTATTGCACAAAAGTCATGAACATCTCAAGGAGAATCTCATTAGCCTAGCTGTTGCAATTAGAATCACAGCATTTCTTTTGGCGTTATGTGTTTTTCAAAAAACAGGTTTTAAGATATAGTGTCATTTTAGTAACAATCAAAGAATTGTGAGAGGGAGAGTGCAGAAACAAAGGTTTTATATAAAGTCAACAGAAATTTCATCTAGACGTAATTGGGTATCCCGTAATATCTATTGGTACCTTAACATCACTTTCAAGTCTTAAGCACAAATAAGCAACTTGGTGTTTTACATTTTTAATAGCTTTACACAGTAACTGTTTGTGTTTTTTCTGAATTGTAAATTAGCTTTACCCATAATATCCCATTCCTGCACTAGCCTTTTGATTTGCTGTCTTAGAACATAAGAAATTTGACAAACGAGAGGAGATCATTCAGTCCATCAAACTTTCTTTAGCTAATATCTAAGCTATTCAAATATCTCATCCAGACAGTTATTAAAGATTGTGAAGGTTTCTGCTTCAGCTGCATATTTTGGTAGTTTCTTCTAGATTCCCATAACTCTTTGCATGAAATTAGTGCCATTGCTGTCTTTGAGTGCATAATTCACCCTTAAGCTGGAAGAATTCCACTGGATCTACTTTATCAATGCCTTTGAGGATTTTGAAGACCTGGGTTAGTTCACCACGTAGTCTCCTCTGCTTGAGACTAAATAGGTGTAATTTTCTGTCAGAGTACAACATGTTCTTTAGTCCTGTGATGCACTAGGTTACTCTTCTCTGCACGGCTTCATTTATTACTGTCTTTTTTTGTGATCAGAACTGCACACGGTACATCAGCTGCATTAATGCATTATATTGTCTAAGCATAACCTACGTTTAGTTTCTAAATTTATATTCAACAGGTCTTACAATATATCCTAGCATTTTTTTTTTTTAAATACTTCAGAACATTGCTTAGAAGATGAAAATGTGTCAACATAAACCCCTAAATCCTGTTCATAGGTTGCTTAATGTATGGCAGTGTCTCCCATCTTTTGTTTTTATTTGATATTATTTTTTTCATGTGTATCACTTTGCACTTTTCTTCATTAAACTGTATTTTCAAAGTTCACCTGATTCTGAGGTATGTCCAGGGCTTTTTGAAAACTTTTTGCTGTCTCCTCAGTGTCTGCCATTCCTCCAAATTTAGTGTCATCTGTGAATTCCACAAGTTTACTAACTACATCGGAATCAATGTCATTAATATAAATCAGAAAAGTAATGGACCCAGGACAGATCAATGAGGAATTCCACTGAAAACCTCACTCCACATGGAGTATTCTCCTCTTAGGCCGGATTTATACTTCACGAGACGTGACACATGCTGCAGCAGACGCTCCTGCTACGCAAGCGTTTTACTGTTTATAATTGTGCGTGTACTTTATGGAAATCTGGAGGAATCCACCAGGTAGCAGTGCAAGATATTTTCATGGTGAGAACAGGTTTGGCTTCGCTGTGTTGTGAATTGCTTGGAACACCCATTAAATTCCGATGACACCTTACCGCAATATCTCTGGAAAGGATGTTTAATGATTAAATCCATCAGTCCAGGGATTTGTCCATTCCAGCAAGCATTGGGCACAAGGCTGAAACAATCCCAGCTTATCGCAGGGTAAATACAAGCACTCACGTACACACTAGTGTAATTTTAGTGTCACCAAATCTGCATATCTTTGGAAGGAAACCGGAGCACACTGTGGAAACCCAGAAAGAAAACATGCAAACTCCAGGCAGAGAGTACCAGCGACATGACTCCCTGCGAGACAGAAGAGTGTCACCCCGATGTGTGTAATTATTAACAGTAATCATTTAAACGAAATTGTTGATTTATTTGTAAAATGTAACATACATACTTTAATGCATTTCTAAATATGCAGAGAGTTGGAATATCATACACTAATGTGTTCTGTGTGGTGATCTATTGCTGTTTGCCACTGCTGTCAGGAAGAAGCCCTAGAAAAAAATGATGGTATGTGAGACTTTTAAAATGTATCGTGTCATTATGATTGGGAATATGCAACGCTTGAATATAAAAGCACCACGAATGCATTTGTATGTCGGCATTTTGCTTCACCACATTGAACCTTTCATCAAACATCAAAGTGCACCCATCAATCTCGTAGGATCCGCAAAGCGGCTTTCTGTCACAAGTAGATAGTAACCAGAGACTCTGACGCCACATTCCAACTTTTAGCACACTGTGCCCCCCGACTTTTTGCTGGTACTGCAGCTCGCTCACGGATCGCATTAATTTCTGAAGACCTGCTCAGAGGACGCGTCAAATGAACGCTGGGAACGCGTGGCAGCCATGATGTGGGCGCGTACGCGTTCTGAGCGTAAAGTATAAATGAGCCCTTAGGTGTGCACTTTGTGTTCATATCGGTTAACTAACTTGAAATCCAATTTTGTAGGTTACCTATGATGCCTACAGCTTCTGTCTTCAATCTCCTCTTTGAATGTCAGTGGTTTCTAGAATGTCTGCTTCTTTCTCTGTGCATGTCTTACTTCCATTGGTTTCATCCCAAATTTTCCTGGCTCTGAATGCTGCTCTGCTTGGGCATTGTTAGAAATTTTGCTGTCCTGTGGTTCATACTCTGCCTGGTGTTTTATATCCAGGGTTTGACACTCCATTCCTTCAAATCTTTAATCTTCACAATCTTCTATGTGTGCAGTAGAAATGATTAATATTTCTTTGAAATAAACATTTACCCCAAAGGCTGCTATAAAGAATTTTACAACAAACACATTTCAAACCTAAGATAAATAAAGTAAATACTGTAAGAACAAATACAAATGATATAGACAACTCAGGCTTCTTCAGCCTGCTAAGTTCTCAATTTTCAATTTGTCATATTCAGATTATTGGATCATTAATATTTTCTGTCTATGCCACCAGTCTAAATTCAGAAACAAAAAAATATAAGCTGCACCTTGCCCCTCTGGTTTTACATCACTAAATGACAATGCTTTTCAAAGTTTAATTCTAGTTCATTCTGTTCAGATTTGATGATTGTGTGGCTCTATCTTTGAATTCTGTATGTAAAACATTCCAGTTGGTACAAAGGTATTACAGGCTTTCAGATTTTTGTTTTTGTGTTTTTGTAAAAAAAATATTTTCTTGGCCTCCTGAATTGTTTTGTGATCATTAAATATTACATAAAGATTCTTCAAATTGTCATTGCATGTAACTTAACAATAGCTCAAAGAACTCATGTATATAAAAGCTGGTGTTAAAATCATAAACAGTGTCATTTAGATTTCTACTGTGGCAGACTTTTTAACCAGATGATGGGAGGCATTTATATAAAAAAAATGATCTTTCTCTGTTAGATTTTACCCGGAGATTCTACTATAAGGGCACTAGTCTTGTAGATGGTATCTGCACACTCTTAACTTTAATATTCCTACACTGGCCTGTACAGGAATGGGCTTTGCTGTTTAGGGGTTACTTACAAGAGTTTTTGCCACATGTTCCCATCATGGTGACACTCATATCTCTGACATCCTTTTACCACCTGGTCAACCCTTCTCGATAGCCAATAGATTTATTCAGAGTTAAATGTTATCTGTGCTTGTATGTTTTAGCCATCAACTGTTTGTTATATGCTTTACATGCTTATATTAAAGTTTTTGCTATTGGAAATAAACTTCAGTCTTAATCCTTACTGAAACAGTCATTGGTTCAAGGGTAGCAGATGTGACACTATATTGACATCTTTGAAAAAGGCTGCTTAATTTGAATGTACAGCTTCATGGCTCAGTACAACCAATAAAAATCAGCATCAACTTTGAGTCTGTTTTCTGAGAAAAGGATATTAGAGGATATCATAAATAAAACCAGTTCTTTTTCCTCTTCTTCCAAATCCGGCCTTATTGAATTCTGCCACTGAGCTGCAATTCCTTTATCTTTCTTAAAGCTTATCGGTCAACTGACCATTATGATACTGCATACATGACATGGAAAGCTAATGGAGCTCACAAAGGCACTGATACCTATTGAATTCTTCTATTCCTCACCTCACACTTCTTTTAAAGGTACAGACACACTATAACTTTTGCATTACTTATCCCCCTGTACACATCTTGCAGATCTCATAGTAGAAAAATGGTTAGTAAAAGTGGAGGAAATATTGATACAGTGAATGTAGTATTGTAGTGTTTGTAGTATTTTTGTTATGGCATATCATGGAGATACTGAGGGACATACAGTATCTGAATTATGTTATTGTCAATATCTAATGTAATGAACAAGCAGTGTATTTTATTGGAATTTGCACAACAGAATCAATTGCTATATCATCCCATAGTCAGCACAACACTTACATTCGCACAGATATAGAAGAATGTCTAGGTTAAATCTAGTGTCACATTCTCTTCAGTGTTCACATGTATCCTGCAGGTAATGTGTTGTATTATATGAAAGTTTCTCAATGATTAATTGTGAAAACAGCAAGCTATTATCATCATACATTATGGCTGTCTTTACCTATGGTAAGTCCCCCTGTTAGGTCTCAGTTGTTCACTGATGCTATGAAATATACAATAAATTAACAATGTACAATGCTATCAATTAGGATATGCATATTGTATTTAGACAGGTCACGTTATACTGAGATATGCATGCTGCAAACAAAAACCACACTGCCGTGCACTTCTTGTACTGACTGCACAGGGTGGCAGCAGTTTAAAGAGAAGATGGAATCAGAAGATGCATCATTGTGGTAATAAGGTTGTAACCTGAAGGACAGGTATCAAATAAACAAAGGCCAGAATGTGAGACAAAATTGCAAATGGAGAAATGTAGTTAAAGAGTCACAAAACAAAATATTTCACATAACCTTAGGCAAATCATAAGAGGAACAGACAAAATGTATAATGAGATATTTCCTTAACAATAATAATGCTAGGGATTTTTTTGATTTATTCATAAACTTGGCCAGCCAGGAAGTGTGATGACATCATGTATCACACAATCCTACAAAAGTTCACAAAAGTAGATGTAACCGAAAGGAGTCTTTCCTACATAGTGTTGTGTCAGGGAAAGTCAACTCAGAGGCATGCAGGAGTGAAACAGAAGTTTATTTTCTTTCCCTTTCCAGAACAAACAAAAAAAGACAGGGCGTCATGCAAACAGCTTCTCCTCTATGCCTAGTAAATAATAAATCAAATTGATTTCAGATTATTATAATAATGACTATTAATACAACATCAATAACATAACATTTAAAATAAAAGTTAAAACCCAAAATATACACATGGCCATATTGTACACCACTCCGAATTACATTAAAAAGCTGTGTCACTATGCTAACGAATAACCATTAAATTTTTATTTTTCAAAAGTAAACATACAAAAACTACATGTAAGAACTTGGGGAAAAACATGACTTAATACACACTTCAGCGTTTCTAAATAATATATATCCATTCATTTTCCAACCCGCTGAATCCGAACACAGGGTCACAGGGGTCTGCTGGAACCAATCCTAGCCAACACAGGGCACAAGGCAGGAACCAATCCCGGGCAGGGTGTCAACCCACTGCAGAATAATATATATGACAGATAAAATAAAATAAAATTAGAAAGTGCTTGGAGAGACCTGAAAACATAACTTAACTATACAGCATCCACCGTGCTTCTAATGGCTTGACAGAGAAACGCAGTGCATAAAGTCTCTGGGGTTTCATTAATTAGTACCTGTACTATAACATAAGATTGATCTGGTACTAACTGTATACAAGAGCAGTTAGTTTTGGGGAAGTTTATTACTAAAAGTAAAATCAAATTTCAAATTATATGTACCCTTTGCTACATAGACATAGACAATTTTGAATGATGTGTGATTTTTGTTTTGGTCCCCCATCACAACTCTTGTGAAGTATGATATATTTAATATTTTTTGCTCATTCAATATTAGTTTTCTGTGCATTCTGTTTGGTGATTTTGAAGGCAAGAAATTGAATTCTAATGTTTATTCCTTGCTACAGCATGTAGATTTTTATAATTTATAATTTATCCTTTCCAGTACCATTTTTTTGATGGGCATCACGATTTTGATCTGCCATTGGTGAAACACTGATGCCATTATTATGGATGGAGTCACTATTTTTGAATATTTATTTTTTTTATAAAAAAGTATAAAGCATAAAACCCTTTTAGAAGAAACTTAAATCTTGTTTAATTTGATTCATTTTCAAAACAACGAAAAGTGAGCATGCTTAAAAATAATGAGACTTGAGTGTCCATTTGTTCTTAGGTTCAAACATATAGATTTTTCTCAACATAAGGCTCCTGATTACTCTTGATCTGATTTCTTCTGATAATTAGCAGAAACTAAAGCTTTTTTTGCTCACTTTGTGTTAAAACATCTCCTAAGCAAAGTGAAGCTGAATATTAAAGGCACTTTTTAACAGAGGCTGCTGATGCCCTTCTGATTATCAGTCCCTTTGTCCATTACAATCTAAACAATGTCAATGTTATTCTCAGGCACATTTTTGAAATTTATAATAAAAGCAAAAACAGACAACAGAAACTGTAAGACATACCATAATAAAAAGCCAAGAAAGGTTTCTGCTACTGCAAGTTTTCAAGAACCCTCATTGTCCACATGGCACCCCTGGTTTCCTCCCACATTCCATCTACCTCTACATCCATGCATGTCTGGTTGCTGAGCAACACTAATATGGCCCTGTCTAAGTGAGTCCGAGTGTTCAACTGAGTGTCTCCTGTGGTGGACTCTTGGGTTAGAGTTGTCTTCTTCTCTTGCATCCAGTGGTGCCTGGACAGACTCAGCTTTGATATGTATCTCTGTTAGACTATTTGGGTTTAGAAAATAAATGAATAAATGTTTTTTATTTTAATTGCCAGCTTGGTATTGTACAACAATCATTATACTTTAGAAGCTGACAATGTCAATTTTTCATGTGAACCATATACCCAATTATTATTAAAACATTGTCATAGTTTAAGGTATATTTGTTTTGTTCTACAAATGATACAGTTCACATGTTTGTTGTTACTGAAGTCAACTCAGTCTGAAAATAAAAAAATCAGACAACGATTATTTGGGTTTTCAGGGAGAGAAGATAATAGCATTAGTACAAGCTTTTCTGACATTGAACACTCCTGTCAGAATATCGAATGGTATGATTGTGTTATATCAGATTGGAAATGATAGGTGTACCCCAGAAATGATTCATTATTGCAGATGTCATTTCTTACAAACAAGTGTCTAAGGGATGTTTGCACATTCTCCTCATAGCCATGGTGGTTTTGTCAGATGAGGTGGTATGTTCTCACACCCCATAAGACATGCATGTAAGGTTAATTGGTTATTCCATATTAGCCCATTTTGCATGAGTGTGGGGGGGTGTACATGTGCCTGTCCTGAAGTAGTTTGTCTCTTGTTCAAGGTTGGTTAATGCTTTGCGTCCGAAGCTACCAGGTTCTTTCAGTTCAGAAATCTATGGATGTACAATTTGTGCAAGAAAAGAATTTTAAGATACATTCTAACTAAAGCTGGTAAGCAAATCAATACATACATGTAGTGTATTGCAGTATTTTTATTGTAATATTTCCTCAGTGCTATAACAATAACTATCAGATGTCAAAGATTATAAATTATTTCATTCATTTTGGTACTTTCATAACAGAATGCATTCTGCACTGAATTATTTTTTTCATGGAAGAACTGTAATAGGTCCACACACTTATTTTGAGAAATTCTGATTCAAAATGATCTATTCGTGTTTAAGTACTTGGGTTTGCTTTGGTTTCCAAAATGTTATAGAATAAATATGGTTGATATTAAACATTTAATTTGGAAGCATTTTTTCTGAAATCAGTTGTTCTGCTTTCACTTCAAACTTATGGGTTGACCTCACTAAGCATCACCCAGACCTAAGGTTAGATGATGTATTCAAGTGTGTATTCCATACTGTAATTGAGCATTCTCAGTTCAGTCCATTGAGATACTTGAATTCCATTTCTTCATTTTGAAAAATATTTAATTGTAGGATTTTCTGTCATGCATTCCTTTAGTCAAATAAAAAACAATATACTATATCACAAAACAAAAAAAAGAGCAATATAATGATTTCACTGTAACCCAGTTATTGTATTAACTTCCTGGAAATTCCAATCCCCTGTCTTTTGCAGCAGTTGACCACCTCTAGAATTGTGTCCTTTAGTCACATATCCCTTTGAGTCTTTAAATGGTCCATGTCAGCAGAAGTTTGGCATTTCTCAAGTCAAAGTTATTTCTTCACAAACACACAATATATCCATTTGCCGTGCAAAATTGCGACAGCTCAGGAATATTTCATGTCCCCGGGGGGTGGATGATTTCCTTTTAAAAGACCAAATCACAGTAAACTCATCATGCCACACAGCTGTTTTTGTCTTGTGGTAACATTTTCTAACCACAAGAAAAATCGTACCAGGAATATACAATAAAATTATTATTTCCAGATGCCTTTTCTTGTCACAAACATTCGTCGGAAACATAGAAGGCACAGATCAGTACACAATAAGTGTCTTGGGTTGAAAAATGGATGTATTTGTTAAGTTTTTAAGCTTTACCTCCATTGTAAAGTGCCAGAGCAAACAAGATATTAACTTTAATGTAATTTAAGTACTTAACTTTAGAACACAATTTCATGTGGCAAGTGCATGTATAAAATATATCAATCTTATCCTTAACCTCTAGTTGCATAAGTTTAACAATGAATTAGAGTAAATGAGACAGGCATTTGTAGGAAATAGAGAGATTGTCAAATGAGGATATAGGCTTTTACGCTGAATCGACAGTTATAAGAACAAAGAAGAATGCAACAAAATTAGTGATAAAGATTTGAAAATACACAAAAGCAAATGAGCTACGCTAAAATAACACAGCAGAGACTTGTCTAAAACCAAATTTTCCGGAATAAAGAACAGAAGAAACTTGTGATACATGATTAATTCAATGATCATAATTTCTCTTGAAATGGGAAGATGTCACATAAATGCAGAGCAGGTCTGTTTACATTGCCACACACCACTAAGTGAAAAATGTGGCTATGGGCATGGTCAGATGAGAACCATGCCATACAATATGGACTGCAAAGTATGCAAATATGTAAGAAAACAATTACTGTCTTCATCTTACTAAAATAAATAAATAAGACATGAATAAAGCCACCTCCATAAGCTGCTGCGAATCAGTCTTAAAGCTATTCATACCTCTGCGGCAACTGCAAGATCCTGGCAAATCTTGACTTATGCATAAAGCTTCAGTACTGAAATTTTGGTATTGTGTGTTTTGATTTGTTACATATTAAGTACAGACATGAGACAATGCTAACAGCCTTCCATCTATTTGTCCATCAACTTAGTACACAACCTGTTTGTTTCTTCTTACATGCCAAAGAAGTTCTTTTGAGAATAATTAGTAACTTGAGGGCAATTAGTAAATTGACCTCTGAGTGTAGATATATGTGCATGATCATATTCTGTGATGGACTACACCTATTCCAGATTTGATATCTGCTGATGGGATTAGCTCTGGTTTTCAGTACAAACCTGTAATGAAAAAAATGAGTTTAGCAAAGTAAATGTGTGCAAGGAGTACTGTAACTAAATCTGCAGCTGTGAATGGCCCACAGGAATGAAGTGAGCTGACTAGTAAAGCTTTTAGAGTATGTGTTGCTTCAGTATGAAGTGTTTGTTCTACTCATATTTACAAAACATTTATTCTATAGTTCAATTTGATTCTTATTGCAATGTTAATCGATCACTTGTTAATAGTGCTAAAAATTAAAGGGGTCCTATAACATATTAGATGTTTGTTTGATGGTAGGGGCAAGGCTTTTCAAATTGGCTGTATAATATAAAATAAAGAAATATGTAGGACATAAATACTGCCAGAACCATTTGTGTGTATTTTTTCTCTGGATCAGTGACTGTGACATTATCATAGTTTCATGTGACAGTAGATTTATTTATCAAATACATCTTTACCCAATTTAAATAATTCTTTAGTCCCTGTTTGTTTTAATGCATTCTTGGTTACCATGGATGGTGGTCGGACATGCAAGTAAGGCTTTCATTGTACTGTGTACACGTGACAATATTACTACTATTCCTCCTTGTTCCCACTGTTTGAAATGTATTGCACTGTATAATACTAGGAGGTGTCTTGTCCTCTTGAAGCTCAGACATCTCTGAGTGACACAGATTTGGTAAGAGTAGGAGGTACAGAAGTTGATCAATTTTCCTTATTTAGGAAACCACACCTAATTTCATCAGGATATAAGGGATCTTATGAGCTGTTGTAACATGTTAAGAGCTGCCAGAAAATGGTGTTCAGCCAGAGATCGACACACACATCCCAGGAAAGGCTGCATGTTTTGGAAATACTGGACAACAATGGATTCATAAAAGATAATGTTTTGACAGAGATGAAATAGTATTCATTACCTTATAATATTATTGCATGTTATGTGACCATTAATGCAGAGAATCCATGGGCTGTCGGCCGAATCTAAAGTGTTGGTAATGTTACGCTTTGTGGCCACTGGGAAAAGGCAGCTTTGCAATAGCAATAATTTGGGTATGTCACAACAAACCATTTATTGAATTTCACACTAAACTTTGAATGCTTTTGGAAGGCTTGAGGTAATATGCAGATTTAAACATTTCCCCACCATTCTATGTGACAGAATATTGAAACAAGCTGCATTCATGCAAACTGGAACACACATAAAGATCAATTGTGGATAAACATGCACATGTCAACTGCAAATGATGTCAGAGTATCAATACACCGGTGGCATCGATCCAAACTGTATTGTAGTAGCCAGCATACTATCTTGAAGATAAGTGGGGCATGATTGGTAATTGATAGCAAAATGTCACACAGGTATGTGAGCTCTGATTTTGACATTTCCCTGCAACATTCACTTTACACCTAACAAGACAGGAAAGTGGGATAAAGAGGGATCACGGAGCGAAGCTTGGCATGCAACTCTGGAAGACGATTGGGAATAGTGCAATTGTAAATGCTGCTTCAGTAACAGTGCAGAAATACCCATAGCTAGTTTAGTTAACATTACTTTACAAGCCATTCAAGAAGGTGATTCTACTAGGAATACACCTGCAGATTATTCATTGTTTAATAAACATGCCCGTTATTGGGATAAACTGTCATTCGTAGTATGTGCCTCGTTATTTCCAACTCGGTGTTACTTTGCAATATTATTTTTGGTGTTGCAAAGGGGCAACAATTACATGCAGCTTAGCTCAATATCAAACCTTATTATGTTTTTTTTCTTCTTCTACTACTTTGAATATAATTTTTCATATTATTACTGTTATGGTCTTTGTGGTGAAGCCTCAGCGTTAATATCAGAAAACTACAAAACATCATCATGATTGTTAATTTGTGTCAAGGTGAGCCATAAATCGTGATGTCATTTATTCTCAGACGTGTTCTCCTACTCCTTACTGGAACTGATATCTTGGTACTTTGAAACATCTTCTCATGCCCTACTTTGAGGATAGATACATTCTTATTCTAGTTAGACATTTAGTGCAATTTCTAGGAGTAATTCTGAGATGCTTTGTAAATACGGTTGTCAATTTCTTATGAGTGAATACAGTATGTCATTGTAAGCACTGAAGACAGGAGGTTCTGATCAGTTGTGTAGATAGGGAGGTTGTAATTTTTAGACCATTCTTGTACAGAGAGCTGTTATAGCACTGATTATTATCTGTTTCTTCTGTGATTTGGTCTGAGCAGTACATAAGGACATAAATGATTTTACAAACTAGAGGAGAGTATTCAGTCCATCAAGCTCCCAGGATATCTAAGAGCTAAATTACACTGCAGTCTAATGTGGCTGGCTGATGGGGAGATGATCTGATTTCTGTAGACTTTCAAGTGGTACCTTTGCCCTGAGCTCATGACCAGATGTGAAATGGATGTACAGTGTATGTTCAACATTATTTTACCCTTTATGTGCTATCTGTGGAGAGCTTAATTCAAGGTCACTAAGATCCCTTTCATGATGTTGCTTTCTGTGCCTATAATTTAGTCCATTTTTTAATTGCTGTGAGAAATGTTCTGCTTTCAAATGATCACTAAGACCCACTCAGTGGAAAAAAATAAAATGTGAACTGTCAAATGTAAATACTCTATGTGATACAGTTAATTAAATATGAGTCAATCATTTGTTCTTTGTCTGAGCCCACTTGTTCCAGTTCATGGTTGTGGGAGGTCAGAGCCTTACCAGTACCAGAAACCAGTAATTTGGATGGGGGCCAAACATATTGGCACACTCATGTATATGGGGCTAATTTAAATGTACATATTAACCCAACATGCATATTTTAGGTTGTGGAAGAATAACAGAGTACCCAGAGAAAACCTAAGTCGACAAAGGAAGATTGTACAGCCTTCGCAGGTTGTGAATTTTTCGAGGACAGTTGCTCTTAAAATTTAGACAAACCACTCTAGGAATCCCTTTCTTACCAGTGTCATATAGCTTTTTTAAATAGAAAGAATCATATATAGCAACAGCTTTTTTTTTTAGATAAAAAGTATATTTAGCAAAAGGAACATAGGTTATGTGTGAAAAAAAGTATCTCTTCATCTTTTTGTTTTCTGTCCCACTTATCCAGTATCCAATTCCAGACACAGAGTGAATGAGGTGGGAATCAGCCCTGAATGGGGTGCTAAATAGCTATAGAATTAAAATTAAAGACGTAATCTGAAGATGTGAATTTGTTTGCATGAAGGTTTTAGTTAGACTGATTGCTGGTACATGATGAGGATACCCCTTTTGCAGTTTTCCTCCCACTTTCTTGGAGACAGGCAAGTTATGAAAACTGGCAGTTGTAACTTGGTCCTGTAATGCCCTGTCCATGTTTGCTTCCTGTATTGGCTCTTGAGACCTTAAATTGGGTTAAGTGGTCTTGAGAATATTATGTTTATGTTACTCCTTTTTAGTGAACCAGTTTGATGTTCATGATCACAGCATACAGATACAGAACGTTTATACCCTGGGAATTCATGCGTGTGTGCACCTCATTCAAATGTCATAAGTGAAATAAAGTTCTCGTGCTTCATATTTTTCGTTAGTTAGATGTACTTTTATAAACAGCATGTTTTTCACAATTAGGGAATTTTGTAGAAATTGACAAAAAACACTATTTTTTACCTGTGAGAGAATAATTTATACAGTTTCAAAAACACCTAATAAGTGGTCAGAAAGATTTAATACTTTGCACGTATGTTGTAATATGGTTGGAATATAAATTAATTGTGAACAGTACCATTTGTTTGAAGGCCAGATACTTTTTAATATTATTGAAAGTCTAATGGTCTACTCCCTTTTAGGGTTACTTTTAGTAATGCTGGAGCATCTTTTAATCCTGTGGCATCTTTCTTTATTTTATCTTGGATGCTTCCCTTTCTTGTAGATGCTCTTCTATAGCTATATTTACTTCTATTGCATAGCTGACTTTTAGTTTCTAGCCTTTATCATGAAGATTGTTTATTTCTTTTAAGCCAAACCTTTTTCACTACAGCCTCCAGTACCACATTAATGCACCCTTAAAGAAAGGAGTGTATTTTCCCCTGTGATTCATGAAACCCCCCACCCCTTCTACCCCCTGCTACCCTATCCAGTACAATGCCCCCTTTAGTATTTTAAGACTCAAGCTGCCAGCTCCAGATGGTAATTAGTGGCCTATTAGTGCAGCCCTTTCTGGATTACAGTAATTGCACTGTGATGGAGAGCACTTTCACGAGGTGCCTCACAATACATTGTAATTAGATGTATGGAGAGATACTGTATGACCCAACCCTTGCTTGCATTAAATAAGGCAATTTTAAAGGCAAAAAGAGTTTTTAGTAGTTAGCTGTCCATGTGAGTGCTAACCCAATATGGAAGAAACAGTGATTAGTTTATTACATGCAGCTGTCTGAAAAACTGATGCCTGATCAGTCAGACTGGGTCAAATATACAAAGCTGCAGAATGAGGTAAGTTTGGCTAAGGTTTTCTTTTTAATCAGAGTGATCGTTCAGTCTTTTAAAAAATTCAGAACCAAGAGATAAGGTTAATAAAGAGATAAAGAAAAGTTATTGCAGCAGAAATTCTGAATATTTAATCTGGTCTAAAAATGCTTTGGGACTCTTTTTCATTGACAGTCCCCTGTATCTAATATCCGTCCATGAACAATTAATATAAATGTTTGCAGATAGTAGTTACACTGTGTGTGCCTCTCTAATCACACTTTGACTGAAAGTAATTGGGCAACACAACATCATTTGGCATAGAGACTGGATAACAAAATGACGGTTTGCATTAATAAGATAGTCGATACTAAGATCTGTGGAAAGAAGATAAATAGATCGATTTTTTTGAAAAATCTTGTACTCTTTGATTAGTTTCACTGTTGTCCTTTCCTCAAGAGTTAGCCTAAACTGATAACCTTTTGCTATGTCTTCTGGACTAAATACCTGGAGAAAGAAAGGACTGGAGTCAACAGAAGGTAAAAGGTGGGCCATTGTTCTTCGCAATGAAAAAAGAAAAGGTCTGTCTGCACTGGTACAGTGCATTGCCAAAACCAACCACACGATGAAACAGCTCAGGATCCTGTTTGGCAACCCCTAAGGCAGACACATGGTCCAGTCCTACCCTACAGAAATGACAATCTATTTGCCACAGGCAGGTTTTATGTGGGTGTCCCCATGGCCTTAGGATCCTGCAAGCTGGATCACCCTGCGGAATTGTGTCACAATGTGCCTTAGTCCCTTAACTGTTGCTCCCTCAAATGCAGGTAATGTGCCTCATCTGGGACCCTCTGAGCAACTGCTTGTTCGACACAAAGTCAAACCAGCGGTACCCACGAATTCTCAGAATAGACACAGTCCAGTCTTTGTCTCAGGTCACTGGGTAGAGTCCATGTCTCTCAACCATATAGCAAAACAGGAAGCACTAGGACCCTAAAGACTTTGACCTTTATCCTTTTACAGCGATATCGGGAGTGCCCCATAGCCCTTTTCAGCAACCTCATGATCCCCCATGCTCTCCCAATCCGTATACTGACTTCATAGGAATAGTCATCAGAGACATGAATGTCCATGGCAATGTAAGTAAACCTCTCGATGTGGTCAACAGTTATTCCACAGACAGATACACTGCTGATGGCTGTGCTCAAGAGGTCATTAATGGACTGGGTCTTGGTTTTTATCCAGGACACTTGCAAGTCTAAACACTCAGACTCCTCAGTCTCTTGAGAGCCCTGATCAGAGCCTCCATTGACTCTGAGAAGATCACAGCATTGTTGGCAAAGTCAAGATTAGAGAACCTTTCTTCACTAACAGATGCCCCACAGCCGCTGGACCCAACGACCCTGCCCAACACTCAGCCCTACAAGCTTGAACTACATAGGAGCAAGGACACATTCCTGACCAACTCGAGAATCAACTGGGAAAAGCGCAGAGGTTCTGCCTCCACTCTACTCAGCACTCACAGTACTAGTGTACAGGCTGGCCATGATATCCAGCAACGTTGGGAGGATCCTGCAAACTTACAGGATGTCCCACAGGGCAGTTCGATCAGCTGAGTGGAACGCTTTACAAAAATTGACGAAGGTTGCAAAGAAACTCTGCCAATATTTGAGTTTGTGCTTGATAAGAACCCTCATTGCCTGTATGTGGTCGATGGTATAATTCTTAGGCATAAAACCAGACTGCTCTGGTCGCTGATAGGTGAGCAAGTGATCATGGATCCTATTGAGGATGACCCTAGCATGGACCTTACCTGACACTGACAGCAGCATCATCCCCTTGTAATTGCCACAGTTCAGGTGATCACCCTTCCCTTTCCAGATAGGGACGACAAGTGCTGTTTTACAGTCAGTTCGGATGATGCCCGTCTCCCAAATGGAAGCAAAAATAGCTTGCAATGCCAGGAGGACAGCCTTACCACCAACCTGGAGAAGTTCACCCCAGATACCACAGGTTCCTGCAGCCTTCCCTGCTCTTAGCTAATTCACCACCCATGCAACATCAGTGAGACTGGGTGGTTCACAGCTAATTGGAGGATCAGCCTCAAGAACAGTGGAACCAGAGATGGTCAGCGTCCTATCTGGAGGATCAGCTTTAAACAGCTGCTCAAAGTAGCCACCCCAGTGGATCACAACTGCAGCATCATCTGTAATGAGCATCATCTGCCCTGACTGTGGCTCTCTGAGGAACAGATTCAGATGTACGTAATCATTCAGTTCCTCTGTAAGCAGGACATGTGTTGCTAGAGTATAGATGGTGTGTCACTTTCTCACAGATTCCTCTAACAAACACCTTCTTATCCTTCCTTCAGAGCCCTCGCAGGCATCCTTCTCAGTTCCTGGTACAGACAGGAGTTGCCATCAAACCGTGCATTGCAACTCCTCACAATAATATCCAGGGAGCACTGTGAGATGAAATACCTCCTTTTGGGAACACTGGTAACACCAACACACCCATCAATAACCCTCAGGGCTTGTCACAGAATGTTTCCCTCATCACATTAGGATTCACCCAAGTCTGCAAGTTCTTCAAACACACTGTGTGCAAACCATTAGAAACAGCCTGATCTTGGAGTCTGGACTTGTCCAGCCTCATTTTAATAGTAGGTAGTAGCCTCCTGGACCTAAGGTGGAATTTCAGAGTAGCAACAACAAGTCTGTGGTCAGAATTCACAAACTTGGCACTTCTGAAGACCTTGCAATTTCGCTGGAGCCTCCAGTGTCTGCCTACAAGGATGTGATTGATCTTCTTCACTACACCACCAGTATTGGAGTACCAAATCTAATGATGTGGCTCAGGGTGATGGAACCAGAATGCAGCTATCCACAGCCCCTGACCTTTTGCAAAGCAAATGAACATGGAGCCACTTTCACCTCAGTCACCAGACCCATGGGGACCGACACAATCCCCATAGCCGGCCCTGTTAAGTGCTAGTGGTAGCACTGAAGTGACCCATGACCAGAGAAGTGTCACCTCGCAGGCACCCATGAACCACAGAGTTAGTTACAAATAGAATGTCTCCCTCACCAAGACATCACTCGCTGTGGTCAGAGCATACATTGAGGCAATAGACAAGGTACCCAGAGAGTGCCTTAACTTGAGTCTCATAATCATCATCTTGGATATGACAATATCTTTAAGCTATTTACTAATCTCTGGAATCATTCCAGACTCAATACCATGTTTTTGCTGTTGTTTTATTATACACTATATGCAACTTTGTTATATAGATGACAATATATATAGAACCGATTTCCAGTACTGTTTGGTATACAATTGTGAATTTTAACTTACTGTGTGGCTATAGGCTGTATATCATTCAATAAAGATTTCCTTAGGGCATATCTAATTAAATATTTTAGTTTGACTTTGTCACAAATTTGTAACAGGAACATGTGATCAGTAAAAGTCCCAATTTCTGTGCATAGTTTAAGGTTGTTTCTCTTAAAAAAACTTATAAGTTTGTACTGCATTAGCAGAATATAGTTATCATTTGTGAGCATATTAACTAAAGATCCCAATGCTATGTCCACATAGTCCTAGTAATTCAATTTTTCAAGTGCATTATCTTGAAAATACAAAGGGTGTTGGCCTGTCTGTGTCAGTAATAAATCAGAAACTACAAAAGATAAAGGTATAAACTTTTGTGACTATTTTTGAGAAAACTATTGGCACAGTTATGGATATTCAAACAAGTATAAGGTAGCAAAAGGTACCTGAACATTGCCATAGGTAAATTGTTAGAGGCAGAGCTTTACAATGTTGTGCAGAATTGCTTGTTAATACATTATAATTTAGGATGGGCATATTAGAACATACACATCCAAAAGATTAGGTGAAATATTTAAAATAAATACAGTTGATATGGATATTTGTTCTATAATTAATAATGAAAAAATAATTAACCAATTAAACCACATAGGTGGTTTATTTCCTGACATGTTTATCAGGATTAAATTCTACTTTTTTTATAAAAACATTTGTATCATAACACAAATAATCTGATATTAAATTAAAACATTTTCATATATTAGTCTTCTTTATAATGAAGCAAATATCAGCCATATCAATCAAAAGATTTAGTGCTGATCTAAAGTAATCTCGGGAAAACTGCAGAGGAACATACATCTGTTCATAAAGATATAGAGGTATTTCAGTTTGCTACAAAAGTTTTGTTGTTGATGTGACCAAGATAAATGGAAAAGCCAGATAGATAGATAGATGGGGGTAATTTTACTTTTTACTGAAGCTCATTAACTAAAAAAATAAATACAAATACTTGCACACACAATTGTCTAAAAACTCACACCAGAATGATTACAAATGAAGAAAATTAAAAAGAAAGAAAACTTCTGACTTGGAAGTCACAGTTTCATTGAGGCATTATGCAGGCATATTGCTGTTTCTATAAAGGAGCCCCAGTAGCTCCTTATTTCCGTATTTCTTGACAAACACCCGCTGAATGATTATTTGGCTTAAAGTATAGGGGGTCCTCGGGTTACAACGTCTCGACATATGACGTTTCGAGTTTACAACGCTCACTCCCGTTAAAAACTTATAAATCAAAGGAATAAAGGTAAGGATTTTTTTTTTACACTCATTTTTTCTGTTACTACAGTACAGTGTACAGTCCAGTATATTTATGTCCAGTGGCGGCTGCTAGCTTTTGAAACAGGGGAAGCTCATATTAGGCCTTCATCATAAAATTCATTATGTTATTTGTACGTAAATTCTGCCCTCTGTTCCTTTTGCAGAAAATGGTCTGTGACCCAGTCATACCAATTGGCCATCTTTTCCAGGGACTTAACCAGTTTCCTCTCAATGGCCAGGAGAGGAAGGTTGCTCAAACGATCTTGGCCCATCGTGTTGCGGGTGTATGACTTGACCCGTTTTAAACAGGAGAAGCTCCTCTCTACACCTGCTGATGTAGCGCCAATTGTTGTCACTAACGACAACAGCTTGTATAGCTGAGGCATTGCACTATCCAACTCCATGTCTTTAAAAAACACCAAGAAATCGCACAGCTTACCCCTGCTCCCCTGTAAGTCATGATCTGAATATAGTACTTGAAGTTCAGATCTCAGTCTCCCTGAGTCAAAGAAATGGCCATAACTTTTCAGCACACTTTCAAATGCCTCCTCTGGAAACACTTGTCTCATTTCATCAAATTTCCCTGGATTGACTAATTCTAGGAAGCTCATGCTTTCCAAATTTAAAAAACGCTGAGAAATCTGCTCCATTAGATTGTCTAGGATGGCCATGTACAAATTTCTGTAGCGGTCCTGGGGATCCTGTAATTGTGACAGATGGCGTTTTCTAATAGGTTCATCTCAAGGGTCTGATGTGAGATTTGCTGCTTTTGCATAAACTGCTTGATAAGCCTCCTCTGACCTCTTCTCCTTGACAAAAGCAAGGAGAGACCCAATTCTTTTTTTGCAGTAAAGAACATCCATAGCCCTTTGCTGGACAATATCAAAGACAACATCTGTCTCAGAGAATATTTGTTCATATGTGTACAACATGAACACAAACTCAAAATCCTCCAGTTTCATTATGAAGCCTTTGGCAGCATCTAATGTGTCATCATCCATGTTCTCATCCTGGGTAATCTTGTCAAAAGTCTGCAGGAGGCCATCATAATTGTTTGCCACAGTGCTCACTATCCGTGATGTGAAATTCCATCGAGTAGGAGCGTTTCTGGGCAATCTTGAAGACCCTGCAGACTCAAGAAAAGACATCCTTTTTGTGGACTTTGAAAAAAATCTGGTGAACCCAGAGAGAGATGCAAAAAATATTCTTGACTCAGGCAAGCATTTAGTACCCTGGGACGACACCAGGTTCAGTCTGTGTGCATAGCAATGCACAAACACTGCACTAGGGGCTATTACTTTAACTTTGGCCTGTAGGCCATTGAGAGATGAAGCAAAGACAGCAGCCCCATTGTAGGTTTGTGCCACAGGTTTTTCTCTACAACTGTAGCCCTGCATGTTCTCGTTTAAAATTTCAAACACAGACTGAGCATCTCGACCTCCTGACACATCCAAAAATCCAATGAAGCACTCTTGAATTTTACCTGCACTATCCACATATGTAACAATGACAGACAGTTGGGCATGGCAAGATATGTCAGTTGCTTCATCCACCTGCCATGCAAGAAAAGGAGCAGTCTTAATTTCACCTTTTATATGATCAGAAACAGTGGCTGCGAGAGCAGAGATCAAGTCATTTTGGATTTAGTGGGACATACCAGAAAACACAGCTGATGACTGAAATTGTGTGGCCAAGACAGAGTCATAAATAGCTAATGTTTCTGTAAATTCCCTGTAATTCCCCTTATTTGCTGATTCACTACTTTTATCATTACCCCCTGAATGCCAGCTCCTGACAGCCAAGCAAGGAAGTCACATCAATTAGACGGTTTAGGAAGACCCTGTTTGTTTTTACTGTTTCATTATGTTTTGTCACCTGAATGCGAAGACCTTCATTGATTGCATGTTTAACCCTGACCCTGCCCAGACAACTTAACCTTGCATATGAACTCACATGTTCTTTGCACTTTTCATGCCTTTTGTATGCCCTGTCAAAGTTACCCAAACACATCCCATTCCCTGAGAAGGTTTCGTCAAGAGGCATGGCCAACAGTACATTTTCTTTGTCACAGCACTTCCAGTCAGCCAGTTCACCTTGGCATACCAGGAGAGCTGAAAAGACCTGTTTTTTTTCTGATTTTTGCACCAGATCAGTCTTGGGCGTTGGTCTGCCCAGCCGTTTAATTCTGAGTCTCTTCTCGTAAGGAAGACTACTAAAATGGTTTTGCCAAAAGCAGGTCAACAATATTAGCACCGTCTGCCATTATGCACTGCTTGCTAGCTGTCAAGTTTCCCCTTCCACGAGCTACTTTAATTATATGAACGAACTAACTTTACAATGCTGAAACAAGGAGCAAAGTTAAGAACGCTATAATATGTTTTTTTTTATTATTTAAAGAATGATTTGTACAAACAAAAATGGTTTATATCACCAGCAAACAATACAGAGTGCAGCAGTTTGTCGTACGACTTCACCTGCAAATTCGCATGCCATGGGACTGAACTCGAATCTCTGTAGTGCTGATGTATACTTAAGACATGCTGTCAATCAAAAAAGGGGTTCTGCCCTTTAAACAGCTCCTTCAATCATCATGCAGCAGCCCAGCGTCCTGGCCCGCCCACTGCTCCATTCAATCCCAGAGAAGCTGAGCTTCCCTGGAAGTGACGATTTTGGTGCAATTATCCAATTACCGTCCAGCTTTTCTGCAGTGTAAAATGCTCCTCTGTGCTTGCCCATAGAGCTGCAGTGAACCTGTGGGCTTCAGGACGTTTTAATGCTCCGTGCTGCACGGAAATGTATGACAAGAAAATCGCGTCAAACAATCTACAATAAATACCTGATTCTGAACGAGCTAGTCATGAAGTTGAACGCGTTCTAGCGCACTTCTATTAAAACCCATATATAAATACGACAGTGCATATATGAGCATTTATCTTCTGACATAGTAGATGAAGCGGAGCTTCCCTTGTAGTCTTAGGGCAGTCGCCACTGTTTATGCCCCTTTCCTTTTTCTGTGGCTTAGTTGTGTTTTTATGTTCTAGATTATGATTTTGCAAATGTGTTAGGATAAGTAAGTGACTTAAGCTAGTGTGTGTTTCGATTTACACCAAAATTCGGGTTACATCGCTGTTGTAGGAACTGAACTTTGTCTTAACACAAGGACCCCCTGTACTCAGTTTTAGTGTGTCACATAGATGATTTACAGCATTGTTCATAATGGCACACAATTTTGTTTTAATTATCTTCGCTAATACATCCAGTTGACAATATGTCCCATAAACTAGCCTGCCCTTTAATTAGCTTGCTGATTTGGTGGGCCTCTCTTGAAGTGATGTTAACAGCTTTGCACACCACAATGGAGAAAATCACAATGGCCGTCAGAGAGTAGAAGATGTAAAGGAAGACACTCATGACTAGGGTTGCCAGATTAGAAAATTAGAAATATGGGACGCTCTTAAAATCTCTCTCTCTATTACTATATATATAAATTTATACATGCCCCCTACACACCCAGACCAATATATTATATAAAAGTAGAGACATAAGTTAAAAACATAAAGCATGGATTTTAATGGGTTATGAGGAAAACAAAGGTAAAATCATTTGAAAATTATTTAATACAAGCTAAAAAAAATTCTGTAAAAGTGAAATCATTTGAAAATATTTATTTAATGCAGACAACAGAGAAATATTATTTAATACAGGCAGTTAGAAAAAAAGTGGGCTGTGGCAAATAGTAACAACACACTTTGTTGACACTGTATGTTGCAATGCTGATAATAGAACTGCACAGCAGCGCGGCTGGAAAGCAAAATGGTAACAGTGTCACTGTCCTCAGCCAACCATAGCAACAGAACAAGTTGCAAACAGGCAGCAAACAGTAGTTTCCTCGTTACATTCGGGTTATTTTCATCAAGAGTATCTGAGAAAAGAAAGTATAACTACTTATAAAGTTACAACTAAGTACCGTAAGAAGATAGTAAAAATATATTTTTATTATGAAATTTGAAAATGAACTAAATACAGGACATTTGGGTGTCCCTGAAAGGTCGGTACGCGTAGGACAGGGGATAAAATTATCAAATATAGTACATGTCCCGTATATAAGGGACGTCTGGCAACCCTATTCCTGACATTAAAGGAACACATTCTTCTAAGAAAAAAGAGTTAGCTTTTCTTTCTTATATAGTCCCTCTTTGTTGGAAGCCTAGTCGAGGCTGTCATTGATATGGACCTCTAAGAACTTGTAGCAAAGTACCACTTCTACATCCACTCCTTGAACAGTGACTGAACATAGAGGTTCTTTGGTGTGGTGGAAATCAATCAACAGTTCTTTGGTTTTGCTGATGTTAAGTTACAGTCTTGCAGGCTTTCTACACCAAAAAACAAATTTCTCTGTCTAACTTCATTATTCTTGTCATGTCCTGTTTGTCAATACATCCCATAAGTACAGAATCATCCGAGAATCTCTGCAAATGACATGACCTGGTGTTATATTTATAGCTGGAGGTGTACATAGTGAAGAGAAAAGGAGACAGGACTATTCCTTGTGGTGCTCCAGTGTTGCTCACATCTGTATCAGAGACAAAGTCCTTGAGTCTGACAAACCGCGACCTGCCCATCAAATAGTCCATTATCCAGGACACCATAGGCTCATCCGCCTGGATATATGTCTGAGCATACCCCGTTGCTGACCATGAAACAGCAAATGTCATTTTCTGACAGACCCTGTTTAAAAAAAGTGTTTTGTTACAAAAGAGTATTTTTTAAATCAACCTTGGCTTTATTATAACACGTAAGTTATGGATGGGAGTAAACTTTAATTAGACTTGATGAATCCATGCTTTCTCCATAAAAATTATGTGTGTAAAATAGCAATAACGCATATGTATTTTTTTTTTCAAATTTATAGTGACATAGTGTTTGACACTGTTGTTGTCTGGATCCAGGACCTTAGGCTGCCGTCCATGTGCAGTTTGCATGCTTTTCCCATGTCTGCATGGGTCTTCCACTGGGCATTAAAACAGTGTATGTGTTAGGTTAACTGGGGATTATAAATTAGCCCAGTGTATGTGTGAGTTGGTTCCTATGAAGTACTATACTGTACCCAGAGTTTACTGCACTGTGACTGTTGCTGCTGGCATAGGCTTCAATCCCGTGTGAGACTAATTTTGACAGAGTGGGTTTGAGAATGTTGTATATGTCTACATTTACAAATAATTAATATGGTTTATAATTAAATATATATGTTCTTAATGATCACATTTAATGCACATTTCTATTTATATCTTTCTTTTTGGCTAGCAAAAGCATAATTTCAAATGCATCTTGGCAACATTGGTTACTTCTGCAAGCACAAGATATCTAAATTTCAGCAACATGTCCTATACTATATAATCCAGTATTTTGTCTGTATGCTAATGAAAAGTGTAGGCTTAACCCCCAACAACTCTTCAGTTTGAAAACTAAATCTTAGTTTGTCATGATTTTTAAACCCTATATGGGAAATTTAATTGTGCTCACAGAATACAGTACCAATACATCCTTACGAATATCCATCAGCTTACACACTCGTCAGATTTCTTTTGTTTAAACCCATGTGTGTTATTGCATTTAAAAAGCCTTGTTGTATAGTTGCCCTGCTGTTATTTCCTCCATGTTAGTTTTGTTTTTCAGTTTCACGTATTTCTTAAATATACTGATACCTGTATGTACAGTACTTTCATAAATCAATATTATTTTTGTATTGAAGGGGTGCAGTAGTTTAAGTTTCATATACAGTTTGATCTTCCTGACTTGTTTACCATCTTGACGACTCATCTTGACAGACTATGGTGACTTGCTTGATTTTAATTTCCTCAGTGTCCCTAGTGCATCACTCTTAGTCATCTCCAAGTTATTTAATAAATCTTCTGTGCAACCTATATTTCTTGTATTGTCAAGAGTTTACAAAAACAGAAACTTGTTTGTAGTTCTGCCTGCTAGCCATGCTCTTACCTTTTTAGTTTGCCTTGAATAGTTTAATATATCAAAGTAATATAATACTGAAAATGTCATATTTGCTTATTATTATAATTTTCCATTGCTGTCATGTAGTCTTTTAAAATTAGTTTTTAATCTTCATTGTTCAATATTTAAATATTTATACATTATTTAATAAATTATTTGAGAATTTAATAAAAACTGGATGTGGGACATATTATTTTGTTTGTTATAGGCTTCTTATAATTACTGTTTAAAACTGAATTACACTTAATTTTAAAAATATTAAGCATTTTAACTGGATGCCCATTGTTCTCAAAGTCTTGCTCCTTTCCTAATATCTGTGACAAAGTAGAACCTGAGGAGAGATCGGTGTCATTTGATCTGTGACAGGTAATTAGATGTTAATAAGAGAATTTGGGGTTGAATATGATTCACTCATTACAGAAACCCAATACATTTTTCATCTGAGTTACATTTTATTGGAGCATTTTAAATTGAATTTAAAGTTTGGGGAAGCTTAAAATGTGTAGTATGTATTACTAGAGCACCAGTGTTCAGACTAAAGGCCATGTTCCCATCCTAAAGGCTTGTGTTTATTTTCAATGTATCCATTTTCAGTCCTGCATAATCCAATATAAGGCTGCAGGAAAACTGGAGCTAATATTTTTTAAATTTTGCAAAAAGGCTTTGCAACCAAGACAACTTATAATTATGGTTACAGTAACAGTATAGTACAGTTATTAGCTTGATCATCCAATTTGATCATCCCAGGCCACTGTCCCGTCCTGCCTCAAGTCCTCCATCATTGTTCTGCTGCTGAAAAAATCCATCACGAACAGTCTGAATGATTTCCGCCCAGTGGCTCTCACATCTGTCACCATGAAGTGCTTTGAGAAACTGGTGCGGAGTCATATCATCACCTGCCTGCCGGCAGACCTGGACCCATTTCAATTTGCTTACCAAGCAAAGAGATCCACAGAGGACACTGTGGCCACAGCCCTTCATGCTGCCCTGACCCACCTGGAGCAGCAGAGGAGTTACGCCAGACTGCTCTTTGTGGACTTCAGCTTGGCATTTAACACCATCCTCCCACAACGACTGGTGTCCAAACTGGCAGATCTGGGACTTCCATCACTCACCTGCAGTTGGATACTGGATTTCCTGTCTGGTTGCTCCCAGAGGGTCAGGCTGTGTTCCCCACAATTCCACTGCTCTCAGCCTCAACACCGGGATGCTGCAGGGTTGTGTGCTCAGCCCGCTCCTCTACACCCTCTACACATATGACTGTGTCCCCACTCACCATAGCAATAAGATCACAAAGTTCACAGATGACACAATGGTGGTCAGAAACATCTCGGGCAAGGAGGGTGAGCTGGCATACAGGGACGAGGTGGAGCGGCTGTCAGAGTGGTGCAGAGTCAATATCCTGCTCCTCAACACCACAAAAACGAAGGAGCTTGTTATTGAATTTAGAAAAAACAAAACTGACATTCAGCCACTCATCATTGGCGGGGCCTGTGTGGAGAGGGTCCCGGTGTTCAGGTTTCTGGGCATTGAGCTGAAGGATGACCTGACCTGGAGTGCCAACACCAAGGAGCTGCTGAAGAAGGCGCAGCAGAGACTGTATTTTCTGAGAATCCTCAGAAAGAACCATCTCCCCAAAAATCTGCTCCTTGCCTTTTATCACTGTTCCATCGAGAGTGTGCTTACGTACGGACTGTGAGTGTGGTACGGCAGTTGCACTTCCTCAGAAAGGAAAGCGCTCCACAGGTTTGTCAGGACAGTGGAGAGAACAATTGTTTGTACCCTCCCCACTCTGGAACAAATCTACACCTCCCAATGCTGCAAAATAGCAATAGACATTTCACAAGATTCATCACATCCTGGTCATTGCCATTTCCAGCTTTTGCCATCGGGCAAGAGATACAGAGCAATGAAAACCAGGATAAACTGCCTTAAAAACAGCTTTTATCCAAAAGCAATCAGGCCCTGAACTCAGAATAAAACTGCTCCATATCATTCTCCCAATGTGCAATATAGACCTCAAGTCAACCCGTGTAATTTGTTTATATAACAAGTGCAATTTATATATTTTGTACTTTTATTACTATTCGGTTTGTTATTATTTTCTCTCTTCTTGTCTTTTTAACTCTTATGCCTCACACTGAGTCGACTGCACCTTCAATTTCGTTGTTCCTTTGTAAAAGTGACAATGACAATAAATATCTATCTATCTATCTATCTATCTATCTATCTATCTATCTATCTAT
>JANRMT010062856.1:73602170-73614839 GCA_026402145.1 Polypterus bichir lapradei
ATCTATCTATCTATCTATCTATCTATCTATCTATCTATCTATCTATCCATCTATCTATCTAAAATGTTATGCTTAATCCTTTGTAATGTATAATGCTAGAAAATATAGCTAATCAGAAAGTAACATAAGATAGTAATGCTTCTTGTCTAACAAGTTTTACGTTACAACAAGTTAAGCAAAGGATTAAAATGAATATTACAGTCTCTTGATTGTATACTAGCAGAACATACCATAGGCGTATCATTTAAACCTACTTAATCCAGTTCATAACTGCACATCTGCCTGAGCCTATCTTGGCAGAATCAGATGCAAGGCCAAAACAAATGGGGTGTCAGTCAAGAAATGATGGTCAAAAATTGACATCAAAGGACTCATGCCTTTTTAATAAATTAATCATTGCCTCTGCATGTTAGCAAAAGTTAAACTTGCCTTCATTGTTTAATAGCCAGAAAAGCATGTAAGAACATAAGCACAGCAGACAAATCCTGACTTTTTTGCTTTCAACTTTAGCAGAACCCGCACTTGGCATATATCCTCACAAGAAATATTTATGTCGCCTTGCTTGTTTGCCTGATAAAGTTACACATCTCTAGAGCATCTGTCTGACTCGGTGAGAGGGGTCAGGCCATCTTTAAAAAATGAACCCTTCTGGTATCCAGGCAACAAGGCAGCACCTTTGAGCTGTTTGCTCGGGGAGGGAGAGAAGTGTAATAACGTCCGTAGTGAAGAAAAGCCCTGGGGTTTTACCATGAAAGATGCAACTCGGGTCCCCTCAAGAGCAAATGACACAACGGATTAGTGCGCAACCCTGACAGAAGGGGCAGAGATTGGACTAGTGAGTGAAAGAAACACCATCTCCAGGGTATACGGGCCAGACACTTTATGCTGTCAGCTCTTGTCTAAATGTGATTATTAATAGGTTGTGCTAACATATATTTTTGACATAAGGAGAGCTTTAGGTATTAGGTACTGTCTTTTATCCATTCTCACTATCTGGTAAAAAAACATGCATGTACAAAAATGGAAACTTTGATTTTATCATATCTCTGAGTGTGATCTTTCACGCAAGCATGGGACAGCACTCCTGGGATTGGGTAATTTTTAGTCTGATTGTTACAAAAAATTACACTTAAAGAATATCTCCAGGAAAGCAACGAACACATATGAATCAGGCCACATAGCTTAGAGACAGGATAATATTTTCTTCTATAACACTGTGACAAATATACAGGTAATTTTGCACACCACATTTTATGGGGGTTCTTTTGACAGGAAGCAAATTAACTAAACCCCTGGCAATTAACAGAAAGCAATAGAGAAAAGTGGGCCTTCTGTCAGAATCCATCTCTACAAAGCCAGCAGATGTATATCCTGTGGCATTAATGCTGACAGATAAGCCCCTCAGTTCCATAAAATCCTTTACTCTATAGCCAAAATAGATCAGTACCCACTTCCCCCGGATGCAATCTCACTACAAAGGAGGAAAGTGCATGTGTTTGTCAGTGTGACCTTGTTTGCTGTCAGATTCTAATAATATGGAGGTGAGTAACTTGGTTAAAATGAACAAAATAGCCGGGCAACAGACATGACCTTGGAGCAGAGTAATGAAAACAATTGTAAAAATTCAAGTTTCTTTTATAATGAAACAAACACAGAAATGAGACATGAGGATGCATCTTTTTAGTAGAAACTGATCTTAGGAAAGCAGCATAAAAAAAAAAGCTGAATGTGATAGAGAATAAAAAATGTCATATAGGAATGATAACATTAAAGGTCTTTAGGAAGATACCACATTGTACATAAAATATATTGATTGCACACATCTGAAAATTAAATTGCTTCAGCAATATTCATTAAATATAATAATACTAATTTTGTTGACAGAGTGCATTTTCTCCATGCAGATGTGAACTGTAAATTTTCATTCCTTAAAAGTTACATTTGTAATGCAATGCACAGTTTCATTCTTGTATTTTTCTCCTCAAAGTTTATGACAAGTTATTGTCAAAAGAAGCATTTTAGCTTACCTACATAAATAAAGAGTGTTGAAGGACCACAAATATTATAGCTATAAACATTAGGGGTGAGAGATAAAGCAACAAAACTTAGTGTGATATTTTCACCAGAATTATAGATGCCATTCAATGTATTCTGTAGATTTGTATATCTATCTTCACTACTGGTCATTGGCTAAAGATGCCTAAAACACATTGTAACAGGTTCATACCATGCTTTCTGCAAATCTTTTCCCTGTGGAGACTTAAACCCATGACACAAAAAATTCCTGCTTCCTTGCACAGCTTGAAAACCAAATAGCTTTACTTTACTAAATAATGTTCTTTCATCCTGGTGAGCTATGTTCAGTATTTTTTAATTACAGTAAGGTGAATGTTGGTACCACTGCGCCTATTCTAAAGAGTTTACACTTTAACTGTATTACAGTATTCTTATAAAATAAGTATCAAACCAGCTGTATTTTTATAGTATATAATGACATAAATCTGTGTGTTCTTGAGTACATAATTTTAGAAGTCTTTAGTGAGAACAGTAGACACTTTCAGTTTTAGCATCCAAATAATTTGGAATAAGTTCATTATAAAATGGGTATATATTCAGTTTCACACTATGTGTTATGAAACATGGTTGAGTTGACTGTTCCATTGGTTAAAAAAAATGTGTAAGCTGGTAGAATACATGCAGTGATGCACTTAATAATTAAAAGGACACTGGAGTTTAAAATTAGTACAGATTTTAATAGTATCTCAGTTCCACATGTTAATAATTGTTATTTGACTAGTAATTGTGTTCCATGTAGGAAAAAAAAATCCATCAAGCTACAGGAAAAGACACACTCAGCTTCACCTCCCATACCTATCAGAGAGCCACATGATGAAAAATAGCAGTGTAGTTCTTCATAAATATTTTATGAGCGGCGAAGGTCAGGTGGAGAGCTCACAAGGTATTCTCTAATAACATTAATGAATTCTTGCCAAATTCAGAAAAATACTTAAATATCATTTTTTCCAGTTTAAGGAAACATAACACATCACTTTAACACTGGTTTAGGAGAGATAGATTTGGATTTTTACAATTAAGCCAGATAAGGCATTGTGCAAGACAGGTTCAGTAGTATAGGTTAGCATAATAGATCTTCCTGACAAAATGTTATCATGTTTACCTGATATTTTTATCCATGACGACACTTCTTTTGTTTTCCCAATTTGATAGAAGGCAGGTGAAGTGACCAGCTAGTGGTCACACAGTGTCAGTAGCAGGATCTGAACCCACATCCTTGGGGCTTGAAGTCCTAACCACTACTCCACACCAAATATTGCAGGTAAGAGGTAAAGAGTGATTTTAGATCCAAAGGTATCTGAGAAATATGAAAAAGTCTTAAATCAAAATGGTCTGAGCATTCCCAGAACATATGACCTAGAGAAGCAAACATCTTTTGACAGTGTTGGAGCTTGGCTTAAATACATTTTAGACAGATTTAAATGAGATATGTTAGCAGAATGTGCAGTTTTTAGCTGGATTGTACCATACTATTCACTAATCTAAGAGAAATGTATTTAATGAATAGCTAAGTTTCATTCCTTATCTGAAATTATACGTGAAAAAACTTTTTCTCATCATCCCTCAAGATCATCTAGGGGTAGAAATTATTTTAGGTGGCGGTGAGGTGGGAGCATGCCCTGTTATAGAGTAGATGTCAAGAAAAGCCCAAAAGTATGCAGAAAGAAAACAAAAACAAGTACCATAGGTGTCAATAATTTTTGTTTGGATGGGAATTAAATGGAAAGGATTACAATTTTACAATTAAAATGGCTTTCATTTGCAGATGTTGATAAATGATATTATCACTTTAGCATAGCCATTTACAAGCTGCATACTAGGCAAGTTTTTCGATGTCTGGTAAAAGGTTTTGCAGTTTTAGATCAGAGTTTGCCACTAAGACATTAAAAAATAGAACCCAAATCCTATAAATGATACTTAAAAAGAACCTTTGTCAAACTAAAGAAATCCAAAAATGAACATTTGGATAGTTTGGAGTTGATGTGAATATTGAAATGTGCTAGTGATGTCATTTTATAATGTAAGTAAAGCACAGAATATGTGATAGCAAAACAATTTGATTTAATAAAACAATGTAGGTAACTACATTATTAACTTATTTTGATAAGTTATACTGTATTCTATTATGTACGATTGTCTATGTGTATTGAATGTTCACTTGGTTGGTTTGCTTTGAAGCCATATGACATTTTTAATATGATGAGCTAATTTCTCACAGACAAAAGTCAATTTGGTAACAGTTCCACATAGCAAGATATGAACTCAAACAAGAATCTTATCTGTTGGGTCTTATATTATTCAACCCCTTTTCTTTGAATTCTCATCCTTGTTTGATGTACTAAGTAACTGTTTCTGACCTATTTCTGATCAGTTAACTGAGACCCTTTTGAGCTTATTTGTGCTTGAATATATGGTTTTTATCTGTTAATACTAATTCAGTATGGGTCAAATCCTCTGTATTGTTGAGCCTTCATTTGGTTTGTTTTTATTTTCATGTTATCTTACATGTTAATGCTCCTGCATTACAACAGAGTTTTTTGGCTCAGCCTTCTTGCCATTTTTTGCCTGATTCTGACAACAACCTCTGTTTCCTACTTGTTTTTTGTTTTTTGTATTAATATAACGTCCTAGATCCTTCAGCTATTCAGATTTTTGAATTAGTATTTAAATAATTCCATGCTTATACATTTATGGGTTTATAGGGTCATTATTATTAAGTGTGCTGAGTACAATGAAATATTTATTTGACTGTGTTAATCAGCATGCAACATCTTGCCACTCTGTACCTTACCTTGAAGTGCCTGTCTTCCTTACCTGAAAAATCTCCTTGTACTGACACTAGCTCTTCAAGATCTCTAAAAATCACTAAAAGTCAAAAATATTCACACAGGGAGAAAGGAAAACTGCAAAGAAAATCAAGCCCACAAAAACAAAACAAGCTTCCTTTAATAATTAAAGATTTATTCAGCTTTTTAAATATTTTCAAAAGAAAGCAAAAGTAAACATAAAAAACCTGGCAGGATCTAATCAATAACATTTTAAAATAAGCTTTTATATCGGGGAAAAGGATTCTCCTCCCTCCTTTCTACTCTTAAAGTTTTACTCTGGCTGTTGGCCTTCCTCTCTTTCTTTTGGGTGGAGGTTGAATTGGAATTTAGTTTAACTTGTTTGTATGTTTTTAATAAATTCAATTAATAAAATATCAGCGGTCAAATGCATGTAATTGGTGAGTACTATAGCGGGGTTAACTGTAATGTCATCTTTGGGTGGGATTGTGATTCTTATTTTTGTCTTTTTTAATATTCGTCATTCCTATTGTAGCAATGGTCATTCTCATAACAAATAAATTCATCCTCTCTGCAGCTTGTAAATATGCCTGTTTGAAAAAATGACTCTGTTTTCCTTTTGATTCACTGTTGGTAAAACTATTTCCCAGCACAACTTGTCATTATTTTCATTCCTTTGTGATGATATTATTATCTTTAATTGTTCTTTGTATAACTCATCTGGAAAAGGACATTGCTTGACAAAGCCTGGACAGTTCAAAATCAAAAGCTGAAATATTACTAAAAATATATGCTGCTTTTATACTTAAAAAACATAAATCAACAATGCACTGTACATTTTTTTTAAATTATTTATACAATTAGAGCATGGAGATCATGCTCTGACTGCCCTGCTAGTCTAGCTGCTAACTTCGGCTCTCTGTTGTGTGATTTCTCATTTGGATTACCAGTGACTATAAAATAACTTGTATGTACAGGAAGAGTTATTCTGATGTTTAATCTTGCATAGTACAACTAACTTTGCAGCATTCTATTTCTTGTTTTTGGTTGTCACATTCTGAAGCCTTGATTTATTTTCTTAATTTGCTATTTAAAAATATTACTTTGCCATGCTTCTGCCAGCTTGACTATGGTGTTGCATTGTCCAGAAAGACACTTCTCTTTATACCTAATTCTCAGTCAGGTGGCTCAATGAGTAGTGCTGCTGCCTTATGAATCCAGCATTCTTGTTTGGAATTCTGCTGTCTTTATGTATTTTTTTACAATGGTCTGAGCAAAATGTATAGGACTTACCACTCCAAATCAGCCAAGCTCAAGTTGCAAACATATGGTCATGCATAGGCCTAATTGTGGGACAAAGGCTTAAAAGTCAAAAATATTCACACAAGGAGAAAGGAAAACTGCAAAGAAACTCAAACCCACAAAAACAAAGCAAGTTCCCTTTAATAAGTAAAGATTTATTCAGCTTTTTAAATATTTTCAAAAGAAAGCAAAAGTAAGCATAAAAAAGAACAATTATGCATAATAACAAATAAAACCTGAATCAAACAATTCCATTAAATCTGAAAACCAGCTTCTTAAAAAGACAGCTACTGTAGTCCTTGAATGCAGGAATGCAAAAACAGAGCAATAGCAAAAACCAAAGAGTGGGAAATAACTCAATACCAACATGGCTGCTGTCTCTTAAATAGGCCTAAGGGCAGTCCTCCATCTGCAGCATTGGGTGGCCTCACTCCCTCTAGGCTCGACATACAGTATATAGGCAAGGGACACAATTTAAAGGACTCCATGCAACAAAGCTAACATTGTACATAAACACAAAATAATGAATGAACAAAATATTCATCAATACATTAAACATTAAAGGATGAAATCCTGGCTATTCCATTACAACTAATGATCATTTCCATGACTGTTGCTAACTAATTTTGTTATGACCCAAATGTGTACTGCTATGTTGAAGAGAGGGCAGTTTTAAGAAAAACAGAAAAAGAAAATGGGACGTTAGTTATGTTTGAAAACCAAAGAATCAGAATTACGTTGTTTCAAGACCAATAACAAAAACCTAAATCACAGTCAAAATCTGAAGCACAAAATTAATTTTATCAATGAGTCAAAAAAAAAAACCACACACACTATAGTTTTGAGTATCAGTCTACAATCTCAGATGACCAGGAAGTGTACAGCACCAACATTTATACTTTTGTGACGGTGTTGTCACATGCTGCTCACTTCCACTCATTTGTGCATAGCAACATTATAGTGACCAAGACAAAATGGTGGTGCCAAAAAGTAGGATGCCAGACATTGCACACTGCTATCTTTTATAACATTGTATGTGTGTGTGTATGTGATGATGAAGCATACCATATACCCAAGATGTCACACTCCATGTCCTTGTGACTGGTGCCATTGCTGCCAACAACATGGTTCTATCCTGGAAAATATTTCAGAAAATTCTGACATCTAACAGGAGAACCTGATTCCAAAATGATTCCATGGTGATGTCATCAAAACAATAAATCACAAAATAAAAAAAATATAAATGATACACAATAACAAAAATTGATTTTATGTAATCTCATGACAAGAGCAACACATAAAAATAAATAATAAGATAAAAAAACACTGTACATACTCAGAAGGACACTGAAGCTAATACAGTTTAAATGTGCATTCTGGGGGGTATAGAACAAACCTACCTGTGTCTATTCTTCAGGCAACCTTTGGACAAGTCTTGTGCTCTTTTTTAAATCTCCCAAAGTGGAGTAACACTTTGGGAAGACAAGCTTATTGCTGGGCATTTGGCACCCATTTATTTAGATTCATTAAGGCTTTTTATGCAGAGTCACTTCTGCTTGTTATCCCTCACTTTGGAGAGGTTTCCCTTGGAATGGCTGAGCAGGCACGTAAATCCAATCCGATGTGCCCTTGAAGGGTGAAAGGGCTTTATGAGGATGTGGACTAGGCCGTATGTAAATTGTTTGTTGCAACCTTTCTTCCACCACCAATGAGAGTGATCAAAAATCTCATAAAGGTGTTCTAAGATGAAAACAGAAATAATTCATTTCATAAAATTTGTGCTGTATATGACAACAAAGAAACCTTTCACTTCCATCAGTCTCAGCAATGACTACTTTATCTATACCATCTGAAAATAACGTAACACTACAGTGTTTTAGTGTAAATATCTGGAAAACATGAGTGACCACAAGGCACTGAACTTTAAAACATTAAAAAATGGGCCAGAAAGCAGTGTGGCACTGTTGTATCTGGAGCAAGAGCACAAGGTTGTGTGTGTAGTAAGTTGGGCTCCTTTTTCTCTGATTTCTTTTTTTCTTAGTATTTTAAACCTCGGATTTACTGGTTAAATCCTCACCCATTATGTGATCTACAGCAAGTTTCTTTATCTTACAATGTGCTTAATATTTATAAATAAATATATATAAAATGTAGGTTCAGATTTAGGCAGGCAGGGTGGCCTAGTTGTTAGGAACTTTAAAAAAAAACTCGATTTATGAGATTAAGGGTAAACAAAATATATCCTTTTCTTGTAAATCGCCTTAGGCAATGGTAAAATTTTGCATGATACTGTGTCCCAATCAGAAAGTAGCACAACTAGGAATGTTTTGTACAAAATGTGATGGTGCCTTATCTGTGTGAACAACAGACTTTGACCATCCAAGTTTGTAATTTGAGTAGAGCCCTGAGGGAAGCTGAGGCATTTGCTGAAGATCTTCTCAGGACCTTGATTTTTTTTTTTTGCATTTAATGTCTTTCTTCTGACTTACACTTACCTTTACATTTATTTTCTTAGCAGATGTTTTTATCCAAAGCGACTCACAAAAGAGGTCAACATATTCGAGTAAACTTCAGTCTGGGCAACTGTTTCGGAACAAGTGTTACATGACAAGGTTACAAAAATGATCATTACAAGTTTAGATCTCAGAGCAAAATACAAGCAAGTTAATGTTCTTAGGTTACAAATCTAATAGCTAATAGTAATTAGACGGAAATTCATCTAACAAGAGAGTCTTCAATCGCTTCTTAAACAAATTGAGGGATTCAGGATTTTCCAATGGAGGTGGGCAGCTCATTTCACTAGCCAGAAGCTACACATGAAAAAGAGTCAGGACTGAAATTTGATACCACACAGAGGTGGAATCACCAGATGCAGTACACTACAACAACAACAACAACATTTATTTATACAGCACATTTTCATACAAATAATGCAGCTCAAAGTGCTTAGCAGGGCTGGGTGGTTGAGAAGGAGCATACTTCTGGATATACCAGTTAGTGTAGCACGTTGACACAGCTGGTGGTGTTTCCAAATTATATTGCTTTCCTTTGGGTTCTGCCACAATTCAGGTGCATCCAGCCAGGCAGATTTTCATGTCTAAATTGAACTGATGTTAAGAGAATATTTGGTTACGTTTTTATGTAGCCTTCTTTGAACCTGATGCTCCTGAGTTTGAGTACAGCTTTCCAGGATAAACAGACTAGAAAATGGATGAACACAACACTTAAAATGAGTAGTTAGGATTCAAATCCAATTTTCACAGCATTTTATAGTCTTCAGATTTCCTAATGTGATTGTCTAGTCTTCCACCCAACGTTTCCCTTACCCATGTTGCTTAATTAATATCTCAAAGCAAAAATGATGACTTTATTGTCGTTAGAGGCCCACTGTTGCCAAAGTTGCTAACATGTTAAAGTAGATACCTCATACACTATTATCTCCAATTGTTTTGCCCATTTCCATAGTTTCTGTACTTCTTATTTTTTTGTTTCCTTCATTTTTTTGTCCTTGACTGTTTGCTTTTTTTTCTGCACCCTTATCTGAAGTTATTTCCTGCCTTGCACCTGAAATTTACAGGTTCCAAATCCCCTCCAGCCTTTTAAAAATGTATGCACATTTGTGCTGCTTTCTCTTGTCTTTGTTTTTTCCTTCAATCCATTTTTTTCATTTTCTTTACTTAAGTCTGGCTATATCCTCTTTATTTCCACTTTTCTTGTTTTGCCAATATGTATTCTGACCATTTGTTTGTTTGATAGTGTCTCTGTGTCATCCTGCTGCACATATTATGTTAACAGATCTTCCTTTAAATAGAACTGCTTGTGAGGCGTGTTTTACCATTCTGTGTGTTGTGCCCACTTAAACTCAGTGGCTGAACTGATGGGAATGAGGATGTAAGCTGAAGGGGTTGGAAACCCACTAAGAGGGATGACAGTGATAAGAATATAGAGTGGGTAAATTGTAGGCCAGGTAGACTTGGTGTAAGATGACATCAGACTGCAGAGACATGACAACCATTGGAATATAGTATGGGTAAACCAAAGCGGATGAAGAGTCTGCATGACATAATGTCAGAGATTCTACAGTGATTAGAATGTTAGTGTGGATAACCCAAAAGACATTCAGCCCCTGCGTGAGTTTATGTCAGAGACATGACAACACCCAGAATGTAAAGTGGGAAAAACAAAGTGGGGGAAACCTGGTGTAATCTGACAACAGATTACAGGCGTGATGATATGAAGTTCTGTTTTACATAGTATTGGAACCGTTACTTTTAGGGCAATAATAATGCTATTAAGAGTTTACTGTGCAATTTCATAAGTATCTGGGACTCTTTTAAGCAATCTGGATGAAAGACAAAGCAAACAGAAAAAGCCTTTAGGATATAAATTTACAGGCACCGAAAGGGACATTTTGACTATTATTAGATACACTAAAGTAGGATGGGTTTTGAACAGCGTGCTGTTTTTATCAACATGATCTGATGAGGTGCCCTGATCAGGAGCAGAGGTCACCCTGCACCCTCTTACTGGGGGACTGATTAGTCATGCTGGAATTTCCCAGGTTATTGATTTCCTTTTGGTTTAAAAGTGAGCCTTTGGCCACAGTGGCAAGAGGAGTGTAATGACAGAGCATTATTAAGACCCAAGCAGTTCAACAGTGGTTTTACGTTAGAAAAGAAAAAAAAAAGATTTATTGAGTGCCCTCAGGTTGTCACTTAATCAAGGCTTGGTGTAGGGGGAGTATACTATGCTTCTTGGATCACAGACACACACGTGGCTTTTGTCATACTCCTGCACTGGCTTAACCACTTAGGGATGCCTGGGTGGAGGTAAATGAGACTGAATGCTTGCCAAGAAAACGCCAGCTGCGGCCTGCTGGGTAAACAA
This sequence comes from Polypterus bichir lapradei, assembly GCA_026402145.1. Lineage (NCBI taxonomy): Eukaryota > Metazoa > Chordata > Cladistia > Polypteriformes > Polypteridae > Polypterus > Polypterus bichir. The sequence continues at coordinate 73,613,222 of JANRMT010062856.1, forward strand.
AATGGTCTGATCAGCTGGTCAGATCACACGATGCTCTGCAAAGCTATATATTTCCTTCAGTCCAGTTCAGATAAGCAAGGCAACTATTTGTAAATAAATCACATAGACAATAAATAAATTATTTAAAAATGTAATCAGATCATTTAAATTCATTTCCAGTGCTTGTTACTGCAGGCCACGGTTTCATCTTTTACTTGTGTGCCTTTGGTGCATCCTGGTTTATTTCCTTTTGCCATACTGTCTGTTAAATGTGGTGATAGCATATCTTGTTTCTTCAGTATAGAGCAAACTATTTGAAATAGAAATCAAAAAAGGAACAGACAGAATACAGAGTAGACCCTTGTCAAAGAAGTGTGTCCCAGCTGTGAGAGGTAGGATTAGTGTTTTCCTAACAAACCTCCGCTGGTCCTGCTTTTCACACAGTGTAGTGTCACCATAGTAACGCTCATTACCTGGCTTTGGGGAAAGCTGAAGATTGGTATTGTAGCCTTCTGCTCAGAAGAGCCTTTTTCGGACATCCATAAGTGCCTATACACACACCATCTCTTGCTGTTTCCTTATCTATTGGTTTTTTTGCTCCTTTGTCATCAACTCTCATGGCACTCTCCATGTAAGGTAAAGACATGGGCAATGTGGTAATTGCTGGCTCCTGCATCAAACTGCTTATACATAAAATATCCATGTAGATTTTTTGAGATTTCTACTTTTGGAAGGACATTGAAATATGTTATCAGTTGTAGAACTATCCCTTTTGTAAGGCCCTATGTCTGTTTGTTTGTTGTTCTGACATCTTGATTAAGTAATGGGGATTTCTTTCTGCATTTATATTGTCATCATAGTATTATTTTTATTTGTAAAAAGAATGGAACTGCTTACAAATGGGAGAGTGATCAAGTGATTAACATGCTGGATTTTAAACCACAAGTTTGTCTCTGCAGTCCACACCATTAGATCTCTGTATGACTGTAAAGAATTTATTATTATCTCCCAAAAGTAGCAAAACTGCAATTATTATATAAAGATCATTTTGGATATTAGCAGTTACTTATAAATGATATTTAGTCATTTTAATAATGTCCAAATAATTCAGATGAAAGGTTGAGAGTGAAGAGACCTGTAAATTCCTAATATGAGATACTCAAATTTTATTATGTTGCTATTCTCTAAATAAACTTTGTAGTAAGCAAATATTTTATTGAGCTGGAGGTAGGCGAGGGACTGGAATTAGGGTGATAATTATTTTAGAGCCTATGTGTTGATCCTTACGGTTCATTCAGGGAACTTCTGCATTATATTGGTAACTAGCAAAATACCCGCGCTTCGCAGCGGAGAAGTAGTGTGTTAAAGAAGTAATGAAAAAGAAAAGGAAACATTTTGAAAATAAAGTAACATGATTGTCAATGTAATTGTTTTGTCACTGTTATGAGTGTTGCTGTCATACATATATATATATATATATATACACACACACACATATAAACATATACAGTACAGGCCAAAAGTTTGGACACACCTCCTCATTCAATGTGTTTTCTTTATTTTCATGACCATTTACAGCACTCCATCACTAACCTTCTTGGTCAAATAGCCCTTACACAGCCTGGAGGTGTGTTTGGGG
>JANRMT010062856.1:73615239-73669249 GCA_026402145.1 Polypterus bichir lapradei
TTCATTCATAGTTTTGATGCCTTCAGTCATGAAAATAAAGAAAACACTTTGAATAAGGAGGTGTGTCCAAACTTTTGGCCTGTACTGTATATATATATACTTATACATACATATCTACATATATACATATACACATACAGTATATATATTGTCGCATGCAGCTGGGGGTGGAGCCCAGCCGGGACACCCAGGAGGACCGGAGGAGGGCTTGCGCCTCCTCCAGACCACAAGGGGGCGACCGCCATGGTTGTGTTGTGGGCCACGGGTAGAGGGCTTGGAAGCCTAACCCTGTAGGGGCCTGTGGCCACCGCCAGGCAGCGCCCCGGTGCCTGAAGAACCCCGGCCCTCAGCACTTCCGCCACACCAGGAAGTGCTGGGGGGAAGAGGACTGGGGACACCCGGAGGGCTTCCGGGTGCACAGCCGGCACTTCCGCCACAAGGGGGTGTGTCCGCGGGGGATTGCCGGGAAAGCAGCTGGAGCCCATCCGGATTGCTATATAAGGGGCCGCCTCCCTTCATTCATCAGCAAGAGTCGGCTGGAAGAGGACGGAGCTCGGAGAGAAGAGTGGAGGCGGCCAGAAGGAAGGCATCAGTGACTGTGAGTCCTGGTCTTTGGGGGATCGGTGCTGGAGGCACTGGGTGTGCACTAAAAATCCTGTAAATATTCATGTAAATAAATGAGTGTGTTGGGTGAGCAAACGTTGTCCGTCTGTCTGTGTCCGGGTCCAGTTCCACAATATATATACACATACATCCACATATATACATATACAGTATATCTATATATACATATCTACATATATACACACATACATATACACACATATATATATACCCTTTGGGGTGCGAGCAACTGTTGGTGGGGGTGCCAGAATCCATCGAGGAAGAAAAATGAAAAACATTATTTGTACAAAATCTTAATTTATCTATCCATTCCTAAATAATTAAATGGGTGTTGTACTGTGTTAGCCATTATGGATGCAATGAGAACGCAAGCAAAATGACACCTTTTATTGGCTAACTTAAAACATTACAATAGACAAGGTTTCAATGGCAGCTCATGCCCCTTCTTCAGGCAAAATGTAATCCAAAGGCAGACCTTTTGAAAATTATATTTTAAAGCTTATTTTTCTGCCTTGGAGATCTCTTGGCACCCACACAACAGATCTTTAGCTCCTTCTAAAGTATGCCAGTGAAACACTAATTTGGTTTAGAACCTGGAATGAAAGCTGCAGCCCAGTTTTTGAGTGCTTATGTGAAAAATCATTATTCAGTTATACATTTCCTGGATCCGCAATTCAGTTTTGCAAGAGCTGGGAACTATCCCACCAGCATCTTCTCAAGATACATACCAGTCCATTGCCAGGCAAGCTTATGTACACACATACTTACTAACAGTAGGCCAATTAAGGGCTGCCAGTTATCCGAACCCAAACGTCTTTAGAATGTGAGAAGAAAGGGGAACATGCAAAGTTCACACAAACAGTGATCAGAGAGAGGATTTAATACCAATTTGTTGGATCTTTGAGACATTAGCAATAACCATTTTGTGTAGATATATTGCAGCAGATGTTGAGCAAAACAGACTGAAAAACAATTGAAGGTCTTTGTGGAAGATGCAGGTGTGCAGGAAGCTCTGTTTCTTTTAACCAAACTGAAAAAGTCTGTTAGCTTCAGTTAGCAATTAACTGGTGCAGAGTAAAGATGGAGTGTGTTTTTAAAAGGGTCACTAACAGAGCACTGTTTGCACTCCAAGGACTTGGGCGCTGCTAAGTCCTCAAAGGAAGGCATCTGGCATTTCACTAAAATAGAGAAAATGAGAAAGGAAATCCATCCATTTTCCAACCTGTTGAATCCATACACAGGGGTCTGCTGGAGCCAATTCCAGGGCAGAGTGCCAACCTACCACAGGACACACTTGGGCCAATTTAGAAATGCCAATCCACCTAACCTGCATGTTTTTGGACTGTGCAAGGAAACCCACACAGACACAGGAGGAACATACAAACTCCACACAGGGAAGCAAACCCAGGTCTCCTAACTGCAAGGCAGCAGCACTACCACTGCGCCACTGTGCCACCAAGCAAAGAAATGGATTAAAGTAATCTTGAGATAAGTTTTAACTCCAATTTAGAGCCTTAGAATGAAATGTATGTGTTAATATCAAAATAGCCTGAGGTATGCAGATTGTGTAACCTCTCCACTCTCCAATCAGACATATTTTTATGTGACATTGTGAACTCAGAATTAAAAGAAAACTGCATATAACAGTTTTGTGAGGTAGTGGTTTGTAGCCATAGTAACATGTTTAGCTGTTAGGCCTAGAAGTCAGGAGGCTGTTGTTTTATCGTAATATTTTATGGTGTTGGATTTTCTAGTGCTTAGACAAAATGGGATTAGAGAAATTCAGGTGCAATGGCATATGGTTTTTAAGGCAAAGTAATATTTGCTTTACAAGTTAGCTTAAGAAGAGCATCCAATCGGGAACTGATTGCACAAGTAAAACATTATTGAACAGCATTCTCTAATGATGTGTGTGTTATTTATACACTCTTATTGGGTGCAGGAAATTCTTCATTGTAGAGGAGAACCAAAAGAAATGAGCACATCATAGTGGTTATTGACCAGTCTGGCAAAAGTTTATGACTGTCCAGCTAAAACTGAGTTACTTTTGTTGGGTGAATATGTGGGAAGAAGTGACCCAAGCAAGAAAAAAAATGATAACAGATCAAATATTATCGACAAGCGGTCAGCTTTCTTGCAGCCACATCAGGTGGACCTGGTCATTCCAATCTTGCGCCTTGATGATGTTTGTGCATATTCTTTCTGTGCCTCACACATTCCAAAAGCGGTGTAAAAGTGGACTCTACAACAGACTGGTACCATGCTCTGGGCTGTTTTCTGCATGTTTCTAGTGTCACAGTCTCAGAAGTACCCTTAGTGACCCACAGGTTAAATATACACCAACAGACATTGACTTGATGTGAATGAGTGTGACAGCTGTCTCAGTGGTGTGTAAATCCCAAACATGCAATGCCCCCCTAACAGTGTATCCCTTCTTCAATTGTGCAACCAATCTTTACACCTACTGTAGGAAATATACTAAAGTTGGGCTTTGCACTTAGAATCTTATGACTGCTTTTGGTAAAAGTGCCAGCTAATTAAATAGAATTTGCAACAATCCTTAAACCCACTCAATTCTTTTTAATGTTGTGTGGACAGAGGCATTGGTCAGTGCTGGTGTCAAATCTTCTATATTCAAATTCAAGTTCAAGGTCAAGTTTAAGTGTATTGTCACATGCCTAGAGTACAGTAAAATTCTTACTTGCATGTCGAACCAACATGTTACACATCACTTCATCACAGCATTCTATGTCCACGTTTAACATTCTGTCCATGGGTCCAAGTGGGTTAATATCCCAAATAGCAAAAACATCATAAATTGAACTGAGGTGACTGAATTGGAGTGGATACTTAAGTGTTAGACTGATGTGTTATCCTGGGTTGATTGCTGCCTTACATCCAGTTCTTCCAGGACAGGCACTGGATCCCCATGACACTGAACTAGATAATAGATGTACGGACATAAAATCTCTTACTGGACTAAACTTCCAAAAGATCAACCAATGCTTTTACTAAAGCGTTGCTTTTGCTCGGACTATTCACAATCCCAGCATTTGAAAACAAAGGTGTAGTATTCCAAAATAAAAGATAACCTTATGAGAAAACATAATAGACGTTCATTTAGATGAAATCAATTCTGTTATGTCAGAAATAAAACAGCTCACCCATGTTGCTTTTATAGCTAAAGTAAAAGCAAAGCAGGTGTCCATTTTCCAGTCCCAAATTGTAAGCATCAACCTCTTGGAACATCAATGGGAATGGCGCCTCCAAGGGGCTTGGCCACAGCTGCCATACAAAAAATACTCGCCACTCTGTTGGCCGTTACAGTTTGCACCCTTTAAAAAGTGTGTTAAATTGACTGACACAGTCAAAATTTCAAGAGTTTCCTTTTCATTCACATCCTTCCCTCACTAATTGTTTCACAGTGCTGTGAGAAGGGTTGCCAGATATACAGATTTTCCACCAAGTTAGGCTTGTTTTAAAACTGTTGCACAGGTAAAAATTCCAATATGATGAAGGTCTTTTTTGGGCTACTTTGTAAGCACATCATCAAACCACAACTGGCACCTCATGGGGACATCTCCCTGTTCTTCATTGCTATCTACATATAACATTGCTCTAGAAAGACCAAGGGGGAAACCCTTTGTTGGTATAGGCTATAAATACATCATTACACTTAAAACTCCACAGTTGAATCTCCCCTAGATCCTGTTCTTCAGTTTAATATTGTAGGGAATGTACGTCAGTCATTGGGCTCACATCTGGCGTGTTTTAAGAAACCCTGGCTGTGAGTTCTTGTGCTAAAATACTGGATGGGTTTTCTGTGAGGGTATTTATGCTGAAGTGATTTTATTTGAAAGGTGGCTGCTTATGAAACTATAGTAATTACAGCCCCAGAAGAGATATAGAAATTAATGTAATGCTAATTTAACCAACTAGCTAACTTTAGCTAGTTTGTTAGTGTAATGGGCAAGCTAAATTTAAGTTTAGCAGCATGGCATACAGAAAATTACATGCTGTCTGTAGCATGGAGTATGAGTGTTTGTGTGTGCAAGTGAGAGTTTCTGAATGGGTGACTTCTTGACTGACAGGGTGATGTACAAAGAATATAAATATGTGTATATTAAAGTATGACTGTATGTTTGTAAACTCCCATTCTTGCAGGGAGAAGTCTGCTGTTGCGAGACCTAGGCAGCACGGTATCCATACAGAGTGAAAGCACAGGTGTACTGTATTTATGAATCAATTTGACTTAAACAACAACAGTACACTGTAATGAAGATATTTTCTTTAAAATGAATTAGTATTTTGGGATAGATGTTACTTGCAGTTATGTATTGACAACTATCAAATGGATTTTTTCCTGTTATTTTTGACTAGCAGGGAGAAGTACAAAAACATACATTTGTGTATACTAAAGTTTATATATTAATTGGCTCCAGTTATTCTTGTTTAAATGTTTGATGTGTTTTTTCCTGTGATTTGTTTACTGTGGAATAAATTGAAAATTAAATCTGATTTGTGGTACATTTTAATTGCACCAAACCATTAACATTTTGCAATTCATAATTTACTCTTAATTACATATAGGATACATTTCCCTATCCATAACAGATTATAATTTATAAGTATAATATTATTCAGGAGTAGGCTACTGCAGATGATTCCTTCAAATTGGAATTTGGTAAGTTGGTATTTAATGATCTAATGTATGCACTGTTTATTATAATGCTATTACATAATCTTACTTTTATATTAACAAGTGTTATATCTTGTACTTTAAAAATGTTGTTGACTTTAAGTGTGCATCCCATAATATTTACTAGCCCAATCTGGCAACCACACTGAAAATCTTCTGGAGGTGCCCCTGGCCAGTGAGCAGCATTAGTACCATGTAGTTTGGAATTAGTGCCTCATCTGGCAGTTTATCTTTGAATTACTGTTAGAAAAGTAGCACTTTGTGAAGAGAGTGTTGTGTAATTTAGCACAGAATAACTGCCCCCCCAGTGGGACATAGGTTCTTGTACTAAAAGGTGTGAGGTACAACCAGACTAAACTGTGTTCACAGTGCATGCAGTGGTTTCACCAAGCTGCTCTGTCTTTAGCTCAGGCCTGGCCTCCCTGCAGCCTGTCAGAAGTAGCATGTCTCCTGCACCTGCTGATAATGATGTCTTATCTGTAATGAAGTTTGGCAGCTGGAATGCATGAGCCTTTATTGATCTGTTGATTTACTTTGAACATGTCACATGAGCACTGTCCTTTTAATGAGCATCATTACTGCCAACATGACATTATTTCAATGAATAAAGTGACTCTGGGAACTGATGAAAGAAATAATTTTAAAAAATCCTGTTTCCATGATTGTAGCTATCAACATTCTTTGTTACAGTATGTAGCAACATCTTTCTGTTATAATTCTTCCAGGAATCTATCATATTATTGCTCATGTGCTAATCCTGTGTACATTTTCATGGATTCTGTTGAACACATCAATCCAATATTGTCCTAAGTAGTATAATAATGAGCTATTTAATGAGGGTAGGTTTCTATGCTGTTTCAGAAGAATGATATGTAAATGTTTATGAATCAAAATCCTGTTATGTACATGAGCCTCAGTCCCACACCTCAAAGTGCTAGAACAACATGCATGCTAGAGATGCAGAGATCTGCTGCGTTTGTGATCATTAAAATACACCCCACTGTGCTTCTGAAAGAAAGAGTGGTTTTGTGATTAATCAGCTAATTCTCAAGGGGATTCCATTAGTCAGAAATTCTCTAATTTAGCTTTGCTGTGAAGAGCAACAGTTGTAAAAGGAGCTCTCTGACAGGATTTGTAAGAAATGGCTTTTTTCATTCTCCTATGCACCAAGTAGTGTGTGTTGTTTCCTGTCCAGTGTGTGGTTTTTATTGACAGGATATCAAGACTCGGCTGTGTCGAAGAGAGTGTCCGGTAGAGACACATGCAAAGCTGGTGAGCTTGTACATGGTTTTCTTGTCACTGTAATCATTGTAGTTCAATGACAGAGACACTGAAATTGAGACCTGCTGGTTCAGTTTCATTAACTTCTGAGCAGGTCACCTCACAGGCCTGAGCTGTAAGATATATCTCAAATAATGTACTACAGCCCTGTATTTGTAAACTGTGCTGGGATGACACTCACTACAGAAAAGCACTACAGAAAACAATGCATTTTGAAGTATGTTCTGTAATTTGTTTCTAAGCAAAGAAAACAGTTTTCAAGCATTTCTGCAAATATGTAGGAACCTATTTCTTTCTACAGATCTTTTACTTTGCTGGTTTGAAAAATGCTTATATTTCTACCTTGAGTTTTCAATAGATTTGTATATTTAGGAGTCTTTGATTGTCATTTGACCATTTTTGCCATGATATGTATGTAAGTCTGTCTGTCTTTGTATGAGTGTGTCTGATTGATTGTTGCTTACTTAATTCTTGAAAGGATCAATTGATCACAATTAAATCTAAACTCTTACTACAGTCATAAAACACTAGGACCATAATGACTTTGAACTTCCAGTTCAAAAAGTACAATTTTTATTTACCGGAAATTACTATAAAAGTTCTCTTTTTGAAAAAAATGTTTATAATAAACAGTTTAGAAAATCTAAAAAAAATCACATTTTTTTCAAAGCATTTCTGGTGTTGGTAAATGATGGTAGTCTCTTGTCATTTTTATCTTAGAAAGCTTTTTCCCTTTATTGCAATTTGCTCTGTTTATATCTTCACTATCTGTAAAGTTTTTAAAAATTATTTACTCACTTTTAAACAATAGCAATAATATATCCCAGAAGCAATGGAAATAGTACAAAATAGGAGATTAGTTCATTTTAGGTCTAATTCACTCACATACAGTGCTCAGACACACACAAACATTCCAAACTACCTATTTCTGAAGTGCCTGTGGGAGAACCCTCACAACAAATGACATCCCACTTTAAAACTGAACCAAATTCCAAATTCTATAAAGTGGCTATGCTATTCACTGTGCCACAAGGCAATCCATGTCAATGGAAATCAATATTTATGTTGCTTTTTTTGACCCATGACTCAGATCTGAATAAAAATGTTAGAAAATGGATGGATGAAACTTTTGGGGAGAAAATATATCCATTTATATTGTGAAATATATTGTTAAGAGTCAGGGTGCAAACAGTTTAATGACGTGCTTATGGTTGCAACAGGAACACAATATACACATAATTCTAGTATTACTTGAAAAGCCGTTTAGTATATTCCACTTCTGCTGCATTTTACTATTAATATCTATTTAATTTCTTAGTAAGGCACATGAATTGTTGGTCATCCTAATATAGCATGGAAACCATTTTGCATGGAGCTCTCTAACCATCCCAAGACACAATTAGCAATTATAGAAAATGGCCTCTTTCATATGGTTTTCTTAAATTGGAATACTAATTGCTTTGTTGAGGTTTATCAGCCATTTTCATTTGATAACTAGTGACAATTTATTTATTTGTCCATTAAATTTTAAAGTCAGTTTAACCTGTTGGTGTATTGTAGAAATAAGAGGTCATCCTGTCATTAATGGGCAGAGGGCAGTAGTGTATGTAGATTGGGATGCTAACCCATTGAAATGTCAAAACATACATTAAGTACACACAGACTGTAGCAGTTCTGTGTCACCAACTAACTTTATCAAATGTTGAGACTAAAGTCACCCAGAGAAAAACTGTATGCCATTTAAAAAAAATAACTCTACACAGAAAGCATCATTACTGTTAGTTAAATCAGGGACTTAAATCACTGTGCTTGTTCTGTAATAGCTTAAAAGCAATGTAAACTAATATTACTCATTTTGTCTAACCTGAAATCAAATGTTCAGGTATCGTATTCCAAACGTTTCCATATTTTGACACTACACATATACATAAATATATGTACAGTTAGGTCCATAAATATTTGGACAGAGACAACTTTTTTCTAATTTTGGTTCTGTACATCACCACAATGAATTTTAAATGAAACAACTCAGATGTAGTTGAAGTGCAGACTTTCAGCTTTAATTCATTGGGATGAACAAAAAGATTGCATAAAAATGTGAGGCAACTAAAGCATTTTTTAACACAATCCCTTCATTTCAGGGGCTCAAAAGTAACTGGACAAATTAAATAACTGGAAATACAATGTTCATTTCCTATACTTGGTTGAAAACCCTTTGCTGGCAATGACAGCGTGAAGTCTTGAACTCATGGACATCACCAGATGCTGGGTTTCCTCCTTTTTAATGCTCTGCCAGGCCTTTACTGCAGCGGCTTTCAGTTGCTGTTTGTTTGTGGGCCTTTCTGTCTGACGTTTAGTCTTCAACAAGTGAAATGCATGCTCAGTTGGATTAAGATCAGGTGACTGACTTGGCCATTCAAGAGTTTTCCACTTCTTTGCTTTAATAAACTCCTGGGTTGCTTTGGCTGTATGTTTTGGGTCATTGTCCATCTGTATCATGAAACGCCGCCCAATCAATTTGACTGCATTTAGCTGGATTTGAGCAGACAGTATGTCTCTGAACACCTCAGAATTAATTCGGCTGCTCCTGTCCTGTGTCACATCATCAATAAACACTAGTGTCCCAGTGCCACTGGCAGCCATGCATGCCCAAGCCATCACACTGCCTCCACCGTGTTTTACAGATGATGTGGTATGCTTTGGATAATGAGCTGTTCCACGCCTTCTCCATACTTTTTTCTTGCCATCGTTCTGGTAGAGGTTGATCTTGGTTTAATCTCTCCACAGAATGTTTTTCCATAATTGTGCTGGCTTTTTTAGATGTTCTTTAGCAAAGTCCAATCTAGCCTTTCTATTCTTGAGGCTTATGAGTGGCAGGCACCTTGCAGTGCACCCTCTGTATTTACTTTCATGCATTCTTCTCTTTATGGTAGACTTGAATATCGATACGCCTACCCCCTGGAGAGTGTTGTTCACTTGGTTGGCTGTTGTGAAGGAGTTTCTCTTCACCATGGAAATGATTTTGCCATCATCCACCACTGTTGTCTCCCATGGACATCCAGGTCTTTTTGCATTGCTGAGTTCACCAGTGCTTGCTTTCTTTCTCAAGATGTACGAAACTGTAGATTTTGCCACTCATAATATTGTAGCAATTTCTCGGGTGGGTTTTTTCTGTTTTCCCAGCTTAAGGATGGCTTCTTTCACCTGCATGGAGAGCTCCTTTGACCACATATTGTCTGTTCACAGCAAAATCTTCCACATGCAAGCACCACACCTCAAATCAACTCCAGGCCTTTTATCTGCTTAATTGATAATGACATAAGGATGGACTTGCCCACACCTGCCCATGAAATAGCTTTTGAGTCAATTGTCCAATTACTTTTGAGCCCCTGAAATGAAGGGATTGTGTTACAAAAATGCTTTAGTTGCCTCACATTTTTATTCAGTCGTTTTGTTCAACCCACTAAATTAAAGCTGAAAGTCTGCACTTCAACTGCATCTGAGTTGTTGTACAGAACCAAAATTAGAAAAAAGTTGTCTCTGTCCAAATATTTATGGACCTAATTGTATATAGTTATTCTATGCCATTTATATATTTTTTCTTGTCTTGTATTGGATTTAAGGATAAAAAAATGAAGAAATCATGGTACATACAAAAAGATAACTTTTTGTTAATATCCGAGGGAGAACTGACATTAAAATTTAGATACCAGCTACATTTTTGGAAGTACCAATTTCATGTTTAAATTTGCTATATGTTTACATAGAGATTAATCACAGAAGTCATCAGAATTGCCTGGAAAATGTAATATTTTTGACATTGAATATTTTAAATAAGGGTATCACCATTAAAGAACATTTACAATGTAAAGCAGATTGATGCAAGGTGTTTTTAGTTTTCAAATCATAATAAAGATCATAGTACAACTGCAGCTTTTTCATTGCTGGGTATTGATTCCTGTCTTTTGGTTTTATAATTATTTTTTGATGTTTGGATGACCTGGCTTTTGAGCCTTGCTAGGCACTGTTTCCTGGATTGTCATTCATTTGGATTTGTTTGCTTCTAAAAGAAAAATAAATTCTTGTTTCTTCCGTTTGAGTTTGGTGGTAGGTAGGCTGATAGGTTCCTACCCCCTCAAACTGGATTAAGTTGATTTGATGGTGAGTTAATATTCTGTAGTGTTTTATACCAGATTTTTTTTTTACTGCAACAGAAAGCTTAATAATTTAAGCCTGCAGCCTTGTGGTTGACATCAACCCAGAGCAAACCTTTTAACCACATTTATTTCATAAGAACTAATAAGATCATAAGAACATAAGAAATTTGACAAACAAGAGGAGACTGTTCAGTCCATCAGGCTTGTTTGTTTAGCTAATAGCCAAGCTATTTCAAAATCTCATCCAGATACCTCTTAAAGGTTGTCAAGGTTCTTCTTTAATTCTGCGTCTTGGTAGTTTGTTTCAGGATGCCACTACTGTTACTGTGAAGAAGTCCTTCCTGGCTTCACTTCCCCTTAATTTTCACTGGAGTGCATGAGTATGTGATTCCCCAATAAGCTGAAAGAATTCTGCTGGATCTGCTTTATTGAGGCCTTTAAGAATTTTGAAGACCTTTTCAGAGGTTGCTTCCTGTAGGAGAGGTGTCCCCCATCTTGTATTTATATTTGAGGTTCCTTTTGCCTGTCTGTGTCACTTTCTACCTTTCTACATTGAATGTGGGTGGAAAGCAATGGTATTTAGACATGTTGAACTTAATAAACAATGTGAATTCATGCAACTTACCAGCTAAGGAATGAAGAACGCATCCTGAAAAGTGAATTCTGTTAATATTTTGTGACTGTTTTATTCCTTTACTAGTTGTGCTACCTGTCTAAGATGGGCTGAAATCTAGGTAATCAACACAGACCTAAGTATTAACGTTTGCAGTGCATTATGCAATGCATATGTCTCTGTTATATGCCATTTGGTATGGGATTCGTAAATGCAGTGTTCATTTTTGTGATACGCCATCTATTGGAATGGAAGAGACATAGCAACCAGATGGTCACACAGACAGGCACAGTCATTTATTTTTTTATTAATTTGGGTCTGTTTTTAGTTTAATTCAGAAATGTATGTAATCTCTTTGAAAAAAACGAGTTCTATAATAAAAGGATTTTTGATTAACAATTATATAATTCAGTTTAATTGAAAGCATCAGTCAAATGTGATCTTTGCAGAGTCAATGGAGGCTCTGATTGGGGCACTCGAGAGACTGAGCGAGGAGTCTGAGTGTTTGGACTTGCGAGTGTCCTGGATAAAAACCAAGATCTAGGCCTTTATTGACCTCTTGGGCAGAGCTATCAGCAGTGTGTCTGTCTGCGGAGAGAGTGTTGACCTTGTTGAGAGGTTTACTTACCTGGGCAGTGACATTCATGTCTCTGGTAACTCTTCCTATGAAGTCAGTAGACGGATTGGGAGAGCTTAGGGGGTTATGAGGTCACTGGAAAGGGGTGTGTGGCGCTTCTGATATCTATGCAGAAGGACAAAGGTCCAGGTCTTTAGAGTCTTGGTGCTTCCTGTCTTGCTATATGGTTGCGAGACATGGATGCTATCCAGTGACCTGAGACAAAGACTGGACTCCTTTAGTACTGTGTCTCTCCGTAAAATCCTTGGGTACCATTGGTTTGACTTTGTGTTGAATAAGCGGTTGCTCATGGAGTCCCAAATGAAGCACATTACCTGCATTGTGAGGGAGCGTCAGTTACGGCACTGCGGCCATGTAGCGCGTTTCCCTAAGAGTGATCCGACTCGCAAAATCCTCATTGTTGGGGACCCGAGTGGCTAGACCAGGCCATGGGGTCGCCCACGTAACACCTGGCTTCAGCAGATAGAGGGTCATTTCTAGAGGGTGGGACTGGACCGCGTGTCTGCCTGGGGGGTTGCAAACCGGGATTGTTGTGTAGTGGGTGCGGCAACGCACTGTACCAGTGCATGCTCCCCATATTGACTTGACTTGACTTGAGTCAAATGAGAAATTGATTTTAATTTAGACCTTATGGAATGGTATGAAACAAATTAAAAAAATAATGGAAAAAAGGTATTTGGCATTCATTGTTTAATCCAGATGTGGTGGGCTGGCGCCCTGCCCAGGGTTTGTTTCCTGCCTTGCACTCTGTGTTGGCTGGGATTGGCTCTAGCAGACACCCGTGACCCTGTAGTTAGGATATAACGGGTTGGATAATGGATGGATGGATGTTTAATCCAGTGTTTCCAGAAATTCAGCTTCAGCAAAGAATTTTCATTTTGGCGCCTTCATAATTTTTGCATTCTGTTCATTAATACAAACCTTTAGTATTCTTTACATTGCTTTCATTGTCTGTTTTGTGGTTATTTCTGTACTAGTGACCAAGTGACAGAAGCAAAACCTGTTTTGCTCAGGAAGTTGTGCAATATTTGAAAGAGTTACTCCTTCCAACAAACAACAGTACTGAAACTGTTTATGATTACAGGGATACTATTATACAATACATTTTTGTATTTTTTCACTTCATAATATTTTAGTGCTTATTCTTTGAACCCAAAACAGTGCAACATAAAACGAATCTATCTGTACGTAAAACATTGAATGCTATAATGTTTGTATTGTAGAGATAATGAATCAAAATAATGTTCTTTATTTTTCCAAGATGCCTTGCAATTTGATATTTTGTTCTTATCAAATTATTGTAATGCCTAGTTTTCAGAAAATTTCTATTTTTCTGTCTTCACTCATCTCTTACAGCAGGGTGTTTTGCTCATCACAGTATTTTTGTAGCCAGTATTCACCGTACTAATTTTCTTGATTTTTTTGTTTTTGCTCTTGGGTAGGCAATGTATCATTGTTTCAGTCAAATCTCTTGCAATTGCAATGCTGGTTTGATTTTCAGAACCTTAAAACATTTTTTAGCTTATTGTTAGGTAGTTTTGTTCTTTAACCTTGATATTATCTTTGATAATCATTTTACTTTTCGCTGCTGAGATTCTTTACAGTATTTTCAAAGATTATGTCCTTCTGAGTGGATATAAAAATAAAATCACTTTAGAGGTTTCCCTCTTACTTGTAATTCCATTTTATTTTATCTCACTCTGTTACTTTTGCTTTTTTCACTTTGATTTTCTTTTACCTTTTGAAGCTCATTTACTAATGATTAATTATTGACTAGTTGTATGGATATAGAACAATTTAGGTGAAATTGTTTTGCCCAATCTAATCATCATATTTCTCAAAACTTAGGATGCTAGCGTTTTTATAAAAGTTTTTCACATTTTGTAAGTGTGATTATGTAACTATGGTGTATTATTGCTTTTTAACATTAATGACAACATATAAGATAATTACATCATCCAGAAAATCAAGGTAAATTTGATAAAATTAAATTTAAAAGTTTTTATCAATGTATTTTTTCTTTAAGAAGTTTTGAATGTGTAATGGACTTTTCTTGGTTTTTCCATTGTATACTATAAAATTCTAAAACTGAATATTTTTTACTATTTCAAAATGTCTGTGTTCTGCAGAGAAGCCACTTCTAAATAATGCAATGTAACTGATTTCTACTAAAACTTTAATTAATTTGTACAAAATTTATGAAATGTAATCTTTTTTTATTTTAAATGGAAAATTTTGTAGGCTTTTCCTTTACGCTTGATAAACATCTAAAACTTCTGGAATTTTTTTCTTTAAGAAGTTTCTAATGCTCAATAACATTTTCTAGGCCATTTTTTAGAAATTCTGAAACTTCAATTATTTTTTTTCAAAGTAATAAAGATTTTATTGCATTTCTATTGTTTATTTTAAAACTTTCTTTCTACAAAGATATATAAATGTATTTTTCACAAAATGTTTGTTACATAATACAATTTCAAAACTTTTCTATTACACTTGGGAAACTTCTAAAACTTCAAGCTCTTTTCAGCCTAACAAAAGTTTATGGGAATTTTTACTATTTTTGTACTTTGTAAAGCTACTAAATATTCTGTTGTTTTTTTGCAAAGTTGTATATTCTTTGAGAAGTATTAATTTTAGAGCAGAACTTTTTCTAGCCTTTCTATTACTCTTTGCAAACTTGGAAAACTTTGTTTTGAAGTAAATCATAGAACTGTATTTTTGGAGATGCTTTCATTGTACAATAGAATTTTGCTCACTATTCCATTACACTGTACAACTACTAAAACTTCACATTCTTTTTTATAGCATTTTAGAAATTTCTCTTTTCTTTTGTTACCTAAAAGAAATTTCTAAGCTTATCTGTTGCACTCACAAAACATCTGAAGCAATGACAGCTTTGTAAAGTTTTAGAATTTCTTCTTTGAATATTTTCTGTTGAATAACAGAACTTTCTTTTTTTTTTGTTATCCTCTAGAAACCTTGACATTTTTCTTCTAATTTTTACATAGTTATAGAGGTTTCTTTTTTACCTTGAGAGAGTTGATCAAAACTTCATTTTACTTTAGGAGTCTATGTACTTAGTTTCACGTCTCAAACTCAACAGTTGCTTTACAAGTTAAATGTTGTGGCATAAAACAAAAAATGGCAGAGGAGACTCACAATTTGAATCATGGGAACATGGTGAATCTCTTACAGTGGCTGATAATATTGTAAACAGAAGAAGACCACAGTCAAAAGGAGACTTGGGGTCCCAAGGGATGCATTATTTAATAGAGAGGTCTGAAGGCCAAAAGAATTTACATATTTACATGTAATGTGCATATTATTGAATATCATCTAAGTGGCACATAAAGATAAGCTGAAGGCTGAAGAAGCTCCTACCTGGTCTGAAGCTGGTCAAACTGTGAACAATGATTTGTGGTTAGGGTGTGGTTTAAATACTGAGACAGCAGGAATGGGTGGGACTTACGATAGCATGTCAGTACTGTCATCAGTTGTCCTCTGCATTTTTCTTCTTCACATTAAGGATATAAGCTGAACATATGTTATTGGTGACCTTACACTCTTAGTATCCCACACATTATTTTTTTCCCCAAGCCCTTAAAACTCTCCCCATAGTGACTGGCTATGTACATTATATTTATTTATTTTTATATTTATATATATTCTGTATATACAGTATATACTGTATGTATATCCATCTGGTCCCATTCAAAGGAGTGACACTTTATAGGAGTGACATAACAAAGGAGTGACATAAATACCGTATTAAAGGAGTGACATTCACCTACCACAAACAACTGAAAGTACGTTTGCCAAAAAAATCGTTGTCGCCTCATGTACCACACACAACTGAAAGTATGGTCGCCAAAAAAATCGTTGTCACCTGACCTACCACTTGGGTGATTGGTTGGATTGTTGTCACTCCTTTGAAATTTATATCTGAGGTTTCACTCCTTTGTTATGTCACTCCTATGAACTGTCACTCCTTCGATACAGACCCATATCTATCCATTGTCCAACTCGCCATATCCCAACTACAGGGTCACGGGGGTCTGCTGGAGCCAATCCCAGCCAACACAGGGCGCAAGGCAGGAAACAAACCCTGAGCAGGTCGCCTGTATGTATATGTATGATGATTTTGTAGGTCTTGTAATATGATTATTGGAGTTGTTTTGTTGTGTCAGATGCAAAGTAAATGCTGGCACAGATTACACTTGGCCACTCCATCTATTGTGAGCATTTTTCTGGAATGTTTTTATTTATGTAGTTTTTTATTGGAATGTGTTTTTATTGAATAAAGTACCAGTTTACATTGAAGCTCATAGACTGAGGAGTCTCACAATTTTTTCTTGTGTATTTGTTTCACTTTAAGACTGTGGTAAATGATCAGATTTTAAAATGTATTTTTCATCCCTCTTGCAGCTAATATTTATTTTGATTGTGAATAACTATGTTTTTTTCTTATTAAGTGATATCTTTCTGATTGGGTTTTGTAATGTTGTTTGTCTCTTGGAAAGAGTTTATTATTAATTCCCTTATTATAAAGTTTATTTCCTGCCTCACCATTCTGAGTCTCAGTCACTGATGCTTCTCGCACTTGTAGGTAGAGTAGCCCTATGTGGCACGATGTGTATACATGATTGGACTTGATTGATTTCATTACAAACTAAAGACTAAACATTTGGTTTGTTTCTCAGTCTTCTTGTATTCTGAATCCTTGTGTGCGCCTTTTTTGTCTATGACTTTTTTTCCCTTTTTTGGGAAAAGATTTTCTGTTATTCTAATTTCTCTGGTTACCATCCTCCTTCCCTCCATGACTTTCATTCATTCCCTGATCCTGCTACTGTCTCTTCTTTTTCACTGTCAACTTTAAATCAGTACAAAGACTCCCAAGAATTTCAGTCAGTCTGTTTGTATAAACCGTATTAAAGAACAAAAAACATCCTAGGACATCATGAAGTGATGTCAATTTGGTCCTATTTTTAGAGATAATATAAGCTATGTGTAAAGTCTCTTGGGAAATACTATGAAGCATCTCACTGCTTAAGAGTCTTCATCAGTTCCCTTACTGGTTAAGATGAATCAGAAGTGAAATTGTTTGTCAAGAAGGAGTATAAAGGAAATGTCAAGCACTATTCTTTTTGTTATTAAATTTATTGAAAGATGCATGTTGTGTAGAAAGAAGAATTTATCACTTTTAGCCTAAGCAAATTTATACTATTTTTTGTCAACAGTATGGTCATAATGAATTGTGGTTATTTGTGTTGAAATCAGTAAAATGTACAAGTCAGACTGCTCAGGCCTCACATACTCCAGATAGTGTGATTTTTATAATTTTTAATCATCAAGTAAAAGGCTCAGTATCACATCAGTAAATGTGGATTTCATGCATCAACGCGTGAATTAAGGTGTGCTATATTGCCTGCGTGCACCCTGCAATGGATTGACACCCTATCCCAGGCTGCTTCAGTCTTGTACTGTGCTGCTGAAATTGATTCTGTTCCCCACTAGCCTACATTAGAATAAGTATTTTGGAACAGGGAAAGGCTGGTAAGAGTTTGTGTGATTTTTTTGATCATATGTGTATATCTTTGTACTTTTCAAGTGGTAGTTTCTGCTCACTTTTGGCTCCTTTTAATAAACTAAGAATAATCAACAAACATCAAAAGTGATACTGTATTGTGAAAGTTATGACAATGACACAGCCATTTCATTAAGGGCCAGGCTATGAAGTGCAGCTCTCCTTTCACTTCAGCAGTGTTTTATCCTATCGATTTTTTTTCTTTTCATTATTATTTTTTGATGTCTTTAGATTGTAATTCTATCAAAATCAAGGAATACTGATAACAGCTGATTCTGGTTTAATCACTATTCTCATCCTTCTTGATCTGAGTGCGGCATTTGACACTATTTGTCACACTACTCTTCATAATAGATTATCTTCAATTGTCATTACCCACACTCCACTAGATTGGTTTAGATCCTATCTCTTAGGCCGCACTCAGTTCATTCAGCTTAAAACTTTCCCATCTCAACCCACCACTGTTACTTCAGGTGTGCCCCAGCGCTCTGTCCTGGGACCCTCCTTTTCACTATTTACCTCATTCCCTTTTTGTAAATATAGCATTAGCTTCCACTGTTACGCTGATGACATCCAGCTCTACCTCACTAGCAAACCTAATTTTTCCTTTCCACTCTCCTTGCTTATTGACTGCATAACAGAAATTAAATCCTGGTTTTCTTCATATTTTCTTAAATAGTGACAAAACTGAGGTTCTCCTCATTGGTACAAAATCAACATTATCCAAAACTGATCATTTTTCATTTGTTATTGATAATTCCTCTGTTTCCCCTTCCCCACAGGTTAAGAGTCTGGGTGTCATTCTTGATAGTACTCCCCTCCCCATACAACTGCTATCCTTGTTCATAGCCTTGTCACTTCTCGTCTGGATTATTGCAATTCCCTTTTCTTTGGTCCTTCTCACAAATCTCTTTATAAGCTTCAACTGGTGAAGAATTCAGCTGCCTGCATCATTATTAGAACCCCCTATATTCACTATATCACTCCTGTCTTGCAGCAGCTTCACTGGCTTCCGGTTAAGTTTCGTCTTGACTTCAAAATTCTCCTGTTAACATTTAAGGCTATCCACAACCTTGCCCCTCCATATGTGTCCGACCTCCACCATGTTGCCATTCCCTCCCGCACCCTTAGTTCCTCTTCCTCCATCCACTTCACTGTCCCCTTCGCCCATCTTACAACCATGGGGAGCATTCAGTTGCTCTGCTCCCCAGCTTTGGAACTCATTACCATCTGAGCTTAGAAATATTGATTCATTCTCACTTTTCAAATCTAAACTTAAAACTCATCTCTTTAAAACTGCTTTTGTCTCTTTGATTATAATTGCTCTGCCTGATTTTAATTTTTGTTTTTTTTTTTTTTAGTTTTGTTTATAATGTTTGTTTTATCTATTGTTCATTGTCCTTGAGTGTTTAGAAAGGTGCCTGTGAATAAATAAAATGTATTATTATAATTTTATGTGAAATTTGGCTGAAAATTAAAATGCCCAGGAGGCTCCCTCTTATATTTTATCATTTTTTCATATCTTTGAATGTATGTTTGGTGACCTCACCATAGGCAGTTTGTATTGCATGTTGGTGATGGCAGCTGTATTTATGCTGAACACTTGGTATCAGGATTAAAAAGAAGTAAACAGAATCTGACATAAGTATTTTTGTCATACTGTCAGCATTTGGTAAAGAAAAAACTTCCAGTGCAGTATGTTGTCTGGGATGCCACACAGACAATGTCATGTAGTTTAACTCAGTCCTTTTGCTGTTAAAATATGTTGCATATGTAAAAAGATAAGTTAACTAAGTAACACTTTTGTGATGGAAGATTGCTTTAGTAATAAATCCTTGGTTTATGTATATGTTGGATTTCTCAAGGGTAAAGAAGTTTCTGTGTTGGCCATATGTTTTTATTGTTTTCACTCGTTAGCCTCGACAACTGTTTGTGTCTCCTGTTCATATGACATGTTGATCAGGCTTTCATTTTATAACTTGATGCATATCATACAGAGGTTGTTTAGTTAACTAAATATATTAACTCTAGTGAACGTAGTTACTGTTAGTATATATTGCCTTTTTTGCCAAAGGTACCTGTCAGCTTGAATTTTACCAGATGTTTATTCTGTGATCAAAAAAAGGAAATACAGCTACGGCATATGATATACAGTGCAACTAAGTATCCCAAAGCCATTATTTTCTCACACAGGTGAGATTTAAAAACCATACTGTACAATATTTTGGATATAAATGCTTATATGGGAAATGCAGTTCTGGCCAGTGCAAATTATATTTTTAGTTCATGTGAATTAAAATAATAATTATTATAATTCATTACTTATGTAGCTGCACATTGGTGCATTGGTCAGTGTTGTAGCCTCAAAAGACCCAGTATCCTTGGCTTTGAATCTCATGCTTGTTGCTGTTTGTTTGGGTGTTCTTCATGTGTCTGCATGGGTTTTTCTGTCACATATGGGTGAATTAATTCTAAATGGTAGTCATGTACATGAAATTTGAATACATTTGGTCTAGGTGTCATGTTGTAATCCTCTGTTTCCTCCATTTTTTTTTGCAGGGTACAGATGGTGGCCAAACACAAGAGAGCATCTCATTGAAGCGTGTTGCAGTGGTAGAGGACTTCTTTGACATCATCTACTCCATGCACGTTGAAACAAGCTTTGATCCCAGCAAAGCACCTAAGCATGCTGGCCAGAAGAAGACTTATAAAGCGGTGAGACTCTTGTGTTTTCTTGACACAAACACAGAAGAGTTTGCCTTTTTTTATTGAATAGTATATCTCAAGGCAGTAGATAGGAGACATTTAAGTTGGATAGTTAAGCTACACCTTAATATTAGCTTAGGTGTCTTCTCTTTATATTTTATGCCCAAGCAGTTATTTTGATGGTAGTGTTTTTTATTCTGTGCAGAACTGGCTTCACAAAAATCTTTTCTGAGCTACTTTTTACAGCCATCACACAGAGTGTCATACCAGCTGTGAATATTGGCAGCAATCTCACTAGCGAAAAAAAAATAAAGTGACAGCAGAAAAAATCTTTTTAAATAATTATGAAAATGAAAGAAATGTTCACATTTTGAAATCTTTAGAACGTGCATGTTCTTTCAAAACCATAATATCCTAAGGGAATGTGGAGTGTGGTTCAGTTCTGTCTTATAGAGCACCTTCTACAGTACTACACAAACAAGAGCCAATTTAATAGACAATTTAACCAAATGACACAAAGTAAATAACTCAGAATCACTTGAGCTTAATATTGTAAATCTTTATCCATTCAGCCACAGTGGTGTATAATTCAGGAGTTTAACCTTGTACAGTTAACACATAATCAAATTGTACTAGGAAATAGGCTCTAAAATTTAAATTTTGAGCACATGACACATAGACAGAATGAAACCTTTTGGTACACGAAGCCAGGCCTATGTTAGTTGTACTAAGTTTATATCTGCTAATTGTGGTGCAACTATGTACTACAGGATCAGCTAAGAAAAAAAAAATCCTTCACAAATTGCAGACTCAGTTCTTCATCAGGTTAGACATGCATAGCACAGGAAATTCATACTTGCACATCTTCAACTTATACAATAACAACACAAGACACACAAAACAGGTCTATATTAGTATATAACATATACAATCTGTGTATACCTATGTTTGCTTAAAATAACAAAATATCACATGCACGAGAAAAGGTTAATAAAGTAAAAGCTTTTTCCATATTAATGAAGATAAGTGAGCACTTTTCTCACACCAGACATTTTTCTGTAGTTTGTACACTGGCATTGTAACTGACTTCAAGATTTCATCTTGATTTTTCTGTATAATTCCTTATGTGGTAGGTTATACTGCAGTCAAACATATGACTCCATGCAACATCAATCTAACACAAACTAAGGAAACCTTAGTGAAACTGCCTATGAGTAAATGATACCATCAATAAATCAATATGAACCCTTTCTGAGTAGATTCTTGCCCATATAGACTGCAGTCCCCAAAATGTAATGTTTAAAGCATAGCTCAAAATGGTCAGATAATTGAAAGAAGATTTCTTAAATGTATTGTTTGTCTTTTGTGTTTTGTATTGTAACCACTATTAAGTGCTTTAAAAATTGCAGTAAAATAATTCCATAGAATAATTAGAATAATAGATGTTAAAATATTCATGATATTAAAAGCCAAAAATCAGTCAGTCTTTATTTTATGTATAGTGCCATTAACAGAAAGCATAATTGCAGGCAAATAATATTTCAATACAAAATTAAACTCACAAACTCATGTCTATAATATGAAGGACTGTTTGTCTCAATTGCCATTAAAGACTTAACTCTATGACCCGGGGTAGGTCTCTTACCCTTTAAATTGCGATCTGGAAATCTGAAACATAAATCATTTGAAGGGTTAGGATGACAGGCACTGCCCTGCATTATCTTATTATTACTATAGGTAGGCTTCATTCAGACTCATCAGTTTTTTTTCTCACATTTGCACTGGTAAGAGCACCACTGTTTTCTTGCTCTGTCACTGGTTGAATGACATTGATATGTAAGGGCTCGGATGAGGGTTCTGGACATCATTATTGCACTCTTATCTGGCCACAGAAGGAAGTACAGGTCTGATAATATACTGTTCAACTCTCAACTACTACCCCCACATACCTTTATTAGTTAGACCCTGAACAAACATGTTTTTCTAACATGTAACACTGTGGATGTATTCCAATAGCAAACATTTATAAGATAGTTTTTACTACAGAAAGATATTTAAATGTAAATAAAAAAATAAAACTGTAGTAAACGTACTAACAGGAAGGCAGTACTGTCTAAAACTAGGAAGAGTAAGTGAAAAAGAGCCATATACAGTACATAATAATTGACAAAGCCCTAAAGAACTGCACATGGTATTGTTGTCCATAGAATGGAAAATGTGGGCAGAACATTAAAGTTAGCATCACATTCCATAGAAAAGAAGAGACTTGAAGGATTCATACATTCAGAAATCATGTTTGATGTCTTGCAGATGACAATTTAAGTCTTTTTTGAATATGTAAGTCAAACAGCTGTACTCTGAGGTTTCAGACAGCTGTGTTTTGTAAGCAGTTTATTCCACTCCAGCCAAGAAAAAAGCAAGCTTAGCACAAGGAAGCCCTAACACCTATCAATGTTATAGTGACTAAGTGGCAGTGTGCCGGTCAATGGTTGCCAGGCTACCTCACTACCTACAGGAAGAGTCTGAGACTCTGGCTCTTAGCCCACCAACTCCATTCAGATCGAGATGTACAAGATGAGCTGTTGGCACCCTCCTGCAGAGACACGGCCTCCATATGCTGTGAAAATTAGACTGTCTGATATTTTGAAACCTTTTCATTTAGTATTGAAAAAATGAGCAGATATTTTTTCTTGCAGTCAAATGATTTCCTGCAGTGGTAGTGGCTTTTTTAACCTCAGTTTAGTGAGTTTTTTATGTCTTGTAGATTTTGTCTTACCTCCTACTTGTTGGACTAAGTACTTGAGGTACTTGAACTCTGAATAAAAGTTATCATTTCAGTGTAATTTTGGAGGGTTACTTCATCCCTGCAGAGTAAAATGATTTTAAATCAAAGTATATCATCTTTCTTAATTAATTACACATTGAACCAATCAATCATCTAATAATTTCTTAATACTTTCATTTTAGTTCTGAACAGATTGTAGTAAATTGTAGCTTTCATTTTTATTATGGACTAAAAACAAGATTAAAAACAAGCAGTACAGAGAAAATTTTGAGAAAATGTTGCACGTTTTTTGTATTAGTGTGCTTAAAGAATGCAATACTTTGCAGAATTAGGGATTTTTTTTTTCAAAATTTTATTAAGAAAAAGATATTGGTTAAGTAATTAATCATGCATCATAAAGGAACCCTTTAAAAAATATTTTTTTTGATGGTGCACTAGTTAGGCACCCTGGAACTTTGCAGCTCCAAGAACCTGTGTTTGAGTCACTGTTTGTCCTTGTTGTCCTGGTGTTTCTGAGAATTTGCTATGAAGGACTAGTGTGCTGTCCAGTAATCGTACCTGCCCTTATCTCATCAGATCCTTATGCTGCATTACGCTATATACTGCATATACAGTACAGGCCAAAAGTTTGGACACACCTCCTCATTCAATGTGTTTTCTTTATTTTCATGACTGAAGGCATCAAAACTATGAATGAACACATGTGGAGTTATGTACTTAACAAAAAAAGGTGAAATAACTGAAAACATGTTTTATATTCTAGTTTCTTCAAAATAGCCACCCTTTGCTCTGATTACTGCTTTGCACACTCTTGGCATTCTCTCGATGAGCTTCAACAGGTAGTCACCTGAAATGGTTTTCACTTCACAGGTGTGCCTTATCAGGGTTATTTAGTGGAATTTCTTGCTTTATCAATGGGGTTGGGACCAGCAGTTGTGTTGTGCAGAAGTCAGGCTAGTTGGACGATCATTTATTTTTCAACAGGACAATGACCCCAAACACACCTCCAGGCTGTGTAAGGGCTATTTGACCAAGAAGGAGAGTGATGGAGTGCTGTAAATGGTCATGAAAATAAAGAAAACACATTGAATGAGGAGGTGTGTCCAAACTTTTGGCCTGTACTGTATACAGTAATACACAATGGCACATGTGCTTCTGACAACAAGAGGTACCCCAAATTCCTCCTTGATATGTCATATAACTAACACCATGTTCTTAACACCATGGGGAAAACTGCTGCAACATATGACAGACTGCAAGTTCAAAGCACTAAGGTGAATCCAACTCCTCGATTTTTTGCATGAATGACTTTGCCAACTTCATGCTTATAACATCCAGAGGAAAAAGGTGTGCAATGTTTGCCTTCATAAATATGAAGTATGGGCATGCTAATCACAACTTTGTCTTTGAGTTCCAAGTGTGCTATTACCATATTAATAATGTGTGAGTCACATGTGGATGATATTGAGGGACGCTGTCACTGTATCACAGACTAACTTAACTTTTGTGTCGACTCTGTAGTAAACTGAAAGAAAGAGCATTACTTTCCAAACAATACCTGGATTACTAAAAAACTAAAAGTTCTCCTGAATACAAAAAAGAGATCATTCAAATCCAGTGACAAAGTAGCTCTGAAGAGTGGTTAGCAAATGCTGAAGAAAAGCTGAGTGAAGGAAAGCAAGACAACAAAGCTAAATTGGAAAGAAAACTTACTCAGAACAACATGAAAGATGTCTGGAATAGATTGGGCGTAATTGTTGGACTTGGGCTCAGGTGCTAGAAGGGAATGTGGACAAAACTAACACATTGAACCATTTTTTGAATAGATTTTTCTACTCATTGCCACCTTCTTCCAACGTTTATTTCCCACTCGCCTTCCCTACTACATGAACATATTCTATCGCTTAAATTGGAATGACCAGTGATGAGTCGACCTCTGACCAAAGGTATGAGCTGTCCATAACTGAAAACCAAGTAAGGAGACAACTGAGGAAGCTACACAAAGGAAATGGCACAGGACCAGATGGAGTGTGATGACCAATTTTGTGGGGTCCTCTGTCACGTGATCGGTCTGTCCGTAAGGTTCCAGAAAGTGCTGCTGTTGTGGAAAACATCCTGCATTGTTCCTGTTTCAAAAAAGGCAGGACCTATTTGCCTAATGACTACAGACCAGTACAAGCTACATCTCACATCATTAAGACCACTGAGGGGGTGGTCCTGGACTATATGAGTCTTGTTATGGTAGACCACCTGGACCCAATAAAGTTTGCCTATCAAACAAAGATTGAAGAGGATGATGCAATTCCTCTTATCTGCTTCACAAGGCTTATTCTTATATGGACAAAACTGGTAACACTGTGAGGATTGCGTTTTTTGATTTCTCCAGTACCTTGAATGCCATTCAGCCGTCCATGTTAAGGGGAAAGTTCAGAGATATGCTGGTGGATGAACCTGTGGTATCCTGGATAACAGGCTAGCAGATCACAATTTGTGAGGCTCAAGGACCATTTTTCTAATATAAATGTGAGTAACACTTGAGAACCACAATCCTGTTTCCATTTCTCTTTTCTCTGTACACATCAGGCATCAATTCAGGTCACTTGATGAAATTATCAGATGATTCTGCACTTATGGGGTATATTGATAAGAGGGATGGAGCAGAGTATTTCAGTCAGTTGGAGAGCTTTGTTTCTTGGTACAGAGCTAATTGTCTGCAACTTAACATTATCAAAACTGAGGAAATGGTTATTAACTTTTGTTGCACTATTGATCAAAGTTCTCAAAGTCGGTCCTGGGGACCCACTGTGGCTTCAGGTTTTTGCTTCAACCAGATTCATAAACAGTGACAACAACTGCTAACACTGATTTCAATTAATTAGCTGGTATTTTTTTTCTCTTTGCTTAGTCCACATAAAGAAAGCACAGCAGCATGATTTTTACATGTATAATACATTTAGAAATGTTTCCATTTTTGTTATAGATTTGAATGATTAACTCACTTTGGTTGCTTTCATTATATTTTGCCCTTTATCTGTACAGTTTGCTCCCTTCATTTGATCTGAATAATGACAATTAAAAACGAGCAGAGCAGTCACCCAGGCAAACGACTCTGAATCATGAAAGGCTGCAACTATTTTAGCATTAGGCCTACTAATTACAAAACAATGGATTAATTAAAAAATTAGAACACCCGGAAAAATAGAATGAATATCAAGTTGAAAATATTATTAAAAAGAAAAAAAATTACGTTATTCCCATATATCTGCTTAGTGCATTTTAATATATATGCCTCTTTGAAACAATGGCATCATAATGCTGTCACCTTTTCCATGAAGTACAGAAAGCACACGTGACACTTCCTTGGTGGCTTTTTCAAATATAGTGCCATTGGGCAGTCCTCAGTAGGTGGGGATCTAGATAAGGCTCAGCCACACCAGCGTAGTATTGTGTGTTTGATGCATTCCTGAAATTGATCTGTTTTCTTTTTCTTTAAGTTACAGTGTCAACCTTTAAGGAAGCCAATGGTACTTGACTTTTTGTACTGTATCTCTTTATTTCTTCCCTGGCACTGAACAAACGTGACTGGGAAAAGTGTGAACATTTTAATAATAAGTTTAATTGCTGAAGGAAGCTTTTTACTTGTTTTGCACAACAGCTGGCCCTAAACACACGATCACCACACCGTCTATATGTAGGTTTGTATGGGTACAGTACTGTGACAGGGCCAGAAACGTGGACATTTTGAATTCTATCAAATTTCTTGTTTTTTAGTCATTCCTGAGCACATTTTGACCGCTTGTGGAATGATGAGAAATAGAACGTACTTCAAAATCTACCAGCTATAGTCAGTTGCATTAGGATTGCAAGTACACATGATTATTTAATAATAATAATATTGTATACTTTTATAATAATGACACGGCTCTAAAAACAATAATAAAATGAGATAAAAGTAAAATACCTCAGGATTATAATTATATTTTGAAACTTATTAGTTCATGGGAGGTTTTTGTGGTTGTTTATGTGAAGAATGGTTTTGGAAAGGGTCTCCTCTGCTTTACACTATTTGGAATACCCTGCCATCTTGTGGACATGGGTGGTGTTTATTCAGTTTTCTCTGGCAGTGCAAAACTGCCTCATTTTTGCCTCAAATGTTTTATATACTGTGTATGTTCATTACTGTTTTTTCATCTGTCTATTTTCTGAACCAGTTTTTCCAATGCAGTATTAGGTGCAAAGCAGCAGCCATCTCGAAATAAAATGTCAGTCTCCTAAACATGGTCATTCATTATAGACACATTTACTCATACTGTTCCAGCTAAGAGTCACCAGACAACCTTATGTGCTTACGTTTGGACTTCTCCTGGAATGTAAACTGGTGTAGTAGAAGAATACTTATGTGAATAGTGGGAGAGCATGCAAAAACCACACAGACCACCAGTGACAAGGCAGATTCCTTGACACAAACCACTAACTGCTGTACTACTTTGTAATTCAATAAGAAAAAAAACACATTCTAAAAATCATAAACACATAGTGTCAACATCAATGTGCCATTCCTTTGAGTGGATTATTCTACTTCTTGTCTTAGGTGGCCTGCTAGCAATGAATGTTTTCACCTACCACTGGACTGGATGCTGACTCAAGTCCAGATCTGTAATCAATGCTGTAACTATGATTCTTTTTTAAGTTTGGCTTTTTTTTTTCAATTAGAACAACAAAGTGCGATAGGACATAAAGGAAACTGTTTAAAATAATAAAATAGTCATTGAAAATAGCAGATCACAATCTTGAAAAAACATTAACTCTTTACTTCAGGTAGCTATCAAAAATATAAATTAAAGGCTGATTATCTAGGATAGCCTCATAATTTCCTTGAGGTGTGCTAGTGTTGCAGTTCATTAAAATGTTATTATCATCTTGTTAAGGCCTGATTCCTTTCAGATTGGTTGTAAACCTATCCATGGAAAATACACTTGTAGGAATAATCTTGATACAATACTGAGTAGAATTGGCATTCACAAAGAACACTGGACAACCCAAGATCCTGAAATAATTCTTCATCTCTTTGAAAGTAGTGTCACTATTGATCATGTCAGTGATACAAAGGAAAGCAATTGTTAGGTCCCAACAACAAGATTGGTGGTTCAGGCTTCACCATTAAATCAGGAGATAACTAAACCTACTAGCACTGTACTTTAATTGGATCTCCTTAGATACAATTGTCAGGCTGTTGTAAAATCAAAATTTAAGTGTGAAAGGACTTTGGTCATCGTCATTTGGTCATTTGTGAGTTATGTACTCCAAAAGATGATTTTATAGTGAATCACTGTTAAGTACAAGAATGTAACAGTCAGTCACATATTCTGAGGTACACGCATTCTTGCCGTGATTACTGTATCCTTTTAGTATTGTATAATACGATAGTGCTTTCAGTAGGAGAAAAAGGAAAAATAAAATACAGTGGATGTCCTCAGTGGTAAATGCTATTATCCCACAGTTTTATGGACCTGGCTTTAATTTTTGGCTCAAATACAATCTTTGTTGAGTTTCAGGATTTTTCAGGGTACTCGTTTTTCCTCCTGTAGCTTAATAATGTGCCTGTTATGTGTAGTGTATTGGTAAGCCTAAATTGGTCCAGTATGAGTGATTATGCCCTATGATATCCCTGAACGAGCTTTCAGTCTGGTTTCTGTCATGTGTCCAGTATGCATTATATTGCCATTACCAAACGGTTTCAGAAAGGAGCTTCATTGTTATGATTATTATTTTTAGAAAATTAGACTAATATAGACAAGAACAGATCATTCACCCCAACAAAGCTTGCCAGTCATATCCACTTAATTCTTCCAAATTAACATCAAGTCTAGTTATTTAGTTTTGGGAATGATTTACTTAAGACACCTATAATGGCAATTCTAATGCTATTTGCGAGGTGAAGTCTTCTTGATTTATGCCCTAATTTGGCCCATCATAGATTTGGGCCCGCATCCCATCCCATATTTTGGCATTGGGATAGGTTCCTGCAACCCATGACCATGAAATGGGGAAGTGGATTCAGCTAATAGGTGGATACAATTTATAATAGAGTAAAAAAAATAAGACGAACACATTATTTTAATAATTTTAACCATTAATGTGTAGTCGACCATTATTCAGCAGTCTCTTTTTTTGGAGTTAAGGATTATACTTTTTCTGCATAACCTATTCGAAAGTCTGCTTTCTGGAAAATATTTTTTTTTCTGTTGCAATCTCTGGGTTAGCCATCAACTGAAAGTTGTGTGTTCTGTTCTTGTCACATATTGTTTATTTTTTAAGCTGTCCTCTTGCTAAGACTGCTGTTTAAGTTTTGGCTTTCTATGATATTGTTCAAGGCCTGTGATGGACTTCTTATTCATTCTCAACAGTCCTTTTTATCTGTTTGAAAACTTGAATTGTATAAATGATTGACTGGCAAATTCCCAAATTTACCTTTGTGTTTGCCCATTGTCAAAAGAGAGTGCCAGGAAGCCTGGTCTAGCATGAAAGATTAATACAATTTCAAAGTGATCTGTTTGTTTTCAACTGCACTCCAGGCTTGCTGCTGGGTTTCTGGAATACTTGGTACAGTCATATTGCTGAAAGAAATTCAGTCCGTTGCAGAGAATTCCATACAAAAGTACAGGCACCATGACTTTTCTTCCTGTCATTGCTGCACTTTTTCCAAATCATAGCGTTCATGCTGATTTTTTAGGACAGGCTTGATATCTCTGAAGTGAGAGAGACTGAGAAGCATACAACAGCCGACATCTTCATGCAATGGAGATACTGATATAAATGTTTTTGTCAGCCCTGTTCAGGCTGCCTTGGCTGTTTTAACAAAGAGCAGGAAACACTTGCAAACTGGAGACCATTATGTGTTAACTGCATAGTCATTAACTCACAGGAAAATAATCCTACCTCATCCTACGTCAGTGGACAGAGCCCACTGTGTGGCATCCAGTTTCACATCAAAATGCGCTGTTTTCTCCATTTTTAACTTTGATTTTTAAAAATGTACAATATATATATATTCTTCACTAGAATATATTTGTGCCTTTTGATTATCTCTTTTCATTTACAGTTTAATGACCCTAATTAATCAAGGAGTTCTTGAGTGTGTGGGGGAAAGTTTACTACTCATAGCAGCATGGTTAATTGTTTGTGGTCAAGTGTTATTTTCTGAAGACGTGTGGAATACAAAATTACCTGCAATATTCGTTTGAAATATTTTTAAACTCTCAAAGCATACTGTGTAATGGGCTATACAATCAAATAACTAGTGAGAAGGCCTAACATGGACAACCAGCAATAGCTCTTCAGCCTTCACTTTCCTGCACTTTACAGATATTTACTGTATGTGTGTGTATATATATATATATATATATATATATATATATACACATACACTGTATATTTACTTTTCTCATATAAGGACTGTGGCTGGTTTTGCTATTTATACATTGTGACCATGGAACAAAAATTTGCTGCCAAAAAATGATCAAAAAAAAAATGAAAAAATTTGTAAAGCACCTATGCCAAATGTGTTTTCTCATTGTTTGAGACAGGAGGGGAATAAAATATCTCTGACTGGCATTAAGTGTCCTATGCTTAGGAAACCAACATCACCTGTTGCCTCTAAACTCAATTATTAAAAATGGATAAGCAACTAAAGCTAAAGCAAACAAATAATCTGACCTGGCCCAACATTCTCCATTGCCATCTGTGGCTCTCCCTGATTCTTCATTTTTTGTGCAGGCAAATAAAAGGAATAAGCAACTACTAGACTTTCAGTTTTGCTGTAAACTTTAAGTAGTACAGTAGCTACTCTTTTGACCCATTGTGCTCTGAAAGATTAATACCTTTTCTAATATATTTTGTAATATTGAAACCATCTTAATTTGCGTAGGATTTAAACATCATTGTTCCATAAGGTTTACTATTTCCAAAGACTTTAAACAGCAATATTCAGTGACATCTAGTGTTCAAGGAAAGTGACAACAACAAACATTTACCACATAAAGACTCATAGGCGTCAAAGTCAGTGCTGAGGATTTTGAGAAACAATGACAAGGCATCTGACATTTGCCATTTTACGATAACAGACACAGGTAAACTTAAGTGCTTCAAGTGTAACTGTGAGAATGTGACTGAAACCTTTTCATAATGATGTCGCTAGACATTATATTGGACATTTTACTTTTTTATTGGTTATAGTTCATGTTGCTATAATTTGGAAAGTAATAACAATAAGAAATTCTTGAGCATTACAATAAGTAATGACCAAAAGTTGGGTCACATAAAAAGTCTAGTGTTTGTATCTTTTGTATTGTGTGGGCCAGTTTATGCTTTTACATTCATAATCACATTCACAATGCGACTGCTCACCCACACAAAATGAAATCTTACATCTATGGGCAAATAAATATATAACAATAAAAAGGTGAAAGATTTAAAAAATGCTACATAAGAATGAGCCAAATTCTTTCTTGTAACAATTATTTGCAAGTGTAGCTGGAAGAGGCTATTTGTATACTGTATTTATTATATATACACTCACCTAAAGGATTATTAGGAACACCATACTACTACGGTGTTTGACCCCCTTTCGCCTTCAGAACTGCCTTAATTCTACGTGGCATTGATTCAACAAGGTGCTGAAAGCATTCTTTAGAAATGTTGGCCCATATTGATAGGATAGCATCTTGCAGTTGATGGAGATTTGTGGGATGCACATCCAGGGCACGAAGCTCCCGTTCCACCACATCCCAAAGATGCTCTATTGGGTTGAGATCTGGTGACTGTGGGGGGCATTTTAGTACAGTGAACTCATTGTCATGTTCAAGAAACCAATTTGAAATGATTCGAGCTTTGTGACATGGTGCATTATCCTGCTGGAAGTAGCCATCAGAGGATGGGTACATGGTGGTCATGAAGGGATGGACATGGTCAGAAACAATACTCAGGTAGCCCGTGGCATTTAAACGATGCCCAATTGGCACTAAGGGGCCTAAAGTGTGCCAAGAAAACATCCCCCACACCATTACACCACCACCACCAGCCTGCACAGTGGTAACAAGGCATGATGGATCCATGTTCTCATTCTGTTTACGCCAAATTCTGACTCTACCATTTGAATGTCTCAACAGAAATCGAGACTCATCAGACCAGGCAACATTTTTCCAGTCTTCAACTGTCCAATTTTGGTGAGCTTGTGCAAATTGTAGCCTCTTTTTCCTATTTGTAGTGGAGATGAGTGGTACCCGCTGGGGTCTTCTGCTGTTGTAGCCCATCCGCCTCAAGGTTGTGCGTGTTGTGGCTTCACAAATGCTTTGCTGCATACCTCGGTTGTAACGAGTGGTTATTTCAGTCAAAGTTGCTCTTCTATCAGCTTGAATCAGTCGGCCCATTCTCCTCTGACCTCTAGCATAAACAAGGCATTTTCGCCCACAGGACTGCCGCATACTGGATGTTTTTCCCTTTTCTCACCATTCTTTGTAAACTCTAGAAATGGTTGTGCGTGAAAATCCCAGTAACTGAGCAGATTGTGAAATACTCAGACCGGCCCGTCTGGCACCAACAACAATGCCACGCTCAAAATTGCTTAAATCACCTTTCTTTCCCATTCTGACATTCAGTTTGGAGTTCAGGAGATTGTCTTGACCAGGACCACACCCCTAAATGCATTGAAGCAACTGCCATGTGATTGGTTGATTAGATAATTGCATTAATGAGAAATTGAACAGGTGTTCCTAATAATCCTTTAGGTGAGTGTATATTGTAATACGGCGCTATATAGCACCTGACCCGGCACAGACTGACGCAGAGGCACATATAAAATAAACAAAGACTTTTATTTTCTCTTCAGCTGTGGGGCACGTCTTCCCCGTGTCTCACAGCCCAACACAGTCCCAAAGCAAAACAAACCCACAACACAGTTCCTTTCTCCTTTTACCACCACTCCTCCTCAAGCTCAGTCCTCCTCCTCCCGACTCTGGCCATCGAGTGGTGGTGGCTGGCCCCTTTTATAGCCCACCCGGAAGCGTTCCAAGTGCTTGACCACCTGGTCCCAATTGCACTTCCGGGTGGGGCTGAAGACTCGTCCAGCTGGGCTGTTGACTCCAGGCAACACATTCTAGCGGCCACCCCAGCTCCCAACCAGGCTGTGGAGGACTCCATCTCGCATGGAGCCATGCGGGAGGTTGGGAAATCTCTGTCGGCCAGGGAGGCTGCTACCAAGTGTCCCGGGGGAGGTATTGAGCTGTCCTTGGGTGCTCCCCCGGAACATATGCAGCAGGGCGTCCTGGCCGGGCATGGGACCCGGCCGCCCATCACAATATATATTGCTCAAAATAATTAAGGGAACGCTTAATAATCACAGTCTTAACACCAAGTCAGTTAAGCTCCAGGCATATCAATCTGTGCAGTTAGGAAGTATAAGCGATTGTGAATCAGCTTCACCTATTTTGGTGCAAGTGAAAGTGACAACAGGTGCTCTGGAAAGGCAACAGAAAGGCAACCCCCCAAAAAGGGAATGGTTTTGCAGGTGGTAGCCACAGACAATTGCTCTCTCCTTATCCTTCCTGACTGATTCTTTTCTAGTTTTGCATTTTGCTAGTGTTTTTGTCACTACTGTTAGCATGAGGAGGCATCTACAGATGATTCAGGTTACACAGGTAGTCCAGCTCCTCAAAGTTTGCTGTGTCTCCCGGAGCAGCCTCAAGAGCATGGAGGAGATACCAGGAGACGGCAAGTGAAGTAGATTCACAATCGATTATGCTTTCTGATTAGATAGAATGATATTCCTGAAGCTTAATTGACCTGGTGTTAGACTGGGATGATTAAGTGTTACCTTAATTTTTTTGATCAGTATAATTATATATATATACCCACACAGTATTCTGGTTCAGCCCTACAAAAATAGTGCTTTTTAATGTTATTTGTATTATCCCATTGCTTGTTTCTCATTTGTGATACATACTGCAAATGTCATAAATTTATAATTTGCGTAGTGAAGACAGGCTTCTGCTATAAAAATACCTCCTGCTGGCTACTACTTTGATCAATATATA
Source organism: Polypterus bichir lapradei (assembly GCA_026402145.1). Lineage (NCBI taxonomy): Eukaryota > Metazoa > Chordata > Cladistia > Polypteriformes > Polypteridae > Polypterus > Polypterus bichir. The sequence goes on from JANRMT010062856.1 coordinate 73,649,416, forward strand.
ACCGGCTTATCATATATCACCATTTCCATCAGCATGGGTAATTAGCACATCCTGATTATTTATATTGTATAGTATTGTACATTTTGAGATAGATGTTATTAATTTTATTTTTACTGTGTTTCTTTTGTGGTTCCTCATGAAAGCTTAAACAGATTAAAAAAGGGAAATTGGACAATTTGAATGAATAGAGCTAACAATAATTAAGTTGACAGACAATCATCCAAATACAAACAGTCAAATATTTAATATACATTAATGACTTTCACCAGGGGGTTACCTTGACCTTTCATCTTTAACTTTTTTCTGCAGACACAGCAAGCACATAAAATCCTCTTTGGACCCATGTGGCTTGTCACCAGGACAAGCCTGCTTTGTGGAGCACCATATCCGCTGAGAAATGCTGTCGGAATAGAGAAAGATTCTGACACGATCAGTTTGCATTAGCTGTAAGATCTTACTCTATTTAGCCTATTCTACTTAAACTAGATAGATAACATTCAAACAATGTATTCAAAGTAGGTGGCACAGTGGCGCAGTGGTAACGCTGCTGCCTTGCAGTTAGGAGACCTGCGTTCGCTTCCTGGGTCCTCCCTGTGTGGAGTTTGCATGTTCTCCCCGTGTCTGCGTGGGTTTCCTCCGGGTGCTCCGGTTTCATACCAAAGACATGCAGTTTAGTTGCATTGGCGATCCTAAATTGTGCGTGGTGTGTGTGTGTTTGCCCTGTGGTGGGCTGGCGCCCTGTCCGGGGTTTGTTTCCTGCCTTGCGCCCTGTGTTGGCTGGGATTGGCTCCAGCAGACCCCCGTGACCCTGTAGTTAGGATATCGTGGGTTGGATGATGGATGGATGTATTCAAAGTTTCATATTTGTGGCCTTGCATTTCCAGATGTGCCTTCCACAATGCACCTCAGTGGAATCTTACTATGTGTAAATAGGCCATAAATTAGTCTCATTGTTATACATTTTTCATGTATGTCTAGACTTGTATATTTAAGAATTTGCTCCATTGTCACTTAAGGTGAAAGGTCACGTTAAGGTGCCATGAACAAATTTGCTGGCTGGTCATTAGGTTGTGTTAGTTGATCCATATTTATTCCTTACACAGTTTTTGACACCTTATTTGCAGTGACTTATAAAATCCTCTCTGACCTCCCATGCTAGATGCCAGAACAGTTCTGTTCTGTGGATCATCCTTCAATTGATAAAAATAATGTCATATATTTTCAAGATTAAAAATCTTCGGTGATGGAATAAAATATATGTGGTTAGTAAATGTATGGATATTCATGCTTTTATGCTCTGTTTAGTTGTCCATGTACAGTATCTGTGTTCCAGGATTTACAAGAGTTGCTTTGACATATCTGATAGCTGTTAGAAAGCCACATGGCAGTATTTGACAAATGACTGAACCAGCAGAAACTTTATGAAGACAGGTCAGATTATTTTACTTTTAGGATAATCAGATATCCTTGGTTTTGAGCTTGTGTTTTAGTGAATAACACTGTTGTCAAATTAGGGACCTAGTTTCAACACTGTGAGAAAATATTATATCCAAGATTTGTCTTTGGACAAATTTTGTTCCAAACTAATTAAATCTACAAATACTGTATATATAGTGCTATAAAAAGTGTTTATGCCTTCCTGATATCCTGTATAATTGTAAATATTCGATACTGAATGCTTTCAGGTCTTCAGCCAAATATAATATTAGACAAAGGAAAACTGAGTGAACAAATAACATTTTTTTAACATGTTCTTTACTGGATGGTCAAAGTTACTGCACTTCAATCTTCACTGTATGAAAAGTAATTTCTCCATTACACATAGCTGGTTGCATCATTGCTGCTACTCTGGCAGGCTAAAGATATTACACCTGTTTCATCTTGGGGAGAAAATAATACTTGGGGATCTGTTCTGATCTTCAAAACGTGTGAATAAATCTGATCAAGACTTCTTTCAGTTAAATAGTTAATCACATACTTAAAGAGAAAAGTGGAAATCAAGGGGAAATACATTTAAGATGGACTTCAGGAGGCATTTTTACACACACAGAAGTACTTAGAAATCTGAAGCAAACTACTAAGTCATGTGGTTGAAGCAGAGCCCCTGAAGGCTTTTAAAATTTACTTGAATAAGATATTGGGATATGTTAATTATTATTTAAATAAGCAAGCTTGAAGCATTGAATTTCTTCTTTTCATTAGTAACTTTTGTTATATTCTTATATAAAAATCATGTGGTCTCCCCTAGACTTTCTCATATACTCAGATATGGGGATGGATATTTGAGGAGTAAACCGCAAGACAATGATTATATTTCTATATTATGTACATTAATGAACCATTAACCACAAATCAAACCACAATAATAATGAACAAATATGATAAAAATAAAGTTGACTAAATCAGCAGCTGCATGAATGAAAGGTGAAGTACCACTTCCAGTTAACAGAAATAGCCCAAAAGTTGATAGAAATCTACGTTTTGTACCTAATACTTGTATGCAAAATTTGGTTGACCCAAGTGAAAGTGTACTCAAGTTATCGTGTTTACATACACACACACACACAGAGACAGATACACAGACATAATTCCAAAAATGGTATTTTTGAAATCAGGGAGGTTTAAAACATTGAGATTCACCAAAATCTTGAAATGGAATTCTTCAAGGATTCCAATACTTTCTCGTAAACGAGAAAGTCATTGAGGTCTAAAGTGCTGCGATTCATCAAAATCTTAACAAAGAAACTTTGGACTATTACAATACTTTCCCTATACTTCATATACGAGAAAATAAAAAGCAACTTTAAAAATAAGAAAAGAAAAAGAAGCAATTGTATTGGCATTTTATTAGTTTTACAAGTTGTTGTTGTCCTGTGGATTCCTATGACCAAAATTACTATTTAATTGAAGAAATAACCTGATGTCTTCCATTTCAGATTGCTGAGACATATGCATTTCTGCCAAGGGAAGCAGTAACGCGCTTCTTGATGAGCTGCCATGAGTGTCAGAAGAGGATGCACATCAACCCCAGTGGAGCAGACTCCAAAGGTAGGGGCTGCAAGACTTTCTTTCCTTGCAAGTAATTTATCATATGTGTGTAGAAATATACTGTAGTTATGCATGTGGGAATATGGATTCTTTATGAAAAAGCATCAACTTTCACTAATTAATGTTTTTAAAATGTCAGTTGAGAATGTCAGTTGTTTGTCCAGTTTACGACTCCCAGACTCTTATTACCAGGAGGCAGCAGGCCAATATCAGACAGCGTGGTTTTATTTGTAAGAAAAAAATTTGTACACAAAAATATGTGCCTGTCAGGCTGCACCTTGCAGTTTATGCAAGGTGACCAGAATTTTTTGGGCCAATCCGGGGACATTGGGTTGGGCTAGAGGAGCGCAGACTACTCTCCTCGTGTTCCATGATTGAAGTTCTCCCATCACTACCGATGGAAAACTTTGAGACGCACACACTGCAGATCACAACAGATCACAATGGACGCAAATATGAAAATTCACGCTGAAGCCCATCATTGAACTGACACTTCTTTTTAGCACTCATGTTGAATCATAGGGATCACTGCGACAAAATGCAGAAACAACACGTGGAAGAAAAGAGCCGCCACGCTGCTCTCACGTAGACACAGCCACAGGCAGAGGCAGAGCACGGCGTGCCTCTCTTAGAATCTACAGATCACGAGTAGGGACTCTAAACACTACAGAGTACAAAGCGAAAGCTTATCATGTGATTTCTCGCCAAAGTTCCAGGATGCGGTAAAGCATAACCTCCGTCAAAACACCGCGCACGCATGCCGAGTTCAAATTATCATAGTCATGAGATACATTCAAAAAAGTGAACCAGCTGTAACCGGGGACGAAATCTTAAACAGGGGACAAAACGGGGACATGTTTCTGAGTGGGGACAGTTGTCCGAAAAAAGGGACGGATGGTCACCTTAGTTTATGGCCTGAACTAATCATGTGTAACTAGCCAGCCTTCAGTCATGTTTCTTACTAAAATAATGACATTTGTGGAATCTTCATTTCAAGTGAAGGCAGCAGATCTAATCTGCATTCTTACCTGTTGTTTATCAGGTTTCTTACACACAGTGTATTCCTGCTTAATAAAAACAGACTTTTTTAACCTGAGCTTGAAATCTAGACAACTATACAATACTGTATGCGCTGTATGTAATAGGACTTGAAGTTTTGCTATCTTAGTTTGTGGAGATGCATACCATACTACGTAGTCTATACCAGAAATAAAGAAGGCAATTATTTATCTTCCCTACAGGGCTTTGCATGCTTCAGCTTCAGCAAATTGCATTCAAAGTTCACAAATTAATTATTAAAAAGAGCTTAATTAAGACATGTTGTGTCATTTTGCCTTAAATAGCTGAAATGCATTGCATATGTTGCCTTTTTGTGTGATTTCTTGAAGCAAACATCATTCTATTGCATAGCTTTTCTGGAGGCAAGGTTTTGCACTGTTTCCCTTTTTTGCTGCTTTTATTAAAGAATAAAGGCATCCCATCTATGAATTCAGCATCATTCAATCAGTTCTGAATGTGTTTTTTTTTCATTTGTCTAACGCACCTAAAGGCAAAAGAAAAAAATAATAAAACTGAAATAGAATAGTTACAAAATGCTCCAATTCCTGATGAGGGATGCCAAATAATGGCTCATTGAGCAGTGCTAATCACACAAAGTAGAATATGCATATGATAAAAGATGTGCAGCTGAACAGATTCCATTTGGCACTCTCTCTGAAGGACATGGCTCTTATCATATATTGGCATGTTAACTGTTTAATTGACAGAGTCAGAGAAAAAAAGATCCTCTTTATGTCAGTGTTTCTGTCAACTTCAGCATAGCCTACATTCAGAATGCAATTCCTGTCACCTATTAAGCCCTTCTAGCTATTTGAACACTGCAATGGTGACATTTGTGCTGCATTTCCAATCAAAGGCCTTTTAACATCTGATAGTTAAGACTGTTCACAAGTGGTAAACATTGATTTGATCTTTCATTGTGGCCAATACAAACTGCTTTCCAAGTATGTCACCTATGTAAAAAGCTTTGTCAATAAAGATCTAATACAGTCCGCAAATTCAGTTTTGGTTCAATACTAATTCTTCAAGAACCCTCTTTGATTACTGGCCTACAGAAATTATTTATATGCACAAGAAAAAAGATCATGTCAGCTCAGAAATCTAGTGAGATTATCAAAATTTGGCAAGTTAACCCTTTTATATTAGTTTGAAGGCTTGTCAAGTACACTTTTTTATTAGGATATTTTTCAAATTGACATTTTGATTTTTTGAAAGTAGAAAACATTCAGTCTTAAGCAGTGTACTGAAAATAATGAAAACATGAATGATTATGGATGGATATTGATATTTTCCATGAAGCTTGTCTTTCAAAGGTAAAACCATCTACATTATTATCTAATCACACTTTTACCATTAATGGCTTGTAGGAGTCTAGAAGCTACTGTATATTGGCAACATTAGTCACAAGGCATTAACCTACATTAAATGACATGCTAGTTCTTGTGTTGGTATATAATTTGGTCTAAAGGCTAAGGCACTGTACTTCCATAGTTTCATCTTCTCTTTTTATGCACTAATGTTAAACTGAAAACAGTTTTGCTCTGGCTATATGGTACACTCATTGGTCATTTGTCATATACACTTTAATTGTATCACAATTGACTACCTTGTGACTTTTTCCGTTCATACCAATCTCCAAGAAATAATCCATTAAGCACACAAAGGAACCTAAACCGAAGTATGGAATCAGATGCTGTACCATAGTTGAACAGGAAACCATGACAATTTATAAAAACTGCCTGTTACGCTGAATGGTCTATATTAACTTCACAAACATCTTAAACTCTTACGATTAAAACATCTCTCAAAAGCACTTCATTTGCTTCTTTCAGGTCCTTATCACATTTGTATTTTTCTCATTGATTGTCATGTCATACTTGTCGCCGTCAGCTCTTTCTGCATAGTGTAAAACAGACATCAAACTTTTTTTCTCAGTCTGCCATCATATCTTGGTTATTTTCAAAGATTACATCCTTAAATAGCTAGGCTCCTGCTCTCACTCATTTTTTGGAATCCTTCAATTCAATTACTGAGTACGTCAAGAATAGTGATGTTGAAAGTATGTTCTTCTGACCTATATGTTGCTTATGTGCAAATGATTTAGTAAAGAACCTTTTTATCTCTACAGTCCATCTCTGTGTTCTTAATTTCCATTAACTTCTTTCACTTTAGTCTATGGAAAGCCTATTCAAAAAACAGAATACAGGTGAACAGCTCCTATGTAAACTCCAATTTTTTCTCATGAAAAGTCCTCCCTTGAGCTATAGTTTTTACATTCCTTTTCGTGAAGTAAAATTATGCTTTAAAAATGTTACATATAAATTATATGCAACAGCTATATAAACATTTTTAAAACTAAAAATATTTTTTAATGAAAAATTATTCCGCATGCAGGTAAGACATATTGCCATATTTGTTTTAGTTTCCAAAACGCAAAGATTGAAGACTTCTGTAAACAGAATATTTTCTTTTTTCCTTCTTAAGATTATTTCAAATATAAAGTGGTGTCACATTAATAAACTTTTTTCGTGCCACCCAAGTAAATAGGAAAAGCAGCATGATATTTATAGTTAGTTATTTTTTTCACAATGATGCTATAAAAGTTAAATAAAGTTAAAGGGAAGGTGAGTTTTTTATTACTAAAACAACTCTTTATTCATCTAACTTATTGTTGTTGGTGCCAGCTACTGTTTTATACTTACTGAGCATTCACTATTAGGGCAGTGTCCTGTAGTCATATTACATGTCATTGCATCCAAACCCTATCCTTCTGTCATATAACTTGATTTTTGCTCGTACATGATGCATATTCACAATTCAGAAAATGTCTCTGGGATCATATTTCCTACAGCTCACATACAATATACAATAATATTAATTAAATAGGTTAAAAAAGTGTTGCTTGTTCACTCAAGGGGTGGCGCAGTGGTAGCGCTGCTGCCTTGTAGTAAGGAGACCTGGGTTTGCTTCCCAGGTCCTCCCTGCGTGGAGTTTGCATGTTCTCCCCTTGTCTGTATGGGTGTCCTCCAGGTGCTCTGGTTTCCTCCCAAAGACATACAGTTTAGGTGCATTGGCGATCCTAAATTGTCCCTATTGTGTGTGTGTGTGTCCTGCAGGTGGCTGGTGCCCTGCCCGGAATTTGTTCCTGCCTTGCGCCCTGTGTTGGCTGGGATTGGCTCCAGCAGACCCCCGTGACCCTGTGTTAGGATACAGTGGGTTGGATAATGGATGGATGGATGTTCACTCAATTCCTCTAAATTTATTAGATGTTGGTGGAATACAGAAAACATTAAGTATCAAAATGTACAATAATAAAGGAAACCAGAAGGGATTGTAAGCAGTTTTGTAAACTGAGTTCTGAGATTTTTTTACAAAAGGAAGGCAGAAGTTTTGAGGTAAAGTTGTTATATTAGTACTAAACATGGTGACATGAAAGTCTGGAGAGTGGTGATGTCTTGCATGTTGATTAGCACTGCGATATAGCGGGTCCATGGCTGGGAAATTAGGAGCTCGTTTTTAATAAATAAATAATGAACCGTCTGGCTCCAGCTCCATGGGTCTACATGCTTACACAGCTGCTGGAGTTTGGTGAAGTAATTTGGGCAAGACGGTCTGTCTCAATTGCTTCATCGGCTTTCTGCGGTGCGCAATTGAGGTGCTGCACCCATGGAGGCATATAAGGGAGAGCTGGCATGAGAAAAAGGGGAGAAGACAAAAGGAGGAAGGATAGACTGGCCAGTGAGAGTGAAGGGAGAAGAGACACGCAGGAGGTTAAATGAAGAGGAAGAAAATTTAAAGACAGGAATGGAGAAAGAGAGTGCCTTTGCTTAACTGGGTGAGGCAGGTGGAGAGTTGTGAGTCTCTAGGCTGTAGGAGCCAGAGACTGTGGAAGGGGAGCTTCTACTGTGTTTGCCTGGGAGTAGGAGCGGCCCGATATGCATTGTTCCCATGGATGCCAAGGGACTAGCGGCGAGAGAGATTTGAGGCTCATTATGGCGCCCCAGGATTGTCTAAGGCTGGGCAATGGGGATCTGTGCTGGGATTTGAAGGTTGACTGCAACTGTAGGCAGGCAGATTTAAGAAGGAAGCATTGATCTTATTTCATGAACTGTCTTCAGTTTTAACCTCAGATTTTAATGGATTCTTAATTATTTGTTTTTAACCTTCACTGTTTTTATGGACTATTTATTTATTGGACGGAGCACTGCATAGTTTTTGGACACTGATTGTTTTAATAAAAGCACTGGCATTGTTTCACCTATCCCTTCCTATGTCTGTGTGTTGTGTCCTCATCTGCTAGGTTCATCTCTCGGGTAAGTTATTGGCAGTAGCAGGTTCAAGAGGCTCCCTGAAAGGATCTGGTAGTGTGGGGTCGACCCACACTGTCACAAGCACATGCAAGTAAAACAGTCACTGTACTATGTGCATACAAAAATAATCTTCTATACTAATAAAAGGCAAAGCCCTCACTGACTGACTGACTCACTCACTGACTCACTCACTCACTCACTGACTCATCACTAATTCTCCAACTTCCCGTGTAGGTAGAAGGCTGAAATTTGGCAGGCTTATTCCTTACAGCTCACTTACAAAAGTTAAGCAGGTTTCATTTCGAAATTCTACACGTAACGGTCATAACAGTCGATAACGGTCGACAACGTCCGCCATGTTGAACTTTCTTATTTATGGCCCCATCTTCATGAAATTTGGTAGGCGGATTCCCTGCGCTAACTGAAACTGATGTACGTACTTATTTCGATGGTATCACACCACTGTTGGCCACCATATTGAACTTTCCAACGTCACTAATTTTCCAACTTCCCGTGTAGGTAGAAGGCTGACCCCATCTTCAAGAAATTTGGTAGGTGGCTTCCCTACGTTAACCAAAACCGATGTACGTACTTATTTCGGTGGTATGACGCCACTGTCGGCCGCCATATTGAATTTTCCAAACATCACTAATTCTCCAACTTCCCGTGTAGGTAGAAGGCTGAAATTTGGCAGGCTCATTCCTTACAGATTACTTACAAAAGTTAAGCAGGTTTCATTTCGAAATTCTACGTGTAACGGTCATAACGGTTGACAATGTTCGCCATGTTCAACTTTCTTATTTATGGCCCCATCTTCACGAAATTTGGTAGGTGGCTTCCCTGCGCTAACCAAAACCGATGTACGTACTTATTTCAGTGGTATGATGCCACTGTCAGCTGCCATATTGAAGTTTCCAACATCACTAATTCTCCAACTTCCCGTGTAGGTAGAAGGCTGAAATTTGGCAGGCTCATTCCTTACAGCTTACTTACAAAAGTTAAGCAGGTTTCATTTCGAAATTCTACGCGTAACGGTCATAACGGTCAACAGCGTCCACCATGTTGAACTTTCTTATTCATGGCCCCATCTTCACGAAATTTAGTAGGCGGCTTCCCTGCGCTAACCGAAACCAATGTACGTACTTATTTCGGTGGTGTGACACCACTTTCAGCCGCCATATTGAACTTTTCAACGTCACTAATTCTCCAACTTCCCGTGTAGGTAGAAGGCTGAAACTTGGTACTTATTTCGGTGATATGATGCCACTGTCGGCCATCATATTGAACTTTTCAACGGTCTTTGTTACTTATGGGCCCATCTTCAAGAAATTTGGTACGCGGGTTCCCAACGCTAACTGAATCCTACTTATGTACATATATACGTCCATAGCCTGCAGCTCGGTCACCGTGTGAGGAGGCGTTGGGTCCCCCATCCCAACGCCTCCCACGTTGTTGGCTGCCTGCCTATATAAGGCCGTCTGTCGCTCCAGTCTCTACATTCCCTTCCTTGCTTCGCCACGGTATTCACGTCTCCCTGCTGATAACTACAGCCTTTTTATTTAATCCACGGCTTCTCCGCTGTTTTATTGTTCATTTGTTACGATTATAGTTATTGTGTAGGTATTTTAGACTTACTTTACATTGTTCAGGTACCCATTTCCTTTATCATTCCAACCGTACCCCCATTAACATGTCTATCGAGGTGATCACCATCGATCAAAGAACTGTCACTTACCAAGTGGTTTCCATGCCCGGAGATGGCACCTGCCTTTTCCATTCGCTTTGTTACATATTGCACGGCCATATCAGGCTCACTCTTGATATCCGGAGTATTGAATGTATTGAATGACTGGGACAGGTTCAAGGTGTGGACTGATGACGGTACAGGAGATAATTATACTACACAGGAGCACTAGAAGAGTGAAATGCTTAAGTGTACCAATGGCCAAATATTTTACACCTTTGGACAACCGCCAATGCCTCTTAAACATCTTAGATTCACAGGTGACGATTTCAGTAGTGGACACTTTGATGTTTAGAAATGTTTAAAGTCTCAAAAGCTGGATGTGAAGCTATCAATGAAACTGGTTGTATACTTACAACTCTTGACAGATGCCGAATGTCTCTTCAACACAAGTCCTACAAATACTGTCATAATTGAAACAAACCATGAAACTCAAACCGATTATGACAGCAGCAATGCAAGCTGTGCGATTTGAAACAAGATTACTGTTCACATGGCCAACTGTACGTTGCATGCTCAAGAGTAAGCTCAGCGCACAGCTACAGCTTGGTCATATTACAACTGGAGGGCCGAACTGACAACGTGGCATACAAAGAGATCCTTAACAAATAATTATTGGTATATTTTCCCTCAGTTTTAAAAAGGTTTAATTGTCTTCTTAATAAAAATTTTAAGGCAGTACTTCGCTGCTGCGAAGTGAACCTATAAACCTGCTGCTGTTGACCAATAGCAAGTCAGGGTTATCAGGGTCTGTTTTTTCTGATTCACCTGAAATATTTTTTCTTACAATTAAAGAAATATGCTTGATCAAAGCTGGAAATTAAAAGAAATCACTAATGTAACTTAAAATTTTCTGTGCCAAACATACTGTGTACACCAAAAGATCGATTGTATGTTGTTGATAACCAGCCCGTTGTTTCAACAAGAACACTAATAATAAAACAGCACAGAAACTAAATAAAGTCCATACAACAAAGCTACTACATAATAAAACAGTAAATGAAAAAGTACAGATAGAAGCATGATTGAATATTTGGCTGAAACAAAAAAACATTAACTTACAGTGTATAACTGCCTAAAATAATGAAGAGAATGAAAATATAACCCCTGTTCAAAAAACAGTTTTACGTATCAAAGAGTTTTATAGACAAGTAACAGATTTCCACTTCAATGAATTAAAGCAGGACAAGGATACAACAAAGAGAATGGCTATAGTGTATATATATTAAAGAAAAAAAATGACCTGTACTTCAGAAAATCAAAGGGCAACAGAGAAAGAGCTGGACATGTGTCAGAAATATACAGGAATGGGATTAAAATTGCAATAGAAAAGGGCACTCGTATCGCATGGCTTGCAGGTTGTTCTTTTTTTTTATTTTTGGTTTAGGTATGTTTTTGTGTCTCTTTGTCCGTTTGGTTTTAATTTAATGATTAGAAGTGGTAACCTAGTGTGGGTGTTTAGTTTATGGCTATTGGTTCCTGCTTTAAGTGTGTTTCTAGATGGCCTTCACTTTTGTTTCTATTGTTCTTGAGGAAGATAAGCAGCTGTTCAAAAGGGATAAATGTATGTTAAAATGTAAAATGTAAAAAAGCAAATTCAACAAAATCAATCTATTCTGAAAGCCATCACTCAAAGATGACTAAAGTTGGAAGGAAGATGAACTTCGGGAGATTAGCTCATTTGCTCTTTCTAGACACATTTAACAAAAATTAAAACATCCATGGCAAAACAAATTTTTTTCCCCCACACAAATAAGAAAGCCTGTTATTTTCCTTTAGTGTTATAACTAGCTGGATGAAATGCTTTTCCAGACTGCTGATAAATAAATGCTACTAAAAATGTAGACAGACTTCTTCTTTTTGGGCTCATACACCGTCAGTATGACACTGCCAGATCTAAACACTAGCATAGCGAATTGCTCACGTACTAAAGTGACTTTAGCTGCAGGTGGAAGTCCCATTTTACTTTATGGTGCCAAGCAGAGTTGCGTTGCAGTGCAGCAGTCTATTAGCCAGTGAAAGCGCTGTGAAGAAGCTGTCTATTGTTATGGTCCTACCTTTGCCCAGTCTGATAGTGGTGATGGGACATCGTATGTTTAATTGCTATTACAACAAATAGTTCTGAGTAGACTCAAGCACAGTACCAACTGTGTTCATCGCTGCTCTTGTGAAAAGAATGGAGATAAACGGCATCAACTCAGAGAGGGAGAGGCAAGTTCGTTGTACCACATGAATGCCACTAAGGGAATAAAACTGAATAATAAAAAAAAGTGCTAACTTTTAAAGGTAACCAAAATTTACACCAGGGGTTACAATTGAATTACAATTGAATACACTATTCACACAATCAATTTCTCTGCCCTTTTTCTGGGGAGCGTGGTGGTGTTGCTTTCAAAATCAGCAGATTAAGTAACTGTTTTTATCTGCAGTATTTCTGAGATGAAAAAACAGGTGTTAGATAGTGTGAACATTTGATGACTAAAGGTTAAATCAGTTTCAAAGATAACATATACATCAATGGTGGATTCAGTTGAACTAAGGCTTGTCAGTATTGCCTTACTATTTGCAGAATTACCACTTTCTAAATATTTTTTTTCTTATTTATAATTTTTACTCATGTACTTTTACATTTCACTAAGGCTGTTATTTCATGGATTGTCTGAAGATGCATCTTTTTGTTTTATTCATAAGTACAGGTGAGTTTCACACACCTAAATAAGTATGAAGTAACAACAAAAGAATGGGTTAATCAGAATGTATCAGTATTTATATCAAGCTGGTATAATAGAATGGTATGGTCACTGATATCAAAAGCTGCGGATAAATCTAAAAACATCAGTTACTGCCCTGGACTGTATAGTATGGGACTCGCTTTGATAGTACAGTGAATGTTTCAGGTGCTTATTTGATGTATTTTACTGATTTCAGATCTAACAATCCATCAAGTCATAGCTAGGGGTTGGTAGGGGAGAGTGGATTTTACCATGCTGTTGTCAGTCTAGGTGAAAGGTTCTTCTAAATTATTGTTTTAGTTAATTTCCTGTGAGTGTAGTGTGGTTCTGCTCTTGTAATTCTTTGGATACCTCACAACCTTTGATTTTTAGGATACCCTTCTGTATCTGACTTTTGGATGGCTTTAACTGATTTCCTCTTATAAATACCTTAATCTGATATAACGTTAACCCCCCATGCCATCTTCTGGATATTTCTGCTCTTTCTGACTCTTCTATCATCAGAGGCAAAACTGACAATAGCATCTTGCTGGAACCCCCAGATACCTCATCCTTTAATTTCTAGAAATCCTGCTTTTTGCTTGGACTCTCAGTGGTGCAGATCTATGGTGCATCGGGCCCCAGCAGCCTAGAGTGTGACCAGTTCAGTGTGATTAGTTCACACCTAAAGTTGTGATCCTTATTTTCTCTTTTCTAAAAGTATTTCTGTTATCTTTTTATTTTAATTATTTTTGTTGATTTTAGAGTTTTCCATGTAGTGGAGCTCTCCCTTTTCACCATTTCTCAATATCTCACCATTTGTCTGCCCAATTTCCTGTGCACAGTAATCTCTTTTACAGAATAGTGGTGGCAGAGGCAGATGCTGTTATGACATTTTTATTTATGTTTTCTCTAGAATCACATTGGATAATTTCGTTATAAATTTAAAAACAAATGTACCCATGGGTATTTTACTTTGACAATATTAGTAAAATGCTTTGTAAACAGCTGGTATCCCTAACTCCTTCATTTTTATTTTTTAATCAGCTAACTTCAGATTAGATGAGCACAAAGAACCGATCCACTATTGGGTATCTTGTTATGTGTAGCTTTTTGTTGGGTTAAGAGAAAAAGAAGTTAAGGTCACATAATCTTAGCAAATGAAGATTGAAATGGAAACAAGATATTGATTTAATAAACACAAGTGCACTAAAGGTTACGATGGTAAAAGAATATCAAGTTATAACAAATAAAATGGGAGACAATGAGAAAGCAACCATTCAGGAAGTTCATTAAAATTATTTTTCTGTTTTTATTTTGCAGAAAATGACCACCCAGCCACATTGGTTCCAGGCTTGATCGACTACAATATGCCAATAACCGCTACCTACCTGAAGCACATGAAACTCTCCTACATAGGCTCAAATGATCATGTAGGTCTTATTTTGATTTGTATTTTTCATTTATTTTATTATACCTTATTTATAGTATGATGATGAGAAAGGATTGAGAAAAGCAAGAGCAATCCTAAAAATAATGTATTATCAAAATAATTTGCTAGATTCATAATTCATTTGTGTCTATTTTAATGTATTTGTTAAAGTTTGTCTTTTAGGCTATACTGTATTTATAAAAATTGGATTTTTTTAGATTCAACTGCAAAAAGAAGAGAGAATGCTTATGTTTATAAAAGTTTTTCTAGCCTTCTCCCCATATGGGGTGAGTTGAAATCCGGAATTGTGCTGGTCATTAACAGGTTACAGCTGTTTAATTTTAGTTCTGTCTCAGGCTGAATGCACTTGAATGTGGCAAGGGACCTTTAAATGCATGGTTTGGTCCCTTTCATTACTAGCTTATCATAGTAAGGCTTAAAGAAAGGTGTGGTATGTGGACAGAGTCACTGTCCTGCACCATCAACAACTGTTGAGGCAGTGTACTTTTTCCTTCACGGGCTGAGATGCCATTGAAGACTTACTATAGTTTTTAGATATTTGTGTTGAACCTCTTTCTAAGCCTGTTCACTATGGGTGATGCTGCTAAGTATTTAAAGATCAACTTTCTCAATGATGAAGCAAACAAAAATATCTATGGAAGGTCAGAGGAAAGAAGTGAAACTTGTATTTGTGCAAGCTGTGCCCAAATGCAACCTCCTGTAATCACCATTCCAATGTCTAAAGCTCAAGAATTGGACTTCTTAGTGATTCAAGAATGCACATATAACCTTGACAGAAAACATTTAACTTTTCAATTAAATATTTATAGTAGTGTTTTAATGTTATTGTCTTCCTTAGTGTATGCTGATCTCAAGTATGTGACAATGTTTCAGAAATTAGTGTTGAAATCTCTTTGAACAAACCATCAACTGAAGAAATACTGTAACAAATCTTTCACATGGAAAAAAACAATAATAAAGTTAAAGTGTAAATGTGTTCATTTAATAATATAAAATAATAATGTCCCACAAAATAATATAAGGACAACTGGCTTAAAAATTATTAATTTGCCTTTTTAAAGGTGGAACATATGTTTTCTTACTTTAGCATACAGTGTACATTTTTCCAAGAAACTCAAGTAGAACTTGACTGAGTCTAACAAAAATCAGTATCAGATTTCATTTGGTTTTGTGTAGAGAGACATGCAGAAAGATGAAAAAGAATTGGTGACAAAAAGAATCACACATAAAACACAGAACTCTTCTTTAACTTTTATTGTTATCATATGGATTCTTAATCAGTTTAGTTGAAATGTTCTTTTTTATTGATCAGCCTGAAAATGCTTTAATGTCACAGTAAAAAAAAGTCTGTTTCCTTAAGACAGTAAAATCATTGTGTGTAGTAGTGCACTTAATTCCACTATGAAGCTCTGAATACATGTAAATCTGTGTAGAATAGTTGGCCCCTCCAAAGAGAGCTACCAGGAGTATCTTTCAAGAAATTACTGTCTGTTACAGCTGAGGTGGGACAATCTCTGCATATTGTCTACTCTGCACAGTGGTAAAATAAAAATTAAAAAAAAACATGCTGACATCCTAAATTGAATACTGTTTACTGGTGATAAAAAAGAGAGTATGAGACAAAGTCACAGAAGAGTCATATGATAACTGAGTAAATGCTATATTTTATGGCAGCACATTATCCTCAGAACATCAGCTATAATGTGAAGAATGGTCATGATACTATATCAGTGGAGATTCCCTCACAACTTTTCAGCACAGTTTCATATTTCCATTTGTGCCATGAAAGTATCATTAGCTTACATAATTTTGATAGACAATTAATTTGCTGCCCAGTAGCACCAGTGGACGTGTGAATGTTTTTGCTGCCCGGCAGCACCAGTGGACGTGTGAAAGTTTTCCAGTTACGGCTAGTTAAGCCACAGTCTTATCGTGCCTAATTCCTGTTTCCATTCTATTGTGGTACCACAAACACAAAACACCAAACTGACAAGCCTTTTTTCTATTTGCGCAGATCCATGAGGCCACATTGTATGCAATGTAGTTTCAGCTGAGTGCTCATTCGTTGTAAGCTCTTACACAAACAAGGACAGATACAGCATGGATGAATTTCATTTAGTAGGATATATAGGATTTTTAACTTGATATTTTAGATTTAGATTGTAGCTTATAGTCCAGGGTTTATATCCTTTGTATGTTACTAATATACTGTTTTGCTGGTGCATGGTGCCAAAATGGATCCTTTGCTCTTTACATGGTTCTTTTAGGTGTCTGTCTTTAAAAGGACTGCTCACTGTTGCTGCACTATATGAAATTCTGCTTGTGGCATTTCAGACTTGCTGTTTATATAGGCTCCCCTGCAGCTGGCTCTGAAGCTGCTCATTTGCATGATGGAATCTTAGCTCATACTGTGAGTAACTCACCCTTGGCTGATGCAACTTGTCAGTGACATTACATAGCCCTTCCCTTTGAAGTTGCTGTCCCCAGCAATCACTACCAGTTTTTTGGAAGGCACACAAACTTTTAAAATGGTGGGATAGTCTTCGTTTCTGCTGTGATCTTGAGCCATGCACTGTTAGGTGGCAGAGCAGAGATCTTAAGTGTTGCATTGTCAGTGGGCACAGCATGAATGTTAAGCGCTGAACAGTAATGCAGTACAACAGAGGTGTTAAACACTGCATTTCTGTAGGATGACCTGTCGATTACAAGTGAGCAAGTGAAACTTCTTGTGTTGAAGCTGCAAACGTACCTGTTTTGTGGCTATTACTCCTTCACTGCAAACACTGTTGAAGGTCTGGATTTCTGCTTTGAGACTCTACTTCTGTTGCTGCTCTGAAATGCCTCTTTAATCTGCCTTGTCCTTTACCCGCACAGTTTTACCACTGGCCCACCTTCATGCAGCTCACTGGCATTAGTGGCATAATTGACCTGCCACACTTTTTCCCAGCTCTGTGAGCCGAAAGCTTCTCCGGTATCTTCACACACAGGCCAATGGACCTTAATAGAAGGAGCAGCATTGGTGGAGCTGCAGAGGTGGTGGCTGTCTTCCCTCCTGTACTGATGCTGCAAATGGCACATGGATCTCAGCTTCACAACTCACTATCAACAACACAGAAGATTCCAGCAAATCCATTTTTTGTTGCTATGCCTTTCAGCGCTTTACAGAGTCGGAATGTAGGTCCTCTCCATATCCCACCTCTTACAGCAATGCAAGACTGGTGCCAAATACCACAATGACTCCATTGCTCTTTACATGGTTCTATTTATGTGGTTCTCTTTTCTCAAAGGGACTGCTCACTGTTGCAACACTAGATGGAATTCTTCTTGTGATGCTGCAGGCTTGCCATTTTTAATAGGCACAATTGCAGGTGACACTGAAGTTGCTCATACTATGGGTGACTCATCCCTGGCTGATGCAACTTGTTAGAGCCATACAATATAATCAGATATACCAGTGAAAATGTATATAGGATCTGCTTTACTACACAATAACAGTTGTTTTTAATGAGATTGGTGATATACATAATGTTCAATACTGTGAGACATAATTTTAGAAAATGTATCAATCTACATCTACATAATGGTTCACTTTGCAGCCAGTGAAAAAGAACTTAGTCTCTTAATTAATCCATCTACTTGTTCATTTTCTATATGCTTAACTCTATATGCCAACTCATTGTTAATTAACCCTGTTTCATAAATATTAATATTTGCCTTAGGATGTAACTCATCAATAAAAAAAAACATTCAAACCATGTAGGTTGATGCAAAGAGTCGTCAGGGCAGGTGATGGAATGGTCCTTACTGTTCTACGCTGTACTTGTGACCTGCTGGGCTGGCTACTTTGAGCTGCTGTTTAAAGCTGGACATCTCTGGGTCATGAGGTTGCTTGAAAGGGGTGTGTGGTGTTCTTAATATCTTTGCAAGAGGACAAAAGTCCAAGCCTTTAGAGTCCTGATGCTTCCTATTTTGCTATCCACAATCCATTGACCTGAGACAAAGACTGGACTCCTTCAGTACTGTGCCTCTTCCTAGACTCCTTGGGTACCACTGGTTTGACTGTGTGTCGAACGAGTAGTTGCTTACGTAGTCCTGAATCAGGTACGTTGTGAGGACCCAAGCAACTGGACCGGGTCAAGAAGACACCATAACAACTGGCTGTTGCAGATAGACAGCCATTTTCAGAGGGTGTGACTAGACCGCATGTCTGCCTAGGGGGTTGCCAACTTGTAACCTGAGGTATTTCGTCTTGTGGTGCCTGCTCCTCTACCTGATTTAAGTTGTCAAAAGGCAGTTTGTTAAGAACTTAAACTCTCTTGTGTAATTGGTAATTTATGTTTTAGATTTGCATTCCTGTTATTCTCACAATGTTCCTGAATATATATTTTTATTACTAAGCTAGGGGTGTTTTCCTCTCTTTAATTTGTAAATACTTTTAAAGATTTTAAAACTCCCATCACAAACCTAAAAAAGTTAAATTCAGATGTTTTTAAACAATATGGCCTTTACTACTGGCAGGAAACAATCCTGTCCTTGTCAAATCTTTATTTCATATTGCTCTTATTACACAGCAGTGTTTTTATAGCATATGCATTAAGGAGAGATTTGTCTATTTCATAAACCTGCTTTGTCAGGGTTATAGAAGTCCAGAGCCTTTGGTGGGATTAGGTAATGCCAGGAAGTGCCCAACTCTGGATAAGATATCACAAGGCTAAATCATTAAGGGTCAATGTAGTCAACCAAAGAAACATGTCTTTGGACATGTAATGTCCAAGTGAAACTTAAGTGAACATAAGAGCTTCACACAGCACCTTTTAAAGACTGTAAAGTAGCTGTATCATTTTTGTAGTGTGGTACATTAACCCTCATTAAGGGTTTATTTAGTTTAAATAAAACCATAAGGGATTTATATACAGTATGTTTTTAAAACCTTTTTTGAAATAGGATGTTTTTCCTTATTCCAAATGTAGGCATCAGTAGAAAGACACATTGTCTGGGACAGGTTCGCATACTGGAGCCAGTGTTACTTGGATGGCCATTGATTTGTTTGGAAAATGAGACCACTTTCCATATAAAACATTACCCTAAGATAATGTACAGATATTGGCCCGTAGTACTATTATTTGTGCATATATTTTCTGTATTAAATTAAAAAATACAAAGGGAGTTACTACAGAGGCAAGAATTGAACCATCAACCCTATGGTTTATAATCATATACTTTTATCACCAGGCCACACCTGCTTATTTGTTTGGTGTGATGTGGGTGTAATTCAATATGGTTATACAGTACTGTATGTTCTTTTGGAGACATGCTAAAAGAAAACATGCTATTACAGTAGATCCTTAATGCATGTGTTCTGCATCACACAGACATCAGTATTTCAACTACTAATTATCTCCATTTTTTAAAAGTAGAGGAAGGGCTACATTTCATGGAGTTGAAACGATAGATAGATAGATAGATAGATAGATAGATAGATAGATAGATAGATAGATAGATAGATAGA
>JANRMT010062856.1:73669259-73755488 GCA_026402145.1 Polypterus bichir lapradei
AGATAGATAGATAGATAGATAGATAGATAGATAGATAGATAGATAGAAACTTTATTTGTCCCCAGGGTGAGATTTGTTCAAAGAGTTGAATTTTTTAAATATGTAAAACTTTAAACAGTCCAGACCACCAATGGTTAAAAAGAGGGGCCAATAGGGTGACTAATACTGTTTTTTTAGAAAAGGTTGCATTAAAATGACAGGATTGCTGCAATTAAGTTACTAGCCAGTGATTCACATGCTGATTCATTTTACCTACACCTAATTTTCTGGTGAATTAGTGGTTCACTGCATGAGACTAATCATTTATAAAGTTGAACAGAAATAGTGTTTCTTTTCCTGACATCAAAGCACTTTGTGCTGTATGCTAGTTGGTCTTTTCAATACATTGTACATTATCTCCAGGGCAAATATTTATAGGCCTAGAAAAACCTAGTTTTCCTTACTTCTTCTTATTGGATTCTAACAAAGTAAGTGATTATGGGAGTGCATAGGTGATAAAGATGTCTTGTATGTTTTAAGCTATAGCTAAAGTATATGTAACAGTTAAAGAAAATGTAAATGATTTGAACTTCTAATGTGCAAATTCTATAATATAGCCCTGTTGACTGTTTTTTAGTGTAGTAATACATTATGATTACCTAAAAGAGTTGGTGCCATCTGAACTCTCTAGAAAAACTCTGAGCAGTGTGACGTTCCACACACTCCAAGCATAAGAGAGAGTGGGCAAGGTAAGAAATGCTAGTAGTTGAAATGGAAGTAACTCAGTAGTAATTTGGACTGATTATGTCATGCTAAGAACACAGTTTTATTTCTTATCTTCTCTTTTGTTTTATTTGCTTGTATTAATATAACAGTGTACTAATTTATTTTAAAAGAATTTCAATATATAATCAACATAAAAATATGCTACATAAATATGCTATATTTATTATATTCATTATATATACCATTCAGACGATTTTCAAATGTTTTTTTAATGATTTCTCTTCAGAGTAAATGATTCCATGCCATCAAAACCTACCTCCTTGAAGCTTGCAGAGAGAAAGGTTGTGTTGATTTCCAACATTGCTGTCAATATAAAGTGGCATATAAACTAAAATATATAAGCAATTGAAAAAATGGTACAGAAATTTAAACCTTGAGACTTAAACTTCATTCCAAACTGGGATGCCAATTTTCTGTTTAAAAGTGAGATAAGCAGTGTAGTTTATAATGTGACTAATATATGTAATCAAAGACATTTGTATACTGCTTCACATTATTACATAGTTTAAATAAGTGAACAGACCAACAAGCTCATAAGCTTAAAATATAAACGGTCAAAAGCAGAATCCACTATCTATTTAAGAAATTTACTTAATCCAGTTTTAACTTTCAGGGGAGCTGGAGTTCATCCCCCGGAAGTAACTGGCAAGTGTAGGCTGCACTTGCTCACACTGGGTCAATTTGGAGTCACAAATTAGCACAATTGCATAAGTTTGGGAGGTAAGAAGAAATTGCAGTACATAGTTTCCCCAATAGCCAGTGACAAGATCAGTTATCATATCCCATTTGGAAGCTATAAAAACACCAATCTTAAATTTATAAATATGATTAACTACTACAATTTGTAAGCAATATGGCTCTTGTCAGCACTTGCAAATGTTGCATTGGCAAAAGCTAAGAAACCTTAGTTAAAGTAGGCCAACAATACATGGAAAGAATTTAGTGGTGATGGCTTAAACAATGAAGGTGGTCAAGCTCTAGGACTTTTTCTTGAGCCTAAAGGTAGTCCAACATCAACCATGCACAGCTCAAAATAGGCAGCAGAGAAGAAAACACTCATACATAAGGGGGAAAAGGCATTTAGCTCATCTTTTAATGCTGACTTGATCTGTAACATGCAGTCAGCTGGACAGACAAAGAGCAGACCATTGTCACCATCAGAATAAGAATCTGGCACATCAGAAATTTGGATGAGTCCATTGTCTGCCATGTAGTTTTTTTTTCTGGCTCTTCATCAGTGTACAGTAGTCTAGGGTTGTAAAAAGATCCATAAGCTAAAATGCTTGATGGCTTCCGTGATATCTGATTAAAGCAAATGGAAAATCTGTATATAATATCTTCCTCTTTTTAAAATATTATTAAAATATTACAGCATTTACAACATCTGCTCAATAATTTATACAATTCTTTATATGCTGCTTCTTTGTCCCATAATCAAAAATGCAGGCATTTTGTAGAACTAGAGCTGCAAAATCTTGTTTTCTGATTCCTCAGTGGAAGTTTAAATTTTAAAAGGGCTTTGTTTTACAACTCTTATAGTGTCTCTTGTTCCCAGTACAATTTAAAACAATTTAATGAATACATCAGTATAAAGCGTAGAAATATTACAATACATTACATTTGTCTACATAACTAAAGAATAAATCATAATGTAGAACTTCTTAATTATATTTGCTGCACACCACATGTTTTTTTCTCATATGTTCATCTGTTTTAAGGCCATCTCCTATAACAAGGAGAAGTTTATTGGCCAAAATTAAATTGATGACTAGAAGAGAAAAAATGAGGATCAAGTAAACACATTCAAGAAGGAAATGAACCACTGTAAGTCATTTCAATTGGCGATTTTATAATACAAGAAAATAATAATTTTTCCTAAAGTATAGCTTTCAAGTTACAGTAATAGAAAAAATGGACATTAGTACTCTCTGCCTAGTAACTTAGGTGCAGTGTATGTAATAGAACCATAACTGACAGACTTGGAGCAATTGATTTGTATACTGTATGGTATAACAAGGCTAGCTTTAACTCATAACAGCTAAGTCATGGTTGTGTGTAGTGAAGACTTGCATACTATAAATGAGATTTTTTTTTTGGCTTAATTAAACTGCCTAGTGAGTAAATATTAATTAACCAGTGATAAATTGTAACATAGTGTAGGTGTGGGACCTCAGGTAATGCTTGCTTAGTTTCTTTTCTGTTTTATTTCTATAATAAATTCTTTGACTTGGGTTGTAAATTCAACTGTTTTTACTGGTTGCATCCTGGTGTGTCAGGAACCTGCTCAAATAAAAACTACAAAGCACTGCACAAGGAAATGTACTTTTCTCCAACTATCACAGGAACATTGCTCTCTTCTACTTGAAACATGTTTGTAATGTACTGCTTTATAAAAGAGAACCTGTATTAGTTAAAGACTGAAGACATTTTTTATCATTCCTCTGGTTTGGCAAAGTATGCCAGATCCATTAGTACTTGTAACATTTTTATGTATACAGATGAGAATTAATTGAAAATGAATTTATTTCAGGTTTTCTCATCTTAAAGACTGTTACTGCAGATTTAATAACTTATTGTCATTGCAGATTTAATAACATTAATTTCTTAATTTCTTATTGACAGTTACATGCTCTAACCCTGAAAATTCTTTGCTCACCTCTTTAAAATATTGAATACCCTTTATTATTAAAAAGGATTCCTCGAGCGCAACATGCTTAAAAATAATAAACAAGCAGGACTGAAAAGGCAGTGAGTAAAAAATTTTAATTTATTCAGTCAGTTTATTAAACCTGGTATATTTTTCTTTTCAGAACTTTTCATATTCATTGTGCAACAATAGAGATATTTTTTTAATTGATTAAAGCATAAATTACATTTTATTACTTGTCTTTAGGTACTAGAGTCGTGCTCTTTTAATTTCACAGTGATCATGATGCATATGTTGAGAGAGAGACTGGCAGATACTGTGGGATTTCCCTTACTGCAAATGCATGTAACTGTGACACAGTGTCATGTTTAAGAGAAATAGGTGGTCTGTTCTTTTTGTATCGACTATAAGTTCCCGGAATAGTGGTATTGCAATGTAACAGTATTACATATGACAACACTTTCACCTAGTCCCCTCTAAAGTAGGACCCATTTGCACACACACACACACTTGATCCATCGATCCTGCCATTGTTGGAAGCCCCGGCGAAAGGCTTTTTGTGGAATCTTCCGGAGTTCAGCCGTAGCACTTGATGGAATATCCTCCACAGTTCAATAACGTGTTCCCTTGAGTCTCATTTTCAAATTAGGGAACAAATAAATGTCACAAGGAGCGCTATCCGTTGAGAACGGTGGTTGAGTGATGACTAGAATGTTTTTAGCGGCCAGAAATTGCTGCACAACAAGAGAAGTGTGGCTCGGTGTTTACGTATCGCGATGCAGAAACCATTGGCCCTGCCACTTATCGGGCCGCTTCATTCGAACTGCATCGCGCAACCTTTGGAAAACGTACACGTAGAAAACACCAGTAACACTGTACAGGCGATACGAATTCATGGTGCGCCAAACCGTTTATATCAAACAATGAAATGAGCATCACTTTTGTCTTGGATTTGAATGGGCGTGATTTGTTTGGTCAGGGAGACGATTTGTATGCCACTGATTCCATCTTCGTCTCCGGGTCGTAGGCGTACATCCCATGACTCACCAACAGTGTCAGTCTTTTCTAGAAATGTGTCGTGTCCTGTGAACTTTTCTGAAACAGATCTCCAGGAACAATCATGCGAAATTCCATCTGATCCGTTGTCAGCAGCCTTGGAACAAACTCATTTCCAAATCTTCGGTCAGAACCGCATGAATTGAACCGTGGGAGATCCAACCTCTTGCTCCAACTCCGCGATGGTTATTTTTCAATTATTTCGAATCAGTCGTCCTACTTTTTGTTTTTACAATTTCCTCATTTCTGGACGCGGTTCATCCTCCAACGTCTCTTGTCCGTTATTAAACTGGGAAAAACAGTCGTAAACTGCGATTTTCTTTAGTGCATGAGGACCATAAATTTACTGCAGTGCCGATTGCGTATCTGATGCTAATTTTCCCAATTTGCACAGATGTTTGTACGTTGTTCGGAATGTGACTTTGCGCCGAATGATTAAACATAACTGTAACTCAAACGGTAATTAAAACAATACACGCCGAAACCAATCCGGACCCGTTTTGCGCTCCCCTCCACAACAATGTGTGCGTAATCTGATCTCTCACTATCCCGCTATATCACAATTTTGACTGCCTCTCGAAGAAATCATTTACTTTTAGATAGTTGCATTCTCCCTAGTTTTAATCGTTGAAATAATTACGCTTTATTCTAGCCTAACTGATACTCTGAATACCAGGATATAGGATTACCAAAAAAAAAACAAAGACACAAGGAATATTATACCATAGCATGCTGCATCAAGAACCTGGGTTTATTCTCAGCCTGGTTGACGTGGCATTTTCATATTCTCCTCATGTCTGGATGTTTTTTTTCCCGTGCTGCAGTTCCTCCCACATAAAAATTGCATTTAGACATTGCTAAATGCTGAAGCTGGATTCATGCATGCAATAAGGCAGTACAGTTAATCATTGTGTTATGGTTGTGTCGTTCACTATTTTTTATTCAGAAAGACTTTACATTATTGGTTGCTAAATACCTAATAGCTAGCTTATGTACTAGAGCAGTGGTTCCCAACCTTCTCTCTCTTCCATACCCCTTGATTAGGCTTTTCATTTATGAGTACCCCCTCTCTTCATTACCCCCACCCATCCCTCAGAAAAGTTTTTTTTTTTAATTTTCTTAGGTTAGCTAAATAATTAAACAACTCAAATTAACCTAATGACATTTAAAGGCTTTTATTTTTGATTTTACATTTTACAATTTATTTCAGGTTTTTTTTTATAATAGCAGCCTAACATAAGATCAAAACAAATAATAACAAAATCTCTTGCAAGAACAAGCCTATCAGTCACTGCACCCCACCCTGGTCCCCTTGCGTTTGTAAATCATCAGACTGCTTCGAAGTACTTGTAGCTGCCAAATCAGCAGGTTGAATTTCAGTGCTAACTGCAGCTGTCTTAAGAGTTCGTTTTCAACCACTTATCCATTTTGGGGCACAAAACAACATCAATAGAAAGTCACTCAAAACAATAAATAATAGCTAAACACTTCAAATTAAGTACTCATAAAAAAGGAACAATCTAGGCCTATTAATACACATTGCTCACTTGATGCCCAATCAAACACTAAAATGATGGACCGCTTTCAATCACAATGACAGTTTTGGCGAAGAGGGGGAGGACACATGCGCAATCGTGTGATATAACTAGTGGTGGGCGGGTCTAGTGACAAATTTCACGTCTCTCTTTGTAAACCAAAACTCTATAACTTTGTGTTTTTATTTTATGTCCTTTTTTTGGTGTTTTCCACCATTACCAATATTATTTTCACGTACCCCCAACTGGTCCGCCGCATACCCCCAAGTTGGAAGCTGCTGTACTAGAGTAAAACATTCTCTCAGGACAGAAAATAGCTCCTGAAGGTTGTTGAATAGGTAATGTTCTATCATCATATACAGGTAACAAAGGACCATCATTACCAGTAATGAAATTCTTAGCCCCCTCAAGTTGCACTCTTAATATAACCCAACATTAATTAAAAAGTCATAATAATAAAAGTGAGATTAAAATAGTAATGAAAAAGATTAAATAGTAAAGTGAATAGAAAAATATTAATTGTCTATAGAGCAGAGGAGTGTAATGTGTGTATATGTACGTGTATATGTACGTTCCAGCTTAAGTATAGAAGGCAATCTAAAAGTGACTATTGTTTTTAAAATGAGTTTTTGTTGTCAAAGTGATCAGTGTTCAACAGTTCAGTAGCCTGTTAGCTTGCGGGTAGAAACTCCCTGAACCTACTGGTGTGGGTCTGGATCCACTTGTATCACCTGCCAGATGGCAGGAGCATGGAGAGTCTGTGGCTGACAGAGGCAGAACATGAAACAGTGGATCTCTGGCTTTGTTTCCAGGATAAATATGAAATTGTCTTTCACAGGGATAACTTTTATTTACTACTTTTAAATAATAATAATAATACATTGTATTTCAAGGTGCCTTTCTAAACACCCAAGGACAGATAATAAAATCATAAAACCAACAAAAACATGCATGTACACGTACACATATACATACTGTATATCTGTATCCATGGAACTGAAAATACAGCAATAAGAATACAGCCTAAGGTCATGTAGTGTAAGCTAATCTAATTAGATAGGTCTTAAGATGAGATTTGAAAATAGGTAGTGAATCTGTGTCCCAAATGTTTTATGGTAGTGAGTTCCAGAGACGAGGAGCGCTACATCTAAATGCCCTGGAACCCATGGTGATCAGGCATGCAGGGGTGGGTGATGAGAAGACCAGAAGTAGAGGACCTAAGAGTGCGGTTAGGTATATAAACATGTATGAGGTCAGAGAGGTATAATGGAGCAAGTTTATAAAAGTGCTTTGAAGGTAATTAGAAGATTTTTTAAATCAAAGTGAAATTTTACAGGAAGCCAATGAAGCTGTTGAAGAGATGGGGTAATGTGTTACACGGAAGAGGTCTGAGCTGGGCAGCTGAATTCTGAACAAGCTGGAGTTTATGGAGAAGCTTATGTGGGAGACCAAAGAGAACAGAATTACAATAATCAATGCGGGAAGTGACCAATGCATGAGTAGTAAGGATGGCGGTGCTATTTAGCGTGAGGGAGGGTTGCAGGCGTGCAGTGCTACGGAGATGAAAAAATCTGACCGTATAACATTATTGATATGGGATTCAAAAGATAGCCCTGCGGTGGACTGGCGCCCTGCCTGGGGTTTGTTTCCTGCCTTGCGCCCTGTGTTGGCTGGGATTGGCTCCAGCAGACCCCCGTGACCCTGTAGTTGGAATATAGCGGGTTGGATAATGGATGGATGATGGATGGATGGATGGATGGATTCAAAAGATAGAGTATCAAAAATAACCCTCAAACTCTTAACCTGAGGGGAGGGGATATACCATCAATAGTAAGCAAAACATTATTTGATTTTTTGATTTTGATAAAACAGACTTCTCTGTCTTAGCTATTGAGTTGGAGAAAATTTGAAGAAAACCAAGATTTTATCTCATATAGACAGTCATTGAGGTAAGAAGGAGGAAGGACGTTGGGCTTTGTAGATATATAGAGCTGAGTATCATCTGCAAAACAATGAAATTCAGTTCCAAATTTCTTAAAAATGCAACCTAAAGGGAGTAGATATATTAAAAACAGTAAGGAGCCAAATTCCTATGGAACTCCACTAGTGAATGGGAGGGATCGTGATTGAGAGTTTTTTTAGATGAACAAACTGAGTACGATTAGACAATAAACCATATA
Organism: Polypterus bichir lapradei; assembly: GCA_026402145.1. Taxonomy (NCBI): domain Eukaryota; kingdom Metazoa; phylum Chordata; class Cladistia; order Polypteriformes; family Polypteridae; genus Polypterus; species Polypterus bichir. Next base: position 73,677,443 of record JANRMT010062856.1, read on the forward strand.
AAAGGAGTATCGGTAATGCCAGTGGCAGCTAACCGATTCAGCAAATAGTATGAGAGACAGTATCAAGTTAGTTGCACCCAAAATGTTGAAGAAGTTAAGTTTTGAATTTTTTTTCAGCCATTCAAAAAATATTGTTGATTTGTGTCTCATTAGCACAACACTGGTAGTGAAGTGATGTAGGATAGAATGATGGTGTACACATTAAGAGATGTACCAAATACAAAGCTACAGGGGACACATGAAAATAACTTGGCCCACGAAAAAAGAAACACAAGGTATTTGAACCAGATCGGGGCCTGATTACTCTAGTCAGGAACATCTGATGGCATGTTGTTACATAGAGTTAAATAGGCAAGAAAGATTAGAAGCAGACAGGATGATGGCTCTTGCAGACTGTGAAAGACCTCAATCACTAACTGACATATGAGCAGTCTAAGTGGAACATCCATTTTAAAGCTGGAGATCGGGCTATAGCTGTGGAGCATAAGATATAGCAAGACAGGAGGCTAGCCTGTCTGGGGAAAGAGTAGATATGGATAGTTTATAATGTGCAACCGTGGACAGAGAAATGCAAAGGAAAAGGTCAATTGGTGAATATGTCGTGGAAGGGAGGAGAATGGATCAATGTTGTTTGTGGTCTAGTGTTTCATTTGCTGCTATTTTTAGTCAGTGCTGGATTAAGAAAAAACTGAGCAAATATGTTTGAAAGAATTTTTCTTTTTAGTTTATTTGATAACTGAAATAGTATTACAGCAACACAGCAGGCATGTTTAAGTAGCAGTGTTGTATGTTTTAAAACAGAGTTCATGTATGAGCTGTATTTCTGTGGTTGTTCTGCTGGATCTATGGGAACCAGCTTCTGACTTTTTGGGTTAGTAATCGGGTTTGTTTGGGACGTTATCAGTGTTGGTTGTGTCTTCCTCTGAATTCAAGTTTACCTAATATTTTGAAACCTATTAATAAGCTTCTCTCCAAAGTCAGTTATATATACATGGTGCATGTGTGTGTGTGAATTTGAGAAACTGAATCACAGTCCTTTTACAATTTAAGGAACAAGTACTGTGACCACAGGTTTAGTTAATCTGTCCTTCATTGTTAAGCCAACCATGTCTTTAAGATGGTTGGGGCTGGGGTGACATGCAGGAGGATGTGAGGCTAAAGAATTAGAAGGGAGTATACTGCAGCAGCAAGTAAAAAGGCAGTTGTCTCATTTTTGTTGAAGAGTCCTCTTTGGTTACAATATTTCATTTTGTGGCAACACACAATGTTAACATTTACAGTGGTGATTTAATTGAAGAAGGGAGACTTTGCACTTCCTTCACTTTTATTGAATTGTGAAGGTTGAATAAAATGCTAAGTATATAAAAGAGAGCCTAGAAGCATACACGATTTTCCTCAAGGTCTTTTTTCAGCTAAAAAAATTCAAATATGCAAAGAAGCCAAGAAAGAATCACTGAAATACATCACAGAGAAGAATCCTGCAGCTGCCTATTTCATTTGCCCTTGAGAGAGCACACACTGAGTAGATTTGAAAAATTAACTATTAGAATACAGATTGTGGTGGTGGTGGTGGTTAGGTGCACACACAGATACAGCGCATTGCCTCATCCACCACATGACAAATCAACTCAGGATCCCAGATTAAGGCCTGGGTGCAGCCATGCAACAGGTATTGACCTATAAATGGCCAAATACTGGGTTTTTCAATCTTTGGTGTGGGAATATGGTACACACCAATAGAAGTTATGCCACTTTTCCAAATGCTTGTCATTTTTAAGCACCTCATTACATTCTCCATGTTCCATGCTCCAGGAAAGAAACAATTTGTATTCCAGTAGAAAACAAAAAAGAATCGTTTTAACTGTGAGCTCTTTTTCAAGATATAAAACTTAATCTGGCAGGCAGTGTAAAAAAGCAAAGGAGAATGTCCTGGGGGGAGCTCTGCTGAGGATGTAGCCTCTCAACATTAAGCCACTTCTCCATTATTGTTGTGTCATCTGGAGGTAATTTGGCTTTATAATATTTAATTATACCGGTTGGGGGACACTGCACATTAAACATTCTCAGGGATGTGAGCAACAGAAGGTAGTAGAGGGCAGCAGTTGGTGCTTTTTATCACCTCCTCTTCAGATCCTGTCTTGAAGAATGCATACACCACACCCACGCAGTTTTGCAAGCTCTCTAACACTTGCAGACTCACATTCCTGTTACACTGCATGCACATACACAAATGCATTAATCTTTACTAGTCTATTTCAAGGATATTTCAATTTGTGTCTTTAAATATTAGTACTTCACCATTTTTCATAACCCTCAACTAAATGCCAAGGATATTTCAATTTGTGTCTTTAAATATTAGTACTTCACCATTTTTCATAACCCTCAACTAAATGCATAAACAAACTTCAACAACCTAAATATTTGCACGTTTGCTTTATAAAAATTGGCTGATATTAAGAAAAATTATGAATACCCTCACACAATTTGTAGTGCAAATTAGATGCAGATGATAGATAGATACTTATTATGCAGTGTGTTTGATTTTCTTTGTATTTTTCATCTACCTTTTTTTGTATATCCATCCATCCATCCATCCTCTTCCGCTTATCCGAGATTAGGCAGCAGCTTGAGCAGAGATGCCTAGACTTCCCTCTCCCCGGCCACTTCTTTTAGCTCTTCCAGGAGAATCCCAAGGCATTCCCAGTCCAGCCGGGAGACATAGTCCCTCCAGCGTGTCCTGGGTCTTCCCCGGGGCCTCCTCCCGGTTGGACGTGCCCGGAACACCTCACCAGGGAGGCGTCCAGGAGGCATCCTGATCAGATGACCGGGCCACCTTATCTGACTCCTCTCGATGCGGAGAAGCAGCGGCTCTACTCTGAATCCCTCCCGGATGACTGAGCTTCTCACCCTATCTTTAAGGGAGAGCCCAGACACCCTACGGAGGAAACCCATTTCAGCCGCTTGTATTCGCAATCTCATTCTTTCAGTCACTACCCATAGCTCATGACCATAGGTGAGGGTAGGAACATAGATTGACCAGTAAATTGACAGCTTTGCCTTGCGGCTCAGCTCCTTTTTCACCACGACAGACCGATGCAGAGCCCGCATCACTGCGGATGCCGCACCGCTCCGCCTGTCGATCTCACGCTCCGTTCTTCCCTTACTCGTGAACAAGACCCCGAGATACTTGAACTCCTCCACTTGGGGCAGGATCTTACTTCCAACCCTGAGAGGGCATTCCACCCTTTCTCGGCTGAGGACCATGGTCTCGGATTTGGAGGTTCTGATTACCATCCCAGCCACTTCACACTCAGCTCTGAACCGAAATAGAGAGAGCTGAAGATCACAGCCTGATGAAGCAAACAGGACAACATCATCTGCAAAAAGCAGTGACCCAATCCTGAGTCCACTAAACCGGACCCCCTCAACACCCTGGCTGCGCCTAGAAATTCTGTCCATAAAAGTTATGAACAGAATCGGTGACAAAGGGCAGCCATCGCGGAGTCCAACTCTCACTGGAAATGGGTTCGATTTACTGCCGGCAATGTGGACCAAGCTCTGACACCGATCGTACAGGGACCGAACAGCCCTTACCAGGATTCCCTGAGGGACACGGTCGAGCACCTTTTCCAAGTCCACAAAACACATGTAGACTGGTTGGGCAAACTCCCATACACCCTACAGGACCCTGCTCAGGGTGTAGAGCTGGTCCACTGTTCCACGACCAGGACGAAAACCACACTGTTCCTCCTGAATCCAAGGTTCGACTATCCGATGGACCCTCCTCTCCAGGACACCCAAATAGACTTTTCCAGGGAGGCTGAGGAGTGTGATCCCTCTGTAGTTGGAGCACACCCTCCTGTCCCCTTTTTTAAAGAGGGGGACCACCACCCCAGTCTGCCAATCCAAGGGCACTGTCCTTGATGTCCATGCAATGTTGCAGAGGCGTGTCAACCAAGACAGTCCTACAACTTCCAGAGCCTTGAGGAACTCCGGGCTCATCTCATCCACCCCCGGGGCCCTGCCACCAAAGAGTTTTTGACCACCACGATGACCTCAGTCCCAGAGATGGGGGAGCCCACCCCCGAGTCCCCAGGCTCTGCTTCCTCATTGGAAGATATGTTAGTGGGATTGAGGAGGTCTTCGAAGTACTCCCCCCACCGACCCAAAACGTCCCGAGTCGAGGTCAGCAGTGCACCATCCCCACCATATACAGTGTTGACACTGACCTGCTTCCCCCTCCTGAGACGCCGGATGTTGGACCAGAATCTCCTCGAAGCCGTCCGAAAGTCATTCTCCATGGCCTCCCCAAACTCCTCCCACACCCGAGTTTTTGCCTCAGCAACCACCGAAGCTGCATTCCGCTTGGGCTGCCGGTACCTATCAGCTGCCTCCAGAGTCCCACAGGACAAAAAGGTCCTGTAGGACTCCTTCTTCAGCTTGACGGCATCCCTCACCACCGGTGTCCACCAACGGGTTCGGGGATTGCCTCTACGACAGGCACCGACCACCTTAAGGCCACAACTCTGGTCAGCCACCTCAACAATACTGTAGAGGCACGGAACATGGCCCATTCGGACTCAATGTCTCCCACCTCCTTCGGGATGTGGTCGAAGTTCTGCCGGAGGTGGGAGTTGAAGCAACTTCTGACAGGGGACTCTGCCAGATGTTCCCAGCAGACCCTCACAACACGTTTGGGCCTACCAGGCCTGACCGGCATCCTCCCCCACCATCGAAGCCTACTCACCACCAGGTGGTGATCAGTTGACAGCTCCGCCCCTCTCTTCACCCGTGTCCAAGACATGTGGCTGCAGGTCCGATGACACGACCACAAAGTCGATCATCGAAATGAGGCCTAGGGTGTCCTGGTGCCAAGTGCACATATGAACACCCGTATGCTTGAACATGGTGTTCGTTATGAACAATCCGTGACGAGCACAGAAGTCCAATAACAAAACACCGCCTGGGTTCAGATCGGGGGGGCCATTCCTCCCAATCACGCCCTTCCAGGTCTCACTGTCATTGCCCATGCGAACATTGAAATCTCCCTGCAGAACGAGGGAGTCCCCAGATGGTATGCCCTCTAGCACCCCCTCCAGGGACTCCAAAAAGGGTGGATACTCCAAACTACTGTTTGGCGCATACGCACAAACAAAAGTTAGGACCCATCCCCCCACCCGAAGGCAGAGGGATGCTACCCTCTCGTACACCGGGGTAAACCCCAATGAACAGGCTCCAAGTCGGGGGGCAATAAGTATGCCCACACCCGCTCGGCGCCTCTCACCGGGGGCAACTCCAGAGTGGTAGAGAGTCCAGCCCCTCTCAAGGAGATTGGTTCCAGAGTCCAAGCTGTGTGTCGAGGTGAGTCCGACTATATCTAGCTGGAACCTCTCGACCTCAAGCACTAGCTCAGGCTCCTTCCCCTTCCCCTTTTTTTGTGTAATGTATTTTTTTTTTAAAGCTTCTTTGTCTTTGTGGTTCAAACATCACTAAACTTTCTGTACCATTCAAATACACTATACATAGAAATCACTTGTTATACTTGAGAATATTCATCTTGTTTTGAAGTTTGTTGACCCCAAAGTAATTTAGCATTACTGTAGGAAATGGGGTTTATTCATTCATTATTTAACACACTTAGTCCAGCTGAGTTTTAGATACATTTCTGCAAACTAAATATTTTAGATTTTGTGTTCACTTTAAACATTAAGTTTTAAATATATTTTGTCCATCCAAAATGGCAAATGCATAATTTCTCTTTTAACATGATATGACATGGATGGATAATATCTGGTGTCTATGTATTCTATTTTTGCCTGTGTTTTGATACCACTTGTGGCTGAAAATAAAGGTCCACATCAATTTGGGATCTGTTCAGCACTTTCATTTCTTGTTACCCTTTGTGGCCCCTAGGTTGTGCTGTTTTACTGTCAATAATAAATATTTGCCTGTGTTTAGCCTTTTGTCTGAAAGTATTAGGCCACCCTCATTTTAATTGCTGTTTTATCCCTTGGACCATTTAGGTTGTTTTATTCTCTTTAAATTATAAAACAGCATAAAATAGAAAAATATGTAGTAGATAAATCAAATCTTTCTTAAAAGCATCCTAATAACCTTACTTTCTTCTTTTTTTTTAAATAATTAACTTCCTGTCCTTAAGCAGTATAAATTGAAATAAGAAAATGTAATGCCAAACCACGGTAGAGTTTTGAAAATTTTCAGTAGGTAAGTTGCAATGGAACAGTTTGGATGTACATATGGATTCACTGACCTTGGGGGCTGATGTATTTGTGATGGGCTATGCAGATCCAGATCATCTGGATGACTTTGATTTATGTGGAGAAGATTCCAGTTAGCCGTGAAGGCAATTCTTCATGTCGTCGGTTCACACACTTCTCAATGGTCCAGGAGTTTTCAGGTAATTTTGTATGTAATAAACTTAATAAGTTATAGCGTAATGAAAATTGCATAATTAGATCTGGACCACCCTATACAGAATCATAGACTCTGCTGGTAATATACAATATCATATTTGCAGATGCATAAATAAGCTAGTCAAAAAATCTATTTATAACACAGGATATCCCAGCACAGTTTACAGTTCTTTGTGTGCAGTGAAATATGACAACATAAACGAGTATTGTATTAGTAGCCATAAGGCAATGTAATTCAACTGGTTGCCTGTGATTTGACCATTACAACAACAACAACAACAACATTTATTTATATAGCACATATTCATACAAACAGTAGCTCAAAGTGCTTTACATAATAAAGAATAGAAAAATAAACACAATATGAAAACAAAATAAATCAGCATTAATTAACATCGAATAAGAGTAAGGTCCAATGGCCAGGGGGGACAGAAAAAACAAAATAAAAACTCCAGACGGCTGGAGAAAAAAAAATAAAATCTGTAGGGATTCCAGACCATGAGACCGCCCAGTCCCCACTGGGCATTCTACCTAACATAAATGAAACAGTCCTCTTTGGATTTAGGGTTCTCACGGAAAGGCTTGATGATGATGGTCACGTAGAATTCTGCCTTTTAGTCCATCCATCATTGTTGGAGCATCATGAAGCTTTGAGTAGGTGGAGGTGGCGCAGGCCACCACCCCAAAGAAACCGGAAAAAGAAACAGAGAAGAGAGTAGGGGTCAGTACGGGTTGTAGAGCTACCCTGAATAGTTATTATGAGGAAATTGAACATATAGAGTATCAGGATTAAGTTAAATTAAGTTAAATTGAAGTTATAGAAAGGCCATGTTAAAGTAATGTGTTTTCAGCAGTGTTTTAAAGTGCTCCACCGTATCAGCCTGACGAATTCCTATTGGGGTGCGTGTAGCTCTCGGGCACTATGTCGTAAGGTAAAGGATACATTTCAATACCAACATCGGCACTGGAATGGCACTGAAAGCCTTTTGTTATAAGTCACTGCCTTTTTTCCCTAAACCTTCACCACTATCCTCAGCCTACCACAGGAACAAAGCAAAGAAACTTGTTTCTTGTTGTAATTTCAACATTGGTAAGAGAAAATATTAACTCCATTAGTGTTTATATGTGCCCCACTAGGAAAAAAGGATTATCCCCGACATTTGTGGGGTTATCTGCAGTTCTTAATGAGTCTTCCACAAGTGCTAACCACATTGAGACATTATGTCAAAGAGGCTGTCGGTGTAGTGTTTAGGGTGCTGTTGTGTCCCAAAGAATCGTGTATTTCAAACAGCAGTCCCTATTTGCTTAGTATTTTTGTTAGAAACAGTCTCTTTATAAAATAATGACTGCCATTATCTCATGCTTGTTCAATAATTTTGTCCGATGTGAACACTTTGAATCATTGGAGCCCAAGTTGCCATTTTTTGACACACTTCTGCTGAATATTTTTTTGGCTGGTAGTACTTGATGTTAGTGTGTCAGAGAGATGTGCAGCATTGTTCATAACTGAACTCATTTTTGTTTTCATTCTGTCCTTTGCTACTACCTCCAGGGGGCTGAGAGAGTATCATATAAGCCTGCCATTTTGATTAGTTTGTTGATTTAGCGGACCTTTCTTGAAGTGATGTTACTGGCCTAGCACACTATACATTTGGTATAGTAGTAGTGGAAAAGGGAGCATAGAAACTGGATAAAGGAGTACATCAGGTAAACTAATTTGTGTTTTCTATTATATAAAACTACTGTATATCCTGTATTTTAATACTTGTATATCTTTGTGAAATAGTGCCAATGTTTTTAATGTTTGAAGAATTTTCTCCAGTAAGATGTCATCCTCATTATACTTAGAAAATATCTCTTAATTATGTAATTAACATTGTAGTAAAGAAGTGGGTAAATAAAAAACTTTCCCACAGTGCTTCTGGGTTCATTCTTAAAGAATCAGTCAGTCTTCATATTAATGAAGGATGGGCATCATAAGCTTTTATTGTGAATAATTCTCAGTTTCAGACTGTGGAGTTTAGCTGTGACTGCAAATTTTCATTTTTAATTTCAGGACTTCTCTCAATCCTTACCTTTTACTTATTTAGCTTTCTGTGTTTTCTTGGGGTGGCTTATTAATGTTACATTTATTCTACACGATTCAATTGTAATCCATACTATTTCTGACTTCTTAAATTTGAAGGAAACCTGTGTCTGGTCCCTGTGTTTAGATAAACAGTTCTATAAAATAAATAACAGCTTAAATGGTAGACTTCTCATTTGTGCCAGTAGCATAGTGTAACAATCTATATTAACAATAGTGGCACAATAGATGCAAATACAAGGGTCCATCTCTCAATTATATAAAAAAATCTGGGGACGAGACAAGCCTTTTTAGCCTGGGACGATACGAGATGTGACTTTTTCGGATAGATACTTTCAAGTTCCGCGAGACAAGACTTTGTGCCAAGAGATTTAACCACACCCGGGACCGGAAATAAAAGACAGAGTAGATGAAAAAGTAGAACACCGTAAAGAGGTTCCAAAACGTTGGCGCGATACACATGCAGAGCAGGTTTAAGAACCTGAGATTAAGAAGGTACTAGAATTCGAAAGTCTCAAAAAAATAATAGTAAAGATCGCATTAGCGCAAACAAATTGGAATTATTACTCTGTGAAATAACGGAACAGTGAAAAGAGATCGAATATATTGTTTGGATTTAAACTTTAAGTCGGATACTTGTAGATCGTCTAATTCGTGTTGCCATCAGGGAAAATTAGTGTTTATTCCCAATGAAGAGGCGTATCTGCAAGAATTAAAAGATTTCTTGTTTGGTGAAAGTGAAATCCACATACGCGAGCGGCAGAGATGCGAAGTAGCTGGCGCGTATCGCAGAACTGGGGTTTGGCGAGCAAAGCGAACACCCTAGTTTTTCTTAATATTTTAATTTTTCGGTTAGCACTATAGGTACTGGGATAGCACTGTAGATACTGTATAAGCACTTATAACCCATATTTCTTGGAGATTGGTCATAGTGGAGCACCCCTCAAAGTTTAAAAACATTCCATGCCTCATTAGCTTAGTAGACCTGTATAATCAATCAATTTAATTCATCCTTGTTCCCTACCTAGTATTTTAAGACAGACATTGATGAGAAAACTAATTTAGCTTCTGAAGTGTGTCTTTATTTTCTGCATATATTGCATTCTGACAATCTCAGTTGTATCTGAGTACAGATCCACATGAGTACATTGGGTGTGTGTGCGCATGTGTGTGTCCTGTATTGGACTGGCACCCTGGAATTTTTCCTCAGTACTTTGGGGATAGGCAATGGACCCTAATGACCCTGAATTAATTAGATTAAGCAGTAAGCAGACATGAAATAAAATAAGGATATAAACATTCAAAGATTAAAGCTGCAGGAGTAGAATTTGATCTGTTCTGGCAAAAAGAAGGTGGTAAAAATGTAGTTTCAGAAATGCAAACCAATTACCTTGTTTTTACTTATATCAAAAATTTATAAAGATGTGTGCTTTTGTAATCTTCATTAGTGTACTAAATTTGTTCATTTGCATTCTCCTGCTTGTATAGATTTTCTCCTTTGAACTATTCCTGTTCCAATTAGTTAACATCAGAAGGCAAATACTATAATAAGGTTTGGTTTTAATTTCACTCCATGTATTTGTTTTGGTAAAAAGCTGGAAGAACACACATATTAAAAATAAGAAGAAATAAAACTTAACTACATTTTTTAGAAAATCACTTGACAGAATGGAATATAATTGGTTAAAGTCAAGAATTTATAGCAGTAGCCACAGTGGTGATTTAGGACAAAACTGTCATCATATGTCCATGTAAACATTTTCTTTCAGTTTATGTTTTGTCCAGCAGGGGGTGGTCTAGACTTTTTTAGTAACTATTCACTAGACATCAGTTTGAATTTGTTTGGTTGTAACATCCAAAAACAAATAAAATCTTAAGTAAAGTTTTAAAATGAACAATACTTTGTCTTAGCATTTCAGGGTGCTAAAAAATTTTAACTATTGTTAAAAATGCCACCTCTCCTAGAAATCAGGTCATTTGGCATACTTAGTGGATGTTGACTAATGGTGGCAGTATTACCACTGTATGTTCTGCTAGATGATGTGGTAAAGTATGACCCAGTTTAGAAAAAAAATAATATAGGAATTGACTGTCACACACCTAGAAATTTTCCCAGAATCGGTAGATTCTTTTTACACAAGTCAGGTCTAACTAAAAAGTTCATCTTTTTAATATGCTACCCATGACCTGAATACAAGAGATGATTTAACCTATGATAAAGTAAAATTGTTTTTTGCCCCATAATATATGGGCATATATTTGCAAGTGTGACTGCATTACTATGACCAGACCCTACCAATGGAATCACTCTCAAGGCTCACTTTGGGGGGTGTTATCTCCCCTGCTCTGCTGTGTATTTGTCAGCATTGAGCAGAAATCGTTAAAGCTGACACAGTCTGGATGGGTCCTTAGTTCTGTTGTCACTGAAAGAAAGTTGCTTAGTGATACTACCTATAAGCTTTAGGCATATCAAGAGGGCTTTGCCAATCACTGACATTTTATTAGCTAAATTCATGTTTAAAAAATGGCATGTTTGTGTCAATGCCAATGCATGTTATAAAAATACCCTCAGTGTTAAATCCAATATAGAATCCTAATCCTGCATGCCATCATTGCCCTGCTCTTTTTCTCTATTAACATCCATCAGGTGTATCATAACTCTGATGTGAAGACATGCATTGACAGTGTTCTTCTAAACAATTTAGATTATCTACTCTAACCTCTATTTTGTACAAAGGATTTAACCTGTCAGTCATTATCCCACAACCAACATAAGACAGGTTTAATTTGCATCTTTTGCTGCACACTTTTCAGTGTTGGATTATTTTGTTTTAGGGTGTCTTACAAATTGAACCATATATGCTTTCTAAAGCTACACCATTAGGAATTGAATTTTAAGGGAATGGGCAGCTGGGCAGATAGGCTAAAGTGGGAACAAAGTGCAGGAACTCCAGGGTCTGGCTGCAAGTTGGGTATTGAATGAAAATTTGAGAGGAAAAAAAACATTACTGTCAGGAAGAGAAGAAAACCATGACAAGAGAGGAGGTCATTACAAGAGAGAATGGGAGCTTGAGTTTTGTGTTTTTATACATGATGATGAACTACTTCAGACTCCTGACTATCTGAGTCTGGGACTTGGTGTAAGACAAAGAATTCTACACTGTTCGGAGGAAAAGAGAATATTTTCAAGAGTGGAAGAGGGGTAGACCAGACTACTTACAGTATGGTATTTGTGTGCTGGGTATGTGGGTGAGCCACCTCATCTGATCCATAGAGCTATCTGATTCAAGATAGCTCACAGCCACAGCATTCTTTTGTTTCCTTCTTTTTCCGTTGCATGCTAAATTAATTAAAAATAGAAATAGGAAGCCACTCTCCAATTACCCAAGTGCTTTGTTTAAACTTAACATTGATCAGGAAGACTTAATATAGTAAATTCTTTTATTCTTGTAAAACATCACTTTAAAAAAATGTTTACATCAAAATCAATAATCCTAAGAGCCTTTGTAATTGCCTAAATAAATAGCCTTTTCAGAATTATGGTGGTTATGGGATGTTTTGTAACTATACATTTCATAACAAGTTATTAAAGTATGCACATATAATATTCAAATGGGTGAGCACTTGTACATTATAAAAGGAGACCCAACCACGTGAAAGGGTTGGGGCACCACCATGGTGACCCCATATAATAAAATGTTAGCACAAAACAAAAAAAAAACATGCAACAAGTTGCAGAAATGTCTTTTCAGATTTGGGTTTTGAATAGAACTGACTCCAAGATGGTAGAATTGCTGGTCATATGGCTTCAGTTTTCCATTCCACAGAGGGAGGAAGAAAAAACATTAATAAAACAATGCCAACAACCGGATTTGGCAGATGACTACCAATAACAGAGCCCTTATGTTGACCTTCAGTGCACGCACGTGACAACATTCAAATGAGTTGTCTGGATTCAGCTTCTCCCATTGAGAAATGGTAAGGCACCGATCCATTAACATTTAATAGGAAATACATCCCATTCTGCTTATCTAATTCAGTGTCACAGGAGACCAGATCTGTTCCTGTCCCAGCACCAGAAAGTTTAAGGAAGAACCAGTTCTGCATAAGGTGCCACTCTTGTTTCAAGTCTCACCCCCTACTGTGTCACTCCAGGCCAATATAGAGTCACATATTAACTGGGGCCAAACATCCAGTGAGATGGGGAGAAAAAGTAGATAAAACCCACTGGGTAACTCGGAATGCAGAAAACATCTGCTTATATTTGGCCATGATAATGGCAGGCCTTGGGGATTATGGCAACAGCCACTCAGTGAAATAAGATTTTCTTTCTTGGTGATAGTATGTGGACTGGTAATGAAAGTATGATACCTTTGTAATCGTTTCCCTGGCTCCTGCTAAATACTCCATCCAATGCAGCCAAAACCAATCTCTAAATACCAGAGCATACCTGAAAGTTACTTCCAATTGCATCATTTTATGGCTTTTGTTTGTAGCACTGAAGGTATTTTCATCCAAGCATAAATGCTGTGACACAAGGCCAGGAACACCCCTTTGGACATTAGATGAAAACAATTCAGTCTATGTAATTCTAAGTGTAACATACCTTTATATTTGCTGTAGTTGTCCAATCATGATACAGAATGTTTGCAGGAAGCAGTCTCACATGAATGATGGAGCCTTCCCTGTTCCAGAAGTCCAAGTGGGCATATCCAGAGTTCTAGGTGTAGTATGACAACCATTCCCTTTCTGTTTTTGTAACATTTAACTTGAATGTGCAGGCTTCCAACACTAGTTGGAAGTAAATTTGCGTAAAGCTATACAGAATTAAAATGTGCAATGGTAATGATTAGACTATTTGAACATCCTACGTTCCTTTCACTTTAAGGAAATTAAATACCCAGAATAAGAATAATGGTCCTGCAGTAAGAATAGGTAAAGCTAAACACCTCAACGTGACCTCAGTCACATTACCAGCTAGTTTAATATTGTGCAGAGAGTTATTTATTAGTATTTCTGGCTAAAGGAAAATAAATGCACCAAAACAAAAAAGTCCAGTCCTCCTATGCTTTCACATGTTCTAAATCTGGTTTGTCTGGGGTATTTAATATTCATCAGTAATTTTTAAAAAAGAAATTCTCCAAGCATAATTATAAAGTTTTTACCTATATAATTAATACCAAATTTATGTATGTGCATAATGGTGTATATCTCATTGAGACATGTCAGTTCATTTTTTTATTTTCTTTAAGCAGAAATTTTGTATACTTCCTGCTAATTGTTGTATTATCGGAATAAAGTGTTTCATGTGAGAAAAATGTGGCAAACAAGTGAAATATGTATGCAGGTAAAGCCCTTTCTGCATGAACTATGATGCACTTGTAGAATACTGAAGAGATACTAGCTAAGTGCAAGACGCAGCTTTGACATTTGCTTTGTGTTCAGAATTATATGAAGGTAGGTACAAGGCACACACCATCTGTGATTTCTTCCACTATCTGCATTATGTTTTTTACTTTAAAAGCATTGTTGTTGTTCAAAGAGATATGAAGTGTTATGTGCATGCAATGAAAGCCCATAACTATTCAAAAATCAACCTTGGGAGCTTTTATTTAATTATGAAAATATGAAGGTCAGTTTTCAGAGGTTTCTTAAGGTAGACAAGGTGAAATGTCCTTGGTATTGTTGCTAGATGTAAATGGTTGGTCCTGCAATTACTGAGCTTCATATTTATTATACTTAACTTTAAAGGTACATTTGAAGTGCTACATGAAGACCAGTATGTTACTGTGCCCAGTACAATTAAGTGGAAAAACATGGTAACTGGCTTAATGTAGGCAGCATTATTTATTATATTGTGGTTTAGGAATGCACTTGGTTTATTTTAATGCTTTCTTCACTATCAGTAGAGATTGTTGACTGAGATTTTTTGTCTGAATTTCAGGACAATTAAATAAAACCCGAGTTTAACTTTATAAATTGCAGAAATTTATTTTTTGCAGTTGAGTTAAACCAGCAAAAATGCCAATTCATGTGGGTGCTACGTAATTAATTTCTACTATTCACTGCTAAAATGAGTGACAAAAATAAAAGTATTTGATATATAAATATTTTTGTATTTAGACTGCTGAAATGCACATTAAGTTACTTGCTTTTCTGGAATCTGTTGATTTTGCTGTAAATTAAATGAGGCAGCTGCTTGAAAGCCAGGATAATCACTGTTATAATATACTCTTTTAATTCAAATAGATGTGCTGAGAAATGAGGCTTTGAAGAGACATACTTCTAAATACTACTGTACAAACTGGGAGAAAAATAGTAGAGATTATGGGTTGGGGAAAGGTGAACTTAAATTTTACTCAATTTAGAAAATCTAACAGACATAGACAACATGGGTTTAAAATTCAAAGGAATTGCCTGTGCACTTGTGACTTCCAAAATTAATTTAAATGTGCAATTATTTGAAAATGTTTTAATACAGTTTGTTTCCTAATATGATTCCTAATACCACCCAAAGCTTCCTGAATCAATAAACTGTTTGTCTCTGACTGCTGATGATCTAATCTTGTGACTCTAAAACACATGCTTTTCATATTCATATGTCTGCCTTAGAGCAGGTTTAACACTTAACAATAAACAATGTGCATGCATGTAGCGGGGATGTTTTCAAATATCACAAATATAAATTGCAAAAATGAATATGAATTATTTTTATCAATTTCAAAAACGATGTTAAAATGAATAAGACAATATTAAACAAAGATATAATCAGTACTACTTCCTGTTCTCTTGTCTTTAATATCAGTTGAATCTCAACACCAATCTTAACACCACTTTTCTCCCCAGTTTGGAGAGCTTTGTGAACGGAAAGCCCATCATTAAGGTAGTCCATATTGAGACATCAAAAAGGTTACGACAGGTTAACAGAGTTCCCAGATAATTAAGATTCATTCATCTTCATTACATTTATTGGTAATGTACTGTAGGCATTAACTGAAATTTCTCCTGTCTGTGTTTAGAAGACTTTATTAATATTTCCCAGACTTTATTTTTCTACACTTACACTGTACTGTTACTGAAACAGAACAGATACTATGTTGTATCACAACAACAAATTGTTGTCAGTAGCATTAAACAGTCACGTTCGCCATCATTGTGAAGACATGCATGAAACCTTTGAAATAATAATAAAAAGTGATAATAACAGTGGGTGGCATCGCAGTGCAGAGTGTGGATGTGTTGCACATTCGTTGGCTATGTATGCAAGAATTTCCTCTATAAATGTGACAATTACTATTACTGTTAATAAAAATACTGTGGCATATACCCTTTGGAATTATGGTATTTGATCAAACCATTAATTATTGTTCATGTGGCACAGGGGTTAGTGCAACTGCCTCAAAGCCCTCGAGTCCTGGGTTTGAGCCCTGATGCAGTTGTCAGTCTGGAATTTACAGGTTCTTCCCATGCCCGCATACTTTCTGGTTTCCATCCGTATCTCAAAGACATACCAGTATGTGGTAATTTAATTGGCAGCTCTAGAGTGGATTCGTGTGAGTGACTGTAGGCATTTGCATGACTGTGCGATGCTTATTCAATGGGCCTCCCACTCTTTGTGCGCAGTGCTGCACAAATAGACTCCAATGCTCGGGACTGGGTGTGCTAATTGAGAAATATAAGGAAGCATATTATTCGTTTGAATATTATAAAACCATGTGTATGATACACATTTTAAACACATACATTTAAATATATGCATGTTTGTATTTGTACTCAGATTTTTGTGCTAATTACAATAAAGTACCATACTTTATTAATAGGGGCAGCATGGTGGCACAGTGGTAGCGCTACTGCATCGCAGTTAGGAGACCTGGGTTCGCTCCCCGGGTCCTCCATGCGTGGAGTTTGCATGTTCTCCCCGTGTCTGCGTGGGTTTCTTCTGGGTGCTCTGGTTTCCTCCCACAGTCCAAAGACATGCAGGTTAGGTGCATTGTAAATTGTCCCAAGTGTGTGTGTGCCCGGCGGTGGGCTGGCGCCCTGCCTGGGGTTTGTTTCCTGCCTTGCAACCTTTGTTGGCTGGGATTGGCTCCAGCAGACCCCCGTGACCCTGTAAATAGGATATAGCAGGTTGGATAATGGATGGACTTTATTATATTAGTAGTAGTAAAATGTAATACAGACTTCAAAAAGAGATTAAATTAATTAATTGATTAACTTATATTTGACAAATCAGTTTAATTGTATATGAAAAATGGGTGTTAATTACAATAAACTTTGACAAGAGAATGAGTTAAGGATTAACTTAGTGTATAAGAAAAATCATTTTATCAAGTTTTACATTTCATAGAAACAGTAAAAGATAAAGAAGCATGCGGTTTGCCAGTTTGCTGTTAATAACAATGATACAAATGAAAATAACTAGATAAATAGCAAGGTCAGAGACAGCATATGTATCAGGGAAAGTTGTATTAATTGAATATCAGTAAACACTTTAAAGTGGTTTTACTTTGAAATTAATTAATTCAGGGTAGTTGCAGTATCTGCAACAGTTAAACCTCCTTTTCATAAATACTGCTTTTAAATATTGGACAGACTCTGCCTTAGAACTGACGGTGGGGGGGGGTCTGGTTAAAATATTCTGTAAGAATATGTAACTGGAACGACAACAGACATTTTAGTTATTTTATCATTGCCTGTATAGTAAAAAACGTTTTTGAATTGTTGGGTATGGGCTCCAGTTTCTTCAGTTGCAGAAATGAAGTGGGAACAGGCAGCAAATGTGATGCAACTTCTGTACAGCTCTGAATCCTTTTAATAAGTCTGTTTTATACCAGATGAGCCAAGCTGAGGCCGTCAAAAACCAGTTATTTTCTCAAAATACTTTTGATCGGGGTGTCTACTTCGTGAGAGTAAAAATAATACAGTCCGATCAGATTTTATTATGGACATAGGCAAATGTCTGCTGCTTTGAAAGTATTTTTAGGCCAAAGGTTTCGGTGCTGCGGAGAAGCAGAAACGTGTCGAGGGGGAAAAGGCATATTTTTTTAAATTTTTTTTATTTTTTATAAATAAGACTAACGCCAGTTATCAGAAGGTAGGTGTGCAGCCGAGCCCAGCATCTCTGTTGCAAACTCGCGATGTCAATGTGCTTCCCTGTACTGTACTACAGTACAGTCCTCTGGCCGTGGGTGACGTCACCAGCAGTGAGTCCCGCCTCCATCTTCGGGGCTGGATGTCAGTTTTAGTCTCCCTACGCTGTCCTGTCTCCCAGATTAGCAGGATATTGTTTAAATATTAAAACACGAAAAAGAAGGAGGCAGGCGTTGCGGTCTTCAGATAATCCTCCGAACCAGCAGCGCTAGGAGGTAAGATCACTCGTCGTCTTTTTGCCGTATGACACGATCTGTTTGCTTTTATGCTCGTTAGCTGTCGTAGTGAGCGGCTTTATTATTATTTTGTGCCTTATGGAAAATAATGTTGGACTGTGAGGTTGACCAACCCTCTCTCCCCTCCTCTCTCACCCATCATGGCCCCCTCCCCCTCGCCTCTCCTCCTCCTCCTTTAAACCAGATCCTTGATGGTGGATCAGCGTCCGGCAGTTTCGGATGGAAAAACAAAATTAGATCAACATACATGATAGTTCCAGTTTATAACGTCTTGCAAACTGCATGTATAAGCACCTGCGTTGTGTTCGAGGCTAGGAGAGAGTTCACACTCCAATTCTACACGCTTCTTGTTTGATTTGTTTTTGAAGTGGTTTTGATGTAGGACACCAAATTTTATTAAACCAGCTATGCCAAAAGTGCTTTAAATGGATGTCGGCGTATTGGTTGTCCACAAAGCTGGTGGCAGTTAAAAAGTGATGCACGTGTTGCGGGAGTTCTTATATGAAAAAGACCCCAATTGACGAATGCCATCGGGCAGCTGTCCCATTTTCAGCGTCTTAAGATGTTTACAAATATAACTCTTATATTAGCTAGAAATGGCCTTGTAGTAACATTTTAAATAATGTGCGTGCGAGTGCAAATAAAACACCAGATTTGGGCGATGGAGAGTTGAAATATGCATTTGCTTTATCACATGGTTATATTTATAGGATTATAAAAAAGTAATCTTTATTATGATGTTCATTTTAAAATTTGTGGACAGTTACACATTTTAAGTAAGATAATGTGTAACCTCCAAACTGTCGCGTCTCTGCTAATCTCATGGTTTATTGTTACCTTGTGATTTTAGTGCCCGTTGACTCGTTTTTGCTCGGGTATGGGACAGCTATTTACATATTTTTAATGTAAACTATTTTACCGAAAGCTAAGTAAATTGACTTTTATTAAGTCGTCAGTTTATTTATTACAATTCCGTTACATTGACAGTATAAAAAGACGAGTGACACGGGCTGATCAAGGTGTGCGCGTGCGTGCGCACCATCAATTTACCCCCACCCCCCTTCACACACATAGGTAGCAAATGCGCAGGCGCCGCTTTTAAGACTCCGTTTACCTACTCCTTTCTCTCCATTCCACTTTTATTTTAATTTACTTTCATAATAGGTGACTTCTTCAATTACATTCTTTGATAGTGAATTGAATGCGTATACTGCCGGTTTTTGACACGCTATTGTTGTTAGATGCTATCTACCCTCAAGCACAAAGGACCCCAGTAAGCAAAAAGTGGTGATCGATAAGCTGTATGCAATCTTCCCGGCGGACACTGTTTTATTTCTTATGTTTTGTGTTTCTAAAGTATTTACTTCAGATTCTTTTAAGTAGTTGTAACAGTATCCTCTTTATTCCTCAGAACTTTCTAAGACTAGGATGAACTTGACAAAATAGTATATTAAAGTGATCAGAATGTTGAAACGTGATATAAACCATCAGTAGCTGAGAAGACTTTTGGCAGGTTATATTTTAAGTCTAATTTTTCTAAAAATGTAACATCAAGCAGCTATTTGGTTGTGAATAAAGTGCCTGAGATTTAAAGTTTTAATATTCTTGAAATAAGGACCCAGAAAGATAATTTAGACACTACAGTACTGTAATATTTCTCAAACACAAAATTGATTTAGGTCACGGTCACAGGGTGTTGAGTCTATCCAGCAGTGTGTGTAAGACAGAAACATTGTCCATCCAAACACACTTAAATGGAGTCAATTTAGAGTCATCAGTTAACCTAATAAACATGTCTTTTGAGACATGGGAAAAACCCAGACAGGCACACTGTATTTTATAATTAAAAAAAAAATATTGCAGATCCTTTTTTATACAGATCCTACGTGACTTAAATCACTTATCAAGCTCAATTTGAGGAATCAGAATAGTAGATACCATACTGCTATTCATGGCTGCTTTTATTGCAGAAAGCTTTAAGGAGTGCTTGGCCTTGAAACTGATTTGCTACTCAGCAGGCAGTGTGCCAAAGCAATTAAAACACTAATAAAGTGTTGGGTAATATTGTAAAGGATTTTATGCTCTAGCTTCATAATGTGTTAGTGAAACAATATTTGGAAAGCTGTTTTCAGTTCTGGTCACTATGTTAAAATAAGTACAAGAAATTGTACAAAGAGGATCAAGCAAGTGCATCCTTGGACTAAAGAGCATTTTACAGTCTGTTTTGAAGTGTTACCAAAAGCAGTATGGGGAACACATAATAAAGGTGTTCAGTAGGCTTATAAGTATAATTCTTTGATTTGGATTGTGATTCATATACTTGAGGGTACTTTCAGACTACTTACATCCTCAGTACTGTAAAATGCCCTATTTAGATTCAGGCCCAGAACTAGTCAATCATCCCTCATACAGTATATGCATATATACTCTTACAGTATGTGTATATGTATTTATACATACACACATAGTGGATTCACAAGCAACACTCAATACCCCTGAATGACAAATCAAAAACATGATTTTAGAAATTTTTGCAAATGTAATAAAATTTTAAAAAAAAATCACATTGACAAAAGCGTTGACCCTCTATTTAATATTCAGTTTAAATGATTCCAACCTGATGTCATTTTGGATATGACACAATAAGCTTCACACACTTGGATTTGAGGATTTTCTGCCATTCTTCTCTGTCGGTGGAGAGCTATTTTCATGTCTTCCCAGAGACTGGGTCCAAGTCTGGGCTCTGATTGGGTAACTCAAGGAAATTCACAAAGTTGACCCAAAGCCACTTCAGCATTGTATGTGCTTTGTCGTTTGGGTCTTTGTCCTATTGGAAGGTAAACCTTTGGTCCAGTCTGAGGTCCAGAAGGCTTAGGAGCAGGTTTTTATTAAGGATATCTGTGTACATTGCTATGTTCATCTTCCCCTGAAACTTGTCAAGACTCCCATTCCCTGCCACCGAAAAGCAATCCCATAGTGTGATGCTGCCACCACCATGCTCCACTATTGGAATGGTATTGCACAGGTGATGAGCTGTGCCTGTTTTCCTAATAATCCTGGTTTCATCAAACCAGAGAGTACTGTTTTTCACATAATGAAAGTCCTTTATCAAGCGAGCTTCCATCTGTTATTCACTGAGGAGAGGTGTTTACCTGGCCACTTTATCATAAAGCCCAGAGTGGTAGACTATTACAGTAATGGTTGTCCTTGTTGAAGTTTCTCCCATCCCTGCACAGTTTCTCTGGAACTCAGCCAGAGTAACCATCAGGTTCTTGGTCACATATCTTTCCAGGACATTGCTCAATTTAGGCCGGTGGACAGCTCTAGGAAGGGTCGTGGTCATTCCACCTTTTAGGAATTTTAAGGGAACTGTGCTCTTGGAAACCTTTTGTGTGGTGGTTCAGGTTGCCGTTTTCCTGTATTTACTGCTGTCTCTCGGATCAGATACTTCCAGATTTCCAGTTAAGATTTAAGTTTTTGTTCTGCAGTGCTCTCGCATAATGTTTCATCTTTTGGACATCAGGTGGGCTGTAATTATACTCCATTTTATGAACTGGCCATTTTTGAATGCAGGTTCTAAAATCCTCACCATTCCTCTCTGTAACAATCTTAACACATTTGAGCTATTATGCTTTCTACTTAGGGTTTTTCTGTTAAATACAATATCAGAATACAGTGCGGAGAAGAGAAACTTGGGGTGGGTGAGGTGTATGTCTGCAATAATGCTGCCATTTGTCAGGTTCCTTAATATTTCACATTCAGAAATTGTGGGCTTGACAGGATGTCTTTGGGTGCCTTGATGTTAGTTTGTGTTTTATTTTTTTGTTTTTACTGTTGGGTTGGGAGATTCTTTGTGTTTGGTTTTTATATATATGTTATCATAGGATTTAATCATGATAGCAAGACTCAGGGTTTGGGTGGTGTGAGGATGGTGGAGACAGGTTGCTTGCCTTGAATATTCTTTCTCTCCTTTTTTAGTACCCTTCCTTTTCTGTAATGCCAAACCTGTCAATAGTTTCTTGAAATGTACAGGGTCTGAGTCTTAATACCAAAAGATGTAATGTGCTTGATTATGATACTGCATTTGTTTATAAAAATTAAAATGCTCTCTAAGGATGTTGCAAGACTCTAATAGGCATTATTTTGTGGCCGCCTCTGCTACTTATGAAAGGCTTGGTGTTTCTACTCCGCTGCATTGTGATTTAAGATTTTGCTACATTTTGATGGAAATAACTCAGAACAAAATTCTGTTTTGTTTAAAGTCCCAATAGTTTGTTTGTTTAAAGTCTCTGCACCTTACCCAGCAAGTTCCTAACTATTTACAGCAAAGTGCTGCATTTTAAAGGACTATGAATTAATTGTGGGCATGGGTGGAAATTCTTTCATGTATCTTTTGCTTGATAAATCACCCATACCCACTGGCCAGAATATCCCACAATCAACTTTCTCTTTATTCAGATTTGTTGTTGACTTAAATCTGATTAACACTTTCAGATTGCTTAATCCTTTTTCCAAGACCAATTCCTTCTTTTCTCCTCACCATTATTCCACTAGGATTGACTATATGCCAGTCTTCAAACCACTGGCATGCTATTCTCCCCTTCAAATTCAAGCATTGAATCTGCCACATTATTTGATTACTGGTGTGTTTTCTTTGTACTTAATATCCAACTTCTTCCAAGTCATTCAACTTATTAGCATTTAATCACCTCACAACTTTAGAAATACTACTTTGGAACACCTACTCTTGTGCTAAACTCTCTGCCAAGCTGGTAGTAAACGTTGTTGCTGTTACTGCTGATTTGCTGCAAGATGCGGCCTGAGTTTGGAAAGGTCATCCAAGGGCACTATACAAGACTTTACCTGGGCTCACAGACATAGAAATTCTAGAATTAGAAAACCATCTCTAATCCCTTGAGGATGATTTTCCCAAGGTTGATGGATCTAGATTATGTTTGACTAAGTAGGCTGCTTGTGATTAAACTAAGATGATGCAATACTTTAGCAATCATCCTATCAATTAGATGTATATCAGGCACTATAACCAATAACTCCATGCAGATAAGCAATTGTTTCTGTGAATTTAACTGTGATGTTTTTTCTAAAGACCCCCAATCCTTTCAGTCTTATTTTCAGATCAGGAAGGAAGCCTTGAATTCAGTTTAGGTCCATAATTCATAAGGACCTGGTGAACTGCCATCTAAGGTCTGTTGAGCTTTCTGGGGACAACTTGGCTCATTTGTATCTTCAAGTGTTGAATTATGCTAAATTTGCCTGTCAATTAAAACTCTTATCAGAACTCAGCACTTTACCCTGTTTTTAAAACAAGGTATAGATCTCATTGATTATGCTAGGTACCTACAACTAGAAAGTTTTTTTTCGTCATCTTCTCCTATCATACTCTGCTTTCCCTGACAGTAGGCTTCCAAAAAAGTCATTTTTTACTGCGCTGTAATTGGCTGATATTTAGCCCAGAGGCAATATGACTAAAATTCTTCTTTAGTCAAACAATATCCTTACAAATCTTTGCTCACCACACTTTTAGATCATGCCCTGCTCAGTGCCTAATGGGGCTGTCATACAGTGTAGCTGCTCGCAGATGTATTACTGAGGATGTCATTTTTGGATTATTAAATATAATTGTCACAGAAAAGAAACTAGATTTCCACCTTTTGTACATGACAACTAGCTTGCTCTTAGTATGTCCTTAAAATGCCAAATGAGGATGTGGTGTAATTGACCAAATCAGTTACTTTCCATCCATTGCTTATCATTACATAGGATGATTGGGTATTATGAATGCAGTGAGACAAAGAAACAAGGCTGATGTTGAACTCTGTAAGTAGGACAATTAATCCAAGCAGGCAGCACACTTAAAACTGTTTTTTTTATTTTGTGTACTACACTACCAATCAAAAGGCCTAGAATGCCAGTTTTTCTCCAAATTTAATCAGTTGAAATGCAATGTTTGATCTAAAATGGTGAAGAGGTAAGCAGTAGGCTGCTGGAGGTTTGAATTTAAAGTTTAGCTTAGCAAAACTAAAAAAAGGACATTTCAGAATATTAAAAATGGTCCTTCTTCGGGGAACAATTAATAATTTACAACTTACAGATGTTCTGCAGCAATTAAAGTAAATTGAGCTTTGCCAATTGAAGCTAACAGTTTGCACAGTTGTCCCAGCTTCTGTTGATTACTTCAAAACACTCAGTCTGTCTTAAAGCAGAGTTGGAACAGACTGTGTTACTACATCCTCTGCACCCCATGAAGTTGTAAATTCCAGTGATAATGGCAAGAAAATGACAATTTAACAAATGAAACGAGACAAAGGATTATTACCCTTAGAAGTGTAGTCTTTCATTGAGAAAAATTGCAAGATTGTGTCAGTAAATGTGGTGTCCTACACAATCCAAAGGCAATTGAAAACTGGAAGAAATGGATAGGAAGAGACCTGGCAAACCCAAAGTCACAACCCAGTCAGAAGACAAGTTTGTGAGGATCAGCAGATGGCATGATAGGTGCCTCAAAGGATCAGCAGTGCACCTAACGTGCATGTCTTTGGACTGTGTGAGGAAACCCACACAGACACGGGGAGAACATGCAAACACCATACAGGGAAGACCCGGGAAGCGAATCCGGGTCTCCTTACTGCGAGGCAGCAGTGCTACAACTGCGCCACCGTGCTGCCCTACAGTAAAAGTTTCATACTAAATATACCAGAAGCAGTAATTAATAAAATCTGCAATACCCTTTTCTAGTTGACCATTCTTCAGGTGGAATTTATTTTTTCAGTACCTGGCCACAGAATATAAAGTTTACAGGTTTCATTAGAGACCATCCAGGTTTTATGACAGAAAAAATATCTTGTGACAAAAAATATGATGGTGGAAGAAGAGGAAAAATCATTACTGCCTGCTGGTATCTAGTACCTGTGTGTTTTGGCCACTTTATATTACAAAATATTGTTTATTTAATGGAAGTCTACTTTGGCAGAAAAATGAAAAATGTAAAACTCAGATCCGGTAAATAGCTTTGCTTTTTAAAAGGTTATCATCTATTACAAACTGGCAAAAAATCCTTTGTTTTAGAAAATGTTTCATATATTCTGTAAAGAGTTTTCTTTGCTGTCAGCAAAGTGGTTTAATGTTTTTGGAGTTTGTACAATTTGTTCTTACTACTGCAGCTGTCTGATCACCCTACTTCTTACACAGAGGTTTTGGCAGCACATTAAAACCCAAGTTGATGTACTAGTGTGAAGATTGTTTTTAAAGATTCTGACATTTTATGCAGTTGGTGATGCCTGTGACACCACTATCAATCCTCTTCTGAACTTCCAAGTGCATTATTTATTTGTGCTGGTTTGGCAAAGTGGATAAAAGTAAAAAGATGGATGTGATTTTATTGTTATGGGCCTCTGGACTCAAATTATCCTGAAATGTTGTCTTGTATTAGTGCACATATATTTATAAACATCACAGAAGCCAGTATCAGTAACATCCTAATTTCCGTTTCTACACACTGGAAACTGTAGAGGGTTATAGTTTATACATAATTTGGCTGAGTATGATAGGGTGCAATTGTGTTTAGAGGTTCCGTATTTTAACAGATATCACACTGTTGATTGTTTCCTTAGTCTTAGAACGTGGAATAGTAATTGTTTCGTAGCTGGATATAAGTAAAGGTTATAGTAATTCTCTCATTTCCTTGCAGTAGTAAAAATTGGCAACCAGTCTACAGCAAATAAAAGTACAAAGAAACTCAGTTTATTTAGCTGTGTATAAATATTTACAAAATACAGTATATATCAACAATTATTAGGTTTGTACATATAGGGTGGTCCAGATCTAATTATGCAATTTTCATTACGCTGTAACTTATTACGTTTATTACATAGAAAATCACCCGAAAAATCAAGGACCATCGAGAAGTGTGCGAACTGACGACATGAAGAATCGTCTTCTCACCGAACTGGAATCGCCCCCGCATAAACCAAAATCATCTAGATGATCTGGATCTGCATAATTAGATTTGGACCACCCTGTAGTGTAACAGTATATATACACAGGCACACAGTAGATTCTCCAATTCAGGATCACAGTGGAGATGGGCATAAGTAACACCAGGTGTAAAACAAGAAAAAACATTAGACCAGGCACCATCCCCTCACAGGGCACACATAGCTCTGGTTTGGGGGCAGATTAATTATAGAAGCATCTGAAAACACAAGCTTTGGAATGGTAAATGGATAAGAATACAAAAATTGGAAAGATTTTTTTAAGTTGTTTTGTTCTGAGCTGAGATGTGGAAATGTTTTCAAGTTATCATAAAATGTGTTTTGTTTTGGGTAAATAACTTTGGTACTAACTTTATAAATGTTAGTACAATGTTTGTAGCAGTATGACCTTTTTTAAGAGTTTAAAAAAAGTTGGGATTGTTTTGATGTTTGAAGGCTGGTGATAATAAAGTGGGATAACTGGGACATCATTTGATCATCTTATCAAGTTCAGTTTTTATTGAGAATGTGCTTTGCATAACTTAAGATGAGTAATTAATAATGAGAATCACATTTGTTTTTTTTTGTCACCTGTGATTAAAATACACAGTTTCAATAAATCTGTACCTTCATTGTTCACATGACACTACACTAATTTAAGTAATTGACATGACTTCTTAAGATCATTAGATAGATAAATAAAAATCCAGGATTTAGGTAAAGAATGAAGTAGCCTTATAGTTAAATTTTGTAGCAAAACGTTTACCTTTATATTTCCATTTATTTTATTTATAGTCCTTCCTTTTGAAAGAAAGTGTCCAAAAAGTAGTTCTGCGTTCTTTCTGAAACATCATCATTATGAAGGACACTTTTAAACTTGAGCATCTCTTGTTATTATTATCCCAAATTTATGTGAGAAAAGACTGATGTTTCAGTATTCTAAATACAATACAAAAATAAAATGTGTTATTTACTCTTTAATTTTTCAATTGTAAAATGTATATTTTTTTATAATATACCAAGTTCTGATTAAGAAGTTTTTCAAATAAGATCAATAAGATATGTCTAACTTGGTCTGACTTGTTTTTTATTCTAGAAAGTGTTAAAATCCTGCAATGTAGAATACAAGCAGATTAACTAGTTAAAAGTATAGTAGCTCAGCAAGAACTGAAATATATTGTGTACATTTTGAATAGATTGTGAGTTTAATTTCATATTTCATTCTTTTTTTATTCTTACTTTTAATAAACTTGTCCAATTTAATTAACCTTATAAGAAGTTACAAAGTTTACATTTACCATAACCTTGACACATCTATTACTAAGTTAGACTTAACCTTTTAGTTCTGTTATCTCAGTGTTCTGTCTTATCCCAGTAAGTCTACATGTTAATATTACAGAATATACTTTTAGTGCTCCGCTGGATATGGATTGAGTAGGATTGTTTTATTTCCTTTAAAATGTATAGTTGCATGTGGAATTGGTCATCATTTTATAAAATTTGCAGTAACAATTTAGGAATAATTTTATAATCAAGTAAAAAGGAATGGACATTGTCTGTTTAAAGTATTACAAGTAGATTTACTAAAACTAGCATCAACTCTGCTTATTTTTGCGATATGTTCCTAAAAAGACTTTTGTGTGTTTTGTTTTCCCACACACATTCCTTGTGCATACCATCTAATGCATTCAGCAGACTGGAGCAGTGCTGTAGATGAAGCTGAGAGGAGCAGTACAGTTTTTCTGCAGTTTTTCAAAATTGTTAATTTACAAAGCACATATCACCTTGTTACTACCACGTCACAAATTAATCACTAATAATGTATGAAAACAATCAAATCTATAATACAAAATTAAAATAAAACAAAATATTTAAAGATTTTTTTCCAAATAGTGAAAATGGTCTGAAACTATGTGTTGTCTTTACAATAGGAAATTATTTTTTCTAGTAATGGACTAACCTTGAAGAACCCAAGGTTAGTCACTGTTATACTGTACCATTATACTGTGCCTAACTGAAAGAACAAAACTCTATTACTTTCATCATCATTGGTTGGATCAGTAATTATCTGAGATGTCTTCATGTTTGATAAGAGCAGGATGCAGCAGAATTGTCTCTTAAAACTGCTGGGCATGTATACTTCCTTACCTGACCACAATTGTTTCTATTTTATAAACCGCTGAAAGTGTAAATGCATTTCAACAGTGCGTGTGGAGCGAAAATTTGCCTTAATGAGCCATTGATACTGTAGCTTTCTGACCTATATTACCACTTACAATTTTACATTTCTGATATAGTGCTCTGACCACTGATTTTTAAACAAAATATGTGTGGCTTTCATTTCGTAAGTATGTGCAGGTTTATTGATTTCCAGTAAATCTTTGCCATTTCAAGAAAACAATAAAATAGGACCTTATAATAAACAAAGATATGAGAAGGCAGTTTACAGCAGAAATCCCCAATATTCTCCATCTTATATTGCAAACAGTAGGGACCCTGTGAATAGGTAGAAGTCTCCAGAGGAGTCTCCTCCTTCCCCAGTGCACATTTCTTTTCATTGACGAAATGAAGATACTTAATAGTATTAAGTTTGGTTGATGCTGTTTAGGGGTATGAAACTGGTATAAAAGTGTAATTTTTTTAATGACCTCTTTACTCCTATCGCGCTAAATTCACAATTTGAATATCTGGGAATAATCCCTCACAAACCTAGTTTGAGTACACGTCTCTATTTGATGGTTATACATATAAGCTAATTGCATGGTGACATAGTCCTTCAATTACAATTGCTGTAGGACAAACGTACATTTCAACATGACGTCTAGGTCAAATGACATGGAAGCAATTTGGTGATTACAGAAGACTCTGTCAGCCAAAAAAATTTGTACTGGGTAGAGTTGCAAGCTATACTTTGCATTCTGAATTGGCTGGGTGGTTGAGATATTTGGCTTTATAAATATTGTATTTCTGCTTTTATTCTCACCATCAACATTGTTGTTTATAATTATAATAAATGAATGTTTGAAGAAACAAATATATACGTGTATATATATATATATAATATATATACACACACATACATACAGCTTGTATATAAATATATGTACATACATACAGTTAGGTCCACAAGTATTTGGACAGTGACATTATTTTCATAATTTTAGCTCTTTACGGCACCACAATTGATTTGAAATTAAGTCATCAATATGTGATTGAAGTGTAGACATTTAGCTTTAATTTTAGGAGTTTACCAAAATATCTTATGAGCCGTTTAGGAATGAGAGACATTTTTCTGCATGGCCCCCTCCATTTTCAAGGGGCTCAAAAGTATTTGGACAACTAACATAATCATAAATATAATGATCATTTTCCATATTTGGTTGAAAATCCTTTATAGTCAACAACTGCTTGAAGTCTGGAACCCATGCAAATCTCCCAAGTGCTGGGCTTCCACACTACTTGTACAAAAGTAAAAAAAAATACTGTTGTGAGATGACACAATCTTTGCCCACTGGATTCTGAAGATGATGTTGCTCCCTTCCTAGCTCAAGCTTTTATTTTTCTGTTCTTACTGCCTTTTGGCTTGTTAGGGTGAAATGTGTACTGAGGAGGCTCATCAGTTGGTTTTTGTTTTGTCACTCTTTGATTCTGAATTTTGTACAGCAGTGTTTTTTCCAGTGTTAGTAGTTACTTTCTCCTAATGTTTGATAAGTAAACATTTATTTGTAATGCTGAGAGTAACTTCTGACCCAGCCATATATCTGTTCTTGTAGTTTTCTTTTGATGGTAGACATATTAATCCTACAGTCCATTAAAAGTAAAAGTTGTTTATTCCAAAATAGTGTATAATGTTACTGCTTCTCCCAGAAAACAAAATGGTGGGTTTTTGGAATTGTGTTATCAGTGGTTCCTCTAGATTTTAAATAGTGTTGTTGGTGGTCCCGTGAGTGGTGGTGAACTAACATTGAGAAAACCCAGTGTAGATGAAAGGTTAAGTATCTGTGATGGTATCAAATGTATAAGGAAGCTGAAACTGTGATAATAACAATCATATAAGTGAATATTTTGAGGTGAAGGTGGGACCTCACTAAGGATCTGTTCTTAGTCTGTTGACTTTTGGGAAGCTGATGTACGTGGTGACCAGAGACTTGCTTGAAAGATTGCCAGGTTAGCTCTTGTATGCTGATTATCTCATTTTGAATGATAAAAAAGTTGAATGTAAAATGAAGCAGATTTGAAGAAGACATTGAAATGGAAAGTTAGTTTGGAAGCGAAAGGCCTCAAGGTAAATGTGAGAAACACTAAGGCATTGATTGGAGGTGAAGGTGCAAGATGTGGAAGAGATGGGTGCATGACAATTACATCAAACTTATTTATAAAGCACATTTAAAACAGCAAACAGCTACACTAAAGGTGCTGTAAAAAGTAAAACAAAAATTCAACTGTGACATAAAAACACTGGATAAATCAATGCTAATATAATCTAAAAAGCATTAATGTTATGTTTTTGAAATCAACTGGATCTAAAAGTACCAGTTCTTTAGACATTCTTATTAGTAAGTGAAAATGTTGACAATGTACAGTAGTTGTTTTGAAGAAAATGAGGAATTTCGCTACTTAGGAGACTTGCTGAATGCAGATAGAGATGTGAGCACAGAAGTTATGGCCAGAATGGGAGGTTCATGAAAGACATTTTGGAAGCAGTTCCCAAAGTTCTGCTCTTACATTGAAAGGTAAAATTTATAATAACTATGTGAGCAGTAGTCTGTTCTTTGGGAGCGAGTGGACAGTCAGTGTTGTGAGAGGAAGACGTGTATAGTGTCATGGAGTAAGACTTAGGGTGGAGGGCATAGGTGTTAAACTGAGGAAAAGCAAACTAAAGTGATTTGAGCAAAAGACAGATGATGATTGGATTAAGAGGTACACTAAAATGAAAGTAAAGAGGATGAGTCTAAAAAGGAGGCCAAAGAAGATGTCTCACCTTCAGTAATGCCTTGGAATGGATGGTGGAGAAAAAATACAAGGACTACTAGCTAACCTGGGTAAAAATAGGAAATTGGCCATTAAACCAGCAATGATGATGATGACAATGATGATGCCTGGATTTGTGTGGTGATGTGCCTTTCAGTATCAGCTTCATTGCCCTTCTACCTGATCACCTCAGGGTACTTGTTTTTAGGAATAAACCACATGTTTAAGAGTAAATGACATATCTACATGATCATTAAAATGTATTTGGTATTGTGTCTCACATTGTCTGTTGATACAGTGATAGGCCCAACATCCCTATTGTTTTGCCTAGAATAAGTCCATGTAAAAAAGTGATAGTGATATTTACAGTAATATATATTACTAGCCAACCTGCTACGCCGCATATAATTATTTATTGATAAGTGAACACTTTTGAGTTTATGCCGAAGCATGCCAGTGGGAGTAAGACTATTAAGAAATTCTTCGGGGAATGCAAGTTGATCTGCAGGATCGTCTGTGATGATGGAGTCAACGCTGGTGAAAGTTACTTCGTCGTTAGGGATAAGTTTCAGCATCTGTTCATTAAGGTGTAGTGAGTCTTCGTTGGTGACGCTTAGTATAGCTCGCGTACTGAGTTGTTCCAGAGTGACAGTTGACAAGGTGATGTCACCATATAATTGCCTCGAGAGCGATCTTGGAAGCCTCCGAAGGGTGAGAGTTGGCAGGCGGAGCCTTGTTGTACGTTCCCTATGACGTGGGAATAGGGTTAGAGTGGGCGTTCGTGGCCTTTTCGTGCATAACCCATGGGCGGGGCTCTGTGAGTTGGCGGTCGTGGCTCTCCATGTCTTGTGTGCGGTGAAAAGTCAACGTGGCTCAGAGGTGCATGTGGACTTTTGCACAGACGAAAGCGGCTGAGGCTGTGTTTGGTGAGTTGTTGCGTGCGGGTACATGAGTAGGCAGTGCACATGCCTCAAGAGTGGCGCTGGACGCGGGAGGATGGTTACAGTTGGCGTGCGTGGCTCTGTCGTGCGTATCCCATGACGCGGTAGGAGGGTTAGAGTTGGCGGGTGAGGCTCTGTCGAGCATATCCCATGGTCTTAGAGTTGGCGGGTGTGGCTCTCTGTCTTGCTTTCCCTGTCTTGCGTGCCCTTAGTGAATTATATATATATAGATTTTTTCGCATTTGTCTTTATTGTAAGCTACTATTGAGAAAGCTCAGTATAAAAGATAATATATGAAAATAAAACTGACAGTGCCTTTATTTAGTCATTTATTTTAAAAGTTGATTTGACAGTTTATTGTCATTTATTTCTTTACAAGTCTTTTAACCAGTTATAGCAGTATTCACTGAAAGTAACAGAGGAGGCGGATTCTGCTTAATCTGACAATATTTTCTCATCTTTGTTGTGTTATAATAGCCAACATTGATTATTGTCAGAGATTATTACATTTCTGTAATGTACACAAAATATAAATCAAACAGCTATCTATGGCATTGTCTGCTAAAACAATTAAATATCAGACCTAGCGCTTTAAATAGAGAGAAACCTCTTAAAAAATTGAATTTTCTATGGTCCATCCATTTGTTCATCTTCAGAATCCAATTTTCCACTATAGGCTTTTGTAGAACTGGTAGTTAACAGGCAGAACCAGAACCCAGTTCAATACAGGACTTACACTGCCAAACAATTTACGTATTTGGAGTCTCCGTTTAAACTGAATGGATCCCTTTGAACAGTGAGAAGAATCTAGGAATGCAGGAATGTACATGGGAAGAACATAAAGCCAGTCATACCAGCTTGCAATCAAATTCCAGTCCTATGTCTGTGTGGAGTTATCTTTTCACATTACATTATCATTGTGCAACACCTTGAGAAATGAAAACTGGATCTCATAAGTGTTTTTAGAACACAAAGCAGTTGTCTTTGTGTTCGTAGACATAATGTGATGGTACCATAAAAGCATATATAGAACATGCTTGGTTAAGTTAAGCCACACCTGGGTAATGTCATGGCCCACATTTACATCTTAGTGCTGTTTTGCACAGAAATGTGATGAGTTTGGTTTCTGGTTTCCTGAAACCTACTTAAACAGTGTCTAAATTCAGTTTTTAAAATATTTGCAAACTTAAACTCTGAAATGTACTTGTGTCCCTTTTCCCCCATTAACTTTGCTTTTATTCTTTTAATCCGTTTGTTTTTGTAACTAATTATACATTACATACTACACAGTGGTCTTGGTAGATGAAATTGAGTACATTTAAGAATTATTAAGTAATTTAGAAAAATATAACAGTAAATTCAATGAAAATGAGCTTTTATTGTGAAACACTTTTTTTTTGCATCAGCTCTACTTTCATTTTGATCTGACGGGACTCTGCTTTTTTCTTTAGCTGTTTCAGGCTCTTTAAGATATCATACGGGAGCAATGCTATTTTTAATGGGACCTTCTCAGTAATCTGTTTAATAAGAAATTTGTGATTCACACTTGCACAAACAAGCCTGCTGGTGTGATTGCATCCTGCTGTGAAGCTTAGTGTAATGTTTTGGATTAAATAGAAAATTTTGGCATCAGTTTAAGAGGAAGGCAGTCCCTTAACCCTGTCTTGTTTTCAGAATATAAATGACATCACACTCCATGTAACCTTGCATGACCACAGAAAAACAAAATCTTGGAAACCTAAGTCATCTCATTTCACAAAAGTAGGATAATGTGAGGTACACACAACACAATAAAAGGAAATGCATAGATTTGTAACTGTATAGATGTAACGATATAGATGCAAAGTTCAGACTATTGGTTGATGAGGCTGAACCACCCCTCATATATTATATCCCCATACAGCCTTGTAAATTGTCAGTGTGTAACCTTTTATAGGCAGTTGATACAGTTAGGTTAGTTTCTTGATCCTCTATTCTGTTTTTAATTTTTGTTTCTAATAGTTAATCTTAATGCTTGTAGTATCTTACTGTAGATTGATAGCAACTCTTGCTAAACAGAAACAAAAATAATTAAACCTTCTTGGTGTTAACCGGTTACTAAGCTTGATTCAGCCTCCGAATTCTAAGTAATTATGGCTAGGCCCGAGTCAGAGTGGCGTTTAATGTGTGCCTTACTATGTAAAACCCAAATAACTCTTGGGGACAGTATTTGCTGCCCTGTATTGGATAAAATAACATTCTGCAAAAAATTATGAAGTTTTCTATGAATTTTGCTGCTCTAAGATAACTCATCAATATTTATGAGTGGTCAGAGCCTCCAACCAAAATAATGGTGTGTAATTGAAGCTGTAAAGCCAGCTTTTGAACAAACTGAAACTGAACATTAGCCGAATCAAGCTATAGTGATGACAATGTCAGTTTGTCATCAGTCATTGAAATGGATAGTGAAACTGATGCATGTGGCACTGTACAATTGAGCCAACATGATATGCATGTTGAATTTGGTTCTGTAAAGGTTCACTATGCAAGTAGCTTTGTGGCAAAAATGTAAAATGATTGCTATCAAGTAGCAGGCTAAGAAGAAAGATGTTAGTCTCCTAAGCACTGCTTATAATGCAACAATGCCTGTTCATTTCAGGGGAACTGTGGAAGTCACTAAACTTTGTGTGATAGCTGTGCAATAGCAGAATGGGTGTGTCGCTGGTGCATATCTTGTACTGATATTCCGCCTTGTCATGGGCAAACAATAGAAAGCATACTATCAGAAAGTGTGCAAAGAAACACACTTCTAATGTTATGAGTGCAACATCGGGCTGTGCGTTGGTGACTGTCTCAGAACAAGTCATACTAAGGACGTATAATATCAGCATCAATATAGCAATGGACACTAGATATACCTTTCTTACTGTATTTATGTTGATGCTTTATCATTTACATGTTTGTGTTACACAATAGTTTTTCTTGCTAAAAAGACTGAATGTTTTTTGACTTGTTTTCCAGGATAAGCGTAACACTAAGGAGGCTACTTGTTCCAACTTTTTAGTAATTGCTGTTGAAAGTTGTACTGTATGCGTGTAGATTAACTATTTTATGTCATTTAGTATAGTCAAAAAATTCAGTTAGGTTAACCTATTAGCTTTATATAAATTCAAAAAGAGTTCATTTAAAACAGACAATTGGCTGATAGTAATATTTGGTATCATTGAAACAAAAAGCCCTTTAATGGATGAAAGAGCATTAATCGTGGTGTCTCTGTTTTATTAATTGATCAAAG
The DNA here is from genome assembly GCA_026402145.1 of Polypterus bichir lapradei. Classification (NCBI taxonomy): domain Eukaryota; kingdom Metazoa; phylum Chordata; class Cladistia; order Polypteriformes; family Polypteridae; genus Polypterus; species Polypterus bichir. Next base: position 73,712,526 of record JANRMT010062856.1, read on the forward strand.
CAGATCTACTATTGATTATGAAATGTGATTAAAATCTGCATCACTATTTTTAATGCTGACTTTCTGAAATAAACAGCTATTATAACACTAGTCCTTCTTAAATAGAGCAGTCCAGCTAAATACTTGTTAATTTTGTTTTACATTAGTTTTGTTTTACAGTTTAAAGATCATTCTCATATAGGGTTGCTATTATATAGGGTTTATATTAAGTTTTTCTAGTGCAACATGAATATTGTTATACCTTGTATTAATATATCCTTAATTTATGCATAATGTGTATGCAGAAAAAGCAGTATACTTGTATATGCTGACACATTAATTTTAATTAAGCAAATCTCAGTGGGCCTTTGATTATTTATTACTGCTGTCTGCAGTGTACACTAGCTTAAATGTTTAAGGGGCACAAAGTTGACAGGATTACATCCATATAGATGGTGTTCTATATAAGAGTAGTTCTTTCCCTATCAATTGCACTTTGTCTGTTGGACAGGAGACACAAGATGCACATGGACATGCCATTTCAGCTTTCTTGTTGTCAGATACATACACTATATGTGATACCTTCATTCTTTTTGCAAATGCAAAACTGCAAAATAGTCTCTGACACTCTACTACATTTATACCTGTGCAGGTGTGGAGCCATCAGCAGAATGTCAGAAAACCTCACTTTGAATCAAAATAATTCTTTCGCCTGCTTAGGTACAGTGTATAAAATAAAATCTTTTTTATGATTACATGTATTGCACAAGATAAAAAGCAATGTTCAATAAGGAGGACTGCTAAACCAAAATGCATGGATGGCAATATTTTAGGAGTTAAAGTTAGGAGTGTGGTGCACTATTTGTAGATGCAGGAAATGTTGAAGCATCTCTTTTGGTACAAATATAAGGAAATGGACTTCAAGACATAACAAGGGCACATTCGCTTGTTGTAGTGATTATAATTTTGGATCTGTTAATACATGTGGTAAGAATGGTTGCATTTATAATACAGCAGACATTCTTAACTTGCTATAGGCTAGGTATAACACATGCCCTTATGATGTGGATGTTGTCCTCTCTGCACCCAGAAGTAACGGGGCCTAACCCTGTGTAACTGATGGAGAGATTATCTGATGAGAAGGAAAGGTTTTCTTACTAGCTACAAAGTTTCTGTTTGCACGAGCCAGTGATACACTTCCATCTCCTAATCACTTTTCTTTTTAGGAACAAAAAACAATGAACAGAATATTTGGACACAAAATACTATTAAGAAGTATCTTGGATCATAAGATGTGGAAATCTAAAATAGTAATTAAAGATTCAACTAAGATGGCAGAAAAGTATTTCCATGTTGATTTTTGTAACTACAGACAGAGTAGCTAATTGTATTTTTATTATCTGTCAGTACTGAATTTTTAAATTACTACTGTAGCTTTCTTTCTCACATTGTCTAATATTATGCATGGTTCTGAGAAAATGTTATATTTTACAGCACCACATCCTTTGAAAACAAATAACAATAACACAGTGCAACTGTTTTATGTTTTTAAATTCATTTTTAAGATAGTTCAAGTTCAGTAATTGTACTGCATATTTCGATTAGCACTATCTTTGTTTGAAAATGACATCTTCTAGAATGTCAGTTTCTAACCTTAGGTTTACTATTCTCCCATTGTTTTTTCCATTCAAACTATTGCTTTATTTTTGTTTCTTTTTAAACACTCTTGTCTCTCTGGCAATGAATTAAACATAAAAAAAATCTACAGTATATCTGTTTTATTCATGATTTAAACTTAGCATAGGTGGTCTCCATTTTAAATTAAAAATGTATTTTCATAAAGTCCTTTAAAAATTCAAATGATAATAGCATCTAACTATGGAAATATGTGGGAATACTATATTTAAGAATATTCATAATCAATGGTAAATACTTTTAAAATTGTTTTTTTAGGGATGAGCTAGTTTTTATGTCAAATATATTGTCACATTCTTCAATAATTTTTTTGTACATTCATTAAAGCATAATTAGTACTTCCTACTTTTTGAATTGTTGTTGTTTCAAAATGTACTTTTTAGGCTAGAATAAGCATGTTGTTTTTTGTCATTTTTCATTAAATAATACATATTTACATTTAGCTTCTCTGTTGCTGGTGTTCCTTAAGCAGAAATACTTTTTTTGGCCAAAATAAGTATCTTGCATAATGTCCTTTGGTCTTGTCAAAAAATACTTTACATTTAGTTTAATTTCTATTTCTACTGCACTCAATTCTTAGCTCACAAGTGAAGGCTGGACTACTTGCCATAAGCAGCAACATGTTAAGTAGCCCAGCCCTGATTAACAAATAAATCACATAGGATGTCTTGGGCATAAAACCGTCACTCATTGATTTTTACATGTGATTAGGTGTTCAGTGTTAAATGGTTTTATGATATGACCAGATGCAGGTTCTTTTTCTTAAAGTGTTGTTTGTAGCATTCCAGTGATGCAGAGCTGGTGGTCCAATTAATTCCTTTTACCCTGAAGTAGATGTCCACATCAGTAAAGGTACTCACAGTAAAGGGTGTAAAAAACCAAAATGGGTCTTAACTCCTCAGCTGAATCTCTAAGAAGACATTTTTCATCACAGTGGAGAAAAGTGTTAAAAATAAAGTAAAAACTAAAGGAAAAATTCTCAGTGCACATGATTTAGTTTTAGAAGTTACCGCATAACCAGTGTATATAAAGTAGATGCCATCCTGCTGTTGAAAGCAAGTGCAATTGTATTTAAATTTTAAACCAAAACTAGAGGTGTCTTTATAAAACAGTAACAAAAAGTACCCGTTTTTAAAATGGTATAATGTAACTGAAATGTTTGTATTTCTTATAACAGATTGCTCCTTTTAGGTTAGCAAATGGTTTCACTATTTTAATCCAATATTTAAAATATGAAAATCAGTCTTTTACCTGAAAATGACCCTGTAGTTAGGATATAGCGGGTTGGATAATGGATGGATGGATGTTTCTGCATATGCATATGTGGACTAAATCATTCCGTGTGCATTTAGGTTGGACAGTAATAGCACATTTTTTTGAAGCTGGTGAGTTCATGCTGGTGAGTCATGTATTACTTTCTTGGACCTAGAAAATAAAGGCCTGGAGAATGTTACAGGATGCCAATACAACACAGATTTTATCAAGATGTATACTGCTTTAAACAAACTTTACATGTCACCCCTATTTTTCTATATAAACAGTCTTTCATGGTGCTGCTATATATGTCTCTATATATTGCTATATAGTGTTATATTTTGTTGATGTCACCATGAAATGATTTTGTCAGATTTTTTAAGGAAATTTTTAAGGAGGGTCATTGCTAGTCATGCTATTACTGTCAGCATGATGCATGATGTCATATTCCTGCCTGTATAAAAGATCCACTTCATAAAAAAAGTGTAGGATTTCTAGTTAGTGTTTCACTGTTTGACAATGATTTTTGGTTTTTGTTTGACATTTTAGCACTCTTTCTTAATTGTTCCATTACCATCTTCATAGACAAGATTTTTTTCTTTTTAAAAATATATTACATCCATCGGACTGGCCATTTGCCACCTTGGTCAAAATAGGTTTTATGTCAGTCACATATAAATACAGTATGCTTCTGGACATGCAAGACTGTGTGCAGTACAGTGGAAAACTTTATTCTTGGCTTGCGAGTTTGACATTGAGCACAGAATAGTTAGCTTTAAAGTCCAGTCACTGAGTTTGAGTGGTGTACCAATGCATCAAGACAACATAGTAGTTTAATTTGAACTGCTAAGTTAGAAAGGCATGATGAGTAGGTGTAGTTTGTTAATGGGCTCTGCAATCATATTGAGCTCTGTGTTGTAACCTGGTGCTATGGTGAAAGTCAAAAATTTCCAGTGTTCCTGAAATGTAAAAAGAAAATTAATGTATGGGTGCTTTGTTTTTTGTCTTTGTATTTATATCTGGATTTACCGTAACATCCGCAATTATTTTCATGTATTTCTGTGCTTTGTTTTAACCTGCATTCTAGGGTTATTATACACCTCTCATGTTGCAATCTCTTCGGACTGGAGAATTATTCACAAGAAACTGGAAGAAAAATTTTTTTTTAATAAATTAAAAACTTATTTGTCACCCTGTCTCCCTTTCCTTTGAGCCCTGCTTTTGAAACTTTGTGTGATATCATTTTACCTTCTACCATGTATTTTAATTGTTTGTGCAACTCCAATACATATAGAATGTATTCAAACTGACAATTCTAAAATTTCAGTGGTTAAAAGAATGACATATATTTATCTTAAGTAATCAACATTCATTAGGTTTAGCTACTTAAGAAATTTTTGAGTGAAATTTACTTTATTTTGCAGTTCTTCCAGACATTAACAGAAGATATTATCCTTGTGTCAAGCTATATGCTGAGTTAACCTTTGTGTTTGAAAATGATAATAACCTTGGTCCCTTTGATATAAAAGTGTATGTTCAGCTGGAAGATATGTAACCATCTGACTAGTGGTGTCATTTTCTTCACTTTCCAAAGTTAAACATGCTGAATAATGAGTGAGTTTCTGTCTAAAATTAAAATTTCTGCATAAAAGATTACAATTCTGCTATAGCTGCTAAACAGGCAATTTTAAGACAAGGCTTTTATTGTGAAAATAGGACAAGTATGAGTAGTGCAGTTTTCCAGTAGCCTTAAACCTAGGGACTTGAGAGTTGTAAATTGTGATTTGGAGTTGACAACTCTAAATTGGTCCTGTATCTTACTGTGGATGTGTGTATGAGTATGCCCCGCAATTGATTGGTGCACAGGATTTATAGGATAGTTTAATTCACTGAATTTCCTGGTGTAGGGTGAATTAGGTGGATTTGATCATGGATGGAAGAATGGGTAATGTGTATTTTTGAAGTGTTACTTCTACATAAATTTTTGTGTTAATTCATGGTAGCGGTTGGAAGTTTTATTTTAATTATATTTGTAGATTTCTTGAACAGGATATAGTGCAGATGAACAAAGTTTTGAGGAAGACTGAGGCTGGAAGTCTAGTCATTGTGTAACACGTTTCATTATGGTCTCTGTTATAGTCTGTGTAGCATACTGTAGTTAGGGTGCGAGAGCAACACCATCAAACCTGAAAATAATATCTCTCCTGCAAAAGCAGGAATAATGCATTAAGACAGCAGCGTTACCTACCATCTTCTGTTACAGTTGTGAAGAGACAGGAAAGTAAAAATTTTTATGCTAAGGCTACATCTACACTAGCAATGTTTTTACTTAACAAACTTTAGTTTTTAAAACGATTGTCAAGTTTTGTTGTTCAAACAAGTGCTTTGGAGTAATGTTTCTCATTGCTTTCAAAACCTTCTACAGGTTGTTTAATTTTTTTGCATATTAGTGTTGTCTTGTTTAATTTCCTGGAACAATAGATTGTGATTATATGATTTAGTCTTGATTATCTTAAAATTGTCCAAAAATATTAACCATTTTTATTGGTGGCTAGGACTAAGGCAATGAAGCATCTCTATTGTTAATTTCAAATGAAACCTATACTCGTATTTAACTGCAGCCACAGTTTATTTAAATAGAATCATCTTGTCTGTACTTCTAGAATACTAGCCTCTGTGTCTGTGTTTTTCTCAATGCAGAAAAACTCTTCACATTCAGTGCTATAAGATAGAGCTCTATAAGCACCAGGCTTCAAAGTATGCGTTTAATAGTGAAGGAGTGGCTGGCTGTAAAATCAGCCCACCCAAACCTCTACTTTAGACCTTTTTCACTAGAGATACACTGCAACTGCTTCCTACTTACTACACACTGCCTTTTCTGTGTACCATAGCTACTAGTTAATACTACTATGCCTTTCTTCAGAATGAAAACTACAACCAGTGCCTCTCACAACTTCGCCTCCATTTTTAGTGCCTATAAAAATGATTCACTGACATCTCTCATTTGGTCATGCTTAACTAACTTTAATTGTGTTACCGTATTTTATGATAAAATTTCAGGAATAATAAAGCAGTTGACTTTTTTACGTTAAATTCAAAGTTGATTTCATAATCCCAAAATAAGTATTCATTACTTGAAACAATGAAGTTTTAAATTCACAGCATCATTAAGACTGACAAAACTATAAGACTGACATATACTTCTAAAACTACATTAAGTATACATTTATTTGATTATAATATCATTCAATAGGAAATTAAAATGAGCCAGAAGCCAGTTGGTAATTTTATTCAAATTAATTATCTATAACCTTGGAGTTATAGATCATCCATCCATCCAGTCCTAAAACTTGCTTAACCATATAATCCTGTTTACAGGGTAGCGGGTGGCTGAAATCCACACCAGTAACATCAGGTCTAGGGCAGGAGATAAATTTGTTTAAAGTTCTAGTCTCATAGGACACAGTCACTCACAGAGTGTTTTATTCATAAGATGGCCAATGTATCCTCTCTAGCTAAACCTGACATGTACAATTTTTGGAAAAGTTGGGAGTACTTGGATGAAAACTGATTAATATATGAGCAGGACATGCAATTGCTGTAAACAATAGCTAGGCATCGGTTAAAGCCAGCCAGTTCCTGGAACTTTGAGGCAACAGCATAAATGACTACACTGTGATAATGCTCTCATTGTAGATTCTGCCTGAAGTTAAAATCATGCATTTAGTAGTCACAGTTATGTCTCCTGGTTGTTTTTCTGTTACAGTTCATTTGATTTTAATTTAGTTAACTTCCATGTATTGATGTTGATAATATATATGCATTCATGGATGAGACTGATTGTTCTATATTTATGCAATTGCCATTATTTGCATGACTTGTTATTTCACTTTATAGTTTACTGTAACAAGTTTAAAAGAATGAAATGTTTTCTGTTTGTTACTTATAAATGTAACAATTGACCGAACCCTTTTTAAATAAATTATATCAAATGATGACATCATTTAAATTATCTTTCTAACTCTGTGGGAACACACCTCTAATATAAAGTGCACTTTAGAATCAACATGCTGTTTCTACTTAATCAGTATTTTAAGAAAATACTCTAAAAATGTGCCTAAATTAATTAACAATAAACATTACTTTTTAAAATGCTGAAGCGATTTAAAAGAGTTCTAAAGCCCTGGATTTTTATTCAGATTCTTAATTTTATTTTTAATAATTAAGCAGGTTTGTGAATTTTACATTTTGTGTAATATTATAAGGCATTACTTCTTTTACAGAGATTTTCACAATTTGTATTGCTGTGTGATAAAATGCTTTTTGTGTATGATTTGAAAATTATCACAAAATCATTACATTAATGGAATGTTATTAAAGATAAAATTGATTTTGTATTTAACATCTGCTGAATAATCATTCATGTGAAGAAACAAGAAAATCACTTCTAAGCTTTGGATAACCACCAGTAGAATCCAAAGTACATTTTTAACACTGCACACTGTACTGGTTCATTAAGTTTGTTGAGTACCAGTCAACTTTAACTCGGATACCATTAATTTACATATAAAGGTTTCATCATTCATAAAATGGAATTCTGAAATTATTCAGTATGTACAGGAAGAATGAAACAGTATTTCAGATTGTCATTCATTTATTTAATCCTTGTTGTATGTTCGTTCTTAATTAAGAAATACACTATTGGTTTTTCAGTTTTTATTTAATGCATATGGTATCGAAAGTCTTAAAGCAACAAGTAACAGATAATTTATACTGTGTAAATAAGCGTGATTTAAAAACTGAAATAAATTGTGCATTTTGTTAATTTATATTTGATGGATTGATATTCTTGATAACTGGTTTAAACTTGCAGCAGTGGAGTGTCAATATTTTATTAGTTATTTACTGAAGTACACTTTTAGTTAGGGTCTATCTGTACAGTTTTCTTAGATAAAATTGGCACACTGAACCCCCTAAAATTGGCATAATAATGTTTGATGTTCTTTGGGAGTCAACATTTTTTCCATTGAATGTCAGTTTCCATTTGTCTGTGTAACCGGACGGAGGTGGGTTTGTGAGCAACTTTCTGTTTGATTCCTGCATAACACACTGCTGTGAAAGGGGGCATAGGTTAGAATACATTACTTCTAAAAGCAAAAGGATTATATAGTTGCTGGTAAAAAAAAAAAAAAAAAGTTTGGCAGGTGAAAACATATTGAAGTCTTGAAAGAAGTTGCGACTCCAGTGACCCACATGTCCCTACTCCTTAGTGTCTTTTGAGTGTTTTTGAAGACTCATATTGGTAGAATAAACTGTGTCTTATTTTTAAAAAGTTATTTATGAGTGTGTCCCAAATCTAGTCTTTTGAACAGGTTATTTATCGGACAATGTCTTAGTTTTAGATATTTAAGCTATATGTATTTATTTGCTCATGAAAAACAGTATATCTTTACAAAAAATACAAATAAAGTGGACAATATCACAATTTTTAAGAGACTGAGAAAGTAGGAAGAAAGAAAACACAGTTGAAAGCACCAAAAGTTGTCTACATCTCATAAACAGTATTTAAAGGTTACTTCTTAAGGCCTATATGCTTCAAGTGTGCAAAGTTGTCTTAAAAAAGTGGCATTTTGTAGGATACGTCACAGCTAAAAATACATTTTTGTAGAAAGTAATAATTAAAATGTGAAAGATTATAAATAAATAATGTAGCAAAAACTAGTGAAATTTGTTTTTGAGAGACACTAACACATATTTGTTTCACAAAAATACCAGCACATTGGAAGAAACGATGAAAATAAGTAAGGTGATGCCTGTGTGCAGTTTTTTATGAAGCTTGGTGGTTGCTCTGTCAGGGTCTGCAAGAGAGATAATTTTCTGTTTATTCAGTAAGCACTTCTTTACACAAAGAGTTGTAGGACTGTGGAACAAACTACCGAGGCACGTAGTTGAAGCAGAAACCTTGAGATATGGAGACAGCTTAACTGTTAGCTAAACAAATTGGCTTGATAGACTGAATTGAATGGTTTCCTCAAGATAGTCAGTGTATTTCCTGAAACATTGATAGAATGATGACTGCTGAAAATATAAAAGTTTTCATTTGTCACATTGTATCTTTGTGAAAATTAACTTACTAGCAAAAACCTATTTATTCAGTATGATCGTGACCCCAACTTGAGAGCAGATAACAGTAAATAAAGTCTAATTGGACCAGAAGTCTGCAGATGAAACATTAACAGCATTAGATTGCCCTTGTCCTGAAGCTCAGCATAATTAAAGCTGTGAAGGAATCACATGGACAGGGCAAAAGATCAAAATCAGCCATATTTAAAAGAATAGTTGAGTCTAGTTCTGCAGAAATGTGTCATTGGACTACAAGAAAAAGTATATAATAGTGTATCAAAGTGAATTGCTTCAGTTTTGCAACCTAAGAGACCCCACACAAAATACCTAATTGTTTTAAAAATTCAAGACATTCATGTTCTTTTCTGATGTATTAATGTATGTTTTGTGGTAATTGTAATGTTACATTGTATTTTCTTGAGTAAGTAACTGATGTACATATGAGTCAATAATCTGGACGGTGAACAGTTTTTGTATGAAATTAGTCATTGGTAGTGATTATAATGTATTGCATATTGTACTCTTTGTTCATTTAATTTTCATTGGTTCCTTATACTTAATCATTTTAAAGGCCCCAAATCATTCTAAGTCATCACATTACAAACTGAGTACTTAGAGCCTGTAAATTTTGATTTTCAAAAAAATAAGCATTGCGTGTTAGATTCAGGGTCACAGGGGTATTTGTTACCTGTCCTTTTTAGAAACAAGTGCTTTGGCTTTCCTTAATGTCATGTTATGAATGTACTGTGCTAATGGTGTCATCATAGCATGATAATAAGATAAAATGTAATCAAACATGAAATAACTAAATAAAATAATGGTGAATTATTGCTAGGTTTTGACATTCTTAACTATTGACTGTTTGAGAAGGAACACTAAAACAAACATCTTCAGTACTGTATTTGTACCAAAATTGATTCTCTGCGTTTTTGAGGAAACAGCTGTGCAAAATATCACCCATCTTCATGTTGTTTATATAACAAGCAAAACAGTGGTCATAAAACTCTTAATGCATCATTATTACCTAAACCCAAAAATGATGGCCTAATTGTTGATATTTATTTCTTCATTATAATGAGAAAAGGGATAAAACTGAAGAAATTTCAGTTTTAGATTACAAATGTGTTGTCTAAAGGTACAGAATTTTGTGATCGCGGGATGTCTGTGTTTGCCATATGTATGTATGTATAAGATGACTGAGGGTATTTTATGTTGAAAGCTTTGTGATTTGGTAGTTCAGTGTGTTCTGTCTTTAAGATGACTAGCCAACACTCCTCACTTGTTGCAGGTGACAGACTGAAGAATAAAATGTGCTTGCTTTGTCAAGTTGTTGTGCCATGCTTTCCGATTTGTTTGTTTGGCTCTTTGACGTTATAATTATAAAGGTTTTATTTAATCTGTTGGATTTGCTCATAAAACTGGGACAGTTTATGTTTGATGCTATTTTCGCCATTTTTTAACTGCCCAGAAGGAAATGTATGTGACTGTGTGCTGGTTTTTGGAGAAAGCATTCCCACAGGTGGCGTTTTAACCTAGCGATGCATAGCAAGAAGTTGTCAGCTGAATGAAGTGATGCCAAGGGCCACACTAATCCTCTCCAGCACTTCTAGATAAGGAATTATATACATTTTCCCAGCTTTGCATAATATATATGATGTATAAATAAACATTTTGAGAATCATATCACAGGTAAAAGTAGTAAAACCTTTGATATAGACATTTTTTGTTGCAAAATAGTGGAAGGATACGTTTTGCTGCGGTCTATTAAGGAATTATATACATTTTCCCAGCTTTGCATGATATATATGATGTATAAATAAACATTTTGAGAATCATATCACAGGTAAAAGTAGTAAAACCTTTGATATAGACATTTTTTGTTGCAAAATAGTGGAAGGATACGTTTTGCTGCGGTCTATGTATTTAAGCCCAGAATAGATGTATAGAGAGACTGCAACACATCACATTAATTTTGGATATATATATCGGCCAGTATAGCTGGGCATAACGTGTAGCTTTGTAAGGTTGAGCAGAAGCAGGATATTTTGCACTGCAAGGTTTTTTCATTATACTGTACACTCCAATGTGTTTTGGCCACTGTGCAGTGTATAGTCATTTAAGGATTGCAGGAGTAGGTATTTATCATTTCATAGCATATTATGGGGAAAAAAATAAAACATTTATTTGTAAGGTTTATTAGCACAATGTGATAAACAACTAAGAGAAGGTAGAAATACCAAAAGGTAGCTGGAGAACATTACCTAATGTAATATTCAACCTTGTCCTTACAGAGGAAGAGGAGAAGTGCAAAACATTTCATTGAGGAGATTAAATGTTTTATGAGCATCACAAAAATACTCACTTATTTTTAAAGTAAAGAAGTCATTAACCTGACTGACCATGCATGGAATGACTTGGTTCTTAAATGCAGCAATTTAGAGTTTGGTGTTGGGTTGCGCAGTATACCGGTGCAGAAAAAGTACTGAAAAACACAATTTTTAAAATGGCATGGTACCAGCATTTCTTTAGTTTTACTACTGGAACTAAATTGTAGTTTTAAAGCACCTCAGTCGTTTAGGAATGACCACAACTACCAATCCTCCCAGCTTCTTCCCACCCTCTTAAGTTAAATATTTTTATGTTGTCTAGTTCAAGTCACCAAGTGGGACTTTATGTGTGAACACATATTAATGTAACTGTGCTTGAGCAAGGCAGGGAGGCGTGCAATTGTGCAGCGAACCAGGGAGATGTGTGATTGTGCGGTAGAGCAGAGAGTCTGCGCCAAGGCCGGGGACTAGTGACGTGGGGTCTTATGAGGAGTTATCTGTTACTTCCTTCAGTCCTGATTTGGTTCTGGGTTTCAATTCCAAAAGTTAACAGCAATTCTCGTTAGTAGCAAATATAATAATTTTAGTACACTTATTGTGCGAGTCTAGAAAGTATCTAGTGATGTGATTGTACTGATTCTTTCTGTCTGAGGGACTTGTAGCATCTTGGGTATGAACTTGGGTATAGAATCTTAATAATTTCAGGTTTTGACTCTTACTTGTTTAGACTTTTAATTTATCCAGCTGTATTTATTTAAGCCAGTTTGTTTACTCTGATTCTGCCATTTCTAAATCTCTTGTCACTCAAACAGTGCTATCACCAAATAATTCTGTTTAATGGACCGACATATTCACTGTTTGTTGGCTTGTTGGCCAAATATGTATCTCTGGGAGCCTTTCATTATGTTGCAATGACTTATAGTTATCAGGTCACATCTCCAGAACCATGGCCTACCCCTGTTTCTCTGTATTTTGCATGTTTTCCACACGTCCACAGGAATTTTTCCTTGGTGTCCTGGTTTCCACCAAAATCCCAAAGACATTTATGTAAGGTTGACTGACTATTGTAAAGTTTAGGAAATTACTTCTGACTTCACCAGGATCTAGGAGTGATTTTGAGCTGCCCTAACTTGCAAGGAGCTGCCAGATGATGGCATTCGGGCAGAGATCAGCATGCTCATTCCAGGAAAGGCAAAATGTTTTTGAAACACTAGACAACAGTTAACTTGTAAAAAGATACCAATTTGACAGAGATGGAATGATATTTGTAACAAATATTGCACGTGATCACTCCACTTGCATGAAGAAGGCTTGTACGTTTAGCTAAAATGAATGTGTTAAATGTTTCGATCACAGGGAAAATGCTGCTTCGTAAAAAAGAGATGATTTAAGTATGTCACATTTTGCACCAAACTTTGAATTACCTTACAATGTGTGAGGTAATATGCAGATTTATTTCTCACCTCTCCATGTGGGTAATGCTGCATTCATGCAAACCACTGTTTTTTTCAGGAGATGTTGCTGTGATTGGCGGCATGCACATAAAGATCATTGCCACCCAAAGTGATATCACAGTATCAAAATACAGCTGGACATGGATGCAACCTGTTTTGTGTAGCTAACATATTACCCTGAAGACAGGAGCGGCTGGATGGGTGATTGACATTTTCAGTCTTGTAAAAGATAAGGGGGGATCATGGAGAGGAACGTGTCATACAACTGTGGAAGACCACCGAAAAGTAAATGCATTAACAACACAAGAATAGCTATGGCTATGGATAATTCCATCCATCCATCCATCATCCAACCCACTGTATCCTAACAACAGTGTCATGGGGGTCTGCTGAAGCCAGTCCCAGCCAACACAGGGCACAAGGCAGGAAACAAACCCTGGGCAAGTTGCCAACCCACCACAGTATGGATAATTCATTGTTAAATAAACATGACCGTTATTGGACTTTACTCTCATTTTGTGTCTTTCTCGGCCTGGTTCAACACATGACTCTAAAGTACTTCTTGAGAGTGGCCTAAATCTTTTATTTGAAAATAACCATATTTCTTTGAATTATTATTATTGTTATTATTATTGTCTTTGTGGTGAAGGCTTACAGTTAGCACTACAAAGCATCGTCATGATTTCTAGGGAAACTACAACACGACTTCATGAGTGCCTTTTTTTGACTCGGTGCCATAAAATCTTGACGCCATTCATTCTCAAATGTGAACTGCTACTTCTAGCTGGAAATAAGTGTCCTACTCTGGGGTAGGACCCATTTTTAACCTAGTCAGGCTTTAATGCAATTCCTAGGAGTAATTAATTCTGAGACGCTTGATAATAATAGACATTGTTCTGATGATTGTTGTCTGTGGTTGTTTCAGATGTGTGCAGTGTGGGTCTTCTTTGTATGACTCTGTGCTTTATATACATCTCTTGTATCTTGGCAAAGTGACAGAAAGAATAAAGAAACCTTTTGAATACTTTGGACTTAATAACCTGTTTCAACTGTGAGAGAAATAATGAGAATATTTACTATTAGCAAAAAGTTGATAAGACAGGTTCGTCTTCTGTTCCAAGGTTATTTAATTTATATTAGGACAGTAACAAAACTGTGCAAACCTAGTACTAAAAGTGGTAATGAAGCCAGAGAAACATTACCATATTGTAATAACTTATTCTTGGCTCCCTGATGATACACAAAAGCAAAGTTGACTACCAAAGAGAAAGGAAGAGATAACTTTGTAAATAAAGTTTGGTAAATTGTGGGTGGAGTGTGTGTATGTGTGCACGCACAGTGGAAAGAAAGAAAGCTTAAAGATATAGGAGGAAAATGTACTTGAGGAGTGAAGAAGTAGCCGAGTATGGAGTAACAGTTTAAAATGGATTGAGGCTAGACATTTTGAGAAGATTGCTTACTTGACCTCTGGATTCTAGGAATTTGGAGTGTTCTCTGGAGCAAGTTAATAGGAAAAACACACAAAACACTCCAGTCCAATTCCAAACAGTGTGTTGTGATGTCTGTGTTGTGTAGGAGGCTACAGCTGAAGCAGTATGGAAGGCAAATGAGTTCAAGCCAACACGTTTTTGCTGTAAGGGAGAGAGAGAAGCAGTGGGTTATAAAACGTAGAGTGTCACAAGATGCTTATTTTAACAAAACCTTAGGGAGAGGTTTATTTATTTAGTTATTGATCACTCAGTCTGGCAATGAAGATTGTTTAACTACCTGTTAAGGAACATTGATAATTACAATATATAATGGAATAAACATTTTAGGTTCAAATTGGACATTTATGGTATTTTATATGTGCTGCATATGTAAAGGTTTGTTACCTGAGGTAACATTTTTGAAGTGACAATTAAAACTTGGAACAGAATTAGACATGGCAGTGGCTGGTTTATGTTTACAACAGTTTAAGAAGCAATTGCCAAAACTAAAATGGTGTACATCATCACAGACAAAGGGGTTCAAAGAGAACACATAATACAGAGGTGATAACATTACTACTCCCTCTATAGTTTTCCAGTTTTTCAAATTACAAACACCAAAATTTTAGTAGCTTGTTCTGCTTGATGTTGTTGTCCTAATTAAAAATCAATTGGTTTATTCTGAATTCTGATTTTAGATTCTGCCCCTTCTTCTAATGTTGCATGAACAAGTAATTCTTGGAAAATTCAACATTTTAAACAACATTTCGAAATACGTTAGAATAGTAAAATGCAGTTGAGTTGTTTCTTGTAGCACTTTGTCACAGAATGTTGACTGACTTTGAGTCCATATACTGTACCTCTGGACAACCATTTCATCATTTTTTTTCCATTTTTTCCTGTGTTGATAAGTAAACAGAGAAATAGTCAAAAAGTCACCACTTCCTTCAGAGCTGATATTTAAGGGTACAGACCTCCAAATCAAAATGGCTCATGATAGTGCATGCATGTTATAAAAATTTGTCATTCATAAAACCAATTGGCTGGTTCGGAGATTAAGAGCAGAAATCACTTTATGTCAATCATGGGGCATTTGATCAGTTCTGCAGGTTAACAGAAACCAGCTAAATTTCTTATGTGGTTTATGGGAAATGTTTCATACAATATTGTGGTTGTTCATGCTGCAGTATACACTCGGTGGTTAATTTACTAATTATACCTATTAGTATTTGTTGTTGTTGTTCAATCAAACATTGCAATGTGTGGTCAAGAAGCGCAGTCTAAGCAACTTTAACCATTGTTAGTGCCATATGTGGTGGCTCCAGGATGTAGGAAACAGTTGCCAGTTTTTGATTGCACTACATGCACTACAATCTATGGAAATGTCAAGTAATGGATTATGGTAAGCAAAACTTATTTGGCACGCAGAAGTTCCGTTGGCAAAGGAGAACTATAATTTGTGCACAGCTTTGGGCCTTGAGGCAGATGGGCTGTGGCAGTAGAACACCATGCCAGGTTCCACACATCTTTCTATATATAAAAACAAATCCTGGAATGGAAAAGCAAGGCGACGATACGTGATCTTCTGGGAAGTTCTCAGAAGACATTTAAAAGACCCGCGAGACAAAAAAGACTGGCCATGGAGCGTCTTGCGGGGACTGTAAACATGAGACTTGGTGCCAAGAGATTGTCCCAGGGCCGTCTCTCGGGGATGTGGAACATAAGATTCTTGCAAGACACGCCCTTCTTATCAAATAAGAGCACGGACATCCAGCAAAACATTCAGTCATGTAAAGTCACGTGGCACACACAAATCCTGTGCTCTCAGCAAAGAAGAAAGAGCAGCATGGAGAAAAGAGACCCAAGGCACGATACATATGCAGAGAAAGGTACAGAATATGAAAGCAGTAAAATTCGAAAGTATTGTAGCGTCCCAGCCAAGCTGAAGCCTTTTTGTTTTAAGTGACTGTTAGGTCCGATCGAGGGAGGGCTGAGTACAGCACGGAAGACTGATAGCTGGGTACTGATTGATGTGGTAAGGGGGAGAACAAGACCGGTAGGAAGAGGGGTTGGAGGGGGTGCTAGAAAGTTGTTTTTGGGGTTATGCAGTCGGGGATTGTTACAGTGAAACATTTGTGACACTTTATTAGTCAGTCACTACAGTATCAAAAAAAAAGGAAATTAGATTAAGTCAGAGAATTTCAAAAACAGGGTTTAACTCACATGCTTTTATTGGTTACTTTGCAAAAACAATTATTAACTGCTCATGATGTGGATCGTTTTGTCTGTGCTGAAATTCCAAACAGAGAAACCTATCTTAAATTATGATACAAAGTCATTAAACACAAGTCTCACAGATCTCATTTAAAAGATTCAGCCTATTGGGACACAAAAGATTCCAAATATTGTTTTTACAGAAGTTCTGAAATAAAAGTGAAACTAATGAAATAGCAACAATTCAAAGAAAAAAAAAATCTTACAAGTGTGTATCCAGAAAACCAAACATGGGGGTTGGCGGGCGAAGCGAGCAGGGGGCGAAGCTCCCTAGTTTTAACTAAGAACAGGAAGGTGAGGCATATGTTAGCCCAATGCTGGGCAATTAGAAAAAGTCTGCATATTTCAAAATCCATAGGGAATATTTCAAATTACTTTTTTGAATCCATATATCTATCAGGTTATTCTGTTATCAAAAGGGGGTTTTATAAAATACTAGATCAGTATGCCAAGTGACTTCTGAGTGTATGTTAAGGCTTGAAATGATAGCATTCTGATATGAATAGTTTTATTATCTTAGAGCACACAAGTTTAAAAAGAGAATCTGAAGTTTGTTACATTTGTTACCCTCACCACTGGAACCTGTCTAGAAATCTGGCCTTATTTTAGGGAAAGTGAATCCTTCTATTCAATTATTGATCGATATGACAAAAATAGCTACAGTTCTTAAAACAAGTCTGTTAAGTTTGATTATATAAAGCCTGGTTACAAGCCAGAATCTGTAGTTAGCCTAGCTTTACAAATACAAATAGAACTCTTCTAGCACAATATTGTAATTCATCAATCTTGCATTACTTCTCCAGTTAAATATATTGATATGCCTGGATTTGTTTAGGAAAGGAGTAACTGTTAAGAGTACAAAAATGCCAATTTAGTGTTTTCTGAAAGTTGAATTTGTTCTAGAAACAGTGATTATTGTCATTTTCACTTCATATGTGATGTGTACAGTTCATTAAATCAAAATGTTTATATTGTTTGGCTTTACTGCTGCCTGTTTAAAAATAAAAAGAACCAGTTTAAGTTTTTTTGTTTTTTGCTCCAAATAGAATGATTTAGGTCAAGTTTTTAGAAGGGCCTTTTTCATGATTACTCTGGACAACTAATGGTGTTGACTGATGGAATGCAATTTATTTAAGTGCAGGAATCTCAGATTTTTTGCTTTAAAGTTTTATTTTAAATGATCAGATACACAAAATCATGTGAGTCGTGTGTTATAGATTTGATGGGAAAGGAGTTTGGTAGACTGGAACCATTGGCACCAGAAAGGGACAGGGATCTGTAGGACCATAAAAGAGAGAAGACAGAGTAGTGTTTCAGTGAATGATTGAGAGATGCTAACTCTTCCAAAACCAGAGGTCACGGAGGACTAAAAGGAAGGTAGAACATCTACAGGTTCAATAAGATGGCAACTCATGAGCCCACTGAAATGGATCCACATTTTTTTTAAAAAGATAACGGCTGGCAAGTTGTAAATTCTTCATCCTGTTTGGTAGCAGTCTCACAGGGCCCTCTGTGGTAGTAGTCGGGTGTGTTGGCCTTTTACTGGAAGCAGTCAGAAAGCTGCCTAAGCAACATGAGACATGAGTCTTTTAAGAATACTTAATGGTGTTTCAGGCTATTTTCTTTATTTGGCAGCTCCTACTCTGAAAGTGAGCCCAGGACATGACCAGATGTGACATAGGGATTGAGTTTAATTTTCTTCACTGCAGAGGCTTTTGGTCTTAACTGATTGGGAGAATGACCTGGCTTATGAATGGGAGAAAGATGAGAGGTTAGAATGGCAGTGTTTTGATGATACTTTTGAGTTGGAAAAATGGGGGTAAGCCATTATTACACTTGGTAAAGAGGGGTCCTACATCATGTAATGAGTTGAGTTTGATAGCTGTTTTTTCTTCTTGATTCTGAACTTGTATGTTTCAAGGTTAAGTGCAAAATGATTGTTATATCTGTCCTATTGGGCCTTATTTTGTGTATGACCCAAATTACACCTGCCAGATAAATAAGACTGAGTGCTCCTTGCTTTAGCCAGTGATGCTGTATCCTTCTAGTTGTTAATATTAATGAACCATACTTTCCAGAATGTGAAATTTGAGAGCTTTCATCTTGTGAGAATAATGCTTTTTGCTTATAGTCAGCTTTGCATCACACCTACAGCCAAAGAACCTGTCTTAATGTTTACTTGGCTTTGGGTTGCAATAGTTGTAGACTGCAGAAAACGTGCCAAGTCTGAAAAGAGACAAATGTTGAATAAGTACTTGTAGTTTCTTTTAATAGTTTAGGATTGGTATTAAACCTTTAATGTTTAACAATTGTGCTCTCTGCTGTAGTTTCAACACTATTGTACGTCAATGTTTTGCCAAAGTCACATTTTTTTCCTCATTGCCATTGCTAACTGTTGCTTGGCAATGGAAGTTACTTAGGTCTATCTCTGAAGCTCAGGTTGTATTCAGTTTAATAGGATCCTGGCATTTAGTTACTTCTGTTATTGAGTTTTTTCTTGTGTTTCATTCAAGAGACTTGCTTTTCATTATTTTGTTTTTAGATTTTATTCATATTTTTATCAATAGTCAAACATCTAAGATTTCCTTGTGAATATCTGTAAAGGTGCTGGTGCTGAAGGTGCTATTTCTGAAGGTTGTTTTATATATTCAGGCTACAAAATGATTTTTGCCCTATGACTAGAGAATACATTCTGAATATGAGCCATAAAAATTAATGAATGTGCAAGAAAACTACTTTTTGTGGTAAAAAGAAGAGTTTTTAGGTAAACTCGAAGCCATTGAAGAGACTGACAGGTGGACTTAAGTGATCATATTTTCAAAATGTCATAATAGTTGCATAATTTGGGGAATATATTAAGTTCCAAAGTAGCTTATTCTAATAAAGTATTGCTGACAGTTTTCAAGCATAAGATGGAAATATGGTCTATTAATGATTATATTGTAAATAAATATTTATTACTAGCCCTACAATCTGGGAAAGTTATTAAACATGAGAATGTCTTCCAAATTTACTCCTGAGCCTCTCCTATTATGTACATTTTGCATATTTCATACGTAATTTGCAAAATGTTTTAATTTCCATCATTTGCATATGTGTATAACCTGCTTATGTGAGCAGAGATTTAGAAAAGCACAGTGGGGTACTTAATACAGAGGAACTGACTATAAAGCTAGGCAAGTAGTCACTGTTTTTCTAAAGGATAATGAAAACAAGAAAAACAGAATTGTACAGTACAACTGAAAGCTTGATGCTAGAAGGTTTTTATACACAAAGTTTTTTACCTACTTTTTTAGATGCATCTTCATATTGTAGCAACTCTACCAAAAACTACAGCACTCTTCGAGTGAAAAATAGAATCAGCAGAGGGGTAGAAAATGTATTAACTGGCCAAGGTCCTGTTGTGAGGGCAAGAATTAAGAAAAGCAAGCTCAATGCATGAAACCAAAAATCATACTTGGTTGCCATTTTGGTGTCAGAGCCAGAGATTAGTTATAAAGCACAGAAACCAATGCTAGGGTTTTTGGGTTGTCCCCTCAAACTTGGACTACCAGGAAACACACAATGCCAACCTTTTACACCATCATGGTAATAACATCACATGTTACACACTCTTGGTCATTGCGCCCAAAAAATGTGCCAAAAAATGTACAACAACCATCAAAACAGCTGTTTCAGATTAGCAGAAACTGAAAGAAAACAAATGACATTACAAGAGAATTTGTCAGTCAGTCATTTTCCAACCCGCTATATCCTAACAGAGGGTCACGGGGGTCTGTTGGAGCCAGTCCCAACCAGCACAAGGTGCAAGACAGGAACAAACTCCGGGCAGGGCGCCAGCCCACCACAGGGCACACACACACACACACACACCAAGCACAATTTAGGAACACCAATGCACCTAACCTGCATGTTTTTGGACTGTGGGAGGAAACCGGAACACCCACGCAGACACGGGAGATCATGCAAACTCCACACAGGGAGGACCCGGGAAGCAAACCTAGGTCTCCTTACTGCGAGGCAGCAGCGCTACCACTGCGCCACCATGCCACCCACAAGAGAATTTTATTTCATGTTAACATTAAAAATATATCAAATCAAAAAACAAAATGTAACCAGCAAATTGCTTGGTTTCCAAAAGTTCCAAAACAATTTTTAAAATTTTTTATGAGACCAAGAATGCAGAAGATTTAAAACAATTGTTTTAAAAACACATACCAGGGGCCTCATGCATAATGCCGTGCGTAGAATTCACACTATAACATGGAATAAGCACAAAAGTGGAAATGTGCTTACGTCAGCGTGAAAAGTAATGCACGTGCACGCACCTGCTGTCCTGCCCCATCTCCTCCCAGAATTACCCCTCTTTGAATATGGCAATGGCAAAAGCATGGGGGGAAATAGAAGAATTTCAGCGAATACCAAGTAGAAGCAAAAAACATACTATTTGTTGGTTTAAAAACATACTATTTGTTGGTTTAAACAGTGGTATAAACAACAAAAGGAAGTTGATTGAGTGACATAGAGTGTTGGAGAAACTCGAAAGCTCAAAATAAAAAAGAAGTTGTCAGATCTCAAAGTCGCTGTGAAAAGGCGAATTGTAGCCCACCATCTGAGTTTCAGCTTATTAGGGTACAGAGAAAAAAAATAGGCACACAGTGGGGAAAAAAGCACAAAATGTCAACTTTAATCTCGAAATTTCCACTTTAATCACGTAGTTTATTTTGTCATTAAAGTAAAACTTATCATTTTCATGATGATATGAGTTAAGGCATGTTATTAAACATGGGAACACGGTGGCGCAGTGATTGGCGCAGTCTTTTAAGAAAATTGAAGGGAAAAGATTTTGTTTCAAATTTATCTGAGTTATACATTTTCTTAAGCTGCCTTGTCGAGTCCATGCTGTGTGAACATGGACAAACCCTCAGAAACAACAGCACTTGTAGCATAGCCGAGTTTTCTGGTGCAGCTTTGCCTGGGTATCTCATGTGAAATGAAAGACAGATGTAACATGTAGGCAAACTACAGTTGTTTTGAAGAGATATCTATTGACCAAAAATAATTGTCATAAAACAGGCAATAGGGCCATAAACTAATTGATAAGGGAACAGCAGCAAGTCCAAATCTACAAAAAGAAAAACGCAAATTTCAAGCAGAGGGTTGGAAAAAACTAGACTGTACCAAATTCAAAAAGAAACAAAACAAAGGTCATATCCAAAAATGGGGTAAAGTAGGAAACATTAGAGAAAATCTGTCGACATGAGTAACAGTACCGTAAACACTGCTTGAGTAAAAGCCTTTAGCTTTATTTACCTTTCCCCAGACCTGTGACTTCTACACAGACAGGAGGGACTGGGGAATGTGGTAACAAAAACAAGGGACCAGGGTGAGCTCCAGCCCTCCCTGGCCTGACACACATTGTGTGTAGAAAAGAATCACCCCCCCCCCTTCAAAATATTCACATTTTGTTGCTTTGCAGCCTTAAATGAAGACAACACACATATTTCTCCACTTATATTTACTCAATGCAACTTATGACAAGTGAAAAATTTAATAACAATAGTTCAGAAAAAAATTAAAAACCATACTCACTAAGATGGTTAAAGGATCACCCCCACCCCTCCTAAAATACTTGTAAACTTAATCAGGTGCAGTTATTTACGTTCTCCATTGCACACCAACATAATTGGCTTCCACCTGTGATCAATTGTAATCCTTCTGATTAGCATTCTAATGCTTGAAATGGCAACTGAAAGCAAACAATTGACAATGTGTGGCAAGGCACTGTCATAAGATCTCAGGGTTAAAGTTGTGGACAGGCACACGGCAGGAGATGGATACAAAAAAATCTCAAAGGCTTTATCAGTCCCTATGAGTACAGGAAAGTCCACAATCAAGAAGTGGAAAGTCTTTAGTACTACTAGGACCCTTCCTGGATCAGGCCATCCATCTAAACTGGATGGAAGAGCAAGGAGGACACTGGTCAAGAGAGGCTACCAAGAGGACTATGGCAACTTTGAAGCAGTTACAGGAATTTTTTGGCCAAGAGTGGTCATTGTGTGCATGTGATAATAATATCATAAAAATGCTCCACAAATGTGGCTTGTATAGCAGGGTTGCAAGAAAAATGCCATGCCTCAAGAAAGGCCACATCAAGTCTCAGTAGAGCTGTGCTAAAAAGCACCTTGAAGATTCTGACACCAAATGGAAAAAGATGTTGTGGTCAGATGAGACTAAAATCAAAGTATTTGGCCACAACACCAAATTGTATATCTTGCGAAAAGCCAATACAGTTTACCATCCAAAGAACACATACATGCGGTAAAGCATGGAGGTGATAGTATCCTGTTGTGGGTGTGTTTCTGTGTACCTGGGACTGGGGCACTTGTTAAGATTGAAGATAAAATACTGTTATTTTCTTGTGGAAAACCTGCTGCCCTCTGCCAATAACTTGTCAATGGGAAGACTTGACAATAACGCAAAGCACACAGCACAGTTGACCACATAGTGGCTGAAAGAGAAAAAGACTAATGTCCTTTTGTGGGCAAGTCAGAACCCAGAATTCAATCCTATTGAAAATTTGTGGAATGACTTGAAGATTGCAGTCCACCAACGATCACCATCCAGTTTGACTGAGCTTTGAACAGTGCATTAAAGAAAGTAGGCAAATATTGCACAGTGTAGATGTGCAAATTTGGTAGAGAAGTATCCCAACAGACACATTGCCAAAGCAAAAGGTGGTTCCACAAAGTACTGACACATGATCCTTTAACCATGTCAGTGATTCTGGTTTTTTATTTTTATTTTTTTTTCTGAACTGTCACTGTTCTCTTTCACTTGGCTGTTACAAGCAGCCTTGAGTAAGTACAGTTGGAGAAATGTTTTTTGTGTGTGTCTTGATTTCAGGCTGTAAAGCAACAAAATATGAGTATTTTGAATTTGGGTGATTCTTTTCTACACATACTGTACAAAATAAGGGAGGACTAGAGTTGGAGCTGCTGGTAATTTTGAAACATGCCTTTTCTATTTTTATTTTGAACTACGTAATTATGTACAAGTAAGGATATAATTATCGATTGAAGTTTTAATTTTAATTTCTTTTTGCATTTAAACAGAAAAAATAATGTATATTGCATTATAATTATATGTTTAAATCTACCCCAGAGCTCCTCAGTCATCTTGATACTGTACCTGATTGTCATATGCTGTATCATATGCTTGAATGTCTGGATGGTGTGAATTTTAAGTTTACATCCTTATTTTGTGTTTTTTATTATAATAGAAGACACAATTTAGAATTATGCATTAATAATGTAATGTCCAATTTACAATTTAAACATATTAAGCAACTGGATTGCATGGATGGTTGTCAGACTTTTCCCTAGGGTGACTGATGATTTGCAAGCCTGATGGTCTGCAGGCTCCTGCCAGCTTCTGCATGCCGATACACAACATGCCTATTGGTAAGCTGCCACTTAGCAAGGTAGCATGCTGGAGGTTTCTGACTGATTTCCTGAATGCGATCCCTAAGTAGCTTTTAATTCTCTTGAAGCCATAAATCAGCTGTAGCTGATTAAATTATAATAAATGAGATTTATTTTGTTTAGAACCTAACTTGTTGAGGATATGGAATCTTGAGATTACCACAGATATATTTTGTCAGTGAACTGGTCCATATTTTATATTATAATTCTTATCTCCTTATAAATACAGCTACATTAATTCTGATCAGAGTTTTTGAAAACCATAGGCAAAAAAAGAAAGGCATTGTTTTACCTTACTATTAATGAAAAGTTCAGACTAATTGATTTTTGGTTGACAGGGTGATGCAGTGTCTAGTGCTATAGTTTCACAACATCCATGATAATACCTGCCTTTTGTGTAATGCTGCCAGACTATGTGCATGGTTGGTGAAATATACAGAATTTCTAACTTGCACATTGATAGCAGTTAATATGCAAAATCACTGGTGTTGACATTGAAGGGTCTGTTACAAGTCCTCAGTTTTATTTTATAAGCATATATGTTGTTTTGTATTGAAGAATGTTTAGTTTTCAATCTTTAGTCTTCTCACTGCTGGTAATTTATAGTAAAGTGTTAATTAGCAAAGCTAGAGTAGAAATAATTGATATGCATTGCATTAGAGATGCTATAATATAAGGCACAATGAGAATATTCAGGTTTTTTAACAAGAAATGATCAATTCCTCCCTAGCGTGTGTTACAATACCTGATGGATATTATTCCTCAAGAATGTCTTAACCTGCACTTCCCTTGTGATGTTTATGCAAAGCATGTTTAACTAGTTACTTGTTAATGGATTATCTAAGGTGTGTGATGCAGTCAAGAAATAATTAGTGCATTTACTCTGTCAGGGGTTGTATGCCTCGAAGCAGATAATTTCCTGCAGTTTAAAAAAAAAAAAAAACTTTTATTAAAAAGTGATTTTCTTTTTTTGTTTCAACCTTGATCTGCATAACAAATAATCCAAATCCAATAAAAAATGTTGTTTATTTGAAACCATAGATGATGTATATAATGGTGAGTATCCATAAAGGATGAATTTTGAGTGCTCCGCTTGATTACAAGGAAACGCCTGCTTTGAGGCAGTGAGTCCGATGGATTTGTTAGTTTTTTGAAGAACTACCGGTACCTGTTGAACTAAGCTGTTAATTCATGATGATCTGATCCTTTGTCACTATATATGCTTAAGGCTAAGACTGTATTAGTCATTTAGGTCAGGAGACTAAATTCTTTTATATGTCTTCGAGTCTTCTAATCCCCTGAGTGCAATAGTACAAATGTAGTATGACAACCTTGACTGGAAGATGGGTAGCATTCCAGTATATGTCACTTTTATTGGTGTTTCATGTACAAAGCTATATGCTTTGGCTATTGCTTTTTTCCAGTGACACTAGAGTGTTCTGCCTTGTTGTCGTCGTTTTCTTCTTCCAAGACAAACAATATTAATTGCTTATCAGTTAATGTAGCTTGCTCTCTGAAGTATAATGTCACATCTCTCCCACTCCCATGCCACTTTATAAATTTAGAAATAGTGTTAGATGTGTGTCAGCTTAATTAGCAATTCCATACCAGAATGGTGTGAATTTGTGTATGTGAGTGGGGCTGTTCGTTTGACTGGTGCCTTAACCCGTGGCTTGTGTCGAACACTGCTGGGAAAGACTGCGGACTGATGTGACCCTCAGTTGCTTATGGGGTGTGTCAGTCATATGCTCCAAACTAATGAGGCAATACATCACTTTACCTGATGTGGAAGAGACATGGCAGATTTCACAGTACAATCACACACCTTGAGCATGGGAAAAGCACTCTATAGATAAAATGCATTATTATTGTTATTATTATGAGTTAAGGCATTATTATGAGGCACACAAAATACCTCAGGTGTATGGTGCAATCAATGGCTCACATGTCCCTATTTGTGCACCAAGTGGTGGGTATCGGGATTATTGTTCTGCAGGCAGTTGATGAAGATAGATTAATGATCAGGGACGTTTGTGTTCGGTCACCCGGTAGTGCTCATGATACTGCTGCATTCACTACGTCACCATTGTACAGGTGTTTGAAAATTTACATCATATCATGACCTAAATGCTAAAAAAAATTTTACATTGCAGTTTTGCAAACTATTAATTTGTTGAATCACCTGAAAAAGCACCTCGAGCAAGCATATACATTTTTTGTGAATTTGAGTTTTTTGAAAATTCACATTTTTTTCATTACCATGTTTAATTTGTTTTGCAATTTCAAAATGCACATTAAGGAGTTTAATGGAAATGTGGCTATTATGAAGAATTTAGAACATTTTCATCAAAAACAAAATAGTAGCACTATTTATTTATCTGGTGGATATCCAATACTTTTTCAAAATGTTTTTTAATGTTTGAAGAATTTTTTGAAATGCAGTAAATGGTAGTAAGTTCATCATTTTAAATAACCTTCAGGATGGCTCAGAAATTGATCTGAGCATAAGCCTGGCCAGGCAGATAAATATCTTGGTAGAAATACAAACTGACCAAGATACGAGTAGGTTACATGCAAAAAAAAAGAGATCACTTTATATGTATCTTTTGCTATATTGAAAGTTAGGAGCAAATTTGATTTCAGGGAATGATCTTACTGAAGTCATTTTAAGAAATTTAATCACATGCCAACAGTAATTGGCTACATTGACATCCATTTGTCACATCATGTATTTACATTTTATTTTTTTTTTGTGCAGGATGACAGTTCAGTAAGCAGTGAAGACTTTGATATGACTGACCCCATATGGATATCAGCTGATCACGGTGCTGCATCCGACTTGAGCCCTAGTCACAGAGAGAGAATGCACAGCCCCCAGAACGCACATAAAGAGGAAGACGGTAAGGACCACTTATCAAATTGTGTTAAAGGGTCACTTCAGCCTCTTTCAATTTATCAATGCTTAAACTATTCAGTTTTTGGTTTGGTTTGTACTTAATTTACCAAGCTACATTTTAGCATATACAGTATAATTAACAATGTTATGTGCTGTACATATGTTGTGGCACAAATTCACAACTTTTCATTGCTTATGTGCTGAGTAAATGAAGTATATTTGAATTTGACTGCTGCCTTTATAACCTGTGGTGAATTTGAGGAAACGGTCTTATAAATTATGACAAAACTGTACATTTCTCAAATTTTAGTTAGATGTTTCAGATGTCAAAGCACTTCATGCTTCTGAGATCGGCTAATTTCTGTTTTGGCTTTGGGGTCATGTGCTAACTTTTTATGGAGTGCTCACTATTGGTATATGCAATATACTGTATACTGTATTTTTCATGTTATTTTCAGCCAGTCTTTCTGTTAAACACGTCACTTGGATAATAAATATAGTTTTTATTTCAAATAATTTTCACTCTGGCTAGAATGTAGTTTCTTGCAATTTTGTTCATTATTATAAAATAAACTGCTAGGAAGTATTTTTGAATACTTGACATGCAGATGCGATCCTTCTGTTACCTATTTAATTACTTGACAACCTAAATTAGGATTATATTATTCAAATTTAAAACAAGTAACAAGCTGTAAATTAACTGTAAATTAAATAGGTTTACCAGAGGAAGGCTGTTTCACCAAGAGACAAGCTAAAACAAAATGTAAGTGATGAGAAATGTTTTACAGTTTTTGCTTCAGACTTAATTTTGTAGTCTGATCCTCTCTGAGAGCAGTAGTGATTCACACCACTGCTTTTACTGTACTTCTTAGCAGTGTGAAGCTGAGGTGGTTGGAAGCCTTCATCAGCTTTGCTCACTAACTACAGCGCAGGAGTGAGATGCAAACTTCATTTGAGTGGGTCAGGAGAAGATCTCGGCTTTGATCTTCTGTACCAGCACAGTGGTCACCAGGCAGTAAACAAAAGAACACTAATTGGTGGAGTCAAGTGATAAAAAGGATGAAATAAATAAATGAAAAGTCAATTGGTAAGTGATTAAAACTAAATTTGAAAAAGTATGGAAAGGAGCACATTGGCCTTTATTACATTACAATCACATTCTTGCTCCAGACAACTCTCTCCAGCAGAAGGAAGTGGAAACCTTTTATCTGATTCCCTAGTCTTGTGTCCCATAGGATTTTTGTTTTAAAACTTCAGACAACCTTAAACAATCAAACTGTATATTCCTGTTGTTACCAAAAGGCTTTCAAAATAAAATAAGCACATAATATAAACAGAATATAAATACTTTTTTAAAACTTTAGACAACTTTAAACAATCAAAACTGTGTATTCCTGTTTTTACTTAAAGGCTTTCAAAATGAAATAAGCACATAATATAAACAGAATATAAATACTGCCTGAATTAGGCCTTTATGGTGGAAATAAATAAAATAAGCACATAATATAAATAGTGTATAAACATAAGAAGTTTGTGAATCAGGCCTTCATGATGGAATTGCTGTAAAGAAAACACTATTGAAATATTGAAATAGACATATAAGAATGAGACTTGCTTGGGCCAAGAAACACGGGCAGTGGGCATGAGCTCGGTGCATATTTGTTCTTTAGACTAATGAGTGGAGGTTTGAAATTTTGCTTACAAATTACATGTCTTTATGAGATACAAAGAAAGTGAATGGGTGATATCAGCATATGTGGTTCCCATCCAGAAGCATGTGATGGCATGAGCATGCTTTTGGTGATGATACTGGTGGCATTTTTTTAGAAGTGAAAGCACACTTAACCAGCGTTGCTATCACATCTTACAATATTACATCCATTCCATCTAGTTTGTGCTTAGCTGGGCCGTTAATTTGTTTTTCAACACTACAATCACCTAAAACACACCTTCAGAATGTGCAGAAACAATTTCAGCAAAGGAGAGGAATGGGGTGCTGCAGCAGTTGATCTGGTTTGAGCCGTTCAGAATCTCCCAGCCTTATCCCAGTAGAGACAGTTTGACATGAAATGGTCCATGGATTAAAGGAACAGGTGTTAAGTGCTCAACATATGTGGAGGCCTTTTCAAGGCTGTTGAAAGGCATTCCAGGTTGGCTAGATCATGAAGCTGGTCAAGAGAATGCTAGTGGTGTGCAGAGGTGTCATTAGGGTAAAAGGATGACTAGCTGAGAAATCTAAAACATAAGAGCTTTTATTTGTGTAGCACTGTTTGCGCACTGCTTTATTCCACATCTTTATTTCATAGATTTTTTTTACCTACACTACCAGTTAAGCCAGTTTTTCTACAAATGTAATCAGTTGAAATGTAATAAATGACCTAAAGTAAAGAAAATATAAGCAGTAAACTGCCAGATGTTTAAATTTAAAGTTTAGCTTAGCAAAAACTAAAAAAGGAAATTTCTGAATATTAGCAATAGGCCCTCTTCAGAGAACAACTAATAGGTTACAACCTAAAGATGTTCTGCAGCATTTAAAGTAAATTAAGCAAACATTTTGCACAGGTGTCCCAACATGTGTTAATTACTTAAAAAATGTCTATCTAACTTAAAGCAGAGTTGGAACAGACTGTGTTAGTACACCCTCTACACCCTAGAAAGTTGTAAATTCCAGTGATAATGGCAAGAAAACGGCAATTAACAAATGAAATAAGAGGGCATTGTTACACTTAGAGAAGTATGGGCCTTTCGTTTAGAGAAATTGAAAGAAACTGGTAGGAAGAGATCTGGCAGACTCAGAAGACAAGTTGCTGGGGGGTCACCCTCTTGCATGATAGGGACCTCACAGAACAATAGCTTCATACACCACTTAACAGTGGTCAAAAAAGCAAGTCTCAAAGTTTGTACTGTGAAGAGGAGACTTGCTGCTATAGGTTTGACAGGAAGTGGCAGTAAGAGAGACATTCCTTAATGGTCAAAATAGGGGCTTAAAATACTGGCTGTGGACTACTGCAGGCTGGAAGAAAGTCTTACAGACCAATGAATCAGAATGGTTCCTCAGTGTGTGACACCATGTGTCAAACATGGAGGATGGAAGTGTAAGTGTGACGGTCTGGGGTTCTTTTGCTGGAGGCATAGTTGGTAACGTGCACAGAGTGACTTGCATTCTGAATCAAAAGGGTTACCACAGTTTGGCTGTTACATCGGCTAAAGGTGGCTACTTTGATTAATCAAAAATTTGAGTAAAATTTTAATGACTTAATGATTCCATTACTTTTTTTATTTGCCATTGTTTATTTGGTGTATGCCTTGATTTCATGAAACATTAAGACATTAAACTGTGTGCATTTTATAAAAGCTGAAAAAACTTTTGATTGGTAGTGTATTATTCTAAAATATTAAAAATAGTAAAAATATTAGAATTCTCTTCTGTCTAAACTTTGGATGTGTATTAAATTTGTAATTACAATTTTTGCTGGCAACTTTTTTACAATACATTAAACCTCCATTCACCAGTCAGGAAGTGTGACATGATATTACAAAAGTGCATGAAACTGTTACCATGGGTGAATATGCTGGCCTGAAAAAAAAGAATTCTGATTGCTTTAAAATGTTCCCTTTTCTCCCTGTCTTGTAATTTTAATGTTTTATGAGGGGTCTTCGTGATTCTAAAGGTCACATAATAAATCTTAAAACCCTGAAATTTGTACCTCCTCGTATCAAGGTGCTCCTATTTACCCTTTCTGCAAGAGCAGAGTTGGCATGATAAGATAAGGATTGTAAAAAATAGGTATGTCACATTAGGTTTTATTTTCAGTCAGATGCTTTCCTGTATTTGGGGTTTGCCATTGCTTAGTTTTCTTTAGTGACATAAAGAGCAAAGTAAACATGTATAAAGTTGAACATTGAGTATACGGCAATTCGAGAGTATCAGCTATATTTTGAAATCTAAAATAGCTTTCTAAAAAAGTTTTTATACATGTAAAAATAAAGATTCTGGTGTTTTGTGTATGCAAGTAAAAGATTTAATATTCCAGGTGTTTTGCTTTTGTACTTGACTTGAATTTACTATCTGATCCTAAAGCTAAATGAATGAATGGATGCATTTAGTGATTCATAATATAGTTGTGGATGTTTATGTGGTGAAAATTAACAATATTCACATTAAGCATAAATAGTGTTTGTTGTCTTTTAACCATATTGTAGTTTGATAGACACATGTATATCTTTTCCTGTTATTATTATTTTTATTTTTTTTAAACTCATTTAGTTTTTGCTTTTTCCTCCTTTGTGTTGTTATGGCTTTGGTGAATCGTGCATGAATACTCCCTACCACTCAAGTTTATGTCAAGGAATTTTGCTTTCTGTGTTTAACTAAAATGTGTGTTTATAAGTACAGTAAGTAGCAATTTTGGCATTGTACATTGATTGTTTTAAAAATCCGATATTAGAAAAATAAAACTTGAATCTTGTATTGTTTTTGGATTGACAGTGGTCCGGTTCCATTATAAGGCAGACATTGTATTTAATTATGAAGAGTAATTGGAACTAGTTAATTGCATTTAACCTTCTCTTATTTGCCTGTGAAAAAACACAACACAAGGTACATAGTGCAGCAAATAAATTTGACAGAATCAATGCATTTAAGCTATTGGAGGTACAAAATAATAATAAAAATAATTGAGGTTTCTTTAAGATAATAGATTAAAATTTTAAATTTAAGAAAATTATTTTGTATGATTTATTAGTGTATACATACAGTAGAACACAAACAAAATAACACCTTTTATTTCCTAACTAAAGTATAAAACATAATAAATATAACTAAAAATACCCAAGCTTTCAAGGCAACTCAGGCCACTTCTTCAGACAAGATGTAATGATTACATTAAAAACCTGAAATCTCTGTTTATGAAGTCTGGTCTGACCCACTTGGCCTAATGTAGTGGTGATCATCACCGGGAAAAACAGTTTCCGATTGATGAGATGAGATGAGAGATGAGATTAAAGTGGGTAGTTGATATTTACCTCAACTAAAGCAACAATCAAATTGACCAGCTTCACAATAGACCATGAGTGTCTTTTATCCGTATAGAACAGTAAAGCAAAATATATTACTCTAAATGCACTTAAAATTTGCACTCTCACTAAGACCATACATGTTGCCTATACATGTTATCCTGCTTCCCTCCACTCCTACCCAGTGGTACTATGTTAACAACTGTTAAATTCTCAAAGGAGTTTAAACTGGTGGCAGTGAGGTTGACAGATGTGTATGTGAATTAATAAGAGCAAAAGCAAAAATGCTCCCTTGTGAATATCACAATGTACCATATAAACCTGACTTAAACAGCATTTAGTTGTTAACATCAGTCCTGGATTTAAAATAGCAAAAAAAGTGCACTCTAGTTTATAGTGGGGAGAGGGTTGGCAGGTTATGGACCAGGGAGTTCCTCAATGATTTGCTCTTCCATTTTTGCTGACCTTCATATGTAATATTGTGTCATTAGTAGGGATGCACCGAAATGAAAATTCTGGGCCGAAAACGAAACCGAAATTTTTGGATGCACTTGGCCGAAAACCGATACCGAAACCGAAAATGACTTCATTAAAAAACATGTTTAAAATATTTTCTTTTTGTTTGTATTAAAAAAACTACAAATTAATTAAGCAATCAAACTTTTATTGATAATAAATAACAGTAATAAGGCTGTTTAACAATAACAAAACTAAATAAAATTTATTTCTGTAACAAAATTGTGCAAAAAAAATGCTAGCTGCTTTTTTACTTCAATTTTAAATTACTGTACCAAACAACAGTGCACAAACAGAAGAAAAATAAATAAATCCAACCTCTTACTGTAAACAACATAACTATACACACTAAATTGGTCTGCTTTTAATTTAAGCAAAAGAAGCAGGTTTATCTTTATGAACAAAAGTTTTTCAGTTTTCTGGCTGAAGACACAGTTCCTCTTCTCATGAAGAACATACTGCACTGAATAAAATCACTCAGTCTGTGCTAGCTTTTAGTGCCTTTACGAATTGTGCAAAATATTACCTGCATTAAACGTTTTACTTCAATTTTAAATTACTGTGCAAAACAACATTGCAATAACAGAATAAATAAATCAAACCTTTAACTGTAAACAACATCAAATTAGGCTGCTTTTATTTTAGCAAAAGTGGCAGATTTCTCTTTATGAACAAAAGTTGTTCAGCTTTCTGGCTGGAGAGACGATTTCTGTTCTCATCAAGAACATGAGATGCTGCACTGAATAATCTCTCACTGTCTGTGCTGGTGCTTGGGGCAGATAAGTACTTGCGCGCAGTCCATGCAAGCAAAGGAAAGCGATCTTTGTTCGCGCGCCAGTAGTCAAGTGGATTGTCACTTCTGCCAATGGGTAGTTCAGCTAGATAGGTTGCTACTTCTTGTGAGGCTGCGCTTGCTCTTACACCGCTGTGGGTTGGGACGCTTTCCTGTAAAATTTCGTCAAACATATCAGAAAGCGAAGGAATGTGCGCCTCACCACTTGTACGTGACCGTTTCTCAGGCACAGTTTGCTCTGTTCTCCCCGTCGCGGCTTGTGCTTCACCAGAGGTTTCAAGAGCCGTAAGTTCTGTTTGCACCATTTCGCGTACATCCTGCCTTTTCTCATCGTCAAAGTAATGGTCTTTAAAGCGTGGATCTAATATTGTTGCAATGCCGTAAAAAGGGTTGGACTCAATGTCTTGGAAGCGTTTGTTAACAGCCTCCAGTAGAGTTTTTTTAGCTGTTTTTACGCCATGATCTGTTTCCGCCTCTTTTCCAAGCAGGCGCTTCAGTGCTGCGATCAGTGGAATAACTTCAGCAACAGACGCTTGAGCTGAGCTTATTTCCTTGGTTAACTGTTCGAACGGGGCGAGAAGAGAGACAATGTTTTCCACCAACATCCACTGATGTGCACTCAAAGTTGCTGGCAGGTCGTGATCTGTCATGTATGCAGCTAAAACCCGCTTCTGTTCAAGTAATCCTTGCAACATATAGTATGTACTGTTCCAGCGAGTGGCCACATCTTGCTGTAGTCGTTTTGTTGGCATCCCAAACTGTTTTTGCAAATCTTGTAGTCTGGAATAAGCAAGCGGAGAATGCTTAAAATGTTCCACAATTTTTCTCCCAGTTGCTGTGATTTCTGATATGCTCCGCTGACTAAGCACTCCCTCATTCACAGCCAACTGCAGCGTGTGTGCCATGCAAGGTATGCTCTTTAATCCACTGTCATCCATAGCCTTTATCATGTTCCGTGCATTATCTCTCACAATCACATGCACTTTAGACTTGTCTATGTTCCAAGTTTCAAACATGTTAGCCAAAGCATCGGATATTGCTGCTGCAGTGTGTGAGCCGACAAACTCCTGTGCATGAAGCAGAATGTTTTGCAATTTAAACTCCGCGTTTATCCACTGCGCTGTCAAACTGAGCATGCTAGTTGGACTAACGTCAGAGCTCCATATGTCTGTGGTAAAACTTAGAGCAGAGATATCTGTGGTCATGAGCTCATGTACATGTTTTGCAACACGGTCATACATTTCAGGTAGAGAGGTCTCTGCAAAATACCGTCTGCTTGGCAGTGTGTAACGCGGCTCAATGTGGTGTATTAGCCTACGAAATCCGATGTCCTCCACGACTGAAAACGGCTCGTCATCTAAAGCAATGAATTCCATTACTTTCTCTGTTATGTCACGTGCTTTAGCACTGTCATTTGCAAATTTCTTAATTTTTTCGAAAAATGTGGCAACCGAGGGTGTTGATGTGCTAGTTGGCTTAGTTTTAACCAACGTTGTTTGACGGTATTCCTCAAATTCAATTGCGTGTCTTGACTTAAGGTGGTGTATTAAACCTGTAGTCGAAAATGTCTTTGCTGTTGAACCCCCTCTTGAAACTTTTGCAGAGCAAATGTTGCATATTGCAACTTTGCTGTCCTCATCTGAAACTTTGAAGTGCTTCCAAACCGCCGACATACTCCGTGTTTGATGCGTAATGACAGCGCGAACGAGACGGGAGGATGGGAGAGGCGTGGCGACAATTTCGGCTTTTATTTTCGGCGCTTTCTTACGTTTCGGCCGAAACCGATAATGCTATTTCGGCCGAAAATTTTCGGCGGCCGAAATTTCGGTGCATCCCTAGTCATTAGTATGTATAGTTTATAAATGCTTGTGAGTAATTCATGTGTACCCTGTGCTGCTATCTAAATTACATATTTTAAACAATAATTATTTTGATGTATTATGCATTATGATGTACCAGCATGCACTGCAGCCACGTCCATAAACTGAGACAAGCCGAGAATTCCTGGAAAAGTGCTAAGCCACAGTATTGTTGCCACTTTTGTATTAGTGATTTTGTAGCAGGAAACAGTAGCAGAACATTACAAAATAGGTGAAGAGTTCTGTTCTTTTTTAAATTAAAGAATAAATTGGGGTGGGTAGAGACAAAGCCCAGACAAAGGTTGTTTGTTCATCTAGACCTATCTAATCTGTTGTGTAGGTTGTAAAAACATTAACTAAACAACTAAGCTTTAGAGTTATTTACTAAATGTTTGGCTGTTCTGCTTGGGACAGTTGTTTCCAGGTGCTTGGTTAATGTACTGCATAATTATGAAATCTTATCAAAGATTAGATATTGATGAAAATATATAAGGATTTTATAGTGGGGGCAGAATAGTAAAAGTGTACAGGAATGTGAAACAACAATGCTATGTAACAGCGTTAAAGAAGATTAAACAATGCCTTGTAAACATGTTTTATTATTAACCAATCTGTCAATTAATATAATTTCTTTAATTTCTACATTATTTTTTCATTTAGAAATTAGCATAAGTACCTGCTGTTGTCCAGGCAGTAATAAAGTGCAGGTCCAGCTCCAAATCAAAATTTGATTGGCTCTGTGAAGCAACTTTACTTACCTTTGCCAAGTCCCAAAAATGCATCCTTAGGGTACTTTCCTAATAAAGCCAGGGTGTAATAAGATGCAGTTATGACCACTAAATAATGTTCTACAAGGGGAAAAGTTTTAAAATTAAATGTAGGGAGTCTGCGCAAAGTTTGGCAGATTCACTGGGGTGGCATTTCTTACTGGACAAATACACAGGTTTATATATTAAATAATAACAGAAAACAGACAAATATATGTATTTTATCATTTTATCTGGTATTGTCTTTATCACTGAAGCTTATTATTAATTTTAAGTTACTTGGAATATCTCAATCATCAATCCTGGTATTTTATATGCAGTGTGACAGATAGAGGGCGCTATCGTCCTCTTGAACCCTTAGACAATACGTCAGACACCAGTTAAAAGTCCAAATATAATTTATTTTTGAACTATGTAGTGCACAAAGCACCCTCCTCTCCACAATACTCATAAATACAATACTCAATAATCACAATAACCAATCCTCCACTCCCAGATGTGTTGCCACCCTTCCATCCAGCTCAGCTCAACCCTCTGGATTCCGGGTCAGATAAAAACTCCTTTTTCTTCAACCCGGAAGCACGTCATTTCCTCTGTCCACGTGACTTAGGACGCACTTCCGGGTTGTAGGGAAAATACTCCTTGTTCCTCCCTGCAGCGTCATCTAGTGGCCCCCATGGTATCCAGCAGGGCTGTGGATAAAAAATCCATTGTCCAGGATTCCCTGCTGGTCTTCGGGGCACTTCCATGCTCCAGGGAGGTTTCCATCTGGTGGCCTGGGGGTATTGGCCGGAATGAACGGCCTGCCATATATCACAGCAGTTAAGCGATGCATATGGAATATATGCCATGTGAAATATCTTTTCAAAATGGAAACTGTTAAGAGTACCACAACCATTGGAGATTCAAGTCCTTAAATGTTCATATCGAGTCTTGTTATTGCTTATTATTACCTATTGTACTAACATATGTTAAATGTCACAAGTGTTTAAAATTACTATTTTGTTAAAGAAGTAGGCTAGTTTTTTTTTTTAAGGTATTTCAGTAAGTGACAAATTTGTGTATATCCCGCCAGTATTTTTCATATTTTCATTTGACTACTGTAACTTGGTACTAAAAATACATAGCAAAGAGTGACTCGATTTTTAATGCTGTATATTTTTCAAGGACTGTGTTTGACAACAGGTTTAAAACTGAAAAGCATTTCCTCGTCCTTCTTTGGTGTGCCTGCCATTAGTTATTTCCACACTGCTCATAAATGTTGCAAATGCTTAGAGGCACAGTTTCTCACAAAAGTAGTTCAAATCACATATGAGGCCAAGGCACACTACAGCCAGACCTTTGGAATCACGCACCGTAAACGTTTTAGTGCTGGATCATTTTGCAGACATAAATGTGTTACACTTTTTTTGTTTATTATATGTCTATTCATGCAATACTTTTCCACTATATCTGTTTTTTTATCTCTATTACAAGAGAATTTATATCACTTCCATTTATATCTAGCTTCTTTAAGGAATCATTTTATACCTTCAACTACAAGATTTGTCACTGCTTAAAATAAATTAAAAAAAAAACACCATGCATTTAAGCCTCCTACTTATGTAATTAAGTTAAAGAGAAATCACAATTATGTTATTTTTTATAAAGGCAATTAACCTCAGATGATGTGAAAGATGTTTCATATAATTACAGGAGAGAAGACAATAGTAATCATTTTATCATGCATGTTTTCCAAATGATTTTCCTGCTGGTCTTAATCAGACTTTAAACTGTCTGTTGCATTGTCCTTTTAAGCAATTACAAAACAGGCGCAACTGGAAGTGCAGTTAAGTGTTTTAAATGTAGCCGAGTGCATGCCAACTAGCAGAAAGCAGAAAAAAAGAAACTTCTCTTGGGAGTATTAATGGGAAAGGGTTTTCTTTGATCACTTTGGCACATTATTTGTAATTGCCTTATTTATTCCTTACATTTTTGTATATATAGTAATCTATAGTACCAAAGCGATTGGTCAAATTTTTGGAAAAAGGCAAAAAAAGGTTGAAACATATGTCTTGGGGAATTTTACAGTTTTCTTTTGATGTTGTACTGTCAGAATGGCTTATATAACTTTATTTTATCATTAGTATCATAGTGAGATGGCAAAATCTTACACGGCACAGTACAGTGGCATTCGTAGTAGCAGCATTTTAGTCCTTAGTTTTTTGTTTCCTTTGTCTGTATCAGTTCCTTTTTACCAAAATCTCACAGCTATATACAAATGCAGATCACAAATTTTATTTTAAATTATGAGTGTCTTTTATACCTGTTACACCTGTTGATGGATTATGTGGCAATATTGGGGGGCAGTGGTTTGCCCCTGTCTGTGTGGAGTATGAAGGTCTTTCCTTGTGTTTGTGTACATTTCTTCAGGTGCTTTTGTTTCTTTTTTTTGATTGCACATGCAGTTTAGGTGATAGACAAATCTAAACTTTAACCCAATGTGATTGTGTATAAACCAGCTCACAGTGTCTTAAGGAATCAATTATACAGTGCATCCGGAAAGTATTCACAGTGCATCACTTTTTCCACATTTTGTCATGTTACAGCCTTATTACAAAATGGATTAAATTCATTTTTTTCCTCAGAATTCTACACACAACACCCCATAAGGACAACGTGAAAAAAGTTTACTTGAGGTTTTTGCAAATTTATTAAAAATAAAAACACTGAGAAAGCACATGTACATAAGTATTCACAGCCTTTGCCATGAAGCTCAAAATTGATCTCAGGTGCATCCTGTTTCCCCTGATCATCCTTGAGATGTTTCTGCAGCTTAATTGGAGTCTAACTGTGGTAAATTCAGTTGATTGGACATGATTTGGAAAGGCACACACCTGTCAATATAAGGTCCCACAGTTGACAGTTCATGTCAGAGCACAAACCAAGCATGAAGTCAAAGGAATTGTCTGTAGACCTCCGAGACAGGATTGTTTTGAGGCACAAATCTGGGGAAGGTTACAAAAAAATTTCTGCTGCTTTGAAGGTCCCAATGAGCACAGTGGCCTCCATCATCTGTAAATGGAAGAAATTTCGAAACCACCAGGACTCTTCCTAGAGCTGGCCGGCCATCTAAACTGAGCAATCGGGGGAGAAGGACCTTAGTCAGGGAGGTGACCAAGAACCCGATGGTCACTCTGTCAGAGCTCCAGAGGTCCTCTGTGGAGAGAGGAGAACCTTCCAGAAGGACAACCATCTCTGCAGCAATCCACCAATCAGGCCCGTATGGCAGAGTGGCCAGATGGAAGCCACTCCTTAGTAAAAGGCATATGGCACCCCGCCTGGAGTTTGCCAAAAGGCACCTGAAGGACTCTCAGACCATGAGAAACAAAATTCTCTGGTCTGATGAGACAAAGATTAAACTCTTTGGTGTGAATGCCAGGCGTCACGTTTGGAGGAAACCAGGCATCGACTATCACCAGGCCAATACAAACCCTACAGTGAAGCATGGTGGTGGCAGCATAATGCTGTGGGGATGTTTTTCAGCGGCAGGAACTGGGAGACTAGTCAGGATAAAGGGAAAGATGACTGCAGCAATGTACAGAGACATCCTGGATGAAGACCTGCTCCAGAGCGCTCTTGACTTCAGACTGGGGCGACGGTTCATCTTTCAGCAGGACAACGATCCTAAGCACACAGCCAAGATATCAAAGGAGTGGCTTCAGGACAACTCTGTGAATGTCCTTGACAGGCCCAGCCAGAGCCCAGACTTGAATCCGATTGAACATCTCTGGAGAGATCTTTAAATGGCTGTGCACCGACGCTTCCCATCCAACCTAATGAAGCTTGAGAGGTGCTGCAAAGAGGAATGGACGAAACTGGCCAAGGATAGGTGTGCCAAGCTTGTGGCATCATATTCAAAAAGACTTGAGGCTGTAATTGCTGCCAAAGGTGCATTGACAAAGTATTGAGCAAAGGCTGTGAATACTTATGTACATGTGACTTCTGAGTTTTTTTATTTTTAATAAATTTGCAAAAACCTCAAGTAAACTTTTTTCACGTTGTCATTATGGGGTGTTGTGTTTAGAATTCTAAGGAAAAAGATGAATTTAATTCATTTTGGGATAAGCTGTAACATAACAAAATGTGGAAAAAGTGATGCGCTGTGAATACTTTCCGGATGCACTGTATATTCATTTTCTGCATCTTTCTATGCAATTCCAGACTCATTAAGAAATACAGCCCATTTCAGCTACATATGTTGTAGGCCTAAAACCATTTACTGTACAGGCTACCAGTCTTTTAACAGCTATGCTCATAATTAGTCATGCCAGGTCATTTTGCAAGAAGCATTTAAAATAGCTTTAATGCATACTGTATTAACTTAAAAAGTTCATACATCTTTGCCCATTTGTCTTGTCTTTGGATAAAAATATATCCTAGGGGGATTTCACAGTGAAAATTAGCTTTGGTAAATTCGCAAACAATGTTGTATATATAGTAAAAACTTAATCCAGACAGCACAGCCACCAAGAAGAAATGGGAAGTATATCTTTGTAACTAGTGCTCACACTACACACACCAAATGTAGAATAACATGAAGTATTCACCCAGCAGCTGCTTATTTTAGATGTACTGGGCATAGATGCTCACTGCCACGTAAGTGGAAATAACCAGAACACTCAAAATTTAAGAGTTGGATACCACACATGTGTACCAATTTGTGACCCAGAAAAATTAAAAAGCTTCTGTCTTTATGCTCAATCCCAGACATAACAGTACAAGCATATTACGAAAAGTAAAAAAAGATTCAGTTGTGCATTCCACATACTACATCTAAGCTTTCTTCTGCCACACAAGGTGCTGAAAGAACAGACTTCACTGGCAAAGCCCCAGAACTGTGCCTTGGCGAGCAGTTCTGTGTTTTGCACAGCTCTGGAGCACCAGTGAATCTGCAGAATATCAGTCAGACATAGCACTGGGGATCAAGTTTTTAAAGTGGTTGGAAGATTAGGAGACAAAGTCAGAGAGGCGAGATTGTATTGGTTTGGACATGTGCAGAGGAGAGATGCTGGGTATTTTGAGAGAAGAATGTTAAGGATAGAGCTGCCAGGCATGGGGAAAAGAGGAAAGCCTAAGAAAAGATTTATGGATGTGGTGAGAGAGGACATGACATGCAGGTGATGGGTGTAACAGAACAAGATGCAGAAGACAGGAAGATATGGAACAAGATGATCCGCTGTTGCAACCCCCAACGGGTGTAGCCAAAAGAAGAAGATGATTTCAAATTGATGAAGAATTTAGACCTTGTAGGTCAAGGCAGCACAGCAAATTGGCACAACTACCATAACACCTTGCGTAAAGAAGCACGGCAACTATGTTTCCATAAAAGTTTAGGAAAGCAGGGGCTTAAAACACTGGCTTTTGTGATGGGCCAATTACCGATCATAGATTGCTTTTTTAGTGAAAATTGGCCGATTAAGATCGGCAGCTGATCAATCAGAGCATCCTCTACGGTGGCTTTCTTTTTAATTGTAAAAAATGTTGTAATAGCAAAACTGTTCCTTTCCACCCATTTCCAAACTCAGCTATAGGGCTGCAAAGGACAAGATCTTATCTCAGCAGTGTTGTGGGCAAAGCAGGAACCAGGTTTGGGCTGTGCTCCATCCACCACAGACAGCATTGCTATACACACTCTGACTTGTGCCAGGCTAATTTGGCACTAGTTTTTTAAAGGTGTGAGTGTAAAAAGTGATCTCCACCACACACAAGGAAAACATGCAAACTCCACGCAGGTAGTTTCCAGGATTGGAATAAAATCCAGTATCCCAAAACTGTGAGGCATCAGTCCTGGCCTGTATGCCAGCACGACACCCAAACTAATTAACTTACAACAGCATTCTGGGTTTGAATTTTTTGCCCTGATGTTGCCTGTGTAGACTTTGTCTGCATGGGTTTTCGTCCCATGTATTCCGAGAGCTGAAGGTTAGGTGAATTGATGATTTCAAATGCAAACATGTTTGTCTATGAGTTAGCCAAAACAATGGACTAGTACCCTGTCCAAGGTGGTTTCCTTCCTTGTGCTATGCGCTCTTGGGGTAGGATCTAACAGCCCAATGATGGACTTCTGGGTTTGAGAATTTTATGATATAAGAAATTTAGATGCTGTGGTGGGCTGGTGCCCTGCCCGGGGTTTATTTCCTGCCTGGCACCCTGCCTGGGGTTTATTTCCTGCCTTGCACCCTGTGTTGGCTGGGATTGGCTCCAGTGGACCCCTGTGACCCTGTAGTTAGGATATAGCGGGTTGGATAATGGATGGATGAATGGAAATTTAGATGAAAAGTGTTCATTTTTTGCTGATGTTTTGTCATTTCTTCTTCAACTAACTACAGTGGCTTCATAGTGCCTTCCAAATTTACTTGACATTTTTGTAAAGAAATGTTTCCATGATTCTGTTTTAACTGTACTTCCCCTTAATTTGACTGGTGTCCTTGAGTATGCAATTCTAATGGATCAACTACTGACTCCTTTGAAAATTCTCAAGAACTTGAGTAGGTCTTCACTTAGACCTCTTTTTTCAAAACTGCTTTAGTGTATTACATGGCTTTTCACTTGGAGATGTACTTTTCTGCAGAGTTTCGAGTGCTACTGAGTCCTTCTTTTAGCCCAGTAACCGGAACCGCACACTGGGTTTCCTCCTATCTTCCAAAAGAGGGGCCGGCCAGGCAAATTGAATACTTCAGATGTGAAAAAGACAGTGTAGAGGTTGTTCTTAATTTAATTTCCCATGACTACATTTACAGTTTAAACTGAGGCTTGTGTGTTTTGCCTTGAAAATTAAAATGTTGCATGAATGTAAACCTGAAAATCCATTTCAAAATTATTTCCTCCTAGTCATCATTCTTCATCTTGTTTTTATAATTAATAAAATTTATGTTTTCAACTGTGTAAAGCTCTATGCACTTCTTTAAACTAAAGTGTATTTTTCCAAGAGCCAAAAGGTCTTTTATGAGGTCCTGTTGTTGTATCTTTAGTAGTTTTTATTCTTCCAGTTTTTGGATGGCACACTGGGAATTCT
>JANRMT010062856.1:73755498-73863474 GCA_026402145.1 Polypterus bichir lapradei
TAGTAGTTTTTATTCTTCCAGTTTTTGGATGGCACACTGGGAATTCTATTTTAAATTTGGACATAGTAGTTTTTATTCTTCCAGTTTTTGGATGGCACACTGGGAATTCTATTTTAAATTTGGACAGGGTACCTTCCTATGTGATTTTTGGACATTCTTTTTTTCTCAGGTTGTCTCTGGTCTGTTTTTTTCAGAGTCTTGCTGCTGGGTTAACAGATAGCATTAATTTGGCTTGAGTGAATTGTGTGTTTATTTGAATGTGCAGTGAAATATTTTATTG
Source organism: Polypterus bichir lapradei (assembly GCA_026402145.1). Lineage (NCBI taxonomy): Eukaryota > Metazoa > Chordata > Cladistia > Polypteriformes > Polypteridae > Polypterus > Polypterus bichir. Next base: position 73,755,779 of record JANRMT010062856.1, read on the forward strand.
TTTTCTGACCAATGACTTAGAACATTAAAGGTATGTTAATAAAATAGATGGGTATATTTTATCTACTAGTGGAAGGACAGTATATACAGTAAAGTTTTCTTGTTCATGCTTTTAAATATTAACTGCAGTTTTTGGCCTGCAGCTGTGATAGGAACACTTAAGTTTTTAATTTAGTGTAAGTGGAAAGGCCTTGTGAAGAAAAAATCACAGCCAGTCAGCATAAGAAAAAAAATACTGCAACATAAGCAGATCATTTGACTAAAATAAGTAATATCAGTGGCAAATAAGAGTAGACACACTGAGAACCATGGTTTTATGGTTTTCATTGCTTGATGCAAGCTCCACTTAACTGTTGAAAAAGATCTTCACAGAGATGTTTAATAGGGGGAAGTGGAAAAAAAACTAAAGCCATAGTAGACCTAGTGCTTTGTGCATGGGGCTTACCCACTCTAACGATAGAGAGCCATTGACAGAATTATGAAAACACAAATAAATACATTTAGGATTTGAATTTAAACAGTAGTAATTTTTTTAAAAACTATTACAACATAAAAGTGAAAGGGATACCAAATGAAATTTAACATTCTCACATTTAACGTTTTTCGACACTGTTGCTGAATACATGTATAAAAAAGGCTCTTTCCTGAACAAGTACAAGTCTCTTAAGGCTACATTCCCTCTTCATCTAATAGTGATTTCTGATTTTTTACTAATTTTTTTTAAATTTTGACTTTTCAAATAAGTTTTGTGTGTGATCCAAATCTTCTATATGTGCGTTCAAATGTTTATCTGTTGTGGCCTATATGCGTAAAATTAGTAAAAATAATTTTGTTAGACAGATGCACCAAAATTGATAGATGCTTATTGTCACTCTACTTCACTTATTTTAATCATGCCTTTGAATAAATCGACTCATTATGTCAAGGAAGAGCAATCAACAATTTAAAATTGTATTGTTTGGAGCAAGATGTTGAAGTTTTGTATAAAGAACAGTAATTATGAGAGTGGTGAAAATCCCTTCTGAAAGCTGTGATTCCATGTTGTTTTTGCTGAACAGTGCTTTTGCTATCAACAGTTTACCAGCATTTAAGAAAACAGAACAAATCACACATTCAAACTGAACACTGTTTAACTGCAGTAATAACTGCAGTGAAATTATTTTAAAAAAAAGTTAAAACACAGTAAATCAAGATCTGTACCAATGGAATCCTAACAAATCAGTAATAATTTTCTTCTTAACACTTTGTCAGCGTTTAAGATTTTAATACAACAGTATGTCTTTCTTTCATATGAAAAATACAATTGATCATCCTAAACATATCCTGATTCTTTGGGCTCATTCTTGCACCTTGTTGAAGCTGCCTACCTAGAATATTTTTTTACTTGCTACATTTGAATTCAGCCACTAGTAATAATTTACAATGATTAAAAGGTACTGATTTTATTTTCCAATAATATAAGAAAACTGACAAATGATGTAGTCCTCTAATATTGTGGTTATTATTTAAGCAAGCTAGTTAAATACATAAAAATTTTATTAATCCTGAAGGAGATTGATGGGTTAAATCAGCAGATCAATAAAGGGCTAAATAGACATTAATAAAATGATAATAATCTTAATTAAGTTAACAAGTTACAGATACATATATAACATGAATTATCCATAGGTGAGTTAACAAAGTGTAATATTAAGGTAATATTAAGTGTAAAGTGATTTGAATTTCATATTCATTCACAATACAGGATGTCAATCATTGGCTCAATAGATTGGCACAGTATATTGCACATAGAGTTGTTGCTAGTTAAGATGTCTACTAGACCAGATCCAGTACCATTCATCATAGTGGGAACAATACATTATACTGCCTAATGGCTGAGGGTAGAAACAACCTCAAGTGGTGCATCTTGGAGTAATATAGTTGTTAGCCTGTCAATTGAATGTGCGCCTTTGTTTAGCCAAAACCTCAAACAGGAGGTGAGAGTCATTGTCCAGAATAGTAAGACGCCTTGTGAGTGACATCTGTTCTACCAACCACTTCCTCCAGTGAGTCCAACCCGACTCTCAAGATTGAAGTAGGTGTTTTAATCATTTTGTTTAGTTTATTGGCATTACCCATGCTATTGCCATTTCCTCAACACTGCCTCATAGAAAATTAAACAGCCACTATAGATGGTAGTAAATATGTAAGAGTGGCCTGCATATAGCCAATGACCTCAACTTCTCAGGAAATACAAGTAACTCTAACCTTCTTGTATACAGAGTGTTGGTATTCCATTCAGGCCTGCTATTCAGATGCACCGCTATTAAGTGTGTATCCTCACTACCTCCACATCTTCACCATCACTGAGAAGTGGGGGGAGACTGTACTTCACCTCCTAAAGTCTACAATAACCTGCTTTGTCTCACTGATGAGCTAAAGGTGGCTAATTTTGCATCATTCAACAAAGTCCTTCACTAGTGGACTGTATTTGCTCTCTTGCCCACTGCTGATACACTGAATGTCAGCCATCTTTTTACTCAATTACTAGTTAAATTTCTGTTATTCTACAGAAGCACTTAACTTTTAGTGTTTGCTTTTATTAAAAACATGTTCTAATTGATTGACTTAATGTTGTAAATGATATTCTGCACAAGAGCTTGCAGTCAATTAATTGAAGAATTAAAAGCACAAAACTCCAGATGTCTTGTTGGAGTGGCGAAGTCTGGTGTATTCTTTACATACAGATGACACAAGCTCCTGCATTAGTATTTCTCACAATTAATCGAGTAATTCTCAACTTTTCCTTTAATTTTCAGGACTTACTGAAAGAGTTATGGAACAAAACTTGCTAAATCAGGCATGAGATTGCACACAATACACATCTTTCATCATGAATAATACAATTAGTTTTTTTTTCATAATGTACTTACTGTATGTAGCATAGAACAATTTTAGTCTTTTTCCAATTCCTAGTTTATATTTAAGTCTTGATTTGTGTGTCATTAATGCACTGCACATGTTTATGAAGGTGAACCAAGACTTTGAACCCTTAGTGACACATTTCATGCTGCTAGCTACAGTTAGATTTTTTTCTCCTAAAATTGTTAATTTACAATGCAAATATTTCTGCATTTATTTTTGCTGGAAAGATCCCAAATACTAACTGTTGCAGGCTATCAACATGTCTGTCTGGTGCTTGTTGCAATAACAGAACTGCATTTTAAGCTTAATAATGTATAATGAAAACATATACTAAAGAAACTTTTCCCCTCTGCGTATGGGCGTGAGATTTTATTCCAGGATTCCCAAGTATGTTAAACCCCTGCCCTCCTGGTAAGTTTTGACAATGTTGTGTTCAAATTTCTTCTATATATCCCTTAGGGCATCTCAGTGTATTAAATGGCATTACAGAAATGTATGTTTCAGTCCATTACTGTTAGAATTTCACTGTGCTACTACTGTATACCTGATCACTTGATAATGGTGATTTTAGAAGTCTTTCATTTCTACATTTGCATTTATATTGTTTTCCTTCATAGGAAGCCATATACTTTAAAAGATTGCTCTTCTAACTGCCTTAAATGCAGAGTGTTTGTTCATGATTGTAAAGCTCTTATTATTATATTTCATATAAATTTATTTATTTTACTGCTGGAGATGTCAGTGTTGCCAGTTTTGAATTTAACCTTGAACCTTTATTATTTAAATCAACATAACTTAAAGGCACTGTATGTGGTTTGAATGATAATTTTGTAAGAATAAGAATTCTGTTTTTAATAATTTCCATTTTGATATTCCTTACGTATAGCTTGTTGTCAATTATGTTATTGACAGTTCATGAAAAATTTTATCAAGAAGACGAACTGGAAGAGCATTTTTTCTTTTAGCTTCAATCCATTGGGGAATTTAAAAGCTGTGCGGTTGCCAGTTAGAGATTGTGTTTTTTATGTGTTAAAACCTTTATAATCCATTACAATTCTAATGATTCCCATACAACCACCCCCCAAAACATTAGCTGCAAAAGCATTGTCTCTCGAGGGACTAACCAGACTTGTGTAACTCCTCCTTTTGCGCCATTATTGACAAAACTAGCATTCCATCCCCCAGCCCTGCACATAACCCCCCCCCCCGCCCCCCCCCCCCCCCAATCTCATAAAACAAGTTGTATTTATTTGTGACATTGCTGCTGGTGATGTGTCTGTGATGAAACAAACTTCTTTATTTTTCTAGGTAACAAAAGAATTAAGGACAGGAGCACTGTATTTAGCGTTGTGTTGAAATAGATACTTTTGAGGCTTGGCATTGGTTTATCTATCATTTGATAACTGTTTAAAATGCTGCACATATCAAGTGAATGTGCAGCAGTAGATTATACATTAATAGAGCCAAATTACTGTTCAAAATCTCTCATACAAGCTATTAGTAAAAATGGATAGGAAGTGTATGATACCATGGTACACTAACTTGCAGCTACTCTAGGTATCAAATAAGAATAAAAGCAATCTGAGCACATAGACATACAGTAGTACACACTGTGACAGTCAACGAGGAGTATGAGGATAGAGCACAGAGTATGTTTGTCAAACAGGTTTAGTTTTTTTTGTTTTTTTTTTTTCTTTCAAAGTCCATAAATCACCATTAGTTAGGCTCTCATGTTGATCTTTCATAGCATCAATCATCATAACATCTCAAAAACGTTTCCACACAAAGGTTGTTTATTTTTTGGAACAACCAGAAATCACAGGGAGCTCATTTGGGTGAATATAGAGGAGGACTGATAGCAGACTTTTACAATGTTTCAATTGTCAGCATTGCAGTGTGTGCCGGCACATTGTCATGATGGTCAGAATCAGGAGGGGGCAGCCTCCACTCCACTCTTCCCCGTCATACCACTTACTGTGACTTCCTGTGGGTAAAACATTTTTTTTATAATCTCAGGAAAGAATAAACCTGAATCTAAATCTCCAGTTGTGTCAGCTCTATACAAACTACTTTCCATTTTAATGTATTTTTTTTCGATGGAATTCATACATAAGCATTAATTTCTCAAACTGTCTTTAGGAACATCTTAAGTACTCACACATTTACCTTTATGTTACAATGTTTTAAAATTATAATTGGATACCAGTCAAATGTTTAGACACACCTATTCACAGAAGGTTTTTTCTTTTTTACGATTATCTAGATTTTAGAATAATAGGGAAGACATCATAACTATGAAAAAGTACATAAGAAATTATGCAGTAGCCCAAAAAAAGATATAACAAAATTATCTTACAATCTTACATTTTATTTTCTTCAAGGTAGCCTCCTTTTCCTTGATGGCTTTGCACACTTCAATAATGTTGCCATCTTGGATGCTTTTCCAATGTACTTGAATTACTTGCCACATTTGCTAAGCACTTGCTGACTGCTGTTCCTTTGCTCCCTGATCCAGCTCATCCTAAACCATCTCTCTCTCTATTACTCTTTGCATTTCCCAAATAGCTCATACACAGCATGGAGGTGTGTTTTGGGCCAATGTCATCTTGGAAACAAATAACATTGCAATTAAATGCAAATTAGAAGTTGGAGTGTTGGTTAACAGTGTTGGTGTCTTTAATTCTAAACAATTTATCAACAATGTCACCAGCAAAGCACCACCACACTATATATAACACTTGCCCCCCCATGCTTCACAGTGGGAACCACACTTGCTAATATAATCTGTTCATGTTATCTGCATCTCACAAGGACATGATGGCTGGAACACAACCACTGTGCTTGAGGAAACTTTCAAAGTTCTTGAAATTTTCCAGATGACTGATCCTCATTTATAAACTAATGAAGGATTGTCATTTAACAAAGTTAAGCTGTTCTTGTCTTAATAATGAGGACTGCTAGAGCCATAAATAATGGCCTTCTACCAATAAGGTTTTCTTAACACAGCTGATTAGCTCAGAGAAATTAAGAAAGAAATTCCACAAATTAACTTTTAGAGTGATACATATGGTAGTTATAAAGATAAAATGACTGTGGTTCAACATTCTCCAGCTGTATATTTCACTGACGTTATACATGAAAACTACTACCTTTTTATGTAATTTTTTTAGTGAAATTCATACATAGGCATTAAGTTCTCATAAATTGTATTTATGAACATCTTTTAAGCCTTTAGATTACAATGCTTTTACAAAAATGTAAAACATGCATTCTGTCATGTTTGTTTAAATCTTTGGCTGGTACTGTATATGTATGTATGTTTGTATATACTGTGTATGTATATATATATATATATATATATATATAATATAAATTACTGAGCTAATTATTGGGAACACTATTATAATACTGGGTTGAACCTTCCTTACCCCTCAATACAGCCTTAATTCTTCATAGCATGGATTCCACAAGATGATGGAAACATTTGAGATTCTGGTTCATCATGAAATGATTTCAGTTTCTGCAAATTTTGTCAGATACACATTCATGCTGTGAATGTCCCATTCTACCACATCCCAAAGGATTGATTCAGATCTGGCAACTGGAAAGGCAACTGAAGAACACTGAACTCATTGTCATATTCATGAAACCAGTTTGAGATTATGTGCTTTGTGATATGGTGCATTATCATGCTGGAAGTAGCCATTCAAAGGGAAGTGTCCAACACTGGAGGGCTACCGTGGCTTCCGGATTTCATTCTAACCAGTTCCTTAAACAGTGACCAGATTTTGCTGCTAATTAACTTGGTGTGCCTTAATTTTAACTGACTTGCTATTTAAGACTTTAGACTACCTACTTGTTTCCTTTTTCCTTAGTTAGCAGCCAAACAATGAGATACAAAATGACCAAACATGTACAATATCAGAAAATAAAGGTGAAGTTCTATCTAATATTGATCTCCTCTTAGAAAAATAGAAAATCAACTGTTTTAGAAATGTCTGATGTGGCAGAATGACCATACCAACAAGCCATGGAATTAAATAATGGGTTTAAATATCAATAATCAGCTTCTAATTAAGAAACTGGTTAGAGTGAATTTGATTGGAATTTGAGGCCCTAGCTTAGCTGGTCATCTGTTGGGTCACTTCTCATCTGTTTAGGAGCCATTTCAGGGAAAAAGAGTCAATTCAGGGGACTGAGTCTTAAGAATATTGCCATTAAAATGAAATAAAAAGAGGTCAATTAACGAAGATGTTTCTGATGAATAAAGTGTCAGGAAGGAAAACCTTGGAGATGAACACCACTTCATTAAAAGATTGGTAATGGTCAACAACATCACTTGGATAGGCCATGGCATTCAAGTGATAGTTGATTGGTTTTGAAAGGCCCAAAATGTGCCAAAAACATTCCCCACAACACTACACCTTTACAACCAACTTGGACTGTTGACATAAGGGTTGTTGGGTGCTTGGATTCATGCGTATTGCACCAAATTGTGATTATGCTGTCTTATGTGCCTCAGCAGAAATTGAAATTTATTAGACCAGGCTATGTCTTTCCAGTCTTCAGTTGTCTAGTTTTGGTGAGCCTGTGCCCACTGTAGCCTTAGCTTATCTGTTCTTGGCTGACAATAATGGAACTTGTGCTGTTGTAGCCCATCCACCTCAAGATTTGATGTGTTGTGCAGTCTGAGATGCTTTTCTGTTAACCGCAGTTGTATTGAGTGGTTATCCGAGTTGCAGTAACATTTCTGATGGCTTGAATCAGTCTGGCCACTCCCTTATGACTTCTGTCATTAACAAGGTATTTCCATCTGCAGAACTGACACTCACTTAAGTGTTTTTTGTTTTTCAAACCATTCTGAGTAAACCCTAGAGCAGTGGTACTCAACCCTGCCCCACTCAGGAGCCACATTGACAAAAAATACCTTGCAATAGCCACAATCCAAAAACCCCTCTTTCCTCCATGAAACTGTTATGCATTTGACAATGAGGATAATATGTTTTTAAGGGATTAAAACTGCCACCACAAATTTCAACATTATTGGCAGTGTTTCAGCATTGTCCTTATGAAATGATTTCTAAGTGTGGATCACAAAGCCCATAACAGCAACAGACAGCACTTAGTTGTTTGATATCATCCATAACAGTTTAACAGACAGCATTGATCATCACATACCTTTCACTAGTATTAGTGTGGAAGACGTTTTTCTGAGCAGTTTGGTTCTGTTTGAGTCTCGCCTGCTTTTCTGCCTATATCTGTCCACCCTTCGTAAAGTTGGTACTGAACTTTGGGCAATGGCACAGCAAACTGGACCTGAAGCAAATTTTGCTTCAACTGTATACTTGCTACTTTAGTTTGATGTACAAGTTGGTTTACTTGCCGTTTTGGCTTGTTTGCCTTATTGAAGATCATGGGAGGCAAATGCTGATCTCTGAAACAGATGAATCTTTTATTCTATTTCTCTTTAAAATGTAGGTGTAAAATGTTACAAATGTATGTTTATATTTTCTTTTTTTTATAGCTTTTACAGTTCTGGTGACCAAGATTATTATAGTTAACGAAAACTAAAATCAAAACTGAAACTATTAACAAAAAACATTTTCGTAAACTGAAATAAAACAATTAACAAAACTGAAGAGAAAAACTAAAACTAAATGAAACTATTAAAATAGCTTTAGAGACTACCTGAAATAAAATAATTTACTAAAAATATTTTAGTTTTCGTTTTTGAAATATTCATGCCGTTAGCCTTTAACTCTTGTAACTTTTAACTCTAAAACAGTCTTCCACCACGAGCCGCATGCATTTATTCATCCAGTGAATGGCGGCTGGTGACGGAAGGCGGCTGTTCACACAGCATTTGTGGTGACAGGGTGACCTGAATACGGGCACGTAGTAAAGCGTGTGATGAAGAAAGTGAGTTACTGTGTGAGAATAGGGACAATTCTTAAGGAGCTGATAGTGACAGCATGGTAGATTCTTGTTCAATTGGTAGAAAAGCATACCAACGTGAGGATTTTGCTTTGAATGTGCTCGGAAGCGTTCAAACCTGCCATTCACTGGCTCTTCAGTGATCAACAGAGAAGTATTAGATACAGATAATCCCTTACAGAATTCCAGTCTGTATCAATGACAGCATGTTAGCTGTAATTCTGATTGAGCTCAAGATGCAGTGTGTACACATCAACTAATACAGCAGCACACACTAAGCTAAGTCCCAGGCTGCGTGAGTCTGATGTCCGTTATGATGAGCTGCCACATTTGTTTGTGGTTTTTTGTATATCAACATGTAATTCAAACGGCTGAAGTTGAAATGTACTTGTAAACAGAACCTTTACCATATGGACAGAAAAATCACGAGTAAGTAATGTTTCAGTTTATTTCTTAGGTGTCTGCATTTTGTTGACAATAATTCAGCTGCCACTTTGCACAGGAGACATCCTTTTGAAAATAAAACGGCACTGATTGAGAGACTGAAGGTCAACATACAAGTTCAGCATATTGTTACTAACTAATCATTTTTGCTTTAAAAAGGTCATTTAACAACAAAGTGATATAAACCTTGTAAAATTTCTGAGTTGGCAATGTCTTTACTGAACTACAGGCAGGTAGGTGAAGAGTGTTTGCCAACTACTGAAAAACCAAATATACTAAAGCCGGGGTCCCCAACCCCCGGTCCGTGGCCCACTAGCAAGAGAACTGCCGGCAACGGAGACTCACTCAGTGAAGGGCTACAGCAAAAAGGCTGCCCCCTACACTGAGGTCATTTTTCAGAATGCTAGGCGGGTTGGGCTTTGCAGTGCACAGAGATAGGCCGAGGTGAGAGAGTATTACAACAAAGTATTTTTATGGTCCCAACAGTTTCCCCATATGACACAAGTCTATAGAAATTTCGTTACTATGAAGTACATTCAGCAGTTACTTTCATTACAACGAAGTCACCTTGAAATGCTTGAATGAATCATCCATAGAGCAGTTAGTTTCTTTCTTCGAACTTTCCTCATACTGTTTTTTTACTGTTTTTTGTTTTCAGTGGCTTTCAGTGGTTTGTATAATTTCTATTACGATATTATAGCTTAATAATAATAGAAATGTAATGTAAATTGTGTAGAAAACTGTCCTACGAACCCGCCACTAATCCTCCCCCCATACCCCACTGGGCCCTGAAATTTGCTTCTAGTAAAGCGGTCCTTGGTGTCAAAAAGGTTTACATGCTTGATTTTCTTTGTTTCTCAGTATAGCCAGCTAGGTTCTGCACACTGATTCAAGCCTTAGAGTCCTGTTCTTTCTAATCCCCCATGACTTTCATGATCACAACTGTCAGAACACAGTAGAATCTATTTTCTGATTTTTGATATCTTTTCAGGCCTGCAGGGGGCAAAATTCTATCTATAAATTTTCTGTGCCTGAGATGGAATGAGAGATCGATGTGGCTGGGAGAAAATAATGAAGCCCTGCATGGGAGATTTTTGAATGCAATATTGAAGCCATTATAAGCACATTGTCTTGGAGCAGGATATGTTTTGTGCTGTAGACATTTAGAGTAAAAAACCCTCAAACCTTAAAATTCACCTAAGTTTCATTACAGATTGCCCCGTTCTAGGCAAGAAAAGGAAAAGATGAAAAGTGCCAACAGTCAGTGCACATTTGTTCAGCACAAGTGACATAGAAATTATTTTCAAAATTATTAAATAGTATAAAATTGATCATATTCTGTATCTGATTTTGATTATTTTTTTATCAGACAAAAGTAAACCATGTAGTCTAGTAAGCTTCCACTAACATTAAACTTGCATCCAAACCCATTTAAGTGTACAGTTCTGTCTGATTGTGACACAAAACTAAACTCCATACTAGCTTTTTAGCTGTACCATACTAAAACTAAAACTGAAACTAGTAGATTTAAAAATAAAATAGAAATGTCTTTGTGAAATAAAACTAAATTAAAAATAAAAATGCATCCCTCCTAACCCATTAACAGCTGTGTTTGGAGTTCTTCCAGAGGGGCTTAAAGTAGAGAAAGACAAACAAATTGTGATTGCATTCACTACACTTTTGGCACGCAGACGTATTCTGATAAACTGGAAGAACCCAAACTCTCCTCTTTTAAGTCAGTGGGAAACCGATTTGTTATATTATTTGAAATTGGAAAAAATCAAATACTCAGAGGATCCGTACAGACTTTTTCAAAACATGGCAGGATCTAATCAGTAATATTTTAAAATAAGTTCATGAAGCACAGAGAATTTATTAATTTAGGTATGTTTAAAAGCCGTAAAATTTTTACGTCGTTTGGCTTGCTCTCTCTCTCAAGGGTGGGGATCGATCTGTTCTTAACTCAATTTTTCTTTTTGTAAAAACTTGATTGCTTTGTATGGATTGCAGTAAAATTAATAAAAATAAATAAATAAATAAATAAAAATGCACAATGAAGGAAAACTAAAAAAAAACTAAACTGAATTTGCAAGTAAAGTCAGAAAGAATATAAAAATAAAAGCTAATATAAAAAGGCAAAACTGTAATAACCTTGCTGGTGACAGTATAACTTTAATAAACTGATATAAAGTTTTGGAACTAAATAAAGATAAAGCACCAGTCTAAGATTCTCTGTGTCTTGATTGATTTTAAGAAACCCAAAGGTTTCTACAATTGGTAGTTTCTAAGTGCTTATGCCATTTTTCCAAGCGGGAGACCTGAGGTACGCTGTGATTATATTTTTCAGGCGGTTCAGGGTTGGGGGCAAAATAGATTGTGTGCGAATGAGAATGAAATGAAATCTGCTGACAGTGTTTTTTTTATTATTATTATTTTTTAAAGATTTTTTTCTATTCTACAGACAATGTGGACAGATTTTTTTTTTTCTTATATAGGACTTAAAAGTGAGCCATGGGTTGAGTACCACAGCTCTAAAGACTGTTGTGTGTGAAAATCCCAGGAGATCAGCAGTTACAGAAATTCTCAAGACTAGCCAGTCTGGCATCAATTATCATGCTAAGGTGTGAATCACTTGATTACATTTTTTCCTGATTCCGGTGTTTGATGTGAACATTAACAGAAGCGCCTGACCTGTACCTTCAGGATTTTTTTTTTTGCTTTGTACCGCTGCAATATGATTGGCTGATTAAATAATTGAATGGATAAGGAGGAGTCTAGGTGATCCTAATAATTATGGCTTAGTTTGAATTGCCATTAATATAGGAGATAGTGAGATGGGGTATACCAGAGAGGGAGGTGAAAAAGAAACAGTTGAAAAGCATAATGCCAAGAAGAGGGCTTATGTAGCACCCAAGGACAGACAGTAATGAGAGGTTACCACCTTGAATCATCTTATTTTCTTTTTATGTAATGAAGGATTGTCATGCAACATTATTATGTATTTTTTTTATCCATTATGCTTGATAAAATTTAAATGCTTACATGTTGTCTTTACTGAAGTATTCAATTTATACTTGTAACTATTTCTTGTATAAGACGTTGTTGCAGATGCACCAGGGGATAGTCTGCTTATGGCTGTGCCTGCTGATCCTCACTGCACATTTTTTCCTCTGTCATGTTGTTTCATTCATGTAAGGTGACATTAACTGCCTTGAGGCCTGAAACTTTCACTTTTATACTGACCATAAAAGCATGCAACTTGGGAAAAAAGGGAATACCCTGTGCTACAGTATGTTCTTTTCATTTCTGATGAGCAGTAACCATCCTGTTGATCCATTCACTTAGGGAAATAAATGCAAGGCAATACATTTGATTTAGAAGGTAGTACATTTGAGTATTAAAAAGCATGTTTTCCCAAATCATGTTGTTCTATTTACACTCAATATAGATTTTTGGAGCACAATCTACAGTGAATGAACTTTTACCTCTTTTATTATTTTAATGAAAAAATTGAGGTAGCGTTACAGCTAAAAGAGTATTGTGGAGCTGGTAGTATTTATTTGCTATGTATGCTATTTTTAGATACTACTTCAACAGTCATGTGGCATGGTGGTGCTCTGGGTAACACTGTGGGTGGAACATATCCAGTGGGCTAAGTTTCAGCCTCATCACTGACTCTGTGGAGTCTGGGCATTCTGTTGTCAGTGTGGATTTTCCTCCAGGTATATATTCCAACCAAAAAAAAAAAATGAAAATGTTAACTTGCTCCATAAAGAATTTCTGATGTCTTGTTGGTCCTTTTCTGACAGTTTTACTTGAAAGAAAACAGAGGCAGCTGGTACTGTACAAATTGCTTTGCCCATAATGAAGATATTGCAAGCAAAGATGTACACTGAAGAAAGTTTGGTCAGATTGTCTTTTACGCCTAAGATTAATTTGAGCTTGATGTGTAGATGTTTTAGATGAAGAGTGTTTTATAGTAACCACTTGATTGCTAGTTAAATTTAGAACCTATATTTGCATAACATTATAAATGTCTAATTTTAGATGATCTTTCAACAGCTACTTTTTTCTCATTCTTTTCTTTTCTATCACATCAATAGGTCAGTAACCTTCCTAATGTCAGAGTATTTTAAGCACGTGTGTGTGAGTGTGGCCTTTGATATATTGGCATCACTGTCAGGGCTCTAATTCACAGGTAGTATAGTAAAGAGTCAAATTTGTTAAGAGACTGGATGGTCTTGAGTTTTGACCCTCTATACTAAGGACTACATCTGCTTCTCCAGCTCTAAAATTCAATGTTTCCAATGCATTTAGAAGTGCAGTTACAGTGCATCCAGAAAGTATTCACAGCTTCACAGCGCATCACTTTTTCCACATTTTGTTATGTTACAGCCTTATTCCAAAATGGATTAAATTCATTTTTTTCCTCAGAATTCTACACACAACACCCAATAATGACAACATGAAAAAAGTTCACTTGAGATTTTTGAAAATTATTAAAAATAAAAAAAAACTAAGAAATCACATGTACATTAGTATTCCCAGCCTTTGCCATGAAGCCCAAAATTGAGCTCAGGTGCATCCTGTTTCCCCTTATCATCCTTGAGATGTTTCTGCAGCTTAATTGGAGTCCACTTGTCGTAAATTCAGTTGATTGGACATGATTTGGAAAGGCACACACCTGTCTATATAAGGTCCCACAGTTGACAGTTCATGTCAGAGCACAAACCAAGCATGAAGTCAAAGGAATTGTCTGTAGACCTCCGAGACAGGATTGTCTCGAGGCACAAATCTGGGGAAGGTTATAGAAAAATGTCTGCTGCTTTGAAGGTCCAAATGAGCACAGTGGCCTCCATCATCCGTAAATGGAAGAAGTTCGAAACCACCAGGACTCTTCCTAGAGCTGGCCGGCCATCTAAACTGAGCGATTGGGGGAGAAGGGCCTTAGTCAGGGAGGTGACCAAGAACCCGACGGTCACTCTGTCAGAGCTGCAGAGGTTCTCTGTGGAGAGAGGAGAACTTTCCAGAAGGACAGCCATCTCTGCAGCAATCCACCAATCAGGCCTGTATGGTAGAGTGGCCAGACGGAAGCCACTCCTTAGTAAAAGGCACATGGCAGCCCGCCTGGAGTTTGCCAAAAGGCACCTGAAGGACTCTCAGACCATGAGAAACAAACTTCTCTGGCCTGATGAGACAAAGATTGAACTCTTTGGTGTGAATGCCAGACATCACTGTTTGGCGGAAACCAGGCACTGCTCATCACCAGGGCAATACCATCCCTACAGTGAAGCATGGTGGTGGCAGCATCATGCTGTGGGGATGTTTTTCAGCGGCAGGAACTGGGAGACTAGTCAGGATAAAGGGAAAGATGACTGCAGCAATGTACAGAGATATCCTGGATGAAAACCTGCTCCAGAGCGCTCTTGACTTCAGACTGGGGCGACGGTTCATCTTTCAGCAGGGCAACGACCCTAAAAACAGCCAAGATATCAAAGGAGTGGCTTCAGGACAACTCTGTGAATGTCCTTGAGTGGCCCAGCCAGAGCCCAGACTTGAATCCGATTGAACATCTCTGGAGAGATCTTAAAATGGCTGTGCACCGACGCTTCCCATCCAACCTGATGGAGCTTGAGAGGTGCTGCAAAGAGGAATGAGCTGAACATCTCTGGAGAGATCTTAAAATGGCTGTGCACCGACGCTTCCCATCCAACCTGATGGAGCTTGAGAGGTGCTGCAAAGAGGAATGAGCGAAACTGGCCAAGGATAGGTGTACCAAGCTTGTGGCATCGTATTCAAAAAGACTTGAGGCTGTAATTGCTGCCAAAGGTGCATCGACAAAGTATTGAGCAAAGGCTGTGAATACTTATGTACATGTGATTTCTCAGTTTTTTTATTTTTAATAAATTTGTAAAAACCTCAAGTAAACCCTTTTCACGTTGTCATTATGGGGTGTTGTGTGTAGAATTCTGAGGAAAAAAATAAATTTAATCCATTTTGGAATAAGGCTGTAACATAACAAAATGTGGAAAAAGTGATGCGCTGTAAATACTTTCAGGATGCACTGTAACTTCAGTGTGGGCAAACATTTAACTTTCTTATTATGTGATTTTATTACTACTCAAAAAGAAGCAAAAAAGAATAATTTTTCTTGAAGCCTATAAAATATTTAGTCACTTTCTGCTCAGAAAATGATTAAGATATTTCCCGAGGGCCAGGTAAAAAGGAACCCTTGAATGTAGCACTTGAAGTTACTTTGTGGCAAAATGTATATAATATGCAGTGATCTTATTTTTCTATAAGAGACAAATGTAATTTATACTAAAGTAGGCACCTTTTCCTTGAAGAGGCACACTAAAATTAGTCAGTTAAAAAAGGAGGGAAAGCATAATAGACAGAATTACTTACAAATCACACTGTAAGCACAGTAAGCATGGAGATAGGAGAGAGAGCCTGCATATTAAATATGATAAAATCCTAATGACATTTCTTGGAGGAGGGCAGACGTGAAATGTCAGTGACCTAGATTGAGATTGGAGCGCCTTCCTGCTGAATCTTTTATTGGGAACAAAAATTGGAGCAAATTTAATTTACTGTAACCAAGAGATAAAAGGGGTGGGGACTACAGAAGGTGGAGCAAAGCAAGAGCTTCATTCACATAGTATTCTGTAGTATTCCTAATATCACAAAATGTACAAAGCCTCCTGTATAAATTGCAGCAAGTACACTTACTACTTTCTATTAAATGTGGAGTGGATCATGAAATTGCTTATTTGTATAGCAATTTGTAGGGAGCTAATTTGTTTCAGTGTTGTTTCTAACGAGCTTCTAGTTGTCAGTTACAGTGGCACAGTGAAGGAGCTACCAAACATTACAGTTCATGGTTAAAAGGTTATAGGGTAGAGTAATCAGCTTCAAAGCAAACCAAAGCAAGACACTTGTGCCTGTCTTGGCTTTTCTACACATATTTTCAGTCCTGGTCTACACAGTGTGGGTCTCTGAATCACTTGTCATCTATCAACAGTACAGTATACCACAAGCGCCTAACTCTTAAACACCTCTCAAAACATCTTCAGCATTCTGCCACCTTCATCTCACTGCAGTGCCTCCCTGCCAGTCAAGTCTTTGCCATAACTTGTCTCCCGACTTTAAGCTCAAAAGGCAACTGTAAAAGGGTAAGCATTATACTAGTTGCCAGAGCTATTTCTGGGGCCAGAAATTACCATAAAGCTCAGTCTGGTAGCCTTTGGTTTCCTGTGCTCTTGACCTCACAAAACATAAAGGACCAGGCACTACGATGCCCACCACCTTCTCTGTTCCTCATAATGTGGCACAGAGCTGCACCTAAATCAGATGGCCACCCTGTGCTGGTTCCTGACGATTTGGGGGAATTCAGCATACATATCCTTCATAATAAGTCTTCTCTGTGATTCTACTGATTTTCCTACCCTTCTGGAGAACTTCGCACACTTATTATTTGTGTTTTATATTTTTGTCTTAATTCTGTTCTTTGTGATGCACATTTACAGAGCATACTGCTCCCTGTGAGCTATTTGACATTTGGAGAAACCTTCCTGTTATAATTGTAGTGACAAAGGCTTGCCAAAATGGAATCCTGCCACTCTATTGATATACTGTATGTATATATGTATATACATACATATATATATATATATATATATATATATACTAGCAGAATACCCGCGCTTCGCAGCGGAGAAGTACTGTGTTAAAGAAGTTATGAAAAAGAAAAGGAAAAATTTTAAAAATAACGTAACTTGATTGTTAATGTACAGTAATTGTTTTGTCATTGATATGAGTGTTGTTGTCATATCTATCTATATATATATATATAGCAGAATACCCGCGCTTCGCAACGGAGAAGTAGTGTGTTAAAGAAAGGTATGAAAAAGAAAAGGAAAATTTTTAAAAATAACGTAACATGATTGTTAATGTAATTGTTGTGTATATATATATATATATATATATATATAGCAAAATACATATCTATATACATATCTACATATACATATATATATATGCATACCT
Source organism: Polypterus bichir lapradei (assembly GCA_026402145.1). Lineage (NCBI taxonomy): Eukaryota > Metazoa > Chordata > Cladistia > Polypteriformes > Polypteridae > Polypterus > Polypterus bichir. The sequence goes on from JANRMT010062856.1 coordinate 73,773,109, forward strand.
ATCTACTGTACATCATATATACACACACATATACATACATACATACACAGACACACACATATATATAATTTGTGTGTGTGTGTGTATGTATATGTGTGTGTGTGTGTGTGTGTGTGTGTGTATACACATACATACAAACATACACACAGGTATATATAAATATATGTGTGTATATATATATATATATATATATATATATATATGTATGTGTCTATATGTGTGTGTATAGCTTTGATCACTGAGTGCAAGGGAAAAATAATAAAATGTAGTCTATAAGTTATTAAACAGTAAAACATTAACGTTTTAAGAAGTAAAGGTACATTGAGCACTACTGGAGTGGTTGCGGGTAAACTACATTTTAAAGACGGTATAACAGAAGAGGTAAGTAGTACTAACAGCAGCTAAAATGTATATGGATCATCTCTCGGTAGTAGATCCCTTTTGAAAGGCGCTACACGACGGCTGTGGTATAGAAATGACATTTTCTATGTGAAAGTCCAAATTTCTGCCTCTGGTAATGTGCCTTACCAGCAATTAAAGAAAATTAGTTTTCTGTCCTCTGCAGTGTTAAGAGAGAAAGGCTTTGGTTTGGGATAAAAGGAAAAAAGGTGTAAAGAAAGGAAAGTTGCCTTTTTCTTTTATATAGTATAGAGAGTTGTGTTCGCTGACGATATGAGCGCCTTTTGGGGACAGTCGCGGTGGGTCTTGTGCAGACTGGTGAGACGTCCCAGCTATTAATCGGCTGTGATGGCACTGTCAGTCCTTCACTCCTGTGCATGTCTTCATAATCCGAGCTGACGACCTCATAATCGTATACGTGCAAAATAAAGTGCGAAGCCCCTTAATATTATTTTGCCGCAGAAGCGCAGTCAGCGTCTGAAAGGCCGGCACAGCTATGCGCGCGCGCCGGCTGCTTGACTTTTGCTGGGCAGGAGACGCCAGTTTTTGCAGACACGTTCACATGATCAAAAGTCTCCGCGCTCTTTGGAGGTCATTCATATACAAAATACCCGCGCCTCGTAGCGAAGAAGTACTGGGTTAAAGAAGTAATGAAAAAGAATAGGAAACATTTTAATAATAACGTAACATGATTGTCATGAGTGTTGCTGTCATATATATGCCTGCCTAAATAAGTCACCCTCGCTTCGCTCTTACTTTATTACCGTTCATTTAATCATGGCTAGTGGCGGAAAAAATATAAAATGGAAGGAGGATTACACTGAGTATGGCTTTACCAAAACAATTATTGATGGCGAATCGATTATTCATAAAGCTTGAATTGGTGATCTGTTTTTGTGTTTTAACCTCATATTTTTTCATACTTCTTCTCAAACCAAGGTGGTGCGAGGCTAAAATGAATTGGGATGCGCTGATCAATGTTATCGGTGTACCAGGAAATCATGCATTGACAAAAGTTCCCCTTTGATTGTAATGCAAAGTGTGATTAAATGCATTATTTTTTAACGCGTTATGGAGCACATGCATCGAAGCTTCTCAGCTGTGCTTGTGCTAAGAAAATTAAACATTTTAAAAATAACGTAACACGATTGTCATTGTAACCTTTTGTAAGTAGTGCCTGGAGGATTCAGTGTGGAGAAAGTCTAGAGTCAGAGTGTGTATTAACTTGTGGATTTCTCTGTATTTGGTGGCAGTGTGACGAAGTTGCTTCGGAAGACGGCGTTAGCCGCGGAGCTCAGCTCAGAGCGAAATGAGGTAAATGGGAGGGGAGATGATGACGTGACTCCTCCACTCGCCTTAACTGTCAATCCCCCACAAACACAGTCTCTCGGAATTTGCATAAGCACACCCCTTCACCTGCAATTTTAACTTAGTTACAAAGTGATCAAAACTCTCGTTTATATCCTGCGTCCTCTCATTAAACTTGTATCCCGCATTACCCGTGGGCACGAAAAGCACCAGCGGCAGCCTGTCAATTAAGTTAATTTAAAGTTTAGGTTTATACCTCGCTTTGTTTCCGAAGTAGCTGTACTGATGAATATGGTAGTATGTCACTCGCTCGCTTCTTAATGTTTCGCTGCCTTCTCAATTATATAATGCATGTTTTGTTCAGCGTATTTTGGAGCTCTTCCTGGTTTTCTACATAGTGCGTTGACAGTCAGTTCACGTGATTACGTGGGCGGCGTAATGATGTCACACGAAACTCCGCCCCCACGGCGGTCAAGCTCAACTCCATTACAGTAAATGGAGAAAAATACCTTCCAGTTATGACCATTACGCGTAGAATTTCGAAATGAAACCTGCCCAACTTTTGTAAGGAAGCTGTAAGGAATAAGCCTGCCAAATTTCAGCCTTCTACCTACACGGGAAGTTGGAGAATTAGTGATGAGTCAGTCAGTCAGTCAGTCAGTCAGTCAGTCAGTCAGTGAGTGAGTCAGTGAGGGCTTTGCCTTTTATTAGTATAGATAACAACAACAACATTTATTTATACAGCACATTTTCATACAAACAGTAGCTCAAAGTACTTTACATAATAAAGAATAGAAAAATAAAAGACACAATAAGAAAATAAAATAAGTCAACATTAATTAACATAGAATAAGATTAAGGTCCAATGGCCATGTTGGACAGAAAAAACAGAGAAAACAGAGAAAAAAGAGAAAAAAATAGAGAAAAAAATAAAATCTGTAGGGATTCCAGACCATTAGACTGCCCAGTCCCCTCTGGGCATTCTACCTAACATAAATGAAACAGTCCTCTTTGGATTTAGGGTTCTCACGGAAGGACTTGATGATGATGGTCACGTTGGAGCATCATGATGCTTTGAGTAGGTGCAGGCCACCACCACAAAGAAACCGGAAAAAGAAACAGAAGAGAGAGTAGGGGTCAGTACGGATTTTAGAGCCACCATGAATAGTTATTATGAAGAATTCAACATGCAGAGTATCAGGATTAAGTTAAATTAAAGTTATAAAAAGGCCATGTTAAAGTAATATGTTTTCAGCAGTGTTTTAAAGTGCTCTACTATACTAGCCTGGCGAATTCCTATTGGCAGGCTCTTCCAGATTTTAGGTGCATAACAGCAGAAGGCCGCCTCACCACTTCTTTTAAGCTTTGTTCTTGGAATTCTAAGGAGACACTCATTTGAGGATCTAAGGTTACGATTTGGAATATAAGGTGTCAGACATTCCGATATATAAGATGGGGCGAGATTATTTAAGGCTTTATAAACCATAAGCAGAATTTTAAAGTCAATCCTGAATGACACAGGTAACCAGTGTAGTGACATTAAAACTGGAGAAATGTGTTCGGATTTTCTTTTCCTAGTTAGGATTCTAGCAGCTGCATTCTGCACTAGTTGCAAACAATTTATGTCTTTTTTGGGTAGTCCTGAGAGGAGTGCATTACAGTAATCTAGTCGAATCTATATATATATATATATATATATATATATATATGTTTATATATGTATTTACAAAATTTAAACGTATAATATAGTGTAGGGCTGCATCAGCATTAACCTGAGAAAGGCTGTACAGCTTAAATGTTGTGTTTAACCTTCTTTTCTTTTCAGTGTGGAAATATCCTTTAACCTTACATTTTCTTTTCATTTGAAACAAAGTTCATTAATTTTTACAAATGCAAAAATACATTGTTTTTAGCATTTTGCCTATAAAAAATAGAGCTCTGTAATTCACTATTTTTCAATGCATAATTTTGTTTAAAATTAATATGTTATGACAATTTTGAAAAATTGCAGCAGTGTGAATAACTTTATCTGTAAAAGAGAGGAGATTTCTACTCTGTTAGTTACATTGTGTTTTAGGGACTGGGTTGTAAGAATTTTACTGAATGTGTTGTGTTACTTGACATTGTTCTTTTCTTCCCAACATGTGGTATTAACTGCGCGGACATCTTGCTCTGAAATAAGTAGAAAAGCTCTTAATATATTAAGGAAGTGTTAATTTAGATGATATAGATATAGATATACATATAGATGATGGCATCCTCCGCTCCCACCTCTGCAGTTCGCATACCAGGAGAAGGTGGGAGCGGAGGATGCCATCATCTATATGCTACACCGATCCCTCTCCCACCTGGACAGAGGCAGTGGTGCTGTAAGAATTATGTTTTTGGACTTCTCTAGCGCCTTCAACACCATCCAACCTCTGCTCCTTAGAGACAAGCTGACTGAGATGGGAGTAGACTCACACCTGGTGGCATGGATTGTGGACTATCTTACAGACAGACCTCAATATGTGCGTCTTGGGAACTGCAGGTCTGACATTGTGTTCAGCAATACAGGGGCACCGCAGGGGACTGTACTTTCTCCGGTCCTGTTCAATCTTTATACATCAGACTTCCAATACGACTCAGAGTCCTGTCACGTGCAAAAGTTCGCTGATGACACTGCTATTGTGGGCTGCATCAGGAGTGGGCAGGAGGAGGAGTACAGGAAGCTAATCAAAGACTTTGTTAAATGGTGCGACTCAAACCACTTACATCTTAACACCAGCAAAACCAAGGAACTGGTGGTGGATTTTAGGAGGCCCAGGCCCCTCATGGACCCTGTGATCATCAGAGGTGACTGTGTGCAGAGGGTGCAGACCTATAAATACCTGGGAGTGCAGCTGGATGACAAATTGGACTGGACTGCCAATACTGATGCTCTATGTAAGAAAGGTCAGAGCAGACTATACTTTCTGAGAAGGTTGGCATCGTTCAACATCTGCAGTAAGATGCTGCAGATGTTCTACCAGACGGTTGTGGCGAGTGCCCTCTTCTACGCGGTGGTGTGCTGGGGTGGCAGCATAAAGATGAAAGACGCCTCACGCCTGGACAAACTGGTGAGGAAGGCAGGCTCTATTGTAGGAGTAAAGTTGGACAGTTTAACATCTGTGGCAGAGCAACGGGCACTAAGCAAACTCCTGTCAATCATGAATAATCCACTGCATCCACTGAACAGTGTCATCTCCAGGCAGAGGAGTAGCTTCAGTGACAGACTTTTGTCACTATCCTGCTCCACTGACAGACTGAGGAGATCGTTCCTCCCCCACACTATGCGACTCTTCAATTCCACCCGGGGGAGTAAATGCTAACTTTTTTCATTTTTATTACTATTTAATTTAATATTGTTTCTTTGTATCAGTATACTGCTGCTGGATTATGTGAATTTCCCCTTGGGATTAATAAAGTATCTATCTATCTATCTATCTATCTATCTATTTAGAAGAGAGGGGGATAAATAAAGAGCAAGAATTAAAGCAATACATCTATAACTTCTGGTGAACCAGTTCAAGAAAACATCTCATTGAATTAATTATTCCTGTGTCAGAGCATAATCTCAGTATGTTTCTGAATTAGCTTGTGCTCTTTAGATGAAAAGAGATCTGATCCCTTCAGAACATATTTAGTGCTTTGCTGATTGAAATTATTACAGAATGAATAAATCTGGAATGCAGAATGTTAATTTCAGCTAACTACACAGCTTTATATGTTTGATTTCGAGTTCTTCTCTTATAACAACCACAATCTAGAAAGCAATTGGGGAATTATGACATTTAGAGCATTAAAAATGTTAGGTATTTTTGTGCTGCAGAATTACAGTTTCACAGGATGGGGTTTGGGTCTTGGCATAATCACTGCCTAAATGGATCTGGAACATTCTCTGTGTCTATGCAGATTTGTCTCAGGATACTTAAGTTTTCCTCCTACATCTCAAAGTCATGGCTACTTCAAATTAGTACAGTATGTATGTGTATGAATGTTTTCAGAGATGGGAAGCCACTCTGTCTGCTGCTAGTTTCTTCTTTGTGCCGAGTAGAGCAAGAATTGGCTTCATCTGTCTTGTGACCCTGAAATTGGATTAAGCATATCAGTAAAGGGGTGGAAGGATGTCCTAGCACCATTGCGGGGTTGAAACTGCTATACTAGATCAGTAAAGCAGATGTCAAAAACAGAATGTCCAGATTTATACAGCATAGTGGTTAAAAATGAAATTGAGAAGTTGATGAGTATTTGCTTTCAGTTCTTTATTTTTAATTATAGTAGGGAAGGCATTTAAATGTAACTTCAGTGAACAGTTGCTTTTTCTTAGTTAAAACGATTCATGGCCTCTTTTTTTATTTTTCTTTCTGATCAAATGTCTACCATGTATTCACCAACTCAGTCTACTTTAAGTAGTCTGGCTCATCTGTGTGAAACGTCCATGCTTGTTCTGTGTTGATATTTTAAAGAAATGAGAATGCTGACTGGCGTACAGGTGGCGTGACAGGAGTGACTGAATCAGTCAGTGAGTGAGTGTGCACATGTTCATCGTTGCTTTCTGCTCATTTTGTACTGGAAAAAGTGATTTCATAATCCACTTCAATCACTGTTTTCATATTATTCATAAACCATTGTGAAAAAAATATATTTTTCTGGAAAGTGAAGTAGCTTATTGTTTTATTATACAGGTGTATTTTGTATATTTTTTAATAACATTTATTTTTAAAGCACATTTTTATATACAGGATGTAGCTCAAAGTGCTTTATAAAATTTAAAAGAAAAAATATAAGAAAAGAAAAACTCAAATTAGGTAAACTTACAAATGAATACTAAAACAATTAATCAATACAGACTTACATTAAATAGATATATGTATAATTAGTAGATAGGTAGAGTCCTTATAGAGAGTATAATTTTTTAAATCTATGGACGTGTCAGATGATAAGGTCACATGGCCTGGAGGACAGAAACAAAAACACAAAGTCTCTGGTAAGTTGGAGAAAAAAAATCTGCAGGGGTTTCATTGCTCCCACTAAGCATTCTACCGAACATAAATTAATCACTGAGTTTGCCTGGTGTATCTTTAACGGCAGTGCATTCCATAATTTACAGGCATAATTACTGAAATCATTTCACCAGTTCTTTTATGGAGCAGACCAGTGCTGGATCTCAGATTGTAAGTTGGAACACAGTGTGAGAGACAGACCAAAATCTAGACAGGAGTGTGATTGCTAACAGCCTTGTACATGATCAACAGCATTTTAAAATTGGTCCTAAAGGGTATTGGCAGCCAGTGTAATTAAGTGAAAACTGGCGAAATAGGCTCAGTTTTTCTTTTCTTGGTTTTTCTTGCTAAGGCATTTTGAACTAGCTGAAGCCAATTTATGTCTTTCTTAGGTAATCCTGACAGACATGCATTACACTGGTGTTGTTTGGCTAAAACCAAAAGCATGAATTCATTTTTCAGCTTCCTGACATGTCAGTAGAGGTCTAATGTTTGCAATATTTCTTAAATGAAAGAAAGCAGTCCTTGTTAATATGAATAATATGAGATTTGAAATGTAATTCTGAATCTATTCAAACACCTAGATTTTTACTTGTTATTTGATATTTAAGCTAAAGCCATCAGGTTTATATCTTAAGTCCTCACTTTTCTTGTTGCTGCCAATAATTAGAACTTCAGTTTTTCTTTTTTTTATTTTAAGGTAATTGAATCTCAACCATTCAACGATGTTAGCAAGACACTGAATAAGAGGTTTAAGATCATCTGTGTCCTCTGGAGCTATTTATGAGTAAAAACTGCACGTCATCAGCATAGCTGTGATAATTCATCAAGTTTTCAAATAATATTACCTTAGGGGAGCATATTGTGAATCACTGAAAGATAGTCTCCATAACTTAAAAATAATTTATTCCTGATATATATGACTTGTAGGCCCCACCCACTCTCTAAGGTGATTAATGAAACTGTTGTGGTCAATGATATCAACAGCTACACTCAGATAGATCTAAGTCCACAGGAATAGAGATGATTTTGGCATCTGCATTATGGCATAGATCCATTAACTGTTTTAATTAAGGTAGTTTCAGTACTAATATTGGATCTAAAACATGTCTAAAACTTGCAAATCATAGATTTGAAATTCCAAGATCTAAAGTCTATATCATTTCAATGTAATCTAATGTATGACTGACCCTATTGTTGGCTGTTTTGTATGTTGTCAAAGGTTAAAACTTCACATCAAGTCTTGCTTTTAAAGTCATGCCGATTATCTAAATGAAATTTGAAATTGCCTACAATTAAGAAGATATCATTATAGTTAAAAATAAAGATAATAGGTAAGAAAAGAATAAATGAGGCATTAAATTTTGGTGGACGATAAAGAGCAATTAACAGAGAGCAAGATACTTTTTGAATAATGAAAACAAGATAGTCAAAAGATGTAAAATTCTCCAAGCTATTGTTATTAAACAATATGTAATTTGAAAAAATATTTGCTGGACCCCACATTTTTTGCCTTGTCGGACCAAGTGAATAAAATTACATAGTTCTAAGGGGTTGCTTGATTTAGTACTGTAGCCTCATCATTAAAACAGCTCAAAGTCCTGTCTCATGCAGAAAATTCTTAGCCAGTTGTTCAAGTCTGCTGAAAACCTCATTAGATCTTCTCATCAATGGGATTGCACTGGATACGATGACTCTTTAATCTAGGGCTCTCTCCTCAGTGACCTGAATCAGCAAAGAAAATTCCATCTTTATTACCTCACACTGGTGATGTTGAATACCGTTTACTCTAGCATGCAGCCTTATGCTTCCAAAGTTCCTGCTTCTATGCTTTTCAAAGGCAGAAATGTGTTGTTTCAATATCTGAAACATGGGCACTAGGAAAACAGGACACAAAAGTTTTTTTAGATGTCAGAAAGGTCAAATTATGAACAATAGACTCACCGATAATGAGAATGTCACGATGATCATCTTCTTTGATAGGAGAGCTGAGGAATACAAATCAGTTATTTGTCAGCAGATCTGGTGCTGGTATAAATCGTTGTGGTTCAATTCTGGTTCAGTTCTGGAGGAACCACCTGAGTGACAAAAAGAGAAGCATTTATTTCTCTTTGAGTTTGGACTGTCACACACAGAAAAGCTAAATTTTTCATTTCACAGTTTTCAGCTTCTCTTCCACAATACACAGCTTGCAGGCCTTCATCTGGCATGCTTTTGTTTTAGTTTAGAGGTAACTTATTTAACAAGAAGTTCATCTGTCATTGTTGTACACTTAATCTAATGTTCAAAACTCTCAAATTTAGTCTCACATTCTGTGGTAAATGAAATTTAATTTATAAGTGAATATAAGTGAATTGTCACTCGTTGTCAGATATCCCAGCTTACTTACACCTGTTAAAGACTTGTCTATCAAAGATTTATTTCACAATGTATGTATTTTGGAACTCAGGAACCTCTTTTTTCTTTTCAGTTTTCTTCCATGTACACCAAAGCTACTGTCTTCCCTCTTAAAGTACATGATAAGGCAGTCACAGGGTGTGCGGCTATTTTAATTCTTGCCTACAGTATTTTGTGGTTTCATGTTTGTATACATACAGTTGATATTTAGGATCATTTCATCCACAGGGATGACAAAAGTAATTCTGATATGAAAGGCACTTTTGAATTTAATGGTCATGAGTTTTATCTTGTGATGAGCCCTGATTAGTAGAATGACTTTTTGTATACTTGTTTGTGCATAATGGCCACCAAAACTAAGAAGGTCAAAGTTCACCTGTAAATAGCATTTAAGATTTCTTGCCATCAGTCATGTGATAAACTGAGATTGAATTGGGACATGAACTAATAATATATTTTGGCATGTAGCCTAATGAACCCTCTATGAATAAAACAAAATAAAAAACTCTCAAAAAGAGGTTGTTTCTTTTGTTTTAAATGTACTAAAAAACTATATTCAGTAAATTTCTTTCAGACATCAACTATGCCATACATTAGCTGCATTTCCTGGCCCTGAAATCAGCTATCCAATAAGATACTTTAGTGTGTGTCATTGGCCTTCTGATGTGGCCCTGCGTTTTTCCTTCTGTGGTCTCACTCTTTTATTATATACTGCTCCAGACAACCAAGTAATCTCTTACAGCTGTCAGAGTTGCCCTTCACATTCCTACTGTTCATTTGACAATTACCTAGCAGATCTTTGTAAAGATTTCTGAACCTCCGGTCCATTATACTCTTTTCTACTCCGGCTTGTGGTGACAGTGGGCTACATACTTATAAGGTGGTACCAATCGCATGACACATAGAGTGTTGCAGTCAGGAGGCATTAGCATTGTAAAACAGCACAGGATCAGAGAGGAACCTTGAGTTGCTTTATAGGTTAGGTGAGATTTTACTATCCCAGAGAGACATTTGTCTGCAGCAGGAATGTACAAACATAAAGCAATGTTCCACAGGTACAAGAAATAAGACAGGAGTCAAGAAATGATATCCTTTTTACAGTCAGAACACATACCTAGGATACTTATGTAAATGAATTTGGAAAGAGGAGGGTTGTTGTCAGACAGAATTGCATTGACCTTCTTTTTACTCAGCCTTACTCTGATACAATGAGAGTGGACTGCTGCAGACCAGTACTTTTACTAATTTTAGCAATGTTGTTGAGGCAGTATGATTTTTAATACTAACATTACTTAAATGCCATACCGTATTGAAGTGAATGTAAGAACACATTCAATAGAAGACCAGTCTATTTTAAAACAGTTCAGTGTCTTTAGAAAAAACTGCAGTTTTGTCCCATCTTGCTGATTTTTATGTATATTCAGATCAAAGGCTAGCCTGTTGTCAGTGATTGTCCCATAATATTTATAGTACAGTACCTTGTCATCACTGCAAAGTGCCCTTTTATTACTGGTGAGAATAATGAATTAGGGAAAAATTTGCTGCCATGTCTTTGGTTTTCAAGATATTTATCTGTAAAAAGGAATTTACACTTAACAAAATCATCACCAGTATAGGTCCATGACTGCCCTCTTAATTATGTAAAAGTCTAACAATAATAGAGTAATCCACAAATGATAAAATGCAGTACAGTGCATCCGGAAAGTATTCACAGCCCATCACTTTTTCCACATTTTGTTATGTTACAGCCTTATTCCATTTTTCACAGCCCATCACTTTTTCCACATTTTGTTATGTTACAGCCTTATTCCAAAATGGATTAAATTCATTTTTTTCCTCACAGTTCTACACAACACCCCATAATGACAACGTGAAAAAAATTTATTTGAGGTTTTTGCAAATTTATTAAAAATAAAAAAATTGAGAAAGCACATGTACATAAGTATTCACAGCCTTTGCCATGAAGCTCAAAATTGAGCTCAGGTGCATCCTGTTTCCCCTGATCATCCTTGAGATGTTTCTGAAGCTTAATTGGAGTCCACCTGTGGTAAATTCAGTTGATTGGACATGATTTGGAAAGGCACACACCTGTCTATATAAGGTCCCACAGTTGACAGTTCATGTCAGAGCACAAACCAAGCATGAAGTCATAGGAATTGTCTGTAGACCTCCGAGACTGGATTGTCTCGAGGCACAAATCTGCGGAAGGTTACAGAAAAATTTCTGCTGCTTTGAAGGTCCCAATCCGTAAGTGGAAGAAGTTCGAAACCACCAGGACTCTTCCTAGAGCTGACCGACCATCTAAACTGAGCGATCGGGGGAGAAGGGCCTTAGTCAAGGAGGTGACCAAGAACCCGATGGTCACTCTGTCAGAGCTCCAGAGGTCCTGTGTGGAGAGAGAAGAACCTTCCAGAAGGACAACCATCTCTGCAGCAATCCACCAATCAGGCCTATATGGTAGAGTGGCCCGATGGAAGCCACTCCTTAGTAAAAGGCACATGGCAGCCTGCCTGGAGTTTGCCAAAAGGCACCTGAAGGACTTTCAGACAATGAGAAACAAAATTCTCTGGTCTGATGAGACAAAGATTGAACTCTTTGGTGTGAATGCCAGGCGTCACGTTTAGAGGAAACCAGGCACCGCTCATCACCAGGCCAAATATCATCCCTACAGTGAAGCATGGTGGTGGCAGCATCATGCTGTGGGGATGTTTTTCAGCGGCAGGAACTGGGAGACTAGTCAGGATAAAGGGAAAGATGACTGCAGCAATGTAAAGAGACATCCTGGATGAAAACCTGCTCCAGAGCGCTCTTGACCTCAGACTGGGGCAACGGTTCATTTTTCAGCAGGACAACGACCCTAAGAACGCAGCCAAGATATCAAAGGAGTGGCTTTAGGACAACTGTGTGAATATCCTTGAGTGGCCCAGCCAGAGCCCAGACTTGAATCCGATTGAACATCTCTGGAGAGATCTTAAAATGGCTGTGCACCGACACTTCCCATCCAACCTGATGGAGCTTGAGAGGTGCTGCAAAGAGGAATGGGCGAAACTGGCCAAGGATAGGTGTGCCAAGCTTGTGACATCATATTCAAAAAGACTTGAGGCTGTAATTGCTGCCAAAGGTGCATCGACAAAGTATTGAGCAAAGGCTCATTAATAAATTTGCAAAAACCTCAAGTAAACTTTTTTCACGTTGTCATTATGGGGTCTTGTGTGTAGAATTCTGAGGAAAAAAATGAATTTAATCCATTTTGGAATAAGGCTGTAACATAACAAAATGTGGAAAAAGTGATGGGCTGTGAATACTTTCCGGATGCACTGTATGTCTAGCCAACCACATTTTCTTAAATCCGAAATATTCATTTATTTTAAGGGTAGTTAGTGTTACAAAATTAGTCAATAGCAGTATGACATGGGCTTTGAAATGTTCCAAATGCTGATACAGCAGATACAAAAGTATAGCTGTGGCATCCACACCCACCCCTCATTACTGTGTGTGAGTTGGTAAGCTTCCAGGTACTCCTCAGTTTTGTAGTTCCCTTTTAATCTGCTTCTCCAGTGATCTGATATGAGAAGTTAAGGCAAAGAGTCACAGTCATTCTGCAGTTTTGGTGACAGGAATAACACTGACCTGTGTCCAACATTTGGCATCTGTAATAGATCCTTTTGGGTATTTATTGTTGTTACTTCTGCCAATTCCACTCAATTATGTCTTTTTCTATTAATGCCAGCTATCATTTTCATGCTATTTTGCAAAAACCCAAGTTGTTAGTTTACAGTTACTGTAACTCTCTATGTAACCTTTACATGCCTGTTTTCACATTTAACCCCTTTTTGTAGTTCTTTCCTTTCACCTAAAGTTCATTGCAGAAATTTCTTGTTCTTTTGCAGAAATTCCTTATTCTTTTTATTTAGCTGAGCTTTGAAACCATTGATTAAACCACAACTTGCAGCTGCAATATAATTTGACAGGTTTGACCATGCTTATGGCATTGTCACAAAAAGAGACATATAGTAAAACTTTTTATAGTAGCAACCATTTCATTGATATCTGTGCCTGCCTCCCTAAAGACTGTCTACGCAATACATTAAAAACAGCATTGCAGACACTCCACAAACTTTTCATGTCAGACTTTGATTTAATTACAGGTTCCTCTCTCCTAAAGACTGCCTTATATACAAAAATGATATAGACACACTTATTTTCTGACAGATGTACAGGAGTTTAGCTCTAGATCTATAAGCGTTTTTAATACAAGCCATGGTGTGCATAAGCTTGAGATGCCCAGTTTTTTTTTTGGTGGCAGACGGTCCTGTCCCTCTTGTAATTACTGTCAGGACTGTTGATACATGAAAGGGTATCTTTCTGTATAAATACAATGGTTGGCTTTCTTGATTTCTAACAGTTGTTACTGCTGGCTTGTGACATACTGTATTCCTAAAACTTGAGACTCGCTTTCAGGGAATGAACTGAGAGAAACCCCCCTACAAAGGGTAACATGTCTGTCGTCTTTAATATCCTTGACATATTTAAAATAAAACCACTTACTGTGATAGCTTATATATTTGTATAAAAAGAGCAGTACATTTAGTTTTAGCCAGACATTTCAAGACTAGCCAGACACTTTAAATCACAAGTAAAATTGTATATACAGGGCTTAAGGAAAGGAGAACACACAATATACTCACTTAACTGTCCAGCATTTCTCACTATGATCAGTGATGAACTAGAAATTGTTTTTACATATTGGCTGCAATAAACAAGAAAAAACACCTGACACACCTTCAAGCAAAATAAATGGATGATTCCCAATTACTTACTAAAACAAAACCTGGCAAAATTGTTTTTTCACAACTCAAGCTTTAAAATGTTTTTTGAGTGAGAAAATGCCTCACTATGCAAAAATCATGACAACTGTAGCTGCACACTGTTCCTCCAACTGCTACTATGAAACTACTAATGAAAGTAAAAAACACACCAGACTGATCAAAATTATTTAATTTTTTGTTTACTGCACACCCCAAAAGAATATAGGTTAAGCAAGACATGTTATCACAGGACAAGGAAATACATTACAGCACTAATGACAAAGCCATTGCATAACTGTACAGTAACCATAAATGTCAGCACTAGAATTCTGTGTTGTAGATGAAACATGTACTCTCACCTAGATCTGTATGTGAGTAAACATGGTGCAGTACATTGTATCTTTCTTGACAGCTGAAACCATACAGTTCAACAGTAAGAAATAATTCAGTGATGCAAGGTTTAGGCCATGGTTTGTATGAGAGACAGATTTATTCACTTAAAATGAAATTTCTTTCATCTGGGATGAACCTCACATTCATTAAACCCTATGTCTTAGTTAAGTAAAAGTAAAAAAGATCAAATTGGACTGTGGTAGGATTTGGCTAGGCCCCTGTCACAAAACACTCCGTTTACTTAAAGTTTGCTATTGGCCCCCATCATTTTGTGTCTGTTGCAGTGCAGTATTAATCAGACAGCATTCATGTGATGGGCAGGGCAAAAAAAAAATACAACATTGATTCTTGTCTTTGTGAAAGCCTCTTATTGAGATTCTTGGATTTGGTACCGTTTTTTGTTTCGGTAAGGCTCATTTGTGTGTATCCATTTTTCTGTCCACTTTCAGCTGTTTTGAGTAATAGTCTTTTTTAACAAAAATTGTTTTAATCACATCATGCATGTCATATTGACTTGACACAAACTGCACTCTAGCCAATATTTGCACTGTCAGGTGCTTTTCACAGGGCAGTTAAGCATTTCTGCAGAGAATAAAGTGCCAATGGACTGCTCCAAACGTGTGCTTGTCCCTGTAACTGTGTCAAGCCAGCACACCTAACAATCTCACCTACAGACAATAGGAATGAGTACGCTGCTCATGTTCTGCATAACCTGTCAGCTGGAAGAGACCGGAAGTGCAGCAAATAGATGGAGAATTTAATCCAAGTTGGAAGAAATTTCTTTACAGGCATGTCAATTAACTTTTCAGTTATCAGATGACATTTCATTCTAAAAATATTTAGTGGAGCTTCACCCAGATTTTTTTTTTCATGTTACTGAACCCATGTAGTTGGGTAGTGGTGGTTGGAAAAACATTTTTTAATATTGTGATTTTGTGTACAAAGGACATCACAACATTTCTGATAGAACATGGCACTATAGTGATTAATGCTGGGCAATGTCAAATGATGTGAAAAATGTCCAAAAGGAGAAGAGAAGAAAAATAAATCTCATGTTGTTGATGTCGCATAATTCACATGTCCGTTATCCAGTTGTTTAAAACATGCAAAACATGGCTTTTTTGGTAAAATATAGTTTAGTTCCTGAATTATTAGCATGAAACTCACAGGATTGATTTTTTGAACTGACCTCTCACCTTGCTACTTCATTTGTTGCTCAAGAGTCCTGTCTTCAATTTATAGGCTTTTAGCCTTCTATTTATTATTTCCTCTATTTTATCTGGAAGTAACAATTTTACAATATTTCAGCAGAAAAGTATTGGATATTTTGAGCATAGGAGTATAATAAGATTTTTTTCTTTTTCTCATGGTTGTTTTTTTTACATCTTTTGACTTTAACAATCAGAAATGTTATGAACTACTTTCTCCACAAAAATGTGGGATGAAATTGTTTTCTTGACCACCACTACAAACTACATGAAGTAAGTAACATTAAAAATATTGATTAATCCTTTATAAGTTGTGACTGAACACATGCATGAAAGTATAGATTTGGTATTTTTGAAGTTACTGTTTATTTTATTAATTTTCTCCCATCGCTTGGTTTGCTGAAACAAGACATATTATTCTCCATGTTTCCCTAAGAAGCTTACTGTGCAGGCTAAGTGAGCACCAGTCAGCACAATCAAAATTTCCAAACCTGTCCTTTAAAAGAGTGGAGGGATGAAGCAAAAAGACAGTTTAAAAAGGAACAGTAACTGCAAGACATGGCTCTATCAACGATTCTAAAGTTGTTGTCTTTCATACTCTGTGATTAATCATATTTAATGGCTGTACTCTGAGTCATTTAATCTGAATTTGAGTTTCTAAACTTGTTCATTTGAAAGAGCTGGCAATTATTGATCCATCTGCTGCTTTCAAAGTCTTTCAAAATGTTGCAACATTTTTCCATAGAGAGTTTAACAGAGTTAAGGAGTTCAATAAAAACTGATTTTAAGGTCCCAACAATGATAGTAATAATAATAGTAATATGTTTACATTTTAAACACTGAATGCAGCTTACTGTACTTAACATTGTAACCAGTTGGGGACACCACTGAGCTCCAAACACTAGGCCCAATAATACCTAACACAGTCATGGGTTCAAATGATGGATTTTTTAATCCAACACGCACACAAATAGTGAAACACAGTCCAAAAACCAAAAAGCTCCTTGTCTCCTTCTTTCTCATGTTAAGTGTTGTCCACTGCCTCCGGACTCTGAATCATCCAATTCTGGCAGCGGGCTTTCTTTTAAAGTTGACCCGGAAACTGCTTCCAGCTTCCTGTCTCAGTCCTCTGGCATGGTTCAGTCGTACATGAACCAGGGCAGTCCTCTCCCGACAGCACCTTCCAGCAGTTCCCAAAGACCCCAACAGGGCCGTCTCCCTGGTTTTCAATTCCCAAGCCAAGTGCACAAATTCTGCTCCTTTTTCATTCCTAGAAGACTTGCTGTTTAAGTGCTTTTTATTGCAGTCTTCTATAACCCATTTAATCACTGAAATAAAAAAATTACAATTACGCATACTTGATGAACAAGGTATTCAGGAACATTGCAAGCAAAAGCTCAATCTTGGTTGAGCAAGAGTAAGATGATGAAAAATGTCTCTTTTGTTGAAAGACATTGTGTTAACATGCATCTGGAAGAACTGAATGCGCTTGTTAATCAGCAAGATTAAGTTTCATTGAATTGTATTGATTAAAGTTGGGTTATTTTCATTGTGCAGGATGCCGTTTGCATTAAAAATCAGAATTGTGAAACAAGAACTGCAAATATTACCAGTTTAATTTAGTCCCTCGTTTTAGCTTTTTTATATCACATAGTTGTTGGCATGTACTTTAAAAATAAAAAAAAACAAAGCATTGTGCCAGCAGCTGCATATAATTCTATTTTTAACACAAGAATTGTGCAGTTAAGATGAGCTGTAAATGAACGGTGTTGCAGATGATTTTTGGCCCCTCTTGTTATTATCCTGTTTCCCATAAACATGACTTGTTCTGAGACTTGTGGACAAATCACTGCAAAACTAACACATCAACATGGATCTCTGAGTGTAAAAAAAATTGATTTAGATTAAAGGACTGAAGATGGAAGTGAAATATGTTTACAATCTTTCCAAACAATGGATACAAGATGAGCGCATGTGAGATTTCAGTGTTGACTTAATGTAACACTCATATGGTGTCTTCTTTCCAGACATTTGTGTGCATCTACCCTGTAGGCATGGCACATTTCTACTTCTTGGAGACAGTGCTCTCTTGAATCACTAAGTCAACAAGTCAATTTTCCTGGAATAAAATTAAAACAGAACAAGGGAATTATATCTTGTTTTGCACTAAAACATTTTCAAATTTGTTACATGAGTTATCTCTAATGAAGAAAATAGAAGCACCTGTAGAGAATTTCTCTCAAAATGTGTGTTTGATAAAAGGTTTATGATACTTTAAGTACCTTAAGCTGCACTTCAAAAGTGTTGCAAGTCAGCTAAAGTCTCACATCCAAAGATACGTATTTATAAAAGAACTAAATCCATAATAGAACATTGCACTTCCCATTGGCTATTTTCACTGATGTGACAAAAATTTGAACTGTCTTAACCCATGGCAGCAACATCCCTGATACACTTAATACATAAATAGCTTACCTGGTGAAGTTAATGTCACACGGAAAATCATTGCAAGCCCTACTAATATTTTCATCATCTCATTCATTGGTACAGTTGTGTTGAAAATAAACCCTAATTTCTATCTAGCTATGTGACAGAGGCTCTTAGAATTAGAATACCATCTTTTTATCCACTCCTGTATTTCTCAGCCACCGATGGAAGTAGAGTGGTTTAGCGATCAAGGCAAGTGTCCTCTCCAGTTCACATAATTATAATTTTTACATGGATTTCTGTGTGCCTAAAACTATGCCACAAATCTGAAGGACAGCAGGCTAGCAAGAAGAACCAGCTCATTCAGCTGTATGGAGGTATCTTCTAGTTTGGATAAACCTTGTCCTTTTACCTTACTGATTGTATACAAATGGTAGCATATATACTGCGGCTACATAATAAAGATGCCACTTCATACTGATATTATACTGCTGGTTTTTTTTGCAATAGCAAAATAACTTGCAATTTAAAATATTTTCATGTGTCATAGTGAAAAATTATGGAAAATGAAAAAGGAAAAAGATCCAAATCCCATGAGAAATGCCAGGGCACACATACAGTACAAATGTTCTGCAAATGGGTTGAAGTTCATCCCAACAGGTGAACAGACCTGCCTAAATTCACACAGCTATGGAAGGTGAACATATACACCCACTGTGAAGAGGAAAACAGGCTAGGTATTTGAGATGTGAATTGTATCAGCATCCTCTTTTGATGGTCCATTTAAAATTGTATACCACAGTTGGTTGTTATGTTGGATCTTATTTTGTTTTTACACTGCACAGTCATTACTCATGGACTGATTGACTGGCTGATTGACTGATCCTAGTGTGTACTGCTTGATGTTTGACTAATAGACGCCCATTTCTATTTTAAAATAGTGTATACACTAATTAAAGCTACAGTTCCTGACAGGGTGGTATTTTAGCAAAACAGTCACATTAGCAAAGTGAAATACACACAACAGTGTAGCTTGTGGGATTGAAATTTATCAACATACACCCAGGAAATGTACAGGGCTTACTTTAGAAAGGGTTAATTGCTTTAAGGAGTGACATAAAATTTCGGAAGGTAGTACTTCTAAGATTTAAGGCTAAATTTAACTATTTCACTTCCTCAGAAGTACTGTTTTTCCAAAAAAAATACTTTGCCTGTCTGGGAGCAGTGACATTTTATTGACAAACACCCCCCTCTATTCTCTAACAATGTTTGTTGTCTCATCACCATACTCATCATTCTCCTTTTAAATAGAAGCTGAGTTGACTATAGGAACCATTTTATCATTTAGGGTTTGTTGTAATTTAAATTAAAGTATTAGACTTTAATGTCAGAGACCTTTATGTGTGCATTCTGCTTAAAGAATTTTGGAAGGCTGTTCTTTTTCAAATGCTGTGTTTTTAACAAGAAAAATAAAATTGGTCTTCTTGGGGCATCCACAAAAAAAAAAAAAACAAACAACCTAAAATTCACTGACCACAATTTAAAGCCTCTTAAAGTCAATGTTTATAAATCCGCTTTTAAAGCAGTTACTAGATGGCTAACTACTACTGTCATTTTAGAGGCCTCACCTACAGTAGATGTATGACTCTGTTCATGTAGATGTTTTGTGAAACACACCATACCACATATGGTGCTTATAAAGGAAAACTGTCCACCCGATAACCAGGAGAGTCATATTTTTGTTATGTTATGAACACACTTTTTAAAATAAAAATATGTTTGGTACTTTTTATTTTTTTTATATATAAACAAGATTAACCATATCCTGGCCTTTCATTATAGGCCCTCTAAACTCTCCAAAAACTTTATTTTTATATATGGTTTTATCTAAATGAAATCATGTTTTGTGTATCACATTCTGTATGGTAGTAATGGTGCATTTTGGTCAAGCATGCACATAAGAGTTCCATTTGTACACATGACAATAAATCTGTACACTACATTGCCTAATTTATTTATCAGTGTGAACTGAGCTGCTTTATTCTTCATTGTATTTTGTTTTATGAAAGCCTTAGCTTAAAAACATAAAAAAGCTACCTGCATGTCGATACTAAAGTTCACAGTGTCAATCCACACATTGCGCACTTTCTGTGCATGTTTTGTGCACAAACAACAAAAATATATTGGGAAAATAGAAAAGGCAGATTATGCCATAAAGCTAAACCACAGTGAGCTAGAGTGGAATCCCCACAAACCAATTATGTAATTGTAAAATACATGCTGAATTGCTTTTCTGGAAGATAAGGTAGTAAAGAAAAACTGAGGATGTTTTTGAGTGAGTAAAACTAATTAGTAACTTTCACTGTTCACATAATATTTCCATTACTGAAGTAACCAAAGCACTGACAGTTTTCAGGTTTGTCTGTGATCATAGTGAAAGACTGTGAGTGATGTAAACTTTCTATGTTGATTGTTCAATTGGCTTCAGAACAGACATAGCAATTCAGCCCCAGCATCAGCACTCAATATTATCAATTATAGCAATAAAAGGGAAGGGGTTTTTGAGGTGAAGTGGATATGCTAGAGAAAACCACACTCCCTTGAACTGAAAGGTTGCTACTTTTAAAAGGACTAAATCTCATAAACATGTTGAGCTTTTTTCATTCCAAAAATAACATGAGTACACTTTTGTACAATATATGTGTGATGTCGAGACAGAGGAAAATACTGTTGGCTTGAAATATAATAGGCTTGAAAAATGACCGTATTTTGTAAGGCTTTTGTTTTCACATTTCACATTTAGAATTCCATTAATTTTAAACTGCAAAAAAAGGCATTTTTCTTAAAAATGCTTCACTATATAAATACATTGTTTTATTATTATTAAATGTATGTATTTTGTATTATGTACTATTAATATTAACTAAAAGTATGGTGACTATGAACAAATACCTTGGATTTGAAAAATGCCAGACTCCTCCATTAAGTATGTTTCGACCTGTTCTACAGACGTACAGTACGTGGTCAATTGCACTTTCAAAGAATCACTGTCCCAAGTCCACATAAATAAATGTATATCATCCATGAAGGGAGAAAGCCATTGTGATTATAAGTGACAGTGCAAGACAATGAGCGATCTGTGTTTGATTTCTGTCTTGTACATAGCTGAGCTTGGCATGTCATCTCAGCTCTGTGGCACCAACTGCCCTTCTGTTGATTTGAAACACACTTGGTTGCATTGTTCTGAATTTTCTAGAAGATAGAACAGTAGCAGGAGTCATCCTGAGAGTCAAACAAATTCTTAATAAGATAAATTACTGTATTAATTGGCAGAATTTATTTTTGCTTTACTATACTTAATGAGATTATTTTTGGAATTGGCACTTTATTATTATTTTTTGTTTTACTATTTTCAGAATTCTTCATCTGTAGACAGCCATTATATACAAATAAGCATATAAGCCGGAGAAAGGTAAGCTCAACTTAATGCTAGAGCAGTTTAGTGGTATGGTAGAAAACTGACAAAGACACAGTTAAAGTAGAGTAGCTATTTTACTTGGCAACAAATAATTCAGACCAGTGGATTTTTTTCCTTTGAATACTCTGCTTTGCCAGCAGCATTGTTTGTAAGACTGACATAACCTTGAGCATAGTAACATCACAGAGAACACTCCTGCACAGAAATAAATTCCATTGTTTTGCTGAGCTCACTCCAGTTCAGGGCTATGGGACCCTGGATTCTCATAAAAAAACACACAAGAAGATGATGTTATATTTCCTGAATTTGATCCTATATGAAGGATTCACTAATCCTGAAACTGATTTGAAAATATTCTCCTATTTATGTAAATTGAAAAAGATGCACACAAAATTTTCTTTGTACAAATACATTGATAGGCTTCTGTTCTGTCACTTGTCTCTCCTCCATGACTGTACGAGATGTATAAAAGAAAGCATTATCAAACACAAAATAATTATGTTTTCCTAATATCAAGTGTTCAAGCCATGAAACCTAAAGAAAAAACAAACCTTCAAAAATTTAAGAAGGTAACTGATAGTAAGATATTGATATACTGTAGGTCAGGAGAAGGGCAATGCAGAAAGACAATTAAGAGCAAGCTATTTAAGACTGTTAAAATTCTACCAAAATAAAAATGCATTCAATACTGAAATGTGTTCCATTAATTTTGCAGTGGACTCTTAACAAACAGCCTCAGTTCTGTCTCAATACTTTATTACTACAAATATCAGGAGCAATAATAACTGGAATCTAACCCTGATTGCTGACAATTATCACTGCATTACCATGCAGCCCAGAAAATGTTTTTTTGCCATATATATTTAATAAACATATCTCATTATGATTTTGAAGAATCATGCTTTGAATGCGTGTCAGCGTAAGCATTGCACTTGCACGTTAAGGTTTTTTCCATTGTCACCATGAAGTGAGTTTCATTTTTCAAGGTCTATTGGTGCGCTACACAAAGTTTACATGGCTCATGCTGTTTTATTTTTTGTCTTTCTGGTAATTCCAATATGCGTCACATCACACTCCCTAAGTGTCTCCCTAAGCATAAAAAGATATACCTTGACCTACCTAGTGACACGACACCCCTTATTAGCTTGTTGTGGTAGGTTAGGCAGTAATATGTCAAACACAGTAAAGGACAATTGGATCCTTTTTTCTATGTCTAATTTAATATAGTTTAGATGGATATATGGAGAGAGAGAGAGAGAGAGACTAGATAAGATATATGAAGAGTGAATAGAGAGACAGAGAGGTAACAAGAATGTAAACTCAAGTACAAAATGTGTCGCTTTTAGATTTAATTGAAAATCTAAAAGTAGACAAATACACCCAAATGCAGATTGAAGTTACTTTCAAGGTGCTATGGTTACCTAGCAACTACATGACCCTATAAAGACCGGGGAAGCAAGTATCATCCAGCAATGTCTGCATTTAAAATAAAATCATGACAAATAATACTTATTAGTGCTTAGATCTGATTTGTGGCTCCTTTTTGTTAAATTTTTTAAAGAGTGTATCATTCACATTTAATGTGGAGCTCTGCAAAGATTGAAAGTTCAGTTTTATTATTTCGGAATTTTTGTATAAATGTGAATGACTGTTACATATTTCTTTTCCTAATATACATATAAACGCAATAGAAATCACTTTGGCCACTTGATTCCAGCAAATTCTTCTATAAGCAAAAGCTTTAAGCAGCAAAGTAATCTGGCTTGTTCAGGAGGAGGCCTGTGCCACCCATCATGTGCTGCACTCAGCGTTGTTCACAGAGACCCCCCCCCCGCCCCTCTTTCTTAATGGAGGGGAAGATGTTTCCTTTAATGCGGCACGTGCGTGCACGTGCACTTCCCCCCACAAGGCAGCCCTTTACATAGTCAAGGGTCTGTAAGACGGCTCTTTGTTAGAGCACAGCATGATCTGCCCAATGAATGCATTCTTCTTTGTGTCAGCTCAGCTGTTAGGTAGAAATTCGGAGAGCTGGTGCAGCACTGCCCAAGGAAAAAAGAGCTGTTCAATGCACAGTCCTCCATCCTTACACAGCACAAATGTTGCACAGACAGCTGGAGAGGTTAAGGTGTCTTTGATTAAAGCAGCATTCATGCCATTCCCCAGGGAGCTATTTTGTATTTTAATTAATTATTGGAAATCCTTGGCAAATGGATAATAGAAATTACAACAGATTGGCACATGTACCAGTCTTCCTCCATCCATGCATTTTCAATTTTACTTAACCCATAATGCTTAAAAGTATTGCTCACATCCATGATACCTTTAGCATCCATTTTACATTCCTTTATGAAAACCTCCAATAAACCACAGCATTATTATCCAGTAATCAAATTAGAATATATTAAACCAATTAAATAAAATAACTAATTGAAAGAAAAAACAATCGCCCAAAGGCTCTATTCTTTTGTTTTTGTCTTTGTTATATCAGGATCCACTGGCTTGGCGACACAGCTGGTAAGAGAAAATATCAGCCTGCGTCCATCAAATTCTATGACTGCAATGCCTTTGCTCTTCTCTTTCTGCTGATCTCTGAACACGTGGCTAGCTGTATTGCAGATGTACTTCTGTTGAATCTCATGTATAGTCTTGAACACTAATACACACTGTTTTCGAAGAAACCCCAAGACTGTAAATGTAAAACATTATTGGAGTCATCAACCAATCACTTTGAATGCCAGGCAATGCTTTGCTCAAGTACTGCATACATTAATTTTTTTACTTGCTCGAAGAAGACTTCACATCAGTTGAACTTCTGAGATCTCTGAGAACATGAGCATGTGCTTCTATACCTTTCACACGGACTGGCCTTGTAACATCACTTTCAAAGTGAAAACAGGATTCACATGCCTGCACTCATCTTCTGCTGCGGAGTAGTACAAGTTCTACAGCAGTCATGTGATGAAAGGTGCAAGTTATTAAATGGTGATAATACCCTTTTGTTCTATTATTGTAAAGGACCAGTAAGACCATACAGATCTTGGTTTGAAGCGCAATCTAATAAGAGAAAGTACAGTAACTCTAAACAAGGTGAAGTTTTCAACCTCATATCAGTGAAAACTGATAGAGCTTGTTAAAACATTCATGAAACTTCTGTGCCATCAAAATAAAACACTTTGCCTTGCTCATTCAAGCACTCTTCTGGGCTCACCTGACATTTTCAAAATTGGCATAGCATATCCCATAAAGGTAGACCCTTCAGATTGGCAAACGTATGTTAAAGTCACACAAGTGCAAATATGATCATGACATCTCTTTAAATTCATTATTTTGCATTTTAGTCTATGGAACCTGTGCATTGTTAGTGGGTGTATAGTTGTGAAGTAGAGAGGAGACGGTTGGCAGCTTTCCTCATTGCTTTTTCTTTATTACACTCCACAAGTTTTAAAGCAGAGCAGCAGTTATGTGGCATGTACTGTAATATTTGTCTGTCTACACTCTCAATCACAGCAAATTAAGTGGACACAATCTTGCCTTGATTGGTTGGACCTGGAATTTCTTGGATGTTGGAGAATTGTTTTAGGTTTTTGGTTTTGACTGCTGTTTGGATTCTATTGTTCATGATGGTGTTTGATTCCTAATTATGAAATGCTTCTGAAATTCTCAGTTTGAATTCAGTGGCTCAGGTTTCTTCAAAGAATACTGGATGCTGTGTTCTTCATTGCATGAGTTGGACACCCATCACAAACAGACCTTGCTCATATTTCAATTTTCATGAAAAATGGATCATGGAAATGGATGGTGTCTCTTGCACTATGAATCTTCTATTGTCCTTCTACATCTTTTCTATACTCAACATTTTCTTCTATTGTTTTTGAACACTAGCCAGACCCTTGGATCGTTTTTGAAGATGAGAGTTAATCTGATGACGGTGGCAAATGAAGGCAACTGGTCTTGATACAAATTAACCAGGCAAGAGGGGATTTCTGAAGGCATATTGTCTGGCATTAGAATTTCAATGATAAAATTTCAGTGGTAGTGTAATAATGCTTCTTTCAGCATCCCTGGTTCTGAAATATCAGTCACTAGAAACAACAAATACTATAAATGTGTAATTCACATACTTTAGTACACAGGAGGTAATCTTTGTTCACATATAAAATCAGGGCAGCAGAATATAATTTTCAAGTTCAGACATTTCGATATTTTTACCGCTATATCAAAAATCTGGTTACTTTTGTTTATTGATTTTGTTAATATCACCATACAGTAATCTTTAAAAACAATTAACAACGTAAAAAATGTTATACTAGTAATTATAGAGCTAATATAGTTACAGCTCATGGCTTGGGTCATGGTATATTTAGTGTGACAAGTAACAAATGTAGAGATTACAGCTTTCACAACTGGCATAAGAAATGGAGGAAAGCCTGCCATGGATAAAGTGTGCCATAATCATGAGGACATTACCAAAGAAAACAGTACATCTTTGAAGTCAGTTTTTGATGAGCTTGCTACCACAAAATGTTGGTCGAGCCTGTAATACGCATACACATAAATCATTTATTTAGGCTTATTTTGTTTCCTTAACATATCACCATATGTAATCAAGAATAAGATTCTCTTCCTGTAATGCAATAATGAAATAAAAAATCTGACAATGACTGTAACAATGCTTGCAAAACAATTGAAATGTTGTGCCATGTTCCAAGCAAGAGCAGTTTAGTCCCTACTGGGATTCGCAGCTTCCACAAAACTACTGGTGGAAAATGAGAGGGGGCACATGTAACATCTGTTGCTGTGCCTGTAAATACAGAGAACGCATGATCTTCCACTAACAAATAAAATTATTTCTCATAAAAGACACTGCCAGATTATAGGCCAATATCAATGACCCAGCAGCACATGAAAACACTCTACAGAACAGAACTATTCAAGTTAATTTGATTTTTACTGTTCTGTTCAGTTTATTCTTAATAATCACTTATGAACCCATGAAACAATTATAAGCAACATATGGAAAAATATGTGTCACATAAAGAAAATCATGATGGAATCATGTAATATATGCGGAAATGTACTTGTTTAGTACTATACATTTATATACATTTATACATATGCGTTCATACACATATATAAGTGGTTTAAAATTTAAACTTGTTATTGACTACATGCATTCTAAAAGGTATTATTTCATAGGTGTATGATGACATCTGCTCCAAGGCCAGGTAAGTTTATATAGCACATTTCATGTAAAGGCAATTCAGAAAGTGTTCTTGAGTTACTAATAACAATTAAAAAGTTGGAACATAAAAGATAAAACACAAAAAGAAAAAAGGAAGTTAACCACAAGAGAACAAGAAAAAATGTAATTTGGATTTAAAAGTAGCCACAGTTGGAGCACATTTGGGGTCTGCCAGCCTTTGGGCAGCATAATAACTAAATGCTGCTTCCCTGTGTTTGTAACTCCCATCACCAGTAGATGACCAGACACTAGAAACCTAAGAGGAATGTAGGTTTGTGTTCATTTAGCATGTCAGAAATCTGTTTTGGCCATAAATCATTTACGTATTTGCTTAAAATCAATTCTATGGCTTTTTTGTAAATCGATTTGGAGAACTGGAGTAATGTGATCAGTACTTTTGGTACTTATTAGTATTCTTGCTGTGAAATTTTGAAGTTGTCTAATACCCTTTTTTGGGAGGTAGCCATACAAGAGAGCATTGCAAAAGTCTAACCTGGTAGAAATAAAGGCATAGATCAATTTCTACAAGCTTTGTTTTGACACACATCTGCTTTTTAATAGTAAGGAAGATGAGAAAATGCTGATTTAGTTACCATTTACAAAATGACTCCTAAATTGTAAGATCTGAATCAATCTGAGCACCAAGATTTCTGACATTTAGTTTTAAAACCCCTATAGTCAAGATAAGTAAGCACTGATTTTGAGACATTCCTGTTTGTTGCCAAGACAATAATATCTGTTTTGTCTTTATTTAATTGAAGAAAATTTTGTTGCGTCCAGTTTCTAAATTTCTTAAGGCAAGACAGTGGATCTGTGGGAATATATTTGTTTGATGAGAGAGATTTAGGTGACATCTGCACAGTGATGATGGGCATTCTTGTTATTTTGTAGAATTTGGCTTGGTGGGAGCATATAAAGGTTAAATAAAATAGGCCCAGGGATCGAACATAGGAGGACTCCACATGTCACAATGGTCAACTGAGATTGATAATCATTAATGGCAATAAAAAAATATGACCCAAGCCTATCAAATACTGATAGTAATAGCCAGTTTTGTAATCGAGCTACAGGTCAACATAAGCAGCACTGTATAGAGCAGTGCCAAGACTTAATATTCTTCTGAAATCAATATTAAGTACCATTAGAAGAGTTGTGACGTGGTCCAGTGCCTGACTGAAAGTTGTCAAGAATTTCATTGTCAAGATATTCATTGTTTATAATAAAGTTGCTGGGTTGATTGAAAACAGCTTACTTACAAATGTTGCCTACGAAGTGTAGATTTGAAATAGGGCTATAATTATTAATCTTGGAAGCTTCTAGGTTACTGAAGGAGTATGAGATTCAATGTTGTTGGAAGAAACTGTTTTACAGAGGAGTAAATCTGCCTTTCTTTAATTACTTAATTTGTGGTTCAGGTAATTGGTTACTTTGCAACATGCTTTTTAATTCTACCCTTCACTGGTTGTGTTGCCACATACAAATGTCATGTCCTGCATGTTAGTGATGTTTTTTTGTGAGCTGATATTGTGTAGTGTTTTTTGTCCACCTTTGTATTTATTTCTATTTACAGGGCAGTTTGAAGGTATCTGCTTAGCTGTATTCAGTGCCTGAGAAGTGCATTTTTATGCTAATTACTCAGAAACACCTGAGTATGTGTCTCCTTAGGGAGACTTTAAGTATACTACCTACCCTCAGCAGTGATTTATTATCACACCATTTGTTGCTTTTTTAAGATAATGCTGTGCTCTTGTTTCATAAACGTGACATTGGCATCTTTGTCTGCAGTGAGGTTGTCATCCACATTTGTTATTAGATAGTATAAATGTTGGAGTGGATGGACAGGCATCCTGGCCGGGTTGCTTGCTAGTACCTTTCCTGGCCAGGAGGCCATAGTGAAAAGACAGAGGGAGGCTTCTTCCTGGGGCCATGTATTCCCCTGTACGCAGGGTGGCAGCATCCTTCTGGTGGAACTCCCAATTTATAATTCTGCACGGAGTATTGAGAGCTTTATTCCTGAGAGGCAGCCCTGTTGGGGTAATTGGGTTCCTCCAGGGAGAGCTGCAGGAGAATGCTGTCCCTATTTTGGGGAACTTACGCCTTGCCTGGATATGGTTCCAGTGTGCAGAGCTTTGACCCCAGAAGTACTCCTGGGTCCTCCATAAAAGACGCCATTCAGAGTTGGGAGGCAGCGGACAGCACTCGTGGTGGAGAAATATGGAAGGTGACTAATTGTGTGTATTTTACTGTACTGGACTGCTTGATGCCTGTGAAAAATTGTCTATTAAACAATTAATAATAATAATTAATTAATTAGTCAATAAAAGGTGTCATTTTACTTGACTTCTCACTAAATTAGTCCTTTTATGAATGAAGTCCCAAGTTATATGCTGTAGTAGACAATTAAGAAAGTAATACCTAGCCTTGAGGAATATTTTTCCCTCTTTGTAGTAAGATGTTATCAACTTTTTAAAAAGTTCTTAATTATCTGACTATGGTTTGAAAAGAAGGAATGTTATATAGTATTTATGCCATATGTTAAAATACCTCCACTGTTAAATTTATAATTTAGTTCAAATTAGGCCAACTTGCCTTTTGGTTACTTTCACAATTAGTTAAAGCCATGGAAGGATGCCCAGAATGCAGTTATTCCTGGTTTTGTTTCAAGCAGTTTTTGTTATTGCCATATTTTGTCCTGTCACATCAAAAGTGACTACTAGTAAATGTTTCACTCAGCAAAAAATTCTGTGTGTTAAAGTTTAATATCATTTTGTTTTCATTTTTGTATTTTTTTAAATTCTTTATTAAAAGTTAAAATGATACAAATGGGAATGTAACTAGTCCCATCCATTCATTATTGAACCTGCTACGTCTTATTGAGAGTTTCAGTTGTTTAAAATGAAAGAAAAATAAGTACAATGAATAAATGCCTGCACGCTAAACTGTGTGAAAACAAAGTACATCTTTCTGAATGTTTTGGTAAAACTAAACTGGACACTATTAGTAATTTTTGGGATTGCACACTTGGCATCTGAGGCAGGCTTTCTAATTATATTCATAATTTCAGAAGTCACTGAAAACCTCTGAACAACCAAAAAAAAATGTTGTTACTCTGGGTTTGTTTATTCTTCATTTGAAGCACACAAGGCCGGAGCCCCAGATGGTCTGCCAGTCTACCTCGGTCAGTTTGAATATGTTATTAACAAGCATTCATACTTTTGAAAGAAGTTCTCCAGGGGAAAGAAAACCTTTGTGAGCACGCAAACACTCACAAGTTATTCACATGCTCCCAAAACTAGTGGTTTCACAAAAAGTGTGTTTATACTGGTCAGACGTATTGCCACATCATGAGAGTGAAAAATCCAAGAGCATTAGTTAAAAAGTAATATGTTTTCAGACAACAGCCTTTGACAGTAGGGCTATGGTTTAGTCAGTGACAAGTTTTATTTAAGAGCCTGGGGAATTTCTAAGTAGCCATTTCCCTAAGTGACCTTAAAAAACTACCAAAAAAGAAACACTTTCAGCCATTGACTGTTAGCCCAAGATATTAAATATTTTTGTCCTATTGGGCAATTCTTCATTTTATCAAATTAAATACAGTATATTCTTGTGACAGTGCAGGCTCCATGCTCCCACTCTTCTTTGGGAGCCTCTTGAACCTGCCACCGTTGATACCACAACCAAGATGAGCCTAACAGAAGAGGACACATACATCTAGGCATCTAGGTGCATAAAGTAATTAGTGCTTTTATTTTTTTGCAGTGCAAAAATTCTCTAATAAATAATCCTTAAAAGTCAAATTGAATGTAGAGGTTGAAAACAATCAATAAATATTGTATAAAATTATGTTAAAATCATTCAGGAAGCTGTCCCTTAAAATTTCCAAGCCCTGGTGCATCCTTTAAAAGCTGGTGTCTCTCCGCATTTGTATGCAGGACAGTTGGCCAGGTACACCAATTAACCACTGTGTGAAACACATTCATGCACACCCGCACCCAATTCCAAACTTGCACGCTACCTTCCGCGTGATTATTTATTTAAAAAGTCACCCTGCGCCACAGACCGCTCATCACAATTCTCAGTTTAATAAAAAATGAAAGTTAACCATTTGTTATTTAAGATTTTTTTGTTATTTAAGATTATTTAATATTTTTAGGACACCCTTTTTTATTATGATGGTTTCAAAATAGAATGTTGATTGTAAAATAACTCTTTACTGTTATAGAAATTATTGCGAACCTTCAAAAATGTAGTCACTGGTTAATACATATTATGTCCCAAACATCCTTCTTAGTTGTGCTTTTGATGTTACTTGTCTGCTCTCAGTCTTGTGGGGATTAAAAATAATGTTAAGCAAAGTTAGAAATAGTTATTTGTCAAATATTTTTGCCCATTAGGCTTTCTACCTACTGGTGCAGCTGCAGGTTTCTTGTCTGTGCTGTCATTGCTTTAACTGTTTCCGTCTTGTCATGATATGACAGGCTATTGGCCCACACACTATAAAATGAGGGGAGCTGGATTATTGAAGGGTGTTGGGTTAAAGGCTATGAGAAGTATCTCAAAGGAGACAGTTGCCTTGTACAAAGATTCATTAAGGTTGGTCCAGCGACCCATCTGCTCACCGTCAGCTAAGGATAGCAGCTCTCATTGGCCCAGCTCGTTGGTCTGGGGATTGGCTGAAAAGCAGTAAGAGGTGGTGGGGAGAGAAACAGCCTTGTTACTATGGAGATGCCAGGCATAGTGCAGGCATGGAGAGCAGCTCGTGCCGTTTCTTAGCAGGATAATCCATTGTAATCCCACAGAGGGGAGTCGCTGCAGGAAAAAACAAGGCAGCCCAGCCCCCAAGGGAGAATCAGGAAGTTGAAGTGAAGGAATTAGCATCTGTTACTGCTCCAGCTCAGGTCATGGCACAAGAAAATCACTTGGAGCTGTCAAGATGTCTGTGCTAAAATGAAAAATGATGGTGTACTAGAACTACTAACAGCCTTTCTCCTGAAGTGTATTTTGGGTAAAGTTCTAAAACAATCTTCAACAGGCTAGAACATATAACATCAGAGAGCAGAAATGCTAGGAATAATGAGGACATTTTTCTAGAGTCACATTGCAGCCCAAAGAATCAAATATTGGACCCAGTCAATAAAGATAAATTTGGAAAATATAGCAAGTATTCCAGGCAAAGAAATCCAGATAAACTCGCACTGTAAATCTATTCTTAAGTTTCAGATATCTAAAAGGTAAGGCACCCTGTGAGCACAAAAAAAGATGAAAAACTCACAAATCTCCTGATATGCATATAGATTATACCTGCCCCTTATTTCATTTTTTTCACAGAAAATGAGACGATTGCTTCAAGGCTACGTACGTTGCACACATCACATACCTCACTAGATTTCTTGTCAGATGAATATAGCTTATTTATTTATTTGGTTAACACTGGGACTAGTCAAGGCCAAAATGTTTTCCTTGGTTGCAGATACATTAAATTACAATTGGAAATTGTGCTGGAAATGCCGCTAGTATTCGCGCACATGTTAGTACACCTGCTGCTACTTGTAATCACACAGTTCCCTATTGCACTCCTTAAGACACAAAGCCAGCACAAAATAATGATAATAAGTCTTTGCTCCGTGCATCCGTCCCTATGCTGTGTAAACAGCTTCACGTGAATTACTTTGTTTTGTTTGTCTTAACACAGTGGGCCTCTGGCGTCATGTACGATTGCCTAAGGCATGTTTGAGTTTTAACATGTAGCCAGCTTCAGTGGGATTAACTTTTTGCCTCAATGGACTCCTCTTGACATACACAATTACTTAACTGAGAAACAAATCTGAAGGAATTAAATTCATTCAGATGTTTAACCATTTAAAACCCCATTGTCATGCCAGGAGAATAATTCTTTCTGTTTTATATGCAGTATTCTGAATACGTTACCTGTTGCCATCTTGGGTATGAGGCCACACATTAGCCATGTTAATCTCTTCAACAAATAATAATGCATTTGCTGAAGATATCAAAGATTTCTGCAATATGTTTTCAGTGGGCTGTGATGAGCTATCAAACAGAAAAGGATAGCATACAGCAGGGACAGGACCCAGCAAGAGATAACCAAACTACACATGGCGTTAGCAGGGAGCAGCAGGCCCTTCGAGTGCAGTGTATGTCTTAGAAGACCAATCAGCAGGGTCACAAATACAGCAGAGAGAGAGTGGGCAAGAATTGACCCAACAAATGACAGAGAAACTGAAATTGTCAAGTTTGACAAACGGCAGCACCAGGAGACTGAAATTGTCAAGTTTGACAAACGGCAGCACCACGATCGGTTGATCCAAATTTAAGAATGAAATTCTTCTAGCTTTATGAATTTCGAAAAAAGTTTTTCTGGTGTGCAAAAAATTATGAACACATTTAAATTTAAAACATATTCAGTGCTTAAAAAAAATTGAATTGTGACTATGTGGTATATTAGTGTCTTGATGGTAATATCTTTGTGGAATGGACACAGTAGGTGAGCTGTATGTAATAAATGAGCCTACTTCTTTAAGAATATTGCCCAGAGTGTTATTAGGCTCAACCTTATTGGTGAGTTGATGTTGGCTGTAGCCTCCTGCCATAAGGAATTTGATAAATGAGGGGCGACCAATCAGTCCATCAAGCTCCATTTGTTTAGCTAACTATATTAATGTCTCAACCAGATGCTTCTTAAAGGGTGTCAAGGTTTCTGCTTCAACTACACGTATCGGTAGTTTGTTACAGATTCCCACAACTGTTGTGAAGTAGAGAAGTGCTTCCTGGCTTTGGTCCCAAGTACACCTCCACTTAAATTTTCACTGGTTGTCGTGTATGTGATTCACCAATAAATTCTGCTGGATCTACTTTATTTATCATTGGCTTTGAGGATTTGAAAGATCAGGATTAGGTCCACAGCATCCTTTCCCTGGATCTAAACAGGTTAAACTCTGAGTCTGTCACAGTAGGACATGTTCCTAAGTCCCGGGATGCACCAAATTGTTCTCTTCTGCACAGCTTCAAATGATGCTGTGTGTTTCATAGTATGGTGACGAGAACTGCCCATAATACTTCAGATGTGGTCTATCTAGTGTATCTTGAGTATAAAGTCCCTCACACTTTATTTGCCTGTTTAATTGCTTCTGCATGTTGTGTTAAATGATGAAACAACATATACCCTTAAATCACCCATGTGTAGAACTTTGCACTTTTTTACATTAAATTACATCTTCCAAGTGTTTGCCCAGTTCTGAAGCTTGTCCAAATCTTTTTGAATTATTTTTGCTGCCTCCTCAGTTTCTCCCATTCCTTTAACGTTTTAACTTTTTAAAAATAAACTGTTGATTTGTTTTTGTCAGCTACTCTAATTATCCATAAAAAATCTGAAAAATTTTAGTTAATTACGTGGAGTTGACAATATAATGTGTTTAAAGCTGTCATTTTGAAGTGGATAAAACGCTGTGCCTGGCCCCATGTTTCTTTGGTGGTGGCCTGAATGAATGAGACAGAAGCTTCACTTTTATTGCTTCAAGCTGGACAGGTGAACATGTGCTAGCAGCAGAGTGTTATTAAGTATTTTGAAGAACCTGTGTGCACAATTAATCATTAACACATTTGTTAAATAATTTTTAAAAAAGCATTTCTGAAAAGAATATACAAATACTTTATACTTCTATCTACCAAAACCCATCAGATTTTTTAATTATATCAATTATAAGCAGTTTTGTCCATACTGCCTACACCTAGGCGGCATGTACACACACCCACACTTACTCGTACTGGGCCAGTTTAGATGTGCTGGAGTAAACTGAATAAGGTAATGGAAGAAGACATTCATAGACAGGGAAATATACTATAACAGACGGACAACAGACGGACAGTGGATAGGCTGAGAGCTGAAAGCAGGACCACAGAAATCTCAGCAGGTGGAACCAACTTTAATAAAGCCAGTTGTACATTGTCTTAAAAACCTAGTGACGTCTGTGAATGTACTTTGTGAAGTGAATGTATTGGAAACATGACAGTAAATGGCATTCAGTAGATGAGGTTAATGACAGTGACAGGTGAGGTGCACTACTTTGGAGTCTAGTGTTGCACTCAGTTATAAAATTGTATGTTTTAATTGTTGCTTTCAGTTTTTAATATGAATTCACTTCTCTGTGTCCTGTGATGAAATGAAATCTCATTATCTCGCTCCCACCTTGTACCCAGTACTGCACCATAGTCTCAGGTGCCCTTGTGACCCTGAATAGTAGAGTTGGATGGATGGATAGATGGATGGATGCAAATGATGTGTAAGTTGAAAGGAATCTATCAAACTGGGTATAAAGGTAAAAGGAATTTGCTGTGAATAGCCATAGAGGTGATGCAATTGACAGAGTATTTACAAATCTCACAAAGCAAGAGATAACATGCTTAGTACAGAATGTAACTGTCATGGCTGTCACTGTAACCAAATATTCAGAGGTCTGTATGAAGAACTTTCTGAGTCCATTCTTGGCCATGGCCAGCTAGTGGAAAGAATCAAGAAGTGAATTACTGAGTGAAATTAAAAGGCTAAAACGCCTTGTAGGTATGCATGTGGAAAACTTAGTCTATTTTATAAAAACAACAGCATGAATGATAGTGATTATTTTCACAATTATTTCTTTAACAAAACAAGATATTCAGTTATCTTCATGAGATTAAATGTTCTGCTCATTTTCATAAGCCCATTCTGTAAAGCAGACCCATGCATATTTACAAAGTTCAATGGAAAACAAATCCATGGTTATGTACGGGCTGTAATTTGAGATGTGCCAGACCCATGTTAGTTCTCATGATGAAACTAATGGACTACAGATAGGAAAAGAACTTCTAATCTAATATCAAGGACATCGGTAGCAGACGTCACTTACTAATGCCATATCCATGCCTTTTTGTATTCTTTCATTTTTACAGCTGTGGCAGGCTGAGGCATTAAGTACAGTAAATGTATGTTTACGTGAGAATAAGCAGCAAAGCAAGCTAGATGGTCTTTAAACAAAAGCCTTTATCCATTATTGAGCTGTCGTCCTCCCATAAGTATTTTCCAAATCCACCAAATACCATTTGCTGCCAGTATACTTGTGAAATGTTCAGAGTAAGTAAATATTTCACCTTTTTAACAAAGAGAGTGATTATTTAATAAATGGCCATCCTACCACCCATTTTTAGGGCCTTAATAATTGGCTACCACCCATTTTTAGGGCCTACATGCAGATGCTAGTTCAGTTTGTGCATTGACTTGATTATGCACAACTCTAGAACTAAGCAATGTAAGGTCTTCAGTCAAGCAAACAGAAAAATGAGAATCTGCAGAGGAAATCCACCTAAATGTGAGGAGAACATGCAAACAATAGATTTGTCAGGAACTGAACTGAGTTAATGCACTTTGATCTGACAGGGATACTGAGTTCACCCGTGCCAAGCTCCTGACCTTCACTAGTCTCAACAACACTGTTTCATTTATGAACATTCTCAATGTGTGCAGCCTCTGCCTAATGGTTTTCTGAAACTGCTTTTTTCCATTATAAAGCCATGAGCACATCAAGCGCAGGTCCAGAGCCAGCACTTGATAATATGCCAGTCTTGCACACCCACATTCATACCAAAGTCTATTACAGTTTCCATTGAACCTTTAGATGTGCACTGCAAAAAATGAAATCTAAGCACATGGAAAAGTATTTATATCATGATATTGTATCTTGTTTTCCTTATTGTAAGAATTATTGACTTATTCAAAAATTTGTATTTATGATTATTTAGCTTTAAGAAATATTGTCAAGTAAATTTTGCTTACTGCATTGGCAGATTTTTTTGCTTAAATAAAAGCAGAACATCTCCGATTTACATTTTTTTTTGGTTTGATTTTTGCATATGCATTTTTTTGCAGTGTGATACACCTAAGAAATTCACAGCGAGAACATGTAGCTTCCACACAGTCACTCAGCAGGCTGGTGATCAAACATGCAGGACTGTCCACTTTGCCATCATGACTTCAGTTTACCCAACAGCTCATTGAATGTGACATTTTCTAAGGTTCAGATTTTACTAGGCATTTATATTCTTTGTAATATTACATGCTTTTTGGTAAAAATTCTTTTGAGCACTCAACATGCATTAACAAATATATATTACTCTCTGGAAACATACTTGATGGTATAAAATGTAGAAGTGGGGTGTGGTGGTTTTGCTTGCCTCTGTAGTAAGCTGTAGTTTTTGAAACTCGTCTCAGGAGGTCTCCAGTGTTGTTTGTGACCATCGCTGTACATTCAGTAGCAGACATTATTCTGAGGGCAGCACCGGGAGAGCCTCTTGTCCTGTTGGGTTGGGCAGTTAAGCCGTTTTTGTTTATCAGCATTCTAATATGCCTGCAAGCACTGTAGGTAGTGCAGATTGGTGTCTTCGGCTTGTCAATGAGTTACTTTGTGCTAAATGGTCACAAAAAAGCACAGAACATGTGTTTGTTGGTTCTGTACAGTTTCCTGCAGCCATCGGACAGGATGTGTGTCATTATCATGTTACTAAGGTATTAGCAGTCACCCTATAAATAAAGCCACCGTTATGGATGATCTGGCTAGCTAGAACAATTTATTCTGTATTGCAGCAAAAACCAAAACTACATGATGCGATAGGACTTCCTGTATTTTATTGGTTTAATTTGACTTTAGTACTCTGTAATAACATTCAAACAGCAATTGTTTTATATTTTTAAGAATGGTATCACGTTAAAAGGCAGCATGGCTAAATAATTTGTCTCTGTCTCTTTAAGTTTTTTTTTACTGACTCCCTGAAGAAGATGAGCAAAAATATTGATTTACTGGCTCATCCCTCGCCTGGGTCCCATGAGCCTCTGCTCTCTGCACTTGTGGTGTCGTGTGGGTATAATGCGTTTTTAGGATTTGACAGATTGTCTCTTTCAGTCCTACTACTCCACGGCTGTGATTTGCAGGGAGGAAGTGAACCTTGGGCTGTCTCTTAACTGGTGAAGACAAGCCCACTCTTATATACTCCTTGCCTATTAAATAATCTCATATATCAAAGTGACACAGAAATTTCAGCAGTGGCCGTCCGATTCTGTCAGTACTCTTATGTAGGTTTTGGAGATTTTTGGAAGAACTGATTGTAGGCTAATAAAATATTCAAAGAAAGTTGCAACTCTACATGAAGCATCAGCTGCTTTTAGAAATGAGTGAGAAAACAAGCTGTTTCCCAATGGGAAGGTGGTTAATTTGAGGTCATTGTCATGAATTAAAAATCAGCCAATTACACATCTCTCTCTGTAAAATTTGGTTATTGCTGTAAATAGCTAATCTCTTAATGGTAATGGTGTGTTAACGGGCTTCTCTCCAGAGGGAAATGAAAGCCCCTGAGTGCCATTGTGAATGACTAAATTATAAGGGGCTGCAAGCAAAAAAGAAGGTGAAACATGCTGACCTCCATATTGTACTGATTCACAGATTCTTGTGCATCATTAGAGGCTTCCAAGTGTTAGCCTAAGGCTGCTGGAAAAGTATTTATACAGAATGATTACAAAAATGTTAGACTTTCAAAAATGTGTTACTCAGTAACTATCACATATAAACCTAATTCTAGAGTTACTATAAATATTTTTTCCAGATTTCGGTACTTAAGGAAATAAATTGTGGCTGCCGTGTCAACCTTCAACGGTGATGTACTACAAAAGGTCTGGAATGGATGAATCAGACTGCAGGATTAACATGTGCTGTGTGACACAAAGGGCACATATTGAGCATTTGTAAGATGAAGAAAAAACGGTGCGTTCTTAACAAACTGGTTTAGAGTACATGTTCATATGATAATTAGTTACGGAGTAATAGATTTTTGAATTGCTGCACTCCTTGCTAGGCCTGCCACCCTCTTGAGACACATTGTCTTTATCCTTAAAACGAGTCTGTAATATTGAAATGTGGTAATATTTCATTTGCTGTTAATAAATGATTTACTGGATATACAGAAGAAATGTCAAAACTACACACTGTCCCAGTATGCAGTACCCTAGTTCACTAGGTTGATGCCACAGTGTCCGCTCAAATTCATTCAGGCTTTGGACATTCTCTGACAATACGTGTTTAACGTGGGAGGTTTTCCTGCTGCTGGGATTGACACTGGTGTCTTGTGACCCTGCATTTGAATAACCATGTAATATACACTGGACTACATGGAAATGTCACATATGAAAGGTAAATAAAAATAGAAACATGTTAATAACAAAAAACACATACCTATTCACAAACTCATTATGTTGCCACACAATTTCCTAATAAACAAAAAACATCACTCCACACAAAAGAAACAAAACAATCCCACAGCTCCAGCAATAATAAACTGTTGAAATCATGGATTACAGTCTGTAAAGTGACCAGGCAGCAAAACTGCCAACTGTAAATATTGCACCCAAGTGAACGGAAGGGGTGCTCCTGAGGTGGTTTGCCAACTAAAATGAGTTTGTCCTACCAATTTGCCTTCAGTTTTGCCAGGCCCCCTAACAGATCAGGCTATAATACAAGTTTGGGTTGACCTGGTGGTCCCGATGTGGCAGGTCACATTTCCACGCACTTCTTGTCATTTTCCTGATCTTATTGCCTCTTCTTTTCATTCCAGCCACTCCCCTCTTAAAAGGTGACTTCCTTGTAAGATTTAACACCACTTCCTTAGATCTGTAATTTTAATTGGTTCATTCCTGTCTGCCTAAAGTGTAGCATGACCTTTGAAAGTACAAACGTATGTACAAATGTACATTATGTGCTTACACATGCAATTAAAGACAATGTTAAATCTACAGCAAAGGTGAATAACACAGACCTTTGTGATTCCCCATCCCCATATTCCTCTTTGGTCCAATGTAGGGTTTCATGTTGGTCACATGGCATGGGTTTATTATAACTTCTTCACTAACTGGAGTTGGATTTTGGTAATGATGTTCACTTTATCACTGTAGCTGGGACAAATCATTTTGGTACAAGGCTAGCTGTGAATTTGTTGCATGCTTTTGGAAAGGGGGATTCTTCTCTGGTCAGTGTTTGTTATAATGCTGGTCTTACTAGGCCTTGGTCTCCACCATTCTCTCCTGGATTACATTCTTTAACTATTCAAGATATTGAATTTCATGGTACTGAAATGACTCTGGAGAAGGTGGACAAACAATCCGCTCAAGGGGCTCTTGACTCTTGTCTTCCCAGAGCCAACAGAGCAGCCATCTCATGCCAGGCCGAATTGAGTGCCATGTGTAACTCTGAAAGTCACTGATCCCAGTCTTGATGGCGGGTCCTGACAAAGTATTGGCAGTCATAACTTTAATGGTCCATTCACTTGCTCAGTGGAATTAAACACGGGGTTCAGGTTCAGAAAATGAATGAATGAACTTGGCATGTTTTGAAAAAACGTAACACCACGTCTTGTTAGTGAAGAGGCTCGTCTCTTTCCCTTTCTAGAACTGAAATGCAAAAAATCCTACTTGTGCAGAGAGCCTTTTCAACCCCCTTTAAAAGCGCAATGCAACCACATGTCACTATTCAGAGTAGAGCACTTACAAAAAGCAAGCGAGGGATTTTCAAGCAGTGTTCGAACGGATAATGTGTTATCTCCCAGAGGTAGACTCTATAAAGTGAAACATTACACAAATTGTAATGCCTGCATAAATTATTGAAAATCACTGTAAAAGCTTTCTATTAGCTCAAAACCTGTCAGAAAGCATGTGCTATGAGAGGTGTGCCATAGACACTTAGTTGTATTCAGGTAAAAACTCTACTAATCCTGGAAATAAATGGAA
This sequence comes from Polypterus bichir lapradei, assembly GCA_026402145.1. NCBI lineage: Eukaryota > Metazoa > Chordata > Cladistia > Polypteriformes > Polypteridae > Polypterus > Polypterus bichir. Next base: position 73,813,609 of record JANRMT010062856.1, read on the forward strand.
TCCTACTGATGCTTTCATACAGCATGTGTCAGCAATGAGTCTCATAATACTATTCCGAGATTTAGTAGCCAGGGACCCCAGAATGGTCGTTGAAAGTCAGCATTGACAGTTGAATGTCCATCTGGTTGATGGCCAGTTACCCTTTTTACATTTCTTTTCATTGATATCTAATTGTTACGATTGTGTGGTGGGGGGGTGCAGGGAGAGTTGTACTTGGTTTAGTGCATCATTTTCTTTTACTCAAATTGTGGTTTAGCAATGATTTTTTGTATGATACCAGTGCTTCTTAGGAATCCCATCTGAGATTTGGTTCAATACAGAAGGTCACCATATAGAGCAATTAAAGCCCTGAGTGAAGGCCCAGTGGCTAAAAGGGTCACCATCACTTTCGAAAACCTGCAGATTGCCTTATTTTCCTGTCTCTCCTTAGAGGAATGAAGCAAATTCTGTGGGAGTGAAGGAATCTGCAGAGCTTTTGCAACACAGAAAGAGTGAGAGTATGAACATCATTAAGAGCACATCCTCAGGCTTTTGTTGCTTCCATATCTTAGCTTGGATATGCCAATCTATGTTTGCTCGTCATTCATTCTCTTAGTGTCATTGCCGTTATTTAATCGTTTAGACTTTTTGTCTGTGAAAGTCACATTGTGTGCAATATACACACTACTTGAAAATAATTTTTACTGTGTTAACAAAATTCATATTTAGTGACAGGTAAAGGATTAAATTTGCTGTTCAGTTAAGTGTTACATGATTGTCCAGGTAATTGTAGTTACTGTTTCTTGAACATTTGCAATTTCCATGAAGCTTTTGTATTTTCTCCTTATCCCAAGTTAACCTTCTGTAAGTACCTCAGGTTCATGTTATGTCTCGCTGAGGGGCGTTTCAAATATGAGTGAGTGTAAGAGTGGGCTAGTTACTTAATATTCTGTCACAGGTCCGTTACTACCTTGCACTACTTATTGAAAAGAATGAAGAATTGAAGAAAATGGAAGGATGAGTGGATATCAGGCTTGAAGGATTGTCCACATATCTTTTTTAGGTAGTTTATTATTTTTCCCAAAGTAGTGGCCAGTCTTCAGCAGGGACATTAACTTTTGTGCGAGTTTCACAATCATTTAGAAAGACACCGTGTGGTGTTCTAGGTACGTGGTCAATTAGCACAGTCTTTGGGTGGTGTGTCAGGTTCAGTAAGTGGTCCATTAGCCCATTGACTTATGCATGGGAGAGTCACTCAGTAATTGAACCTATTTGTATTTGTACTTTTATGAGCCTTTTTATATTTATCATTGTGTTTGTAGTTTTCAGGATCTGTATGTGTCTGTGTTTTTTTTCTGGCTTCTCTGGTTCCTATTGAAGGAAGTCATGGAGATGTGCAGGTTAGGAAGATTGGCCAGTTTAGTTGGGCCTGTACAAGAGGCTGTGTCTGTGTGCATGATCATCAGTCACGGCATACAATCATACACACATACGGAACAATTGAAGATGGATCCAATTTTTGGCTAACTAAAAAGGAAAGACGGAATTTTGTTTTTGAATAACAATTGTTAGTTCTGTCCATGCATAAAAAGTCCAGTTCCACTCCAGCTACATTTGTTCCAGATCTTCGTGGGAGCTGAAAACTCACTGGCAACCCTGCATGTAGAATGAGGTTTTCAAGGAGTGACAGCAGGCAAGGAGCAGCGTTTCATGGCCTGATGAATCTTGATTTATTTAATTGCCTTGAATTTGCACTCTGTCAGTTAATAGAGGATTTCCAAGAGGGAGGTCCCAATCGAGTTAGTAAAAGCGTATCAGGAAGATTAAGCTTCTTCAGCCAGAGAAGAGAGTCCAAAAGCTTTACTTTTTTTTTTTTACATCTATGTTGGTTGCCTCGAGTGTCCATGTTCATTTTTCATTTTTGCCATTTATGTGTTCAATAGGTGCAGGCTGCTGTATTTAACTTAAAGTGGTCAGTCTGAGCAGGTCAGAGAAGCTCGGCTGCTCTGCTTTAGCAGTTATTATTAAGATTGTGAGCTTTATTAGCACAGAGCCATGAAGGAAATAAGACCAGGTGCTAATAGGTGGTCTTCCCCTCTATCTTTGCAGGAGTCTGATGTTTGCTCATCGTATTTAAAAAAAAAAAAAAAACTGCATGAAAGTAATTAAAGTGGCTTAACAGACAGCATAAATTGTCACTAAATACAGAAAGCTATTTGAATTCAGTAGAAGCTTAATAAGAAAATAAGAGATGGATGCGGATGTTTTGGTTTAAAAAGATTTGCATGACCTATCAGAATGCTGTTAATTACTTGGCAACTAGTTTGCAGTGCCAGGCAGGGAGTCATGTGGCGTAGTCTTGGCTTTACGACTTCATGACGAGGGTTTTCAGAGCGAGTCTACTGGAGTCAGTGCCTGGGCCAGTGCTCTTTTAATTTATATAAATGGTTAAATGCCCAGTCTTACACAGGTTAGCTAGATGTTCACAAGTACTCCATGAAGCCTAGGAATCAGTGAAGCTGACTAAGAGCGACTAAGAGATACCTACTTGGTGTGCTTAAAAATACTAAATAGTTAACAGTACAAAAAATAAAAAAGGTGTAAAATGTAAATACAGTTGTATTTAGAAAAAAAGCGTTTAAATTAAAGTTAAAAAAAAAACTCCCCAAAACCGTTCCCCTTACATTGATGTGAAACTCTGACTTGGCTCTCTTGGTGATTTACTTCTGCATGTCCATTGCTACCAGGGCAGACTCCAACAACACCTTGAACTCTGTTAGAAACAGAAAGTTTCATAAAATAAATAATGCAATATTTTTACTTTAGTTCCTTGATACCTTAGTGACTGTCAGCTTTGTGTATTTGTGACTTAAGTGTTCTATTATGCTTGTGGATGACATCTCTACTAAATGCAGTATGTTATCCTTCAGAGCTCTTTAAGATGTTCATTACTTGTGCTGAAGGCCAGTGTCAGATGCACAGTGGGAGTTTGCCAAAGCTTACTGAGGCACTGGAACAGTCAATTAAAAAAAAATAATTGCCTTGAAACATTTCCTAATAATGCAAGTTTACTACATTTCCCTCTCCTTAAATGTAAACTTAATACATCTCATAGCTTGTTGTGTTGATATTGAGTACTGTAGTTCAACCCTCAACTTTGACTTGATTTGTATTGTGTCACTGCTGCTTGGAGGAAACTTGCGCTGCTCCTTTAAGGATTTGTGATTGGGTTGCTCATCCCCTGCAGACCAATATGGGCTTCCTGAGGGGGATTTGTGTGGAAGCTGGCAGGAATTAGGCTATCTTTACTGTGTACGCATGAATACTTTTTATACTCTAATAAATACATTGCTGTTCTCAGATCAGGTCACCCTCTGTCCCACCCCCCATAAAATTAGTGCCAGTATTGAACATTGTGAGGTAAACAGCAAGGGGGGCAGTCAGGTCCATTCTTAGAAATTAAATTTAAAAAGCATGCACTCCTTAATCCAGTCAGACATTTCAATCCAACACTGTAGTCGTTGCTCTCTTAAGAAAGAGTAGTGTTTCTTGCCATCCGTTTTTATTTGCTAGAATCTTGTCAGTGGCTACTTGTAGTTTTACAACTGATCTATTCATATTTTAGGGGGATATCTGGTCAAAGGAGTGTTGCATTTCATTGTGGTTTATAAGAAGAAGCAGAGAATGAAATCATATACAGAAGTACTTATATTATTGGAAGAGGCTAGTTACATACAGAACACAACATCGTTTTTGCAAGCAATTTGAAAGAGTATTAGTTCAGACACAAATGGACAGCAGCACTACAGTTACAATCAAAATGACCAAGAAGGCACAATGACTCCTGTAAATAGTCCCGAACGAGACCCCCTACAGCCCAGCTCTGTATCACCTCAAGGCAGTCCAGCTTACATTACCATACTAAGCCATTGATGTGTTTCAGCTCAAGCTGGTAAAAAAAGCACTTTGATAATTTTTAAATACATTTCTTCTTCAAGCTTAGAAATATTGTCACATTGTATTTTAATTCTTCTACCCCCTATACTTTTTAAGATGGATTTCCAGAACAAAGGACAGGATGGGGATGAGCGTATGTAAGAGACGTCTCTTGTCAGGTGTTTGTGAGCTGGAAAAAACAACAGATATGAGGGGTAAATCATACAGTTTGGTGTAATATCTACACTGTGGAATTTAAAATGAACTTTATTGCCGTACTTCTAAAAATAGAATAAGGTATTGCAGTTTGCAAGCTGTGTTTTGTATTTACTTAAGAGATTCTGTTACCTTGGTGACTTGAGCTGGCTACTAATTATGAAATATAATCTTGTATTATAAGGTAGAATAAGACCAAATCCAATTTTTCAGTGAAATCTGTACATTTTAATTAGCATATGTATTGCTGAAGACCTGATTGGCTAAGTAATTAATGTACACAATTTAGTATAATGTGCATTAGCTGTGATTATGAGAAGGGCTGCAACACTAAGTGCAGTAATCGGCCCTACATTTATTTATAAAATGAATCCATGAAAGGACATCAAGTTAATTCCACATGCAGATGGACAAAGTCAGGAGCACAAACACTTTGGTCTTTGTCCCTTTACTAAGTACGTTCTAAAAAGGAGAGTTTGAGGACATATCCAGCATAGTCTCATTCTCAGTGCCATCTATCTTTATCTGTGTGTGATCTGTCTGTCTATCCCGTTATTAATGTTGACAAGAACACCACAATATGATATTATGATACCTGGCTCATTATCTAAAATAATACTGTAGGAAAGTGAGAATTTAACTTGGTTACACAATTGTGACAATTAAATGTAGGAAAGAGGAGTGATTTCAACTTGCTCATCCCCAGGGATGGCAAAATAATGTAGGAAAAAGAAAGAGAATATTAACTTGGTCAATTAATTAATGGTTTTACCTTTGGAAATAGAATTAATGAAATAATTGGGTAAGGCCCCCACTTGCTTTTCCTTACATTTCTCTGTAGTGAGTAGACTCTGGTTGTTAGGCTGATAGCAAGGTAACTGAAGGACACTCATTTAAACAAAAAACAGAATAACACAATTTGCTGATAACAGAAGGGTTATAGAAATATGATAACTGCATGTACATTGACACAGAAGACAGGAAGGGAGACAAACAGGCACAGAAGAGGCTGACTGTTTTAGTGTTTACAGTTCAGATATGTTTTTGACACTGAGAAACAGTTTTTCAATACCAAGCATTCAAGGATGATGCACAATGTTGTGTGCATTTGTTGCAGTTGTTGCTCCAGGTTCAAGCAGAGAATTCTGCTTGTGTAGGAGTGCACTCTGTTCATGGTGTGATGTGCTTTTCTCAGGTCACCTCTGCAGCTTCATAGGGAAAAGCATTACTCTTTATGGCACAGGAATTTAGACTCTGAAGTTCCCTTCTTCTTGAAGTAATGGCTGCTCCACAGGTCTTCTCAGAATGGACTCCGTCACTGGTACATTGCTTGGCTTGGCAGAGTGGATCTCAACTTTCTGGTCCACAAAGGGTGAGCAGCTCATCAGCTTTTAAGTTCCAAAAGAGGGCAAGAAGAAAGTTCAGAGATGAATACAGCTTGTTTTAAAGGAAGGTGTAACCTCTGGTGATTGGATTTGAGTCCCTTCCAGTTAGAGAACCAGTTCCTGCTCATAGGTTTGTTATTTTGTTCATCAAAGATGACACATTTGGTGCCTTCTGGCGTGAAGGGGCCACTGCAGAGATGTCAGTTCAACTCTGATTTACACCTTTGTTACTGAATGAAATACAGGGCTGAGATTGGTACGCACTGCAGTTCAGCCATTTACTTGGAAACACAAGTGGAGATTTGGTGAATGAAGCTAGATGTCTGCACCAGGCCTTTTGTGCCATTAAACAGCAGAGCAGAATAGGTAATGCCCACTGTGTCCTACAACACTGTAGCTTATTTTAGTGTATTACAATATATTCTGCAATTCAGTTCAGAAATACATTACAATGTAATTAATATATTTTTTCATTTGACTGTAGTTGATGCTGAAATTATATACCAATAGGCAAGAATGTCAGTCTAGAACACCCAACAAGTTCCCGCTTTAAGTATATGACAAGCTCTTTTCTACCATATAACACTGTGAACCAGTGGACCATATCTGATAATTTAAACGCAGTATCCCTTGTTATACAAGTATTTTGAAAATACATTCCTTCTGCATTCACACAGATTAAGTATAAAAAGAACAAAATAATCTGGATACAATACATACCTTGATAAATAATACTGCAATACTCTTTCCTATATTGATTTTGTTCACTACTTCATTTTTGATACATTTGATCTCACAGATTGTGTCAGCCTAGCTGTTGACTGCAGTCAGGTATTCTTTAATTAGCTTTTACACCCAATCTTGCACAAAAAATGGCTTATTTCTTAATTTCAAAAACAAACTAGACTGCTGAGATGAAACAAAGGGTTAAATGATGTGCAGATCTAAAAGTAAACAAATCAACTTGCCTGTAAATTACAAAACGCTCCGAGTCTTCATGTGGATATAAAGGCATTTAACGTTACAAAATGTTCTTTTAAGACATTTTAGGGCTGTAGGTTCAAATGGGACCAAGGTGCCTTTCATTTTCTCTCAAATTCAAACATCCGCAGTCATTAGCCAAGAACCATTTGATTCTATGTTTTGCTTATCACACTTTACATTACTTCATTACGACATGGAGAGGGAGCGGTGCGGTGTCTGCACATGCCTTAATTGGTTTAAATTGACTGCATAGCTTCATGAAATGTCAATTTCTATCTATATTTCTTTGTCTCTAAATCATATCGTAAAGGTAAGTTTTGTTATTAAACCCATTCTCAAACCTGCCTAATTCAAATTACTAGTCATGGGAGGCTGGAGCCTATTCTGCCAGCCTCGGACAGAGTGCCAGTTGATTACAGGGCCAGATATTTTAATAACAGACAAGTTAATATAATTTTCCCATTTTTTAGCATATCATCTTTTCTCATTGCTTCAGCAGCTTTTTAGTGCCAATTTATGAAAATCCTTTTCAGTTATTTGTTAATCCAATTGTGCACAGCTTCTTTCATGTTTCATTATGTTATCACCAACACAAGGAAAGAGAACTGATTTGTTATATACTGTGTCACGTATCATAGTGAGGACAATTTCAAAATACAAAACAGATTATGTTATTAGAGAGGATAAAGAGATGTGTGTAAATAATGTAGTTTATTAAATCCCGACATCCACCTCTGTTATATGAAATTAAAAGTCTACTGCCGTGATGCCCAAAAGCCATTGCTTTGTGTTTTATACTGGACCTCAGTTTAGGCGGAATTGCTTACAGAACAGTAAAAGCAGATTAGCTTTTGAAAGGTCCATGTCTTTCTGTCTAGTAAATGATTTATTTCAGCATCAAGTGTTTCATTTAGTAATGGCCTGATCCATAGTCTGAGGTTCACGTTTTTCTCTATCAAGACCTACAGCGCAACTTTAGATGAGTCACTTAAATTTCTTTGTAGTCCATATTACTAGTTTGCTCTTCTTTGTCCTGGGGACTTAAGGCAGATGATTACCTGGGCTTCTGGTGTCTAAAATCTGCATATGGTGTTACATAATTTTCCTGTAATTTGTCATTCCGATCATTAGTTGTAACCCTTTTGAGGCTGAGGATAACTTAAAACCTGGAAACAGTGGCACTTGCCTATCAGGTACAGTTCATAGTTTTGTACTTGAGAGCTGTCTATGCCCAGCCTTACATAATTTAAACACCATTGTCTTAAAAGTCAGCATGATGGGTCATCTTACCAGTTTGTTCACAGGAATCAAATGAGTATCTCCTGGTTGTTATAAATGTATAGGTAATTCAAAAGCCCTTACTTCTTAAGGGTCATACCTTACGACACATCATTCTTCTAAAGTTTTACATTTACAAGAGGTTACATCTAATATTTCTTTTCAAGGTACAACACTTTGTCTTTGCAATTAAGGCATCTTCTATTAAGTATTAAAGATGGCTGTATAAAAGGAAGGTTAGGAGAAGCACAGCACGCCAGTGCCTTGTTGCTCTTTTGTGCAGTTAAACCACCTGCCACTACCCCTGCTACTGTGGCCATATCTGGGTCGTTGCCTTTAACTCCTGTTTGAATGGAAGAGAAAGAGGCAGAATACAATGGCAATCCAGAAATGGACTTTGAAGAGTTCTGTGCATCTTTCTCTTTTCCTTCTCCATCATCTTTGCAGTCACCTAGCAGACCACAGTACTGATGGCACAATGCCTGCCTCTTCTGTTCATTTTCAGCTTTCTTTCTGACATTTACCGTGCAGTTACTGATTGGTTGCCTTTTTTAAAGAGTATCATATATTTACCTTGTTTGCATAATGAATAAGCTTAATATGAGCTGGTAAACTGTGTTTTGTTAAGTACTATTAATTGCTAAAGTCATTGTGTTATTTTAATGGAATCCAGTGTTATTTTAGGAAACATGGTTGCCAATTTTCGGACTTGGGAACACATGAATTTTTTCACCTAGAAATTATTGGTGGCTATATTTTTGAATTTTGAGTGCGAGCCTCAAGAGGAGTTTTTCAGGAAAGCATTATGTGGGTAAAAAGGGAATGATCATTTAAAATATTGTTTAATTGCTAAATAGTGGACTTGTGCAGGTGGCGGGCATTTTTGAGTTAATATATTGCAATTATTTGTTATTATTTACACCCAGCTTGTCACCCCAGATTGTAGAATCTCAGAATCTTCCATGAGAGAAACAGTTTTAAGTATCCAAAGTTTTCTCCTGCATCATTTCAAATAGCCAAAACATCTTCTTTAAAAAATGAAAGCAAAATAGTCCTTTTATCGGGTGTTAACCTAATTGTCTGTAGTAATTGACTAATTATTTGTGAGGCTTAATTTAATTTAGTATTTTACTCTGGTTTAATTCTGTTTAATGCTTTTGTAAAATCCTGTATCTATCTGTTTTAGTGTTGTATTCAGGAAACATTTGCATCCAATGTTATATATACTTGCTGTTCTTTCTCAGACTCTCTGAAGTGCCTTGAGCATGGGAAAGGCACTATATGAATAAAATGTATTATTATTATTAAAGCACGTAATATTGTTAGTTAATTCTTCTAATAGGATGATAATTGAAAGTTAATCTACAGGGTAGCCAGGGTGTTTAAATTGTCATTCTCAGAAGCTATGTATGAACTTTAAGATATAAAAAATAATTGTGACTATACATAGCCCTCTTCATTACAGAGGGAAATCTGAAATACTTATCACAAAAATAAGGATTTTAATTATTAGTTAGGAAAACTTGGGTTAGGTTGTCAAAGATGCATGTTTTGTAGAAGAGCATTACTTGAAATGTCCACCCTCAGCCCATTAAGAACCGATTCAGGACAGAAATGGACAGGCAACAGTCGAAAGACAAAACCTTTGAGAGTTCAGTTTGAAAACTGGGAGACCAAAAGCTGGAAAAACAGGGAAAAATCTCTAATGGTTTGGACATGTCTGCAAAACCACAGGGAGAAGCTCTTCTTGTGTGGGCTTGTAGTTTAAATGGACTTTGGATCTTAACTTGAACAAGAAATACAGTATCTCACAAAAGTAAATATGCCCCTCACATTTTTGTAAATATTTTATTATATCTTTTCATGGGACAACACTGAAGATATGACACTTTAACACAATGTAAAGTAGTCAGTGTACAGCTTTTATAACAGTGTAAATTTGCTGTCCCCTCAAAATAACTCAACACACAGCCATTAATGTCTAAACTGCTGGCAACAAAAGTGAGTACACCCCTAAGTGAAAAATGTCCAAATTGTGCCCAGTTAGCCATTTTCCCTCCCCGGTGTCATGTGACTCCGCAATGTTACAAGGTCTCAGGTGTGAATGGGTGTGTTAAATTTGGTGTTAACACTCTCACACTCTCTCATACTGGTCACTGGAAGTTCAACATGGCACCCCATGGCAAAGAACTCTCTGAGGATCTGAAAAAAAGAATTGTTGCTCTACATAAAGATGGCCTAGGCTATAAGAAGATTGCCAACACCCTGAAACTGAGCTGCAGTACAATGGCCAAGACCATAAAGTGAAAGGTTTAACAGGACAAGTTTCACTCAGAACAGGCCTCACCATGGTTTACCAAAGAAGTTGAGTGCACGTGCTCAGCGTCATATCCAGAGGTTGTCTTTTGAAAATAGACATACGAGTGCTGCCAGCATTGCTGCTGAGGTTGAAGGGGTGGGGGGGGGTCAGCCTGTCAGTGCTCAGACCATACACCGCACACTGCATCAGATTGGTCTGCATGGCTCTTCTAAAGATGATGCACAAGAAAGGCCGCAAACAGTTTGCTGAAGACAAGCAGACTAAGGACATGGATTACTGGAACCATGTCCTGTGGTCTGATGAGACCAAGATAAACTTATTTGGATCAGATGGTGTCAAGCGTGTGTGGCGGCAACCAGGTGAGGAGTACAAAGACAAGTGTGTCTTGCCTACAGCCAAGCATGGTGGTGGGAGTGTCATGGTTTGGGGCTGCATGAGTGCTGCCGGCACTGGGGAGGTACAGTTCATTGAGGGAACCATAAATGCCAACATGTACTGTGACATACTAAAGCAGAGCATGATCCCCTCCCTTTGGAAACTGGGCCGCAGGGCAGTATTCCAACATGATAACGACCCCAAACACACCTCCAAGATGACCACTGCCTTGCTAAAGAAACTGAGGGTAAAGGTGCTGGACTGGCCAAGCATGTCTCCAGACCTAAACCCTATTGAGCATCTGTGGGGCATCCTCAAACGGAAGGTGGAGGAGCGCAAGGTCCACCAGCTCCGTGATGTCGTCATAGAGGAGTGCAAGAGGATTCCAGTGGCAACCTGTGAAGCTTTAGTGAACTCCATGCCCAAGAGAGTTAAGGCAGTGCTGGAAAATAATGGTGGCCACTCAAAATATTGACACTTTGGGCACAATTTGGACATTTTTCACTTAGGGGTGTACTCACTTTTGTTGCCAGCAGTTTAGACATTAATGGCTGTGTGTTGAGTTATTTTGAGGGGACAGCAAATTTACACTGTTATACAAGCTGTACACTGACTACTTTACATTGTTTCAAAGTGTCATATCTTCAATGTTGTCCCATGAAAAGATAATAAAATATTTACAAAAATCTGAGAAGTGTACTCACTTTTGTGAGATACTGTACATACATACTTGTCCTGATTTTGTCCTTTATAAGAGTCAGGCAGGTTAGGGACACAAATTACAAGATGATGAACAAGTCTTTTAAATCTCCATAACCTGATGCTAAGCCCAGGGGTCTGGAAGTGTGATGTGAACCTTAAGAGACATCTCCCCATCCTGTTTGTGAAAGGGCGAGATGAATGCCAAGGTGTCTCTTCATGCCTGCTGCTAGACATTGTTATTTTTTTATGTTAAGCTCTACTTTTGCTGTGTTGAACAAAGTATAGCAAGAGTTAGCAGAAATGACTAGCAGTCTGGAGTGAAGCTCTCAGAAAACATCAAATAAACACCTGAGTTTATACCAGAAAAAGAGTGCCTGCTAATGTCGAAATGATAATTTGCTGTTCAACTGTGTCGTCCCGTTTTAGTTTCTTCAACTAGTTATTTAGTTCACTTGTAATTTGCATTTGTTTCTCCCCAACGTACTATAAAATTAAGAAATATTGTAGTTCTGTTACAAGAAGAAAGAATTTTAATGTGCTTTAATAACCCAGTTATTTAAAGAAACACGGTTTCAAAAATGCCATGTATATCCTTGCTTAACACATGTAGATTTCTCCACAGTTAACCCAGTTTTGCGGTCATGTAAACCCTCGACCGGGTTACAGTTCAAGATTTTGTAGACTGCACATGTCTGTTTTTCACTCTTTTCACCTGTTCATGTCCATGGCCACCAGATTTCTTCCAGCAGCCGCTGATAGAAAAGGTGGAAGTGTCCACAAAGACTACCAGAGGCAATGGTCAGATGATACCAATTTTCCTTCTCTTGATTGAAATAATCTTAATATTTCAGAAATCACTAAATTTAGGTTGATAAGTTGAACGTACTGTGCAAAACTCAGCAACACAATCTTAGAAGACACAGGTTCCATGTTTGTTTTCGTATTCACTGTGGTGATGTTTAATCTTTTTTTTTTCTGCCCACTTTTATGATATTGTAGAATATTACCAAAGAAGAGCTCCATAAGTGGACTTATGCTTGTAAATAGGAATTTTTAAGAAACCAGGATTCTGTCTTAGCCACGTTACTCACCTTATCCCAGCTTTATGTGTGCATGTAAACGCCCTCTGTCAGCACAAAATTAATCACAAAAGAATTCCAGAGTCCAAAGGTGAACATTGTAAAGAGCAAGAGCCTTGGATTTCGAGTGATCTGGTGCACAGTAGTCCAAGCAGTGCATGTTAATGAACAATAAATGTCCAAGAACTGGGAACTGACTAGACTGGACCCAGACTGGACTGGTGCCCTCAATTCATTTATGACAGCAGTTGCTAAAGGAATATGAGCCTCGCCAGGACAAACCAGGATTACTTTTTAAACACCCCTCCATACAAAAACTATCCACCTTGCATTGTCTACTTATATTTACAGGTGATAACATCCACATTGAATGCAAAGAAATAAGTGTTAGAATTATGAAATGTGTTTACTTTTATATCTACCCATCCATTTTTTTTTCTGTGGCAACATGAGCCCCAGGCAAGGACCTGCACTGAATGGGACACCAGTCCATTAGGACACGCTTGACACCCCGCTCGCATACATATAACAGGCTGGTGACTTTAAATTACACATCATTCCAGTGTGTGGTGAACGCAGGGTCACCTTTGTCACATTACTGACATGTCTAAGAAGATAAGTGTGCCATGTCAGTTTAGCATGCAATACTGTAATTATCAAGGCTTGCCATATATGAAATCATTGCCACAAAAGCAATATTGGAAACTAAGCTATTATTCGTAGATATTGTTAGAAAGTTTGCCCCCCTCTTCCCCCCACCCCGGTATTCTTATTCTCTTCTTTCATTATATCTAATCTTTGTCAAATCAGTAGCTTTAATCCAGTGTAGTGATGTTTCAATCAAGTCTCCAATATTTATATAAATACCACACAGTGTTAGACACCGCAGAAATAAGTACCTCTTGTCTTTGCCTTTGCCTGCAAGCCAGATATTTTGTGAAAAGGCTTTAGAATGGGCTTTGTGCTCCCACGCGCCAGGGAGACTGGACTAACAAAGGAATACTTGCACTCCCACAGACAAGGCCGCTAGGAACTGATTGATCCTTTGTAAATGCCTGCTTAAAATTATTCACTTTTTTAACATTGAATGTGGAAGAATAAGGATGGATTGTCTGCATGATGCCATCATGGCTAAAATCTCTTCTGCACATGGTACAGCAGGAGAGGTTTGCTTTTCTCAAAAAAGAGGATAATGTTTATTTTTAAAAAAAACTGAATTAATGCAGTCATGTCCATTTCAGTGTAATAATTTTTTTAAAACTTGTGTACAGCACTGATGAAAGCCAGGGTTTATTGTTTAATATTACTATTTTTTGTTTTTTTTAGATGATTCATCATCTGAAAGTGGCAGTGGGAATGGCCTGCTTGCTTTGAACACATCAGCTCCTGTTACTACTCCTGATGATGGCAACTACACAGAGGTGAATGGAAATGGAACTGTAGCACCTCTAGATTTTAGCACCACCTCTTCATCCTCATCTTCGGAGGACCAACCTGTCAATCTCAGCGAAAGGCTTCAGCCTAGCCACCTTCCTTCTCCATTCCAAACAGATGCTCCAGACGGTCTCCGTAGTCGCACCAAGTATGCAGCAAAGCCAGCCACAGAGCTCAGACTAGACAGAGAAATGAGGGAGTACAGTAGCAAGGTAGGCTTCACGATCTTATCTACAGACCTGTCAGAATAGAATGAGGTAACATGAACTGTAGTGAATCCAGGTTTAGCTCCATTTGTCTTTGTCTGTAAGCTGTGTATTTTGTAAAAAGAAAGGCTTTAGAAAGAAGGGACTTGACTAACAAAGAAATCCAAGTTCACATTCATTACGGCCAAGGTTCAGAAGTTGTGCTTCACTGTGCAGGTAATATGGTTGTCATTTTAAAGTTCACAGCTACAGTAGAACATCAGCCAGGTTTTGATGTGATAATCTCTGAGCTGTGGCTGCATTACAGATTCCATGATGTTGGGTGTAACTGAGCCCATCCAATTAAAATGCTTCGAAATATAAGGTATGGCGGCCATTGTACCACTTAACAGTCACTAGGGAGTCCCGTCACAATTTAATAGATGAATGTACGGCTTTCAGAATCAACGATTCACAGATATCCCTCAATCATGTCACTAAACAGAATCCATCCATGAGGTGGTGGAGCTAGCACAACATTAAGTCACCACTGCAATACACATCACATTGCACAGAACAGTGCAGACTGAAGCCATCTAAAGTTAAACACAAACATTGTAGGGTGTTTGGGAGACTAAAAAAACATTCCAGCACAGAGAAAACAGACATATTGTACTGTGTTTGCACACTTTTTTCTATCACTGCAGTTTTTTTTCCTACTCATATAGCTTGAATTTCTGTACAACTGTGAACCTGGAGCCTTTCTATCTTGTAGCGACATACTTGGTCTTGTGCAATTATGTCTTTAACAAAATGTAATTGCTGCATTTAAAAGTAATCAAAGAGAAAGAAAGAGATTATTCTTTAAGCATAGTTAATAAAATAACAAACAGTGCATGTCACAGTGAAACGCTGCCTAAAAAAACAAAAGCTGGGAAATGCCGAGTTCAGATGTTACATAACATGATAGTTCTGTGCCCCTCCAAACAAACCCTCCACAAAATCATCATTTTATATACATACATTATGATTTAACATAAACAATTCTATTACTATAAAGCAAGGCTCACATATAATAGTTTTATTTAATGACTTTCCCTGAAAGTCAACTGGCAACTCGATGAAAACAAATAAGTGAGAATTAAGAATTGTACGCTTTGCAAATATCAGTGAAGTATTTCTGTTATCTACAAATTCTGAAAGCACATGTCAAGCTTATTATTAACGTTATGTGTGTTTGTAATTGCCTTTCTAAGTGAAATGTATTCTTCCAGAAAATTAAGATAGTTATAGTTAGATGTACATTGATTGAGAGACCAGTCACTGAAATGTGCCGTCAGTCAGTGGCTTTATATGGAGGGCTTTTTTTTTTGACTGTCATATAGAAATGTAAGCCCAAGTGCAAGGATGTTATTTTGTATCAAATGACAATTAGTTACAACAATGGCTAATGTCTAAACTTATTGTGTCAAATGATGTAAGGAGATTAATAATTTGAATAAGGTTGTTTTGCTCCCTCTCTCTCAATACAAAACTACATTCTTTCATTTGTTGATTTAAATCAATGCAAGGGAAACAAGTAAATCCATACCACTAACTCTTCTAGCAGTTCGTGAAATGTTAGAAAGCAACTTCAAAAGAACTTTGACAATATAAGTGGTCATATATGCAAAATATGCTGAGGGCCTATTACAATTAAAGATCTCTAAACCTGTCCCAGAAGCAACTTGCATATTCAGTCTAGATATATTAGCAGCAGTGAAGCAGAGTTAGTATGTGTACGTATAAGAACACTAAGAACACTGCTCTCTAAACGCTGATTCAGTGGGTCTGAAAACCAAGCTTAATGAAGCACCCTTTATTTTTCGATTCGTCTTTATGATTATGTGACAATGGACTTCCATTTCATTTGTTTAACAAGGCTTCAAAGTATTTTTGTTCCTATTATTTTTTTTGGTTGCTGTAAATGGGGTTCTGTATCGACAGGGAGTTCTCCTTATGTTTTCTGCTCCCAGTTCCTCAGTACAGGGTAGCAGCAGGCAGGGGAGCCAACGCTGGCTAATTATCTGCATGGTCCACTGACTCTTCTGTGCCAGTTTAGAATTTGCCAAATCACACTTACTCCATCACAGCACAAAGAACACACCGTCAATGAAAAGGTTGAAGCAGAAGTGCTGTCAACTTGTGCCACTGCACTACCAAGCATGACAGGACATAAAACTGACATGTTGTGAATTTGCTCAAAGTCCTTCTTTAACTAATTTTAACACAAGTTTGTGCCTCCTTGAAATATTGAATTTCATTGTAAATACCAGCTACACTATTTTTGTTTATTATAAGGTAACCATGTAAATCAAAATTGAAATCTTACATAAAATTGTCATAAAGGCTATATTTTGTACTTTTTGCCAAAATTATTAGTCAAGCTTAGTGCTTTGGTGTTGTATGTACTCAAAAATCAATCTTTCTTCCTGTGAGCCTGCTTCACTTTTAAAAGTACAGAAAAAAATCAAACACATTATGGTGTTTTACATTTTCACAGTAACAGCACAGGGAGAATTCAGAACATACTGAGTACTGGTTTGGATCCCAATGATTACGCTGTTTGAATTTAGCTGGAAATCTGAAATATGTGTTCCATTACATACTTAGGAATTTAAATATGTTTTTCCTAGTTGTATTGTACATGCAATGTGGATGATTTAATTATTTTTATGATCAAGTTCTGCTTGTGAATAACAAACTTAACTTAATGCTGTAAAAATTCAAGGTAATGTGGAAGACATCAGGGCAAAAGAGTGAAGAAAATGGCAGGTTGCCTATTAAAAGCAATGCAGGAGTGCACCAAGAATAGTTTGTTGAATAAAAATTTGATTTGTAATTCACAATTGCTGCACTAAATCATCAAATGTGAACACACACCCGGTCACGGGATAATGAGTGCGTGTGATGCATGCAGATTTGTATGCGTCCTTGAGGCACGATATACGGCCAGAGCATGCCTTCACACTTTCCAAAAAGGTGACTCAATTAATGATTCTGTAGATAGTAGGCAGACTGGTGCCGAGACATTTTAAAATAGCAGATAAGAGGTGGACCTTCTGCTTTATTTAATAATGGATCTGATTTACTCCTTAAAACAACACTACAGGGTTACACAATGACTGTTTACCATTATGCCCACTTTATCTGTAATTACTTCTAAACGTAAAGTGCATATGTACAGTGATTTGTCGGTATTTATAGAGTATAAAAGAACAGAAAGGTTCTAATTATACTGTATGAAAGTGTGAATTGTAAACCCTACTTTCCAAAATGAAGTGGAAAGTGGGAGCAGCAATTCTCCTCAAGAGACATGCACTCGCTCAAATTACATTCAAGGTTTTTGGACAGAATTTTCTTTTAGAGTCATAAGACTAAGACATCAATAAAAAGTTAACAGCTTGGCATTTTCAAATTGAAACAAAGAATAATGTACAATCTGTCGTCATTCACTGCAGTGCCTTTCAGAGTGAATAGACAGTGCATACAAAAGTGTAATGAAAAGCTTCAAGATAACAGAAGTGCAACATAAGGAATAGCAGAAATTAGCATTAAGAAGATCTTATAGAAGAAAGATGGATTATACCAGGTAGTGAGGATGAGGGGAGCAGTATTTATTAGGGTCTAAACTTCATTGGGATCAGGGCGACTTTCCTGCTGTCTCAATGCATCCACAGTCTCTAAAAATTAAAAGGTTTATATTGTAAAAGATTTCTTATTTTTCATATCACTGAAAGATGGAACTCATTACCCAAAGCACCAATATATTACACTGCATGTACCACTGCCTAGCTGACTGAAATGTGTGCAGTTTTGACCATAACTATCACTATGTCTGTAAGGCCAAAAAAGAAAATCGTTTACTCATTGTTTCAGCTTATGCTGGGCGTCCATACTTTTTAGCTGTGCCTCACAACACATTACAAATCTGGCCAAAAGAAAGTCAGATTGATGTGGATAACAGTAGCAGCCGTGAGAGTGACATGGTGGAGTCCAGATTCCAACCGGACATTAGTGGCAGTGTGAAATGATTTGAATGTCACAAATCATGAATTTGAAATGTGATAGTTTATCTGTCACTCACAAGTAAGTTTTGTTTTATTCAGCTTTAATAAACTTCTTCCCAGGCTTCTTATATCTGTGTGATTGTCTCAGCTCCTTTTACATGAAGGTTCATATTTTTGTCTTCATGGATTTTATTATAGATTTTTAATAAAGAGGGTTTAGGTTAATTCTAGATCACCTCAGGGGTCATTTCTTGGGCAGAATCTTTACCAATCAAAGTAGCAGCCTGGTTGAGATTTTTAAGGATTACCTTTTCCAGGGGTCTTTAAGTGAAAGGGGTGTCTGCTGAACTTACTGCCCTTTGTTCTCTCTAGTGGCTATTCATTGGCATGTTTGGGCATCTTGAGTTCAAAAGTCCTCTCCTGGGTTTCCAACAACCCAACACAAAGCATAGGAGTGTATATTTCTAGAAAGAGAAAAAGCCCTGACTTTCCAAGTCTTTATTAGGAGTCTTTTGAGTTGTTCTGGGTTTTGTGTTTGATGCACTATTTATAAAAAATGGCATGACACAGATCAACAGCCAGCCAGCACTCATTTCTAATATAAATATACATAAACAGTGAAAGGCGCACTCTCTCTTAGCCCCTTTCTGTCTCTCTCCAGACCCATAATAAAACCAAGAAATAGAAAGTGTGCTTTTCTTATAAAAAATGTATAAATAAATTTAAGCATGCAAAGACAATTTGAATACAAATGTCCTGGCTCTTGGTTGATGTCAGACACACCCGGAGTTCTGGTACCAATCATCAACATCGCTACATGACCTTTTCTTAAAATGACAACTAGGGGGGGAGATTAGTAACCTGCCACCAAGGCTGCTAACACTGAGCCAGCTTACAATACCTGTAATTTTTCCAGTCGTACACTTGTTTGGTGCCCTGGAGGTTTCTGGGTTTTACACACGATAGCCTCACTCATACGAGGTCTCGCACTGCTTGCAGGTTCCACTAGTGACTGCCCACAAATGTAGACTGTCTCTAACTGCAGTAGACATAAGGTTTGTTATTAGCCGGAGTTTCTAGAATTAAAACATGAGCTACGCTTCTCACCCTGACAAGGAGCAATTGTTTGAATAAAGATAATTTAATTTTCTTAAAGAACAATCTTTACTTCTATTTAATACTCCATAGTTTAAGGAAGAATTGTCACAACAGTCTGCAAATTAAATAGAAAGAAAGTCTTTATTTAATACTCCATAGTTTAAGGAAGAATTTTCACAACAGCCTGCAAATGAAATAGAAAAAAAGCCTTTATCTAACTGAGCAAATTAAAGTGCCTGTTGAATTTGCTCAGTGAAATAAAGGCCATCCTGAAGGAATGTCCTTGGAAGACTTTTTTTTCTATCTCTTTTCAGCATTTGTCCAAGATTCCATGGAAACGTTTGTATCTTTAATCATAAATAAGCAAATCTGCTTCTGTACTACTGAATGATGAGAATGACTTCTCACCTTTCTCATGTCACCTCTTCTCTGTCTGCACAGTCTCCACCATACAGCTCAGGGAGTTATGATTCTATCAAGACCGAGGTCAGCCTGTGTCCAGAGGACCTGTCAGTAAGTCGGGCACCCACAGCAGACGACGACGATGATGAGCACGACGATCACGAGGACAACGACAAAATTAACGACTCGGAAGGAATGGACCCCGAGAGGCTGAAAGCGTTCAATGTGAGGACTGAGATCCTGTCATTCTTTTGTCATTTCCTAAAATGGCCACACAGCTTGTGTCTCTACATGTGAGCTTTTAGGCAAAAATGCTAGTGTGGTGTCTCCTTAGTGAAACCCTGGATTCAGATGATCACTTATGGACTTGTTTAATGCATGCAGCACTGTTATATTGTTGTTACGTCTGCTTTTATTATTTACATGAATCCTTTACCTATTTTGTTGTGCACTGTGTGACTATTTTGCTTCCAAACTTTTGACAGCAGTAAGAAAAAACATTTTCTTTAAATATTTTTAATGAAAAGCAAGCATAAAACACTCACTTACTTTGTGTTTATATTGTTAGTAATTAGTTTGATTTTGTCAAACAAATGCCAGCTTTTTCAGGGAATGGCATGCTCCTCAAATATTTTCTTTATCTTTTTGAATCATCGGGTGTATGAACCTCTCTCCAGTATCAGTGGTACCTTTTAAACATGCTAATTCTTGGTGTTCTGTGTACAATATGTAACTTGTGGAGCTCTTACAATGAGCAGTGCAGCTAAATTTTATCTTCTTTTCTTGGCCTTTCAGATGTTTGTCCGCCTGTTTGTCGATGAGAACCTTGACCGCATGGTGCCCATTTCCAAGCAGCCAAAAGAGAAGATCCAAGCCATTATTGAGTCATGCAGCCGGCAGTTTCCTGAGTTTCAAGAGCGCGCCCGCAAGCGCATCCGCACATACCTTAAATCTTGTAGGAGAATGAAGAAGAATGGCATGGAGGTAACTGCATAGAGACAAGGCTTTATTAAGATAAATACCAAAACCTCTAACCAGACGATTTTTCATACATTCCAGTAGCTGATATTATCTATAAACTGTATAGTTTTAATAAGAGGACTTGAAAAAGATTTACCTATTATTCACTTGTGTGCTACATTATTAAAGTTGGAATTTATATTTACAAACCCACTATGCAGCACTAGAATTTTGTGAAATGGCATTACTGTGCTGCCATACCAAAGTATTCCGCTCATGCCATCTAGTGGACATTTAGAGCATTGCCCAAATAGCCCTGCGGTGACTCTCATTTGATAAGACATTTTAAATCAGTAATTTTCATTCTTTCCCTTTATGCTTCCTACTCGTTTAATATTTTGTCTAGATTCTAAAGTTGGATAGCACGTTTTTGCAAGAGAAACATTAAAATCTCATATTTTAGGTCATAGCCATGGTTTTGCAAAGCTAGTGAAGAATTCTTTATTGCTTTGCTTTTTCACCAAATCAAATAGCTTATCCATCTGTGAACACCGGCAGGTGCAGCACACAGTGAGTTCCTGAAGTTCATCCATTTAAACTTAAATTTAAATTTTTTAGTAAATTAAATTAAATTCCTTTATTATGGGAAAGTCGCAAGTTAATTGTTAAATTGTCATGTGGTGCCTTCATTTTTAGTGCTTATAATCTTCATTCTTTGGAAAAGAATGGAGGTTGAATTTCAGCTTTTTTTAACATGAGTAACAAATGTAAAACTTGGGTTTTGTGTCATAGACTCTAACTGTGGACAGAAATGATTCATAAGTTAAAAGTACAAAAATAATATTTAATTTATAACAACATTCTTCCACTTACTTAATCAATTTCAGGCTTTGAGGGAGGCAGAGCTTATCCTGGCCACACTAGGATTTAGAAAGCTGCTCTTCCATGTCATTGTCAGATGTGTGTGTCACTCCAAACACCAAGCCCTATTGCTACAGTGTGGTGCCTTAAAGTACACCTGAGTGACACCTGTGACAGTTGGTGCTACACACACAGTTAAATTTCATGCAGTGAAAAGCTAAGACTAAACACAAATACACAGTGGAATGTATAACTAGAAATATAAATGCATTAACACAGAGCAGCATGTACAAGATATGGGAGGCTAGTGCTGCTTCCACAATGATCGCAGCTTCCTGCTTTAAATCCCATTCTCATTTGTTGGCCCTGTTAAGTCTGCATGTTCTCCTGTGTCCTCCCTCATTCCTAAAGATGTATATTTTGGGCTAAATTTTGTTAGGTAATAGAAGGAAGAATTAGGACTGTACCACATGATCAAAATTTAAGGTCACACATCTGGAAGCTGCATGAGGACCAGCCAGGTTCACCCAGAGTGTGTAAGATCCAGCTTTACTGATACGCAGTCTTGCTTATATTCATAAAGAATAGCAAATGCAATTAATTCTTAATTTTTCTAAAAGATTTCAACAGCAGTGCTAGCTGTTACTGCTTGAGGCTACACGCTGTGTTATTTGGTATAAAATAAAGGGATAAAAACAATTTACTTGTAATGGAAAATATTTGTTTTAGAGTCCACAAATAAACTAGTGATGCTGTTACTCAGGAGTACTGGAGATTTGGCAAACTGAAGGAGAAGAAGCAACCCAAGCAAGACCCAATACATCACACCGCAGAAATTTAATTTTTATCACACATAAATTAACGGAATTGCTTAGGAAAGAACAAAGAGTGTCTGATACAGGCATGTCAGCAGACAGCTAGAGCAGGTCCTGTCTTACTAACCCAAAAGCAGCAAAAACATTGGATTTCAGAAGAGTCTGTGATGTCTGCCTTGATTTGCTAAGAGCTTTGAAGAACATGCATTTTGGGGTGCTTCATCAAACTCGAAGGAGGTCTGCCACACAGTCAGCTGCAGAACTGTGCTAAAAGTAGAAAATTTAGGCTGCCAAAGGTTTTACAAAAAGTTTGGGTAGGCTGGTAGTGTTCATTATGGGGTCTATTGTTGTTGTTGTTTCATTTAATATACATGGCCTGTCAATTACACTAAACTGAATTTCTCACCGATTGACCTGGGTAACATAAGGTGCTTTCCCACCACAGGAACTTTGTTTTTGTGAACCATAGAGTTCCTGTGCGATATAGGCCCTGGGCTATTTGTTGGCCCTGGCCACTTTCATGTGTTGTGTTCCCACCAGGAACTATAAACTTAAAGGCTCTGCATTTTTTTATATTCAGAATGGAAAAGTGGGTAAGGCCATCCTTACTGGTATGTCCTCTCAGACCCCAGCTACTGCAGTAGCCCTCTAATCGACTGGTGGAATTCCTTACATTTAAGAAGTACAGCAGATTTGCAAGGTTAGATTAACTTCTAACTCTGTTTAAATTCACATTTACCATAAAAAAGGTAAGCATTTGCAAGGCCAGAGTTTACAAAATATTTTCTGAAAGTTCATTTTGATAGAAGGGTCTTTTCATTGGTATATTTATCATCATAATTTGGCTATACACATCCATGTAGCAGGCATGTGAAATTCCGCTATGGCCGGTGACATTTCTTTTGAAATTAGAACACTGAAATTACCCAAGTGAAACTTTACTTTCACTTTCAGTCCCATTGAGCAGTGAAGTAACAATGAACACTCCCTAATATTTGGTGTCGCAAAATCAGATATGTATTTAATTCATTGAAATTTCTTTATTCCCTTAATAAACTTCTGAAAAAAAGAACAATATAGTTGTATCTTTGATCCTCAGGACAATGTATTGATAATGTTAAATATACACACTATACACGGAATATCCACAACATTTGTAAATTTATGAAGCTCAAAATAAATGCAGACTCAAAATGAAAATTAAATTGCTAGAAACTTTTACCCCATAACTGACCCAAGAAAGTTGACAAATAACTGCAAAATTTTGTTTGAAAATTATGAAGGCTTCTGCTTTATTTCCACTGGTATAATTTGAATTCAGATTGGAGTTGATGTAAACTGGATGGCTGAGGCTGTTGGTGTCATTTACTGGTCAGTGTAGTGTCTTACCACTGACAAAGGGGCAACTGGTTTTAAGGCACAAGTTTAGTAAAGAAAGTGTTCAAACATATTTCATCCAGTTATATACTCGTATAAGCTCTGTTGAGAAATGTAGTAAGTCATTGATTTACATGTATATTACTATTTAGGCTCATTATATTCTGTGAGTGTTCCAGCCTAAATTATGCAGCGTTTGATTAACAGATCAGCTTTTCAAATTCCAGCGACATCTGACCTTCTCTTTGTATGTCGTCCTATGACAGACTCGTCCTACACCTCCCCATTTAACCTCAGCCATGGCAGAGAACATTCTGGCAGCTGCCTGTGAAAGTGAAACCCGCAAGGCGGCAAAGAGGATGCGAATGGATATGTACCCATCATCTCATGTAAGTGTTCTCTTCAGCAAACATGCGAAAATTGGAGCACGATCACTGGCATTTTCTTTAGCAATACATTATATTTGTAGTTTAGGGCACATTTGAGTAGGAAAAGAGATGTTAAACTGCAGTTGTGAAAAAGAAACAAGGTAAACGTTGATCGCAGTTTAAAAAAATCTTTGAAGAGGAAGTTCAGTCTTTTCATCAGTTTTCAGGTTTTTAGCCGAATCATCCACTTGAAAGTAAAGATCAGAAAAGTCAGTGTATTTATGTAAAAATAGATGACAAGATTTGTGAAGCTGTAACCAATTTCTATCCAAGGCAAGAAAATCAGTGGCATTGTCATTCCACGTTTGTTAAATGTGTGTCCTCATGTTGTTTGTTTACTGAAAACTAAAGGCACATAAGCAGTGCCTCGATCCAACTGCTGCAAACTAGCTATCATATCACACTTTATTGGGGACACTAACTCCTTTAGAGCCATTTTGTAGAAGTCGGAGTCAGCAGTGATGTGCAAATGGTGAATTTCTTCCTAATTACGTAGCTAATAGCACCCCTGTGAAAGGGACAAGTGGACAGGTCAGCCAGGGTTTTCAGCAAAAATAAAAATGGGAAGCAGTGTAGACATTTACTAGATGTATTTATGGACATGAAAGTCAAATAAGGCAGAGAAGCACATTATATGTGATCCAGTGCAGAGTGTCAGACGCAAGCTGGTGTTATGTGAGCTCAGTCTACTTTTTAAAGTTAGTATAGCCTGCAATGGAACATTCATTGGATTTGTAGAAGCAACCACTACCAACTCTAGCAGCTCTGAAGGATAATAAATTATTGTCAATACTGATATTTTAAATAAGAGCTCACATCTCAGATTATTTGTTAGTTTGACTTGTAGCTGTACTGCAGTTCATGGTTGATTTGTGTTCAGATAGTGGTTTAATAAACACAAATTGCTGCAATTAATAATGATATTGTAGCAATAATTGTCTTTAGAGTAACATTTTTTATTCTGAATGCCCTTGTGTTACTTTTTCAGGATGACCAGAATACGTTAGAAAAGCAAAGTGCACGGGAATCCTCTTCTCTTGCGCACACTGCCTATTCGCTGCCGGCTTCAGCCTATTCACAAGATCAGATCTATATCAATGGAGGCCTAAACTACAGCTACCGCGGATATGGGGGCCTGGGAGCCAGCCTGCAACACCCAGTGTCATTAACAACTGGGACATCTCAGAGTAATGGTAAGCTCCACCTTTTGTTTATATGGTGGAAAAGGTTTATAAAATAAAGGGTCCTCTCTTGTTTAGCATTAGGAGTCCTTTATTAAAGAAAGTGAACTTCTGTCAAGAGCAAAGTTTTATATTGGTCAGACATTAGTGAGATTGTTAAAACTGGAGGAAATACTGATGATGATGGAAATGATGATGATGGAAAGTCACATTTCTGTGAAATAGGGGTCATGATGCTGGTTTGAAATAACATGAAGCCATGATTGTCCAGAAAAACAGAGGACAGTTCAATCATATTTACGCCTTTAAGAATGCTGAATGCTGAGCCAAGTGCACTGTCACCTTACAGTGAATTTTGCCACTTGCTTATAAACTCAAGGGGCCTCCTCTCTGATGATCACCTGGAGTATCCACCGATCCACAAGTAGATGTGTAGTTTTCATGGAAGAAGGAAAAAAGGTTACATAACAGAGTATAATGTGCAGGTGCTTCAAGTGAAATGAATCCTTGCTTCATTTATTTTTGCCACCTCCTTTATGTATTTTGCTACTCTTTTATCACATATAAGTTCTAAAGTTTATGATTAAAGAGAGGAGCACTGGAGAGATCACATGCTCTTGTTTAATTCCACCACATCTGCCCTTAAGAGCTACAGGGCAGAATCATTCTTTGATTTGGAAACTGAAGGCTTTCTGTTTTCATTGGAACTTACATGAAGAGTGCACCGCATACAAGGCAAACGCGTTAGTTCAGAGGAACTCGAACATTTCGGAATGCAACAAAAGGAAGAGCTTTTTGATCCTGGTTTCTTTCATTTAGTTTTCTTCCCGCCTTAGGCTGAGCCGCATACCAGTTGCACAAGATTTCAGTGACTGAAATTCCAGACGCATAACATCAATCATAGGAAGGAAAGGCTCACATGATTCTGATGGTGCAAAAGTGGCCAAAACACTGCAAAGCTGGTAATGGATGAGCTATATAGATAGAACCTCCTGTGTGACGTGTGGTCACAGGTGAATTGACAACCCAATAACTTAAGATTGATGACATGCTAACAGAGTGCTCACAAATGTCAAAACACACCTGCTGCATATAAGAAGAAGACATAATCATTTAAAAGCCAGAGCTCCACTCACACAGCATGTGGGTATCCATCAGAGTTCAATTGTTAGCAACACCAGCTTCACTTTTAATTTGATGAAGACCGTATAGGCTGAAATTCAGTTGCAAAATATTCTGGATAAAAAACTCCCTTATCCTCTAGGACCCTCCTACATGAGAGTACCTCGATGGTCACTCTTACACAAGAGCCATTTGGAGGAATGATAAAAGCAAATTTCTGAAGCTTAACATGGCCATCTCAGTTACTGTAAACATTTGAAAAATAAAAATGTGAATTACAAGACATAAGTGCAGATTCCAGGTAAAAAATAATGTGGGGTCCACATGTAAAAATTCTACCCAAAATTGGATCCTTACTTCTCTGTCCCAACACTGCATGCCCCAGCCTCATAAATGTGTTAATAATCACTTTTCATGGAGTGCGCTATATGAGGGCAATTTCAAATAAGCTCTTTGTGTCAATGGCACCTGGATGCTAGAAGAGACACTTGAAACACAGGCCATGTAAGAAACCACAAGAACATGTTTACCAGATGCACAGGCAACAACATGGGCCTTATCTGTAATGTAAAAAACAATTGGATGACATTACATGTGCCCATAACATGACCGGCCTGCCAGCCAGACTTTGTCTTATGCCATGTAACTAAGCAAGTTCATTTACCTAATCAAAAAAAAATATTGCAGCTCTGCCTAGCGTTGCACTACAGGACTCGATACTTTCAAGTTGTATAGCACGTTGGATCTAACAACTGTGGTTTCTGAATCTTATTGCCCATCTGTTACACCCCAAAAACACTGCAGTGTCCCCTCCTTAAGGCAGCCAATCAAGGTGAAAAACAGTAGAGTAAGCCACAATCTCAGGCACTTTGTCATACTACAACATCAAAGAGACAACCGAGCTGGCGGCAAAATTCAACAAGCTTCTCTTTTCTTCTCTTTGCAGTCTTAGAAAACGTCCTTCATTGCAAGTATCCAATGTTCTGTACTCCATTTGAATTCTCATTGGCTCTTAAGTCTTACAGACATTGGCCCACAACTGCAAATACTCAATTAAATGAAATCAGACAAGTTGGATTTTGTTGTAACAGAAGGTTGCAGAGGACTATGAACACATTGCTTGGAATGTCACTACACAGCCTGCAGTAAAAACGTCTGGAATTTGCGGTGACTTTCTCACAATTATGTAAATGAAAGCATCGACTGGAAATCTTTATAAAATCTATATTGCTTTAGATCAGTGTTTCCCAAACTCAGTCCTGGTGACCCCCTGTGGCTGCAGGTTTTTATTCCAACCAGATTCCTAATCAGTGACAACACCTGATAACACTGATCTCATTTAATTAGCTGGTATTTTTTTTTCTCTTATTCTACATTCAGAAAAGCACAGAAGCATGATTTTTACATTTATAAGACACTAGCAAAATACCCGCGCTTCGCAGCGGAGAAGTAGTGTGTTAAAGAAGTTATGAAAAAGAAAAGGAAACATTTTAAAAATAACGTAATATGATTGTCAATGTAATTGTTTTGTCACTGTTATGAGTGTTACTGTCATATATATATATATATATATATATATATATATATACACACACACACAGACACACACATATAAACATATATACATATACATATCTACATATACACATATCTACACATACACATACCTATATTGTGGCAGTAGGGGGGCGCTAGTGCTCCCTTGAACCCTCAGGTACCACGCTGGACACTGGATAAAAGTCCAATACTCTTTATTAATTATCACTAACGTGCACAAAGCACCCTCCACACTACTCATATATTCAATTAACAACAACACTATTTTTTCTCCTCCTCACCCAGACACTTCGCCCCTCTACCTCCCAGCTCAGCTCAGTGTCTGGACTGGCCTGTAGTCCTTTTATAGCCTCTGACCCAGAGGTGTTCCTGCCCAATTAGTCCACAGTTCCTTATTACTTCCGGGTCAGGGTAAACAGTCCTTTTCCTCAACCCGGGAGAACGTCATTCCTTCCTGTCACGTGACCGAGACGTACTCCCGGGTTATAGGGCACACAAGAGCCCACGAGCCCCCTTATAGTGACTCCCGGTGGCCCCCAAGGTATCCAGCAGGGCTGTGTAAAAACACTACATAGTCCATGAGGCCCTGCTGGAACTCAGGGCACGATCCTGCTGTCGGGAGAGCTCCTCCTGGCGGCCTGGGGGTGAGGGCCGGAACACAAAGCCGGCAGTCCTCCACAATATATATATATATACATATACACATCTATATATATACACATATCAACATATATATACACATACATATACACACATACATACACACACACATATACATATACATATACACATACATACATACAGATAAATATACATATATATACACACATACACATACATATCTATATATACACATACATACATACATACATACATACATACATACATACACACACACACACACACACACACACACACACACACACACATATATATATATATACATATCTACATATATACACACATACAGGTCCTTCTCAAAAAATTAGCATATTTTGATAAAGTTCATTATTTTCTGTAATGTACTGATAAACATTAGACTTTCATATATTTTAGATTCATTACACACAACTGAAGTAGTTCAAGCCTTTTATTGTTTTAATATTGATGATTTTGGCATATAGCTCATGAAAACCCAAAATTCCTATCTCAAAAAATTAGCATATTTCATCCGACCAATAAAAGAAAAGTGTTTTTAATACAAAAAAAGTCAACCTTCAAATAATTATGTTCAGTTATGCACTCAATACTTGGTCGGGAATCCTTTTGCAGAAATGACTGCTTCAATGCGGCGTGGCATGGAGGCAATCAGCCTGTGGCACTGCTGAGGTGTTATGGAGGCCCAGGATGCTTCGATAGCGGCCTTAAGCTCATCCAGAGTGTTGGGTCTTGTGTCTCTCAACTTTCTCTTCACAATATCCCACAGATTCTCTATGGGGTTCAGGTCAGGAGAGTTGGCAGGCCAATTGAGCACAGTAATACCATGGTCAGTAAACCATTTACCAGTGGTTTTGGCACTGTGAGCAGGTGCCAGGTCGTGCTGAAAAATGAAATCTTCATCTCCATAAAGCTTTTCTGCAGATGGAAGCATGAAGTGCTCCAAAATCTCCTGATAGCTAGCTGCATTGACCCTGCCCTTGATAAAACACAGTGGACCAACACCAGCAGCTGACATGGCACCCCAGACCATCACTGACTGTGGGTACTTGACACTGGACTTCAGGCATTTTGGCATTTCCCTCTCCCCAGTCGTCCTCCAGACTCTGGCACCTTGATTTCCGAATGACATGCAAAATGTGCTTTCATCCGAAAAAAGTACTTTGGACCACTGAGCAACAGTCCAGTGCTGCTTCTCTGTAGCCCAGGTCAGGCGCTTCTGACGCTGTTTCTGGTTCAAAAGTGGCTTGACCTGGGGAATGCGGCACCTGTAGCCCATTTCCTGCACACGCCTGTACACGGTGGCTCTGGATGTTTCTACTCCAGACTCAGTCCACTGCTTCCGCAGGTCCCCCAAGGTCTGGAATCGGTCCTTCTCCACAATCTTCCTCAGGGTCCGGTCACCTCTTCTCGTTGTGCAGCGTTTTCTGCCACACTTTTTCCTTCCCACAGACTTCCCACTGAGGTGCCTTGATACAACACTCTGGGAACAGCCTATTCGTTCAGAAATTTCTTTCTGTGTCTTACCCTCTTGCTTGAGGGTGTCAATGATGGCCTTCTGGACAGTAGTCAGGTCGGCAGTCTTAACCATGATTGCGGTTTTGAGTAATGAACCAGGCTGGGAGTTTTTAAAAGCCTCAGGAATCTTTTGCAGGTGTTTAGAGTTAATTAGTTGATTCAGATGATTAGGTTAATAGCTCGTTTAGAGAACCTTTTCATGATATGCTAATTTTTTGAGATAGGAATTTTGGGTTTTCATGAGCTGTATGCCAAAATCATCAATATTAAAACAATAAAAGGCTTGAACTACTTCAGTTGTGTGTAATGAATCTAAAATATATGAAAGTCTAAAGTTTATCAGTACATTACAGAAAATAATGAACTTTATCACAATATGCTCATTTTTTGAGAAGGACCACATTCTATATATATATCCACATATATATACATATCTACATATATATACACACACACACATACATACATACATACATACATACATACATATATACTGTATATAGCAAAATCCCCGTGCTTCGCAGCGACGAAGTACTGCTTTTAAATTTTTATTAAGAAGAAAAGAAAACCTTTTTAAACTGAGGGAAAATATACCAATAACTATCTGTTAAGGATCTCTTTGTATACCACATTGTCAGTTCAGCAGTCCGGTTGTAATATGACCAAGCTGTGCACTGAGCTTACTTTTGAGAATGCAATGTATAGTTTTGTCCAGGAGAAAAGCAATGTTGCTTCAAATCAATGGCAACCTTTTGTAGGGTCTGTCCCTGAGACTTATTAATTGTCATCGCGAAACAGAGCCTTACTGGAAATTTGAGGCATTTGAATTGAAATGGGAGATCAGAGGGTATAACGGTGATGCGAGGAATACATTCAGAGTGTGGCGCTCTGCTGTTTTTTTGTGTAGCTGCCTTCACACAGCTTCCCCGCTGCTTTATAAACGAACGCCATATAAGGCCGTCGTTTCTCCTTGCTTTGCGGTTCTGTACTGTTTCATTGTTCGTTTATTACGATTGCTATAGTTATTGTGTAGCTATTTGAGACTTACTTTACTGTTCAGGTACCCATTTCCTTTATTTAATCCGCAGCTTGTACGCTATTTTTTGTTCGTTTATTACGATTATAGATATTTATTCATTCCCTTCTTTAGCTGACTGCCTGCTCATATAAGGCGCTCCGCTGGTTTTTTGTGAAGCAGCCTTTACACAGCTTCTCCGCTGTTTTATAAACGAACGACATATTAGGGCATCCTTTTTCCTTGCTTCGCCAAGGAAGCTGCCTTTTTATTTAATCCACGGGTTCTCCGCTGTTTTATTGTTCGTTTATTACGATTGTTATAGTTCTCTTTATATAGCACGTTGTCAGTTCAGCACTCCAGTTGTAATATGACAAAGCTGCGCAAGCTCACTCTTGAGAATGCAACGTATAGTTGTCCAGGAGAAAAGCAATCTTGCCTGAAATCAATGGCAACCTTTTGTAGGGTCTGTCCCTGAGACTTATTACTTGTCATCGTGCAGCAGAGCATCTGCATTGAAATGGGAGATCAGAGGGTATAATGGGGATGCGAGGAATACATTGAGTGTGGAGAAACTTTAGAGACAGCGTGTGTATTAACTTCTGGATTTTTCTGTGAGTATTTGGTGACAGCGTGACGAAGTTGCTTCCGCAAGACCGCATTGGCTGTGGAGCTCAGCTCGGAGCATATTCTTTTCCTACCTTGTCAATTGTGTAATGCATTTTTTGAACAGGTTTGATTCATGGAAGTGATCACTCGTACTGCGTTCAGTTAGTTCATGTGAGCTGCTCTCCTGTGTGATGTTGCGATGTCCACGGCTTTATTTAATGTTAGCTAAGACCCGGCACTTAAAAGTTTCTCGCTACAGCAATTTTAACTCTGTTACAAAGTGATCTAAAGTCTCGTTTATACCTCGTGTCTTCTCATTAAACTTGTATCTCGCGAATAAAGTATTCAACGAAGGCATGACAAACGGCAGCGGGAGCATGTCCATAAACTTAATGTAAACTTACGGTTTACACCGTGCTTTGTTTCCGCAGTAGGGGCACTTATGAATAAGCTTGTATGCGTTTTTCTTCAGCGCTCTTTGGGAGCTCTTCCTTCTTTTCTACGTACTGCGTTCACAGTCAGTTCACGTGATTACGTGGGAGGCGTGATGATGTGACATGCAGCTCCGCCCCCCACGGCCATCAAGCTAAAGTCCATTACAGTATATGGAGAAAAATAGGTTCCAGTTATAGAATTTCAAAATGAAACCTGCCCAACTTTTGTAAGTAAGCTGTAAGGAATAAGCCTGCCAAATTTCAGCCTTCTACCTACACGGGAAGTTGGAGAATTAGTGATGAGTGAGTGAGTGCTTTGCCTTTTATTAGTATAGATTTAGAAATATTTCTGCTTTTTCTATAGATTTAAATGCTTAACTCTCTTTTGTTGATTTCATTATATTTTGCCCTTTCTCTGTGCAGTTTTACCCCTTCGTTGTATCTTATTAATGACAAATAAAAACGAGCAGCACAGACGCACAGGCAAACAACACTGAATAATCAAAGGCTGCTACTTTAGTGTTAGACCCACTGATTAGTAAATAATGGATTAATTAAATAATTAAAACACTTTGAAAAGTAGAATGAAAATCAAGATGAAAATATTGTTAAAAAGAAAAAATACATTATTCCTATATAACTGCTTGGTACATTTTAATATACAGTAGAGTCTCGCTTATCCAACCTTCACTTATCCAACATTCTGTATTATCCGACATCCCACCGCAAAAAAAAAAAAAAAAAAATGCATCAATCGGCAACAAGAACTGTAAGTTGTGAGCGTAGTCTATTTTTAGTTGCTAAGTTCATTTTTTCAGTTAAATTTTTCTGTTGTTTAGTTGTAAAACGTGATTACAGTGGATTATGTGGCCAGCCCTCTCTGGCATGTGTGCACGTGTGTCTCTCTCTCGTGTGTGTGTGTGTGTGTGTGTGTGTGCGCGCGCGCCTGTGTCTCTCTCTCACGCGCGCACGTGTGTGTGTGTGTGTGTGCACACCTGTGTCTCTCTCGCGCGCGCGTGTTTGTGTGTGTGCGCGCCTGTGTCTCTTTCGCGTTGTGCGTGTGTGTGTGTGTGCGCCTGTGTCTGTCTTGCGCGCGTGTGTCTCTCTCGCATGTGTGTGTGCGCCTGTGTGTTCTCTCTTGTGTCTCTCTCGCGTGTGTGTGTGTACGCATGTGTCTCTTTCTCTCTCACACGCGTGTGTGTGTGTGTGCCTGTTTCTCGCGCACATGTGTGTCTGCCTGTGTCTTTCTTTCGCGCTCTCTCTCTCTTGCTGCACAGGGAATGCACAGGGAGAGACTGAACACATGCGGAAATCATCGGCATGCACAAACCGAAAGGGAAACTGGCTCGTTCGTATACCAAGTGTGTGATCGTGAACAGATGCAAAAGTTTGGCGAACTTTTTGGTCATAACCCGATTTGTACGTGTCCAGAGACGCTCATGAACCGAGGTTCGTAATGTGTAAAATTATAACATTGTTTGACGTTTAATAGGCTTTTTCTTAACACCTCCCATTATCCGACATTTTCACTTATCCGACGTTCTGCCGGCCCATTTATGTCGGATAAGCGAGACTCTACTGTATTTAGTTTTTTTTTTTTTTACCAAACTTAGTTTTTTAATTTCTGTATTGTTCCCAAAACACAGAACTTGGGAAATAACACATCACTTAATTAGCCCAGGAGTCCAATTAAAAACAGAAGCTGGTTGGAACAAAAACCTGCAGCCACAGTGTGCCCCCAGGACCGAGGTTGGGAAACACTGCTTTAGAGGAACCTTGCATTGCTGGTGTTCACATCATGGTCAAGTAGACTATTGTTTAGCTGCTCCTTCCATGTGGGCCTTCCTCATTCAGTGCCAAAAAGTCTGACATTCGCTGCAGAGCCACAACAAACCTGGGGGGGATTGGTCTTGGTCTTGCACCTGTTTTTGAGGCACCATATGGAACTGCCAAGGAGTTTCATTCAGGACCAGCAATATCAGCCAGACAACCTTACAGAATTTTGCATTATAAACAAGATGACACTCTAGGAAAAGTAAAGACCAAGAAAGAATGAAATTAGTCCACCAATTACTGGTTAAGCTAGGTGAGCAGCTTGCAGGGGTTATCTGTTGTCCATGTCTCTGATGGTGGTACGTAGCATAGACTTTACTCACCTATAACACCTGTATTTCCTGATCTCATCGTCTGAGGATGTCTGATTACACAACCAGCTATCTCAGCACTGTTCCACACTTCCAAACTATGGCTGGCTTGCCCCTTTTGCTGACAGCCAATAACGTGCAGCCAGACAGAGCTGGTGCTGTATGAATGTTTTCCAGGTGTGGCAAGTTCAGCTGCTATCTTCTGATCTCTGCACAAAAGTTTTGAGAAAAATGTTAAAACAACACCAGACTGAGGTACTGAAGTCATGTAACTCATGCGAAGGAATTGCCTGAACAGTTTTAAGAAATGTTCATAAACACTCATGAATGCATCAAGCAAATTTACGTAATCAAGATAAAAAAAAGAATTCAGAACATATATATGTATCACATTAGGATCACCCAAAGAAAACCTAACAGATTCAAGTTCTGCTTGAGGCTTTATCATATATATAAAAAATCATATATTGATTACATCTTGCCTGAAGAAGGGGCCTGAGTTGCCTTGAAAGCTTGCATATTGTAATCTTTTTAATTAGCCAATAAAAGGTGTCATTTTGCTTAACTTTTCACTAAATTCATATAAAACAAACTTAGAATATTTGAATGAAAATAAACAACATTTAGAGGTCACTCCGTTTAGCAGTTTCATTTGAACTGAGCAGCATACAACTGTTCCACATTTGAAAGGTCTACAACATTAGCACTGTGTTTGATGAAGGTGGAAAATTCTTGT
Organism: Polypterus bichir lapradei; assembly: GCA_026402145.1. Taxonomy (NCBI): domain Eukaryota; kingdom Metazoa; phylum Chordata; class Cladistia; order Polypteriformes; family Polypteridae; genus Polypterus; species Polypterus bichir. The sequence continues at coordinate 73,848,445 of JANRMT010062856.1, forward strand.
GATGGTTTTTGACCCTTTGAAGAATATTCTGTTCCTCGTCCTTTGTCAGCATGTCATTGTACTATTCAGCGAGACTTCTTTCTGTTTCATCTGTGTCTTGCATTAATGTCATGAGTGCCAATAGCTCACAACATTCATTGAAGGTTGGGTCATCTGTCTGCCATTCTGGTGGATTTGTGAGAAATGACTGAGACCTTTCTTTGCCCTTTTCCATAAGGACATCAAAGAAGGATGCTGTTCTTTCTGTTACCAGAGCCTCCACCTTCAGCTGGTCATACTAATTTTTGTCAGCTTAATACTTTGAGGACTGTCTAGTAATGGTGGCTACTGCAGGCTTCACACCATCTTTCTTTCATTTGTTTCTGTTGGTGGCTAAGCCTCTCAAATGTTCAGACAAAAACCAGAGGTGCCTTGAAAATGCTTTATGTACAGTACAGGCCAAAAGTTTGGACACACCTCCTCATTCAATGTGTTTTCTTTATTTTCATGACCATTTACAGCACTCCGTCACTCTCCTTCTTGGTCAAATAGCCCTTACACAGCCTGGAGGTGTGTTTGGGGTCATTGTCCTGTTGAAAAATAAATGATCGTCCAACTAACCTGACTTCTGCACAACACAACTGCTGGCCCCAACCCCATTGATAATGCAAGAAATTCCACTAAATAACCCTGATAAGGCACACCTGTGAAGTGAAAACCATTTCAGGTGACTACCTGTTGCAGCTCATCGAGAGAATGCCAAGAGTGTGCAAAGCAGTAATCAGAGCAAAGAGTGGCTATTTTGAAGAAACTAGAATATAAAACATGTTTTCAGTTATTTCACCTTTTTTTGTTAAGTACATAACTCCACATGTGTTCATTCATAGTTTTGATGCCTTTAGTCATGAATATATGAATATATATATATATATATATATATATAACAAATGCAAAGTACACCCTTTTAATTTCTTCTTTTCAGCACATAGTGCACAAATCACCAACAATTACCACTACAGCTCGGTTTCTTTTTCTTCTTCTCTTGGATTGCATGATGGTGTGTCATTTCACAGCCTGACATAAGTCAAACAGCAATGCATTCATGTACAATCATCCTGAACTGAGTCTTACAAAGGATGCACAAGTGCCTGGGTGGGTTGCAGCACTTTGAGTCCACATGGTGGCCTTGCTTTGGATAAATGAAAGAAACCAGAGCTCTAGATCAGCGTTTCCTAAGCTGTGCTCTGGGAAACCCAAGGGTTTGGTGAAACCTCTTGTGAGCCATCGGTCCTAATACCTTGTATGAGCCACAGCTACTGGAAATACTAGTAGTGATCATCAATTAGACAGGATTTCACGTAACACTGACCTGGGCTATCGCAGACCAGAGAGCAGAGGTCACCGCTGTCCGCTGTGTTAGTCACTGAACATCTCAATTGGTTGATGCATGCAGTGTCACTGTACATCTAGCTGTGTGCAATAACTAAACTGAACATGTTAATACTACTGTGGTTTATTTGTTTGTTTGTTTGTTTGTTTACTACAAGTTTAAAACTCAAGCTACATTTCTCGCATGAGTTAGAATTGAATATCTACCTCTCTCCCCCAACTGATGATCTTTCATTCAGACACACAGCATTGTGGGAATTAAATCTTTTCCTTTTTAAAATTAAATGCAGGGCTTTCAGGAAGTAACCATTAATTATATAAATGCACACATACAGTATAATGGACATGTGGATTATGCAACACAAGTAGCATGAAACTAGTTTTCTTCCTTCCATGGAAGTTTTTCACATCATTTTGCCCTGTCCAGCAACTCATCTGGGTCTGAATATTCAGTATTTAATTTTTTAAGTGAAAGCATATAAGAATAATGTTTTTTCTCAGCCACCACTACAGGCTACATAGGGCAAGTAACATTTAAAAAATATATTTTTTGGTGGAGTATTCCTTTAACATGTCAGTTTAGGAAACACATAAAACAATATTTGACACTTCTAATAAAATAGAAGGCCCAAAGAAGAAAATTAAATTTTGTATACTATCAAAAAATAAATTTTTTTGTAACTTCAAAACTTAACTAAATTAACAAGGCAGAACAGAGAAATGAAGATTATAATTTCAATCAACTAAAACAAATAAAAAATAGAGTGAATGTTGACTTTTATCCGAATAAGCATTTAAGATCCTACTCCAGATTAGATTTTTGATTGTCATGGCAGCAGAAAACAAACTATCAAAATGGCCTAAATTTCTGCATGCCACTTCCATTAAGGGGTCTCTTACACCACCTACTGATGAATTGTGTTATACAGGGCCAGCATGTGCTTTTCATTTGCATTTTTACATGTCACCCTGAAATCATCGTCTTTTTTCATAAATGTATACTGTATATGCATATATTTATAAATATTTTCTTGATTAATATAATCTTCATAACACTATTTTGTAATTTCCTTTTTTTCCATTTTCATTGGCTTCCACAATCAGATTATTTTTGTATAGGGTTCCACAATCCCAAAATGTTTAACACTAGAATTACCAGAGCCTACGAAAAAACTCATAGATCCGGCCTACCTTAAATCCGTTCACACCTCTCCGTCAGCGTCTTTTGTCCTGTAAATGTGGCGATAAAGACAGGCAGCAAGCAGCCTGGTATCCCATCCCCCTACCGCCACAGAAAGTGCACAAAGTTCTCTCAGCTCATGCCTTGTTTGATTATCTGGGAGTGAAGTGCTGGAGTTTTAGAGTGGAAATAATAGATCGTTATTTGGAACATATGCATTTCATGTGTGTTCCGTTTCTACAATAATCTGTGTAAACACATTGTTAAAACAGAAACGTTTTTCATATTTTAGTAATAAATGACAAAAAGTTAGCATAAACTATATAATGTGTGAAGACTGTAAGCCAAAGATCAAATAAACACTTTCACAAAAGGTTCAGAGACGATACAACAGCTTCCGTGGCATAGCAGTAAGATTTGCTGACTTGTAATCAAGAGTCCCCGCTTCAATCCCGACTGCCTCCTATATTTGCAGTTTTCAGTAGTGAGCTCCTCCTATTGTTAATATTATACAGTACACACATACATTTGGTTTGCGTCTGTAACAGACGGTGTACAATTTTTAGGACTTGTAAAAGTTACCTTTTTTTTTTTCACTTTTATTCTCTCAGTCATAATCATGATACATACTACCGCCCTAGGGATCTGACACTGTTAGTTTTTATTTGAAACTGGAAGTAACTGTAGATGTGAGTGGTGTTTTGAGGCAATGGAACATTGGCACATTTACAGGACAAAAGATGCTGACGGAGAGGTACAAATGGATTTAAGGTGGGCCGGATCTACAAGTTTTTTCGTAGGCTCTGGTAATTCTAGTGTTAAGGAACATGGAACTAAGTAAAGCCACGTTAGTTCAACACCCTGTTACTGTTACGACTATTAATGTGTAATGACTTATCAGTTGTATAGCAGCAGTTGTTACCAGACACTTCCAAACATTTCTGTGCTAGATGGGAAATAAAATAGATTCCCCTGCTTATTACTAAAATGTTCTGGGAACTCCACCTTGATACTAGAAATGTTATGTTTCTTTTTATGTTGTAATTGTTACTAACCACTTGCCAGTGGAGAACCCTGCACAAGTGTAACTAAATAGTAAAAATAGAAATAAAATGTTCAGAGTGGAGCGACCTCTAGATGTTTAACAATCAAGCTAAAATTTCACAGGTAAGCAAGCTATCGCGAATGGATCAGAAAAAGCCTTGTGAAGCAATGATTGCACAACCATGAACTTGCTTACATTGGTTTGTGGACCACTCCATTATCACATCTTCACACAGCCAGTATCAAATGGCAGAGCTACAACAAGACTTAAGTGAGTAAAGAAAGAAAGATGAACATGTAGCCAAAGAGCCGTCTGCTTGTTAATTACTACTTTTGATTTCAGGCTGGAAGATTCTCACTTGTAGCCTCTTGTATTCAATAAGACAGGAAGTCTTTCGACTCATCAAGCCTGCACCAGTGAAGATGTCCCTCCCGTCTCTTACCTAGCTCCTTACATTTGTCTGGATATTCCAATTCTTTGTCTGTGTTGTTTGTTTTTTTCCAGCTTCCTTTGGTCAGTGTATGCCTACTGTCTAATGTCATGCCTTCTCTATTTATTAAAATGCCCTGGATAAAGTGGCCTTCGTCAGAGCTAAAGCTGTTTTTACTGTTATAAAAAAAAGCAGTTTGGATTTCATGTGAAAAGATGAGGATAAACACACAATAACTCCTTTTTATTTATTTTTTCAAATGGCTGCCAGAGAGTTCTTACTAGTCAACTGCTGGTCATTTGTGTTGAGTTTGCACACAGATGAACTTTGAGGAGTGTAGATTTAGCCTTTTGCTCTTTCTAAAAAATTGAAATCATTGTCCTATCTGTGAAGTGTCAACACCCAGTTCTGCCAACAAGGAAGTTCCCTTTAAAACGCAAGCTTTCAGAGCTCAGCAATTCACAGTATGACCACTACATCTTCTCTGTGGATGCCTCGGACATTTCAGTGTTGTCAGTAAAGTGGAAACTTGAGTACAACGGTATTGTGTAGATGATGAGCAGCACCCTGCAGCATGAAGCTGATTGGCTGTCCTACGAGTGTTACGAGCACGTTGGTTTTCATTCCTCCCCTCTTTCTTACGGTTGTCTCTTTCATTTTTTTTTCAGGTCCCACAGACCTCAGCATGAAGTCGATGGCTTCAAACTCTTCCTCCACCAGCACTAACAGCAGGGGTGTCCCTGCAGCACAGCTTAGTCCCACAGAAATCAACGCAGTACGGCAGCTCATTGCAGGGTACAGGGAGTCTGCAGCCTTTCTTCTACGTTCTGCCGATGAACTGGAAAACCTCATTTTACAACAGAACTGAACGTCCCCTCAGCCCTTAAAAAAGCTAGGAAGTGAATATGAAAGAAATGACTGGACCCCCCGTCCCCTGTCCCCACACACCTCCAATTTCCTCTCCCCCGAAATTTGCATCCTACTCCCTTATGATTATGAATTTTTTGCCTCATTTTTCTTTGCCGATTTAAGCACTGTTAGGGGCGGCCAACGCTTGGAGTGGGGAGATGTGCCATCACAGACATCCTGATGAATGATTAATGGCGAAAGCAGAGTGTTTGCTGCCATTCCAGAAGCACTTGAATTGATTTCAGGCTTCCCTGTGATGCTGCTGATTTTTTTGTTATTAAGATTTAACAAGCAAAAGTGTAAAAAGCGCCGAGTGACCTCAGCACCGGACTGTTTTCATTTTTAAAGGCTGTCGTTCTGCAACACGCTGGAAGTTTTCAGCTTCTCAATAGAAAGAAACCTCAGGCGGAGTGTCGGTTTGGCCTCGACTGGCCGAATCGATGAGACGTCTCCGAGAAGCCAGCGGTGTTCCAAATGTAGTTTTAACTGAGTTGTGTGTTTGTTTTCCCCCTAAGTCCCCATTTAATACCACCAGGCACTTTGACGAAGTCCAAGGCAGATAGATGCTAATCTCATGTAAATATGGATGCGTGCAGCACTTTTCACGATCTTAACTACTGAAGGTAGCCAACAAGTGCAGACAAAAGCTTTGATTTCAGCTCTCGCAATCTCACTTATGTTGGACTGTGTTATCAGCCGCAAGCAAAATGTGTTTTAGTTTGATAGAGTGGAAAAAAAAAAGATTTTTAATGTTGCTAAAGTTGTTTTTGAGCGGTAGAAATGATACATTTAAAAAAGCTATTTAAAATACAATCATTTGTAAATCTTTTGAATCTCTTAGGGCAAAGACAAAATATTGAAGAATTTTGATATTAACTTTTGAAGCATTTTTTCGTATTTTCCTTTTTAACAATATTGTTATGGCAGAGATTCCAAGGCTTTGCTGCCTTCCTTCTCTCCAGCTTGTATCGATTCGTCTTTTGAACCGTGACAGCTTGATTGACCCCCGGCTTCTTTTCCAGTGTTGTTCGGCCTTTTCTCCCCACTACACTTTGGTGGCGGAGGAGGTGGAAGGAGACTAATTCCTGCATAGATATTTACACTTCTCTTTACAGAGGTACTACAAAGTTAAAAGTCAAACTACATGGGGGTCTGGTTTGAACACTTGTGCTGCCGGTGAGTTGCTAGTGTGTTGGACATTTGACGGATGAAAGAGAATTTCCTCTGACTTGTTTAATGATGGCCATTAACCCATTTGCTGCTATGGACCCAATTTTTTGCCACAGAAGTGTAACCTCAATCCTTCAACGACAACAAGAGGACCTCAGTGACACTGCTTTCTGTCTTCGCAAAACAAGAAAAAAAGGATCCCAAACTAGTTATCTGCACTGGGTTTGTACTGTTTGAACTTGCAGTTGAATGTTGGACCTCCAGAACACAGGGACCAAGAGCTCAGACGCTCAGCGCTGACCGACGGCAGTGGCCAAACTTCCAGACTGGTTGTGCTGTTTCAAGGACTCTGCTTTTTTTCCTTCAAGCTGCTAAACTGCTTAATTTCATTTCCGTGTAGAAGAACAGGAATAAAACCCAAAATAATACTCCCATTTCCAAGGTGCAATATTTTGAAAGCTGCAGTGCAGGCCTTTTTTGATTTGCTCAGCTTTTACAGTTAGCTTGTTGTTTTGGGTATGCAAAGCTCCACTTGCCTGTTGCTGCTAGAATCACCAGTTCTCCTCACTGGCCGGACCCCTGCGTCTTTGAAGGGGGTGTAGCCCAGAGATTGATGGGGGCGTCCTGACTGCACCCACACGTGCGCGACTACGCTTCGAGTCAGCCATGCTGCGCCTGGACGCACTACTGGTTTATGTCTGAGAACTTCCTTGGGTTACTGGCCTTGGCTGCGAGTTCCTCCTGTGACTTGTGCAATAGAGCGGTCCCAGCTAGCCGAGGCGAGAGGGAACCGACCACTTGCAGAATGTGGGGCTACTTTGACCGTTGATACTCTGCACTGGCCCACTTCCAATGCATGTCCACACAGTCAAGTTAGAGTTTGGTCCTGGGAGGATAGACACAAAGCCAGTGCGCAGCCCGGCCTAGCTTAGAATCGGACATCGCGCAGGGAGGGGGTGGCCACTTCTTCGTGCAAGTGCACCTTAAGTGCCGATGGCAAACGAACTAGCGAATTTCTTCTAAGCAGATTTGAACGTTCAGGGACATTGTGCAGATTTTCAGGTTGCCACGTTTGGCTACTAGTTTGCCAAAAAAAAAAAGTCTCTTAATGGATGCCAGGCAGTTTGATGAAAGACGTAACCCGTGGCCATCACCCAACACAAGAGCGTTTGGATTGCGTGGATCCTTTCAGAGCCGGAATCGCTGTGAATTTGTCACGGTGGAAGTGAGGTGTTAGCCATATTCAATGATCTCACACTCAACTTTAGACACATTACCTCTATTCTCAAGCTTTCTTCCATCTTGGCAACTTAACCAGAACGAACCCTTTTACAGCCATTGCTTGCCTTTCCCTAGCCGATGCTGCTGTAAAAGTCATAACTTAGAAACACACAGCCTAATCCCCTCAGGTGGCTTTGCGCTTGCTTCTTCCCGAAGTTTCCTAAGATGGAAGAAAGTGCAACTTCTCTTGTTGCGAATTCTTTGTTGTGCACTACTGACCTTTAACCTCAAACCTAACCTCAGATCACCTCCTGGGAAATGAAGAAGAAAAGCAACTGTCCTTTGTGGCAACACGATTTGCTTCTTAGTCTAGATAGTGATATGCATTTGTAATATAAGCAACAAATATGTTTCTTGGTTTTTGTGCAAAGACGAACGAGTCTGCGGTGTACAGGCTGTTGCAACCTCCTGCCCTTGAATCTCCTTTTTCATCCCTTTGTTGTAGACGGTATACTGTATAAAAATAATAGGCAAGAGACAATCTTCTCCCTGTCATTTCAGAGGTACTTTGTCTGTGCAGCTATGTTGTGTGTCTGTCTTCAGGACCTCTCAAGTATTTTAGCCATAATCACCAAGCATTCAGAGTGTCGCAGCTTTTTCTCCAGAGAGGATGCCAGATGTCGAGCTTACCATTTACTGTCTGTGTCTGTGCCACTAACTGGCTTTTATTTGTTCATTTTATTCAAATACACAATACGGTACTTGAGAAATGTAACATGTTTTGTGAAGCTTTTCAAGCAGGAATAATCAGAGCTAATTTGGGGCCTTTGTCATTGTACGTTAGGGTCCCACCAGTTTAGTAGTGCTTGGCATTGGGGAGATGCAGGCAGCTGGCGGGAGTGGCACCCCACTTGGGCAGCAGGGTACTGCTTAGGCCTCAGCCTGCTTTGAAGGTTCTCTGCCAAAAAGAAAATGATATTGGCCACTGGCAACTACCACCCCATCTTTATTTTTCTACAGTGATTTGTGTATAAACGCAGTTCTTAAATGGACACCTAGCAGCGTCCACGCTCATTCATGCTCTTTCCGTTTCTCTTGATTTGGTGGTGCTTTACTTTTTGTTTTGTTTCATTGTACTAGGAGATGACGTTTCAGATCTTTCCCTGTTTGTACCTATAATACCAATGTGAAACTTCGTATTATTCTCCTCCTGATTTTTGGACTCAGTGGAAGTGTGATGTTTACATGTACAGATTTTGAGATTTTCCCCTGGTTCTCCCCGACCTGAACCTGTGTTTCATTTTCTCTGATGCTCTGTAATCCAAGGGCAAAAAGGACCACTGTAAAACTGAAACGATGTGTGTCGGTGTTGTCTTGTGGCTTGGGAGTTTTTATAATATGCCTTTTTTTTTTTTGGGTTGGCAGCTACTAGGCACCAATTTAGAAAACAATTGGTAACATAACAAGTCTGATGGTGGCCATAAAACCCCCTGAGCAAAACGTTAACGCGGGCCCAGCTAAGCAGCATTAGAGGAAGCTGAAAACGACTGCTGAGTGTCCGACGGCTGATAAGCAAAACACCCAAAAAGAAGAGGCCCTGCCCCCCGAGGCTGGCACCCCACAGGCCATACTGAAAACCTCAGGAACCCTCAGCTTCAACACAGTTCACTTTTACAGTGGTCGCTTCATCTCTTTGATGCTCTAAAGATGAATATATCAATTTCTTTTGTTTTCTATTTATTGTGTTACATAATGTGATTTTTTTTCCTCCAGTACATGTGACTAAATATTTTAATTATTTAGAAGTGTTAATAAATTTGTGAACCGGCTTAAAAGAAAAGAGAAAAAAAAACAACTGTTATTTCTGTTTGTTTAATGCAAGGTATCCTGGGCAGTAAGTACCCTTCACTTGAAGTCTCACGACATACCAATGAGTGAAAATAACGGGATGACCACCTTGCGCTCTTAAGCTGTAAATCACAGTGCTGAATCTACTAATAAAAGCAGTATGCTGTTTATCAAACAGATTCATTCCACGGAGGCTTCTTTCCTTCTTGATTTGTGATTAATAGACCACAATATTTCCAAACGTACCTAGCCAATTGAATCGAGTGCTCAAAAGGGCAGACGCCAGCTCACCAGCACACACGAGAAGCCCCCCTGCATGTGCAGGACCAGTCAATGGTCTGGATGGAGCCGGTCAAGTGAAGACCCAGCCTGAAGTCTTGGCAGGAATTCAATTGAAAAACTTCACTGCAATGTACGATTGTAAAATCAACACAAGTCTGTACACGGTGCCCTCCACATTTACTGGCACCCCTGGTCACAAGGAGTAAAGATGGTAGGGACAAGAAAAAAATAAAAATGAATCTCACATTGAGAAAAGAGAACTCCAGCCTTTCATTGAAGTTAACTTGTTCTGAGAAAAAAAAATCATTTATATAATCTGTCTTTTGCCACGAGACGAGACTTTGGCCATGAGATTTCTTGAAATCTCGCCCTCCTCTCAACCATATTCAACCACGCACACGGTCCTCTCACCTCTCATTCCTGGGAATGCTTTTGTCAGACACAGATCCTGCTCTCTTAGCGCTTACACATTTGTTTTCCTCACTTTAAGTTCCCAATTAAAGAAGACGTATTATGTCCAAACATTATTGAAGAATTTCATCCCAAAGGGATATCAACAGAAAAAAATGAGTACACGGGCAATCCTAGCACCGAGAAACGATCAAGTCAAACGAATTAACGGCAAAATTGTCAATCAGTTACACGGCAAATTGGTTAAATGCGTATCAATAGACTATGCTGAAACGGTTCGTGGTGATCACGCAGAACATAAAAACATCAACTTACAATATCCCGAAGAATATCTACAACCGTTAACACCGGTCTTACACCACACGAATTACTGTAGAAAGAAGGATGTAGTATATCTTCAGGGGATAACATTAGACACCAAAGGAGATCTTGATATACCATTCATATTAAAACATTTACAGTTTCCCTTTAGAATAGCATTTGCTATGACAACAAATCACAGGGACAAACATTAGAAAAAGTCCTATTTATTAGAATAGGGATGCCCACACTAGTGCAGCTTGAGAGCTACTTTTACAATGACCAGTTCAAAATGATCTACCAACATTACAAATGCTAATCTATACTAATAAACGGCAAAGCCCTCACTCACTCACTCACTCACTCACTGACTGACTCATCACTAATTCTCCAACTTCCCGTGTAGGTAGAGGGCTGAAATTTGGCAGGCTCATTCCTTACAGCTTCCTTACAAAAGTCGGGCAGGTTTCATTTCGAAATTCTACGTGTAATGGTCATAACTGGAAGCTGTTTTTCTCCATTTACTGTAATGGAGTTCAGCTGGAGGGGCGGAGTTCGTATGACATCATCACGCCTCTCACGTAATCACGCATTACGTAGAAAGCCAGGAAGAGCTACAAAACGCGCTTTAGAAAACATGCATTATATAATTAAGAAGGCAGCGAAACAATTAGAAGCGAGCGAGTGACATATAAAACCATATTCAGCAGCTCACGTGAACTGACGCAGTGCGCAGACAAAAAGTAACAGTTCCAAAGAGTGCTGAACAAAAACCTAATTACACTGCTACGCTCAAATAGATAAACCACACGCAGTGGCGCGATACTAAAGCATTCGCCTGTAGCGCCCACGTCCGAGGTTCGATTCCCGAGAGGGGATGCACTAAGTATGTACGCGCGCTTCTTGATTTATTTTAACCTCGCATCCCCTTAGTTTGAGACGTATGAAAACGCATGCGGTTAACGCAGAAAGACAGATCACCTATTCACCTATTGAAGCTTCATGAATAATGGATACTTTATTCGCGATCAATGATTGTTTTGGTAAAGCCATACTCAGTGTATTCATTAGATGAACGGTAAAAAAGTAAGAGCGAGGGGACGGTAACTTACTGAAGCACACAAGCAAAACCACAATAGCACGCGGGCTCGATGTACTGACTTGCGCGATCACATTCCAAAAAATATTTCTTTTCAAGTTCTATTTAGTCCATATGAGTCAAACTCAAGGCCCACGGGCCACATCTGGCCCGGCGTGTAATTATATCCGGCCCGCGAGATCATTTTATATACTGTATTGTTATTAATGGCCCGGGTATATGAAGCGCTGGTAACACAATAAACTACAGATCCCATAATGCAGCGCTTCAGCTGCCTTGCCGAACACTTAACACGTTAATCAAGTCTAGCTTATGATACTGTAAATTATTGCGAAGCTAGCCCACACGATGCCGAAGAGAAAAGTTGATTCTGAAAACAGAGCCTTTAAAAACCGATGGGAGGCCGAGTATATGTTTACTGACATTGCCGGTAAACCCGTGTGTCTCATTTGTGGAACGTGTGTACAAAAACTGGGGTCTCCTTCCCAGCAAAAGTCGAGCAGCCGGCGCGCTTCTGCCTTAAATCAAAGTGAGCACTTTTAATTTTTTTCATCCTCCCCCTGAGCTATAGCCCAGACAAGTGCAAACACGGGACCCCTTTTCTACACCACGGCAAAATAATATTAAGGCGATTCACACTTTCTTTTGCACGTATACGATTATAAAGTCCTCAGCTCGGATTATGAAGACACGCACACGAGTGAAGGACTGACAGTGCCATCACAGCCGATTAATGGCAGAGACGTCTCACCAGTCTACACAAGACCCACCGCGACTGTCCCCAAAAGGCGATCATAACGTCACCGAACACATCTCTCTATACTATATAAAAGAAAAAGGCAACTTTCCTTTCTTTACACCTTTGTTCATTTTATCCCAAACCAAAGCCTTTCTCTCTTAACACTGCAGAGGACACAAAACAATTTTTCTTTAATTACTGGTAATACCGGTGAGTCACATTACCAGAGGCAGAAATTTGAACGTTCACATAGAAAATGTAATTTCTATACCACAGCCGTCGTGTAGCGCCTTCAAAAGGGATCAACTACCGAGAGATGATCCATATACATTTTAGCTGCTGTTAGTACTACTTACCTGTTGTGTTACACCGTCTTTAAAATGTAGTTTACCCGCAACCACTCGAGTAGTGCTTAATGTACCTGTACTTCTTAAAACGTTAATGTTTTACTGTTTAATAACTAATAGACTATATTTTATTATTTTTCCCTTGCACTCAGTGACCAAAGCTATACACACACATATAGACACATACATATATATACACATATATATACCTGTGTGTATGTTTGTATGTATGTATATATATATATATACACACACACCTATCTACATTTTATATATATATATATATATATATACACACACACACACACATATATATATAATTTGTGTGTGTGTATGTATGTGTGTGTGTGTATGTATGATGTAGATAGATATATATATATGTGTGTAAATGTAGATATCTAATGTATATACATATGTATATATTTATATAGATATGAAGATATGAAGATATATATATATATATATATATATATATGTAGACTCAAAACCATTATGACAGCAGCAATCCAAGCTGTGAGAAAACAGTAAAAAGGAGGCGTGTCAGACGTCGTGGTACATTTTCTAATGCAGCTAGACGAAAACAACTTTGTGACGCTGCCGCCAAATACACAAAACAATTACTTTCACAATCATATTACATTATTTTTCAAATGTTTCCTTTTCTTTTTCATAACTTCTTTAACACACGACATCGCTGCGTAGTGCAGTTATTTTGCTATATATATATATATCACAGCGACACTCATAACAGTGACAAAACAATTACATTGACAATCATGTTACGTTATTTTCAAAATGTTTCCTTTTGTTTCTCTTTCCTTCTTTAACACACTACTTCTCTGCTGCCAAGCGCAGTTATTTTGCTATATATATATAGATATAGATATAGATATAGATAGATAGATAGATATATATATATATAGATAGATAGATAGATAGATAGATAGATAGATAGATAGATAGATAGATACATATGGGAACAACACTCATATCAATGACAAAACAATTACATTAACAATCATGTTACGTTATTTTTTAAATTTTTCCTTTTCTTTTTCATACCTTCTTTAACACACTACTTCTCCGCTGCGAAGCGCGGGTATTCTGCTAGTCTATACTAATAAAAGGAAAAGCCCTCACTGACTGACTCACTCATCACTAATTCTCCAACTTCCCATGTAGGTAGAAGGCTGAAATTTGGCAGGCTCATTCCTTACAGCTTACTTACAAAAGTTGAGCAGGTTTCATTTCGAAATTCTACACGCAACGGTCATAACGGTTGACAGTGTCCGCCATGTTGAACTTTCTTATTTATGGCCCCATCCTCACGAAATTTGGTAGTCGGCTTCCCTGAGCTAAACAAAACCAATGTACGTACTTATTTCAGTGGTATGACGCCACTGTCGGCCGCCATATTGAACTTTACAATGTCATGAATTCTCCAACTTCCCGTGTAGGTAGAAGGCTGAAATTTGGCAGGTTCATTCCTTACAGCTTACTTAAGTTAAGCAGGTTTCATGTCGAAATTCTACACGTAACGGTCATAACAGTCGTCTGCCATGTTGAACTTTCTTATTTATGGCCCCATCTTCACGAAATTTGGTAGGCGGCTTCCCTGCACTAACCGAAACCAATGTACGTACTTATTTCGGTGGTATGATGCCACTGTTGGCCGCCATATTGAACTTTTCAACGGTCTTTGTTACTTATGGGCCCATCTTCAAGAAATTTGGTACGCGGGTTCCCAACGCTAACTGAATCCTACTTACGTACATATATACGTCCATAGCCTGCAGCTTGGTCACCGTGTGAAGCGCCGTTGGGTCCCCCAACCCAACGCCTCCCACGTTGTTGGCTGCCTGCCTATATAAGACCGTCCGTCGCTCTGGTCTCTACATTCCCTTCCTTGCTTCGCCACGGGATTCACGTCTCCCTGCTGATAACTACAGCCTTTTTATTTAATCCACGGCTTCTCCGCTGTTTTACTGTTCGCTTATTATGATTATAGTTATTGTGTAGGTATTTTAGACTTACTTTACATTGTTCAGGTACCCATTTCCTTTATCATTCCAACCGTACCCCCATTAACATGTCTATCGAGGTGATCACTAGCAATCAAAGAACTGTCACTTACCAAGTGGTTTCCATGCCCGGAGATGGCACCTGCCTTTTCCATTCTCTTTGTTACATATTGCACAGCCATATCAGGCTCACTATTGATATCCGGAGGAACATTGTGTCTTATGTATTGAATGACTGGGACAGGTTCAAGGTGTGGACTGATGACGGTACAGGAGATAATTATACTACACAGGAGCACTAGAAGAGTGAAATGCTCAAGCCCTTCACCTATGATTCTGCATGTGAGTTAATGGCTGCCGCTGAATTGTTCGGTTGTTGCTTTCAAGTGTACTGAAATGGCCAAATATTTTACACCTTTCGACAACCGCCAATGCCTCCTAAACATCTTAGATTCACAGGTGACGATTTCAGTAGTGGACACTTTGATGTTTATGAATGTTTAAACTCTCAAAAGCTGGATGTGAACTTATCAATGAAACCGGTTGTATGCTTACAACGCTTGACAGATGCCGAATGTCACTTCAACACAAGTCCTGAATAAGTATATATATATATATATATATATATATATATATATATATATATATATACTGTATACA
>JANRMT010062856.1:73868474-73883882 GCA_026402145.1 Polypterus bichir lapradei
TATATATATATATATATATATATATATATATATATATACTGTATACACACGTGTATATATTGTGATGAAAGTAGAACTCCAAAACAACAAAAAAGAATTGGGGTCCGTCCCCACATAATGTCTAAAGGACATTGAATGCAAAGTGCTTAACGGCAATTAAACAACGTACATGAGAAAAGATGCCATTTTATACAGAGAAAAAATGGCTGACGGAAATGAGTGGGCAGGAGATGACATCATGGCTGTCAGCCGAAAGTGATGTGATGCTGGAAGTGAGGTCATCATTGGGAGTCAGAGGTGGAAGTGATGATTGGAAGCCATCTTGGGAACCAAGTATGAAAGGTATGTTATATTTTTGTCTGGCGAGAGAGGCATTAGTACCGCATATCAACCCCTTATCTCGCGATATTTCATTCACCTCCAGGCTTGTTGACTGCCTCCTAAGCGCACGTGTGTGACAATATGTATATATACACACACACACACACACACATACGATACGGTACAATTTATTTTGTATATATACACATGTTGGTCTGGGACAAGGCTAATTATTTGTAATTGTAGTACAAGTGTAACAAGACAAAGAGAAAGAGCAGCACGTGATCACTTGAGAAGGACTAATCGTCATTTCTCAAAGTGCACCCACAAACCATCAGCTGCTGTGATGAGAGGTGCCATAGGAAGGCAGGCCAAGAGTTACTTACTTCTGGCACCTTATCAAATGCTTTCTGAAAGTCCAGATAAATAATATCATAAGCTCCACTTTGTTCGTATCCTTTTGTTGCCTCCTCATAGAATTCCAGCATGTTGATAAAACACGACCTCCCTCCTCTGAACCCAGGCTGACTGTTAAGAATAACTCCTGTTCTTGTTCTGCTCAATCTTATCTTTAATAATTCCTTCCATTAATTTTCCTGTGATGCATGTTAAGCTTACCGGCCTATAAGTTGTTTGGATCTGCCCAGTCACCCTTTTTATATAATGGGATGATATTTGCCATTTTCCAGTCCTTTGGAATTTCCTGCTCATTTAGGATTACATGTAAAACATTTTTAAACCTGTTCCACACATAAACGATTATCCCAGTCTATCCTCCGTAGACTTTGCCACATCTGCCCTATCAAACAGTTTTAATCTTTGCATCTGCACTCTTCCAAAACACTGATAATTTTATTATGTTATGGTCACTTGGCCCTAATGGTTCAATCACCTCTACACCCTCAATTCTATCCTGATTATTATAAAATACTAAATCCAGACAGGCTGCACCCTGAGTTAGTGATTTAACATACTGTGTTAAAAAACAGTCACGGATTACTTGCAAAAACTCTTGCTCTTGTGCTCTATTTGCAAGGTCGGGTAGTTAAAGTCTCTCATGAATATAATATCCCCTGTAAACTTGTCTTTTTAATATTACAAAAAAGATGTCTGCAATGGGTGGTCTATAACACACTCCCAAAATAAGACCGCTCTCCCTAATGCTTTCCAGGCGAAACCAGACGTCCTCACTAAGATGGGGCTCATCTTCCAGCTGAAGAAGACTTGCCTTTAAATTCTGTTTGACATAAACAGCAACCCCCATCTCCTTTTCTGTTGTGTCTGTCCTTCCTGTTAATACTGCTCACCATCTTTGTTATTTAGCCAGGTTTCTGTTATTGCTATGATATTGTACTTATATAAACATGCAACTCCAACTTGCTTGTTTTATTTCTGATACATGTAGCATTAAGATATTTTAATGTGTAACATTTCACCTTTATGTACAGTTCTAACGTCAGCCTGTCCTAAACTCCCATTCCCCAGTTCTACTCCTACGCCTCCCCAACAGATGTAAGCCGTCGCGGTGGAGCAGAGCCCATCTGTTCCAAAAGGAGTCCCAGCACCCCATGAACAGAAGATGTCGGCTGTGGCAGACTGTCACACGAATCCAGCGATTTCAGCGCACCTTTGGAGAGTTTCAGAGAAGCTCGGCTTTTTTAAATGAAGATTCCCTAAATCTGTTTGCAGGACTGTGTGGCTCGATGTTTTGTTCCCTCGTGTGTTCTTCACCAATGAAGAGTTCAGGCTGAGTGGTGCTACTCATTCAAGAGACCAGCACTGGACCTGTAATTCACCGGGACTGCTTTATTAATTATTTACTGCTTATAAAAAAAACCTCCAGACATGAAGGAGACTCCATTGAACCAACTTTTAAAATAGTTTACTCAGTTTTCACCTAGTAAATAAAGTCTGCTTAATTCTTAACATATGGAATTCCATCAGCCATTCCTTTCACTCTCTGAAATCTGACAGAGTGCCATTCGTTTGGTGGGTGGTCCGCCTGCTGCTTTTCGCTTGTAAATCAACTGCTGAGAATTGAACGTGGAATTCAAAACACATAAGTGGCTTAAAAGCACTGAGGTGTTAATGTTAAATATTAGAACATAACCAAGGATGTCATTGCTTCACAGACTTCTTGACACACTTTTCTTTATCTGACTACATGAAAATAAGAACTGGCCTTCCTCTCTTTCTCGTGGGTGGGGGTAAAATTGAATTTAGATTTTTTTGACTTGATTGTATGGAATGTTACACACTTTTTTATAAATTCAATAACCCCTTGTAGACCCCACAAAGAGAATCTTACCTCATATAACACTTGGACTGATGGAAGCAATGATCAGGAATGGTGAAGGACTTCAATGTTTGAGACCAATGTTTCCATGAATACGTATCTGGTGCTTATTTTTGTTGGCCTATGATGACGGTTTGAAAATGTGCTAGAGAGCCAAGCATGGATGGTACCACTGGAGCAGCAGACTGTGTCCAGCTGGCTGACCGCACACTTCAGGCACAGAAAACCATTTAGGGCAACGCGCCACTAAAGAGTGACACTTCCCTGCGAATCCTGGTGGAGGAGGCGACAAACGCGCTGAACCCGGACATTGGCCAAGTGGAATCCAACAAAAGTCATAGAAAAAGAAACCAGCAGCAAAACATTTTCAGCTCAACTGAACGAAGGCAATGACATTATCATAATCACCAGGGGCCTCATGCATAACGCCGTGCGTAGAACTCGCACTATAACATGACGCGAGCACAAAAGCCGAAATGTGCTTACGCACAGAAAAATCCAGATGCATAAATCTGTGCGTTCGCCAACTTCCACGTTCTTCTGCTACATAAATCCTGGTCAGCGTGAAAATTAATGCTTGTGCACGCGCGTGCTGTCCCGCCCCATCTCCTCCCAGAATTACGCCTCTTTGAATATGCAAATCAATATAAATAGCCCTTAAGCTCAGAATTCTGTGAAAAGACAATGGGAAAAGCAAGAGGGAAAATGGAAGAATTTCAGCGAATACCAAGTAGAGGCAAAGGAAAAACTTACTATTTGTTGGTTTAAACAGTGGTATAAATCAGGGGTGTCGAACTCCAGGCCTGGAGGGCCGCAGTGCCTGCAGGTTTTCATTCTGACTTTTTTCCTAATCAGTGACCAGTTTTTACTGCTAATTCACTTCTTTTCCCTTCATTTTAATAGCTCTGTTTTTAAGGATTCAGTACTCTGAATTTATTCCTTTCTTCATTAAATGACAGCCAAACAGAAATGAGATGTGAAACAAGCTGACAGATGACCAGTGAAATTGGGATTTCAAACCCCAACCAATCTCTTAATGAGAAGCTGATTCTTGCTATTAATGGGCTCGTTGTTGCTCTCATTCTGCCACAGCAGACATTTTTAAAACTGTTGATTTTTCTGTTTTTTCTAAGAACACCGTCAAAATATTTGAGAGATCAACCTTACCAAGACTATCACCCTTTTTTATTTTCAGATATTGTGTGATGTGGCGGCTTGTTTTGTGTCTCATTTTTGTTTGGCTGCTAATTAAAGAAAAGGAGAACTAAGGGGGAGGAGTCAAGTTAATTAAAATTAAGGCAAAAGAAGTTAATTAGCAGCAAAAACTGGTCATTAATGAAGAAGATGGTTAGAATGAAAACCTGCAGCCACTGCGGCCCTCAAGGACTGGAGTTCGACACCCGTGGTATAAATAACAAAAGGAAGCTGATTGAGTGACATAGTGTGTCGGAGAAATTCAAAAGCTCACGTTCACAAAGTCGCACAGTGCCAAAATAAAAAAAAGCTGTCACATATCAAAGTCGCTGTGAAAAGGCGAGTTGTAGCCCACCGTCTGAGTGTCGTATGAAAGCTTATTAGGGTACAGAGAAAAAAAAAGGCACTCAGTGGGGAAAAAGCACGACATGTCAACTTCAATCTCGACATTTCCACTTTAATCAGGTAGTTTATTTTGTCATTAAAGTAGAACATCATAAACTTCATCTTAAAATTGTTTAATTAACCAGTTTCTCAAATCACATCGTAATTAAAGTAGCACGTTAAATGCTTTGTTTCCGTGCAGGAAAGGTTTGAAGCGTTTGCCATGTGAGAAGCAGTTCAAATAGGAAGCATGGCTGAGGCAGCGTGTTCTTGATGCTGTATACCGATAATTCTCTTTCCAATCAGCTGCTCCGAGTGGTGCAGTGAGAGTAATATGGAAAAAGATGATCCGCTGTGGCAACCCCTAACGGGGGCAGCTGTAAGAAGAAAAAGAAGGTGCAGTGAAAGTAACAACGCTAAAGCAGTTATGGTATTTGGAATAGTTCGACCATTTTGTGGACCATTATATTGTTACAGGTTAATTACAATCAGATGCATTAAACTAATAAACATTATGCGGTTAATTTCAGTGTATTTATAAAGCCGCGTCAGGAAAAGAAAGGATAACCAAACCACACAGGAACAGTAGCACTGCTTTGACGCTGGGTGCCGCCAGTCTGTGAAACCGAACGGAGAACTTGCGCACACCAGGGTATGAGGTGCCGTGGAAATGTGCATGGCTTTACGCCAAGTTTAGGTTCTATACATCGCAATTTGAATGTGGAAACGTTCTTACGCAACATTTCTATGTGTACACACCGTTTATACATTGGGCCCCAGAACTTCAGGAAGCAAAACTTTGAAAAATTGGTTAATTAATGCACACGATTTGGATTTGTTAGACCTTTGTTAAAAATATCAAAACAATTTACAAGAACTGCAAACCAAATTCAAACGTACCTGAGGAGACGCGAGTGCCCACTCATCCCCGTGTCACGTTAACAATGGGGTCTCTCAGGAGTCAGGGCCAGGTCCATGTTGTTGCTTTACATGTTGCCATTAAAATGTAATTCAGGAAAAAAAAACAAAACCAAAAGCATTAGTTTGCTCATTTATACTGTTGACATTCACTAATCAGGAGTAAAGAACGATGTGTCTGCATGTCAAAGCTGTGAAACAATGGCCGAGCTTCAGATACCCCCCCTTGACCAATTCTTAAAGTGGTTCTTCTTTACCTAATATCGTGCAATGGGTTGGCTTCAGTCTGTCAGAACATTCCCAGATTCCCAGTTTCTGCTGAAGGAACAACAATGCAAATGGCTAAACGATTAGTTACAGGAGTACGTGGACCAACAGAAGGGTCGTGCTGCTTTAATTGAAATGAACTTGTGTCTCTAGTTAACCTTCTGATGGTCTTTCACTTCAACTTCCCCGAAACACGTTTACCAGCAATCCTGCACTTGAGAGCTGTTCCAGTTTACATTATTCAAGCACACAAAGTCACAACAATCAATGCAAGTCCCGGCAAAAGGCACTGCAGTGCTACAAAAAGCAACATCTATCAGTTCCTGCATTTGGATTACAATTGTTAATCATGACCAACCTCAAATGGTCACGTGATTGATCTCAGCTAATCGCAAGTTTAACCAAGGTGGTGCAGCAACGTCCAGCTGGCCCTGTGAACTGCGACTGCGGTAAAACTTCTTAGGTGCTCAACCTGCGAAGACTTCATCTATAGGGTGGTCCAGATCTAATTATGCAATTTTCATTACTCTATAACTTATTAAGTTTATTACATAGAAAATCACCCGAAAAATCCCGGACCATCGAGAAGTGTGCGAACTGACAACATGAAGAATCGTTTTCGCGTTGAACTGGAATCGTCCCCGCATAAATCAAAGTCATCCAGACGATCTGGATCTGCATAGTAAGATCTGGACCACCCTGTAAATCCGTGACACAACTGACTCATGATATGGTAATGTGTAGGAACTGTCAGGCCTCGCTGAATGGTGCGTCTCTGCCTTGTATCTTCAATTATTTTTTGAAGACTGTAGTTTGATAAAGTTCATTTTGCAATAAAGAATGGTAGTTAATGCTTTAGGTATTGATTTATTCATGGACTGCACAGAGCCCACCACAATGTTTGGGAAGTTCAGAAGTGATTAAATTGCATGTTGCAGACCTTCTTTTGAGGGTATCTGCATACGTTTCAGTCACACCATGTAGAAGTGACCCCACTGTTTTATGCTTTTCACCCCCCCCCCCCCCCCCCATTTCAGGGCACCATTATGTTTGTAACAGCTGGCATCACAGGTGTTTGTGATCGCTCGGGTGGGTTTCATTGCTTCATTAACGCCGTCACCCAGTACCTCTGCTTGCTTGTACTTCTGATTGTTCGACATGAGGACAAGAGCTGTGCAAATGAAAGTCTAAAAAGCAATTATGAGGCTGTAAAACAAGAATACACCATTAGAGACCCCGGTAAAACCTTAGCGCTACCTAAATGAACTGTTGCCAATATCATTAAGAAGAAAGAGCGCACTGGTGGGTCCAGTAATCGCAAATGGACCGGTAGACCAAGGAAGACTTCCACTGCTGATGACAGAAGAATCCTCGCGTTGGAAAAGAAAAAGCCTCGAATGCCTGTATGACAGATCAGACAGAGGCTTCAGGAGGCCGAGGTGGATGTGTCAGGGACTTCTGTCTGCAGGGGACTTCGCGAACAGAAATACAGAGGCCACACTGCAAGATGCAAACCACAAAAACAGGATGGCCAGTCTACAGTTTGTGAAAAAGGACTTGAAAGAGCCCACCGAATTCTGGAAAAAGGTCTTGTGGACAGATGAGACAAAGATGAACCTGCCTGAGGGTGATGGCAAGAGCAAAGTGTACAGGGAAAAAGGAACTGCCCAAGATCTAAAGCGGACCACCTCGTCTGTTAAACATGGCGGTGCTGGGGCTGTTCTGGTTTGGGCGTGCCCGGCTGCCACAGGTCCTGGCACACTTCTCTTCATTGATGATGGAACTGCTGATGACACTCGCACAATGAATTCTGAGGTCTCAAGTGCCAGTAAATGTTTCCAATCTCATTGGGTGACACTTGATGCATCTTCGACAAGGTAATTAACCCAAACATGCTGCAAAGGCAACACAGGGATTTTTAAAGCTAACAAATAGAAAATCCCTGAATGGCCAAACCAGTCAACCGCAGGCCTTCCAGAGAAAACTTGAGAGGGCAACACTGGCACCTCTGTCTGAAACACTAGCATTCTGAAAAGCATTTATATTGATTAATAATAAAATGTCCATATGTCACATTTCATTATAGTAACAGTTGCTAACATCTGTCTTTGTTCTTCACTGTGTATTATTCTGCCAAAATTCAAAGACAATGGAATCCATCTGTAAGGCTCAAGAGCTGCGTCTCTGATGTAGAGCACAGGAGCATCACAAGCTACAAATCTCATCTCCATTTCTTTTCACGCAGTACACCTTGGACTATAAACAGCAGAAATTCTCTTGTTAATTTTGCATTCTTTTGATAAGAGGAGTGGCAGTGAACAGGAGTTGGGTGAGGAACTTTGCTTCTTGGTGCAGAAAGAATTGTCTGCAACTTAACATCAGTAAAATCTTGAAGCTGGTTATTGACTTTCACCTTGTCAAAGAGACTGTTCAGGGGATGGATTACAGAAATGGTGAACTGCTACAGTTATTTGGGGGTCCACATCACTGGGGGACTGGGCTGGTCTTGGAACATGTATAAGAAAGGACACAGCAGGCATTTTTCTTTCCTAAGCATGTAGTGTTCCTCTAATGTGGAAAGTGACATCTTTTGCATCTTGTATAACTCTGTGACGGCTGGTGGGATTTTTCCATGCTGTGTTGTGCTGGGCTGGTAACTTCACCTCAAGACAGGACCCCCAAATCAACAAGCTAATTAAAGGGGCAGGCTCAGTTATGGGACATACTCTGAACCCCTGGAGGTAGTAGTACTGGAGAGAATGAAAACAAAACTGAGTGCCATTATGAACAATGCTGCACATCCTCTACACATCAACACTGAGGGCTTTCAGCTAACGAATTATTTAGCAGAAGTGTGTCAAGAAACACTATGGGGGCTCCTTTATACCAACAGCAATACGTCTACATCGGCGTGCCCACACTTTTACAGCTTGAGGTCTACTTTTAAAATGACCAGGGGCCTCATGTATAACGCCGTGCGTAGAATTCTCACTATAATATGACGCGAGCACAAAAACTGAAATGTGCTTATGCACAGAAAAATCCAGATGCAGGAATGTGTGCGTACTCCAACTTCCATGTTGTTCTGCTACATGAATCCCGGTCAGTGTGAAAAGTAACGCTTGTGCACGTGCCTTCTGTCCTGCCCCAGCTCCTCCCAGAATTATGCCTCTTTGAATATGCAAATCAATATAAATCGCCCTTAAGCTCAGCCTTCTGTGAAACGACAATGGGAAAAGCACAGGGGAAAATATAAGAATTTCAGTGAATACCAAGTAGAGGCAAAGGAAAAATGTGCTATTTGTTTATTTAAACCGTGGTATAATCAACAAAAGGAAGTTGACTGAGTGACATAGCGTGTTGGAGAAACTCGGAAAGCTCACGTTCACAAAGTTGCACAGTGCCGGAAATAAAAAAGTTGTCAGATATCAAAGTTGCCATGAAAAGGCGAGTCGTAGCCCACCGTCTGAGTGTCGTATGAAAGCTTATTAGGGTACAGAGAAAAAAAAAAGGCACACAGTGGGGAAAAAGCACCAAATGTCAACTTTAATCTTGAAATGTACACTTTGTTCACGTAGTTTATTTTGTCATTAAAGTAGAACATCATAAACTTTATATTGAAATCATTTAATTAACCAGTTTCTCAAATCACATCGTAATTAAAGTAGCACGTTAAATGCTTTGTTTTGTATTTGATCTTCTATGTGCTCTATGTGTGTGAATCACTACGTGCTTCTTAAACCGGCTCACTTCCTCCGACTGGACACAGAATCCATTACATTCATGATATTACAGCTCTCTGAATAATTAAAATACTGAGATGAATATGTGATATTTTCATGATGATAGGAGTTAAAGCACATTATTAAACATGGGTTTCACGGCGCAGTAATTGTGCGCGACCTTCGATGAAATTATTTATTGCAGCAGTACTCGGGGTGGCTCTAGGCTCGTGGCGGCCCTGGGCAGAGAAAGAATCGGTGGCCCCTTCGACCGCCAATGTCAATATGGTATCTTATGCACGGTGGATGGCCACATCCATTGCAGACACTGCACAGCCACCTCATGACACAAGCGTTTTAACTTTTGTCAAAATTTGCTGCTGCGTTTTTAGCTGTGTTGTTATTTTCTCTTTCTGTTTTATATTCAGTATATATTGGCGTAGCCGCCCCTGCAGTCCTTGATTTTCTTTCTCCAAGTAACCGATCGCCACACAATCAGCTCTATAATAGACGTTAAGCCATCTGTAAGCTTAGCGCCGATTCTTCAAAACGTTTAAGGTAAATTGAAATATCTTCGTAGTACATGTTTAATTATTCTATCCTTCACGACACTCCCAGTGAAGAATATAGATTATTTAAATGAAGTTAGTTTTATCTGTATAATATAATAAACATATTTTGCTGCACTTCATCTTAAAAATGATATCGTCATCATATGTAAATATGCGCTTTATAAAGTGGCTCAGGATGTGCAATATTATAACTGTAGTGCAAGTTTACAGTGAGGTAGTTCTACTTATAAGTACAGATAATTCTACAAGGAGCACTTGATGGATGCGAGGTCCGTACAGGAAAGGCTTTGAAATGTTTTGCCGTGGCTGAGACAGCGTGTCCTTTAAGTTGTATACTGATAATTCTCTTTCCGATCAGCTGCTGCTGTGATTCACACTCAGATACAGTGATATAAATACTCCGAGTGGTGCAGTGAGAGTAATATGGAAAAAGATGATCTGCTGTGGCAACTCCTAACATGAGCAGCTGAAAGAAGAAGAAGAAGAAGGTGCAGTGAGAGTAACAACGCTAAAGCAGTTATGGTATTTGGAATACTATGGCTATTCCCTGGACCATTATATTGTTACAAGTTAATTACAATCAGATGCATTACACTAATAAACAATATGCGGTTAGTTTCAGTGTATTTATAAAGCTGCGTCAGGAAAATAAGGTGTAACCACACAGGAACAGTAGCATTGCTTTGACGCTGGGTGCCACCAGTCTGCAAAACCGAGCGGAGAACTTGCATACGACAAGGTATGAGGTACCGTGGAAAAGTGCGTGGCTTTACGCCAAGTGTAGGTTTTATACATCGCGATTTGAACGTGGAAAAGTTCTTACACAACATTTCTGTGCTAACACACCATTTATACATGAGGCCCCTGGTCAAAATGGTCTACCAACATTACAAATGCTAATTATATATATACATACATACCGAGTATACTTTATATATAAAATATATGTTGGCATACGTTGCATAACTGCATGAAACCTTATGGCACAATACATTTATGATCACTACTTTACTCTCTGATGACTTGCACTGAATGGAGTCAGCAAGGGTTGCATAGTCCAGACAGTAGCTGCTGGTAGGCCAGCCTCAAGCAGGCCTCAAAATGATCATCAGTCATGGTGGAATGGTATTTGGACTTAATAATCTTCATGTGGGAAAAGGCTGACTCGCATAAATAATTAGAGTCGAATAATGCAGTCAAGGAGCTAGCACATTTCCTCATGTTTGGGTACTTTCAGCTGAATGTCATCCTGTAGTGTCAAAATCTCATCCTCCACTGTAGATGAGTTTTAGGTGAAACAGTGTTGCAATTTTGATTTGAGTGAATCACCTTCAACATCTTCCCTAAATGGATAGCACTTAAATGTAGCGATTAGCTCAAGTAAAGCTGAGTCTCAAAACTGTCTGTCAAAGTCTGATAGGCAATTTTCAATTTGCTCTGTAGTATATGCTGTCAAGTTGCGCACACGCCTTCCATTACTTCTCCAGCTCTGACGCGAGGTTTTGGATGTTCCCCAAATCAAGGCACTGCAGCTTTGAGGACAGATGTTGCATTTTTCGTTTGAAAGCATTAACTGAGCTAATCATATTGACCATGGAGTTCTCTTTTCCTTGCAGCTGTAAATGAAGCTCATTCAACATGTTGGTCAGATCGGAAAAAAAATGCCAAGTCTAGCAGCCATTGATCGTTATTAAGTTGCTTGTATTCTGCATGTTTAATGACAAGCAGAAACTCCTTTTTCTCCGGCCAGGAGTCTTGAAATCGCAGCAGGAATTTCTCCCTAGCCATCTGTCTCAACGAAGGCCTCTTTTGTCATCTCTCCATCTTGGAAGGACTTCTTATGCTTAATGATCGAGTGACTCACCCTGAACGATGCTTCGGTGTGTCTGCCTTTGCTTTTGAATTCAGCCGAGTGAAAAATGACGGCTGTCCAATTAACTGCGATTTTCATTCCCTCTCCTTTCTCTTTCTCAGCTCAATTTTCGGAGGGAAGTCAGTTTCGTAGTTTTTATGAACAGTTTGAAAGTGCCTTTCCACATTTTCCTTTCTTTGAAATAGCAATGATAGATTGACAGATCAGACAAACGCACCTCGATTGTGATATTGTGAGAAAAAAAAGTCATCTTCCCATTCCGCATGTTCAGCCCAATTTTTTTTGTATCCCTTCTTTAGTCGATATAAATTGGAAGGCTAACTAGATAACTTACATCGCTGGAGTTTTGCAGTAGCTCACGCGTTTGATGGTGCATGTGTGATCATCTGTGATTTAGAAGAGAAGAGATCTCAGACTGGCCGCCCTGAATGTCAATCAAGTGGCAAATGCCATAGGGAGGAGAGATGATAGACTAACATCTAAAAAAAATGTTTTTGAATGCAACGCGATCACCTGCACTATCTTTCCGATCTACCAGTCGATCGCGATCGACGTATTGGGCAGCCCTGGTCTACATAATGCCCATTATTCAAATCAGATTTCTTTCTTTTCAGTCATTCTAGCGTGTATGTTGTTTGTTATACTGTAATACTGCATAATATTGATCTATTTATTTAGTCAGCATTCGGTCAAGTTCCTCCCTGGGGACAAAGAAAATACTGTCTGTCTTTGTAAAAATATGAGGGAATGATATACAAACTACAGCACTTCCTATACAAAGTCCCATCTACTTTACGAAACCAAAATTAGACCAATTAATTTTATTTCAATCCTCTTATATTTTATACTTGGTTGCAAATCACTTACATTCAACGACTATCTGAAGCCTGAAAGCTGCAGACATCAAGTGTCAAGCTTCTTCGCAGCCAGCTTTAGTTCATACTTGTTTTGGGGGCTTGTTACCCGTAGTCTTGTCTTCAGCAAGTCGAATGTGGGCTGGATCAAATTTAGAGCAGGAGATTGACTGCTCTAAATTCCACTCTTTGGCCTTGAAGAACTTTGTTCCATTAGATTTCTGGCTTGGTTCATCATCTTGCTGCCATACAAACCACCATTCAGTAAGCTTTGACATTTGCTGTTGAGTCTGAGCAGCTCAGATGTCTGTGCACATCTCAGAACTCACCCTGATGCTTCTATCAGCAGTCACGTCATCAATAAATCCGTGGAAATTTGTGGCAGGGGCAGCCTTACTTGCCCAAGCCATAACAAAGACAATGTGCTAGTCTTAGGACTGTGAGCTGCCCGCTTTCTCTCTCCACACCGTTGGCTTTTCATCACAGGTGAATTTCATCTCATCTGTCCATAAGACGTTCCAAAACGGTGCAGTTTTTTAAAGGCACTTTTTAGCAAAATGTAACCTGGCATTCTGTACTTGAGGCGGACAACTGGCCAGCCCTCTGAACGTATGCTTACGCAAATTTATCTATCTATCTATCTATCTTGTGGAAGCCAGCCTCGGACACAGACAGGCAGACACCAATGGTTTAAAACACCACCACACGTTTATTTACAATTTCTACACACAGCCCGGTGCCCCTGCACCACACACCCTCAAGTGTGGGCCTCTCACTAGTCCTCTCTTCACCGCCTCCACTCCTCTCCTCCGAGCTTTGTCCTTTTCCACCCGACTCCAGCTACTGAGTGGAGGGAGGCGGCCCCTTTTATGTTCGGAAGTGCCACATGAGCACTCCAAAGCACTCCGGGTGTCCCTGGTAATCCTTCCACCAGCACCTCTGAGTGTGGCGGAACTGCTGACATCCAGGGCCCCTCAGGCATTCGGCCAGTCCCCTAGCAGTGACCACGGGCATTCTCTGTTCCTGTGGCCCCCATAACAACCAGGGCGGCTGCCCTCTTGTGGTCCGGAGGAGGCGTAGTCCCTCTCCCGGTCCTTCCAGGCGTCCCGGCTGGGTACTGCCCCCAGCTGCTCGCCACTATATATATATATATATAATATATACACACACACACATTAGGGGGCTTCTCTTGTAAACCCCTGGCCACTTCATGTCTCTGCTGCTCGTGTATGTGGATTTTACTTTCACCAAGCAATAAATCTTAATCTTAATTCTCATGGATACGCTTCTTCATTGTGTAGAAACACTACTTTTCCCAGATGGCAACACAAATTAGATAATCTACAAGACTCCGACTTAAAGTTTAAATCTCTAACCTGCTCTGCATGTGTATCACACCAACGTTTTGGACCCTCTTTACAACGTTGGACTTTGTCTTCCACTCTTTATCTTTTATTTCTGGCCCTGCTTGGAGCTGAGACTGCAGGAACCGTGTCTGACGATAGCGTTCACACGAATGAGAAGTGATTGGGCCGTGGGCGTGGTTGTAAATGTTTGAGAGGATGGCGGGACTTGTCAAAATCTCTTGGCAAAAAGTCTCATCTCGCGGGAGTTGAAATTATCTCTGAGAAAGTCTCGTCCCAGGATTTCCTTTGATAATATTTATATATACATACAGTCATATGAAACAGTTTGGGAATCCTTCTTACACCGCGTTCCAAATTATTATGCAAATATTTTTCTCTGATTTTCCTAAATAGTCGATGCAAGTGGCAGTCAGCATAATTTTTGAGTCATCAGCCATTAGAGTATCATTCGAATGTTACTGAACAAACCTCCTAATGACAACAGTATGTTTTTCAAAAATAAAAAACTTAAAATGCACTGTTCCAAATTATTACGCACAACAGAGTTTCAAAACATTTTATAGGTTGTAAAGAACTGAAAATGGTCATTTGTTGAATTTGCAGCATTAGGAGGTCATATTTGCTGAAATCAAAAGCTATTTCAATCAAAAACATCTTAACAGGTCAAGTTACATGTTAACACAGGACCCCTTATTTGATAGCAGCTTCACAATTCTTGCATCCATTGAACTTGTGAGTTTTTGGAGAGTTTCTACTTGCATTTCTTTGCAGGATGTCAGAATAGCCTCCCAGAGCTGCTGTTTGGATGTAAACTGCCTCCCACCCTCATAGATCTTTTGCTTGAGGACGCTCCAAAGGTTCTCAATAGGACTGAGGTCAGGGGAGGATGGGAGCCACACCATGAGTTTCTCTCCTTTTATGCCGATAGCAGCCAATGATGCAGAGGTATTCCTTGCAGCATGAGATGGTGCATTGTCATGCATGAAGATGATTTTGTTACGGAACGCACAGTTCTTCTTTTTGTACTGAATCCTAAGTACGTACGTAATGTACATACTTATTTCGGTGGTATGATGCCACTGTCGGCCACCATATTAAACTTTTAACGGAAACCGATGTACGTACTTATTTCGTTGGTATGACACCACTGTTGGCCGCCATATTGAACTTTCCAACGTCACTAATTCTCAAACTTCCCGTGCAGGTAGAAGGCTGAAATTTGGCAGGCTCATTCCTTACAGCTTACTTACAAAAGTTTAGCAGGTTTCATTTCGAAATTCTACGCGTAACGGTTTATAACGGTCAACAACGTCCGCCATGTTGAACTTTCTTATTTACGGCCCCATCTTCACGAAATTTGGTAGGTGGCTTCCCTAAAATAACCGAAACCAATGTACGTACTTATTTCGGTGGTATGACGCCACTGTCAGCCACCATATTGAACTTTTCAACAGTCTTTGTTAGTTATGGGCCCATCTTCAAGAAATTTGGTACGCGGGTTCCCAACGCTAACTGAATCCTACTTACGTACATATATACGTCCATAGCCTGCAGCTCAGTCACTGTGTGAGGTTGCGTTGGGTCCCCCATCCCAACGCCTCCCACGTTGTTGGCTGCCTGCCTATATAAGACCGTCCGTC
>JANRMT010062856.1:73893188-73912328 GCA_026402145.1 Polypterus bichir lapradei
CCCCCCCCCCCCCCCCCCCCCCCCCCCCCCTGTTGTGGTTTTGGGAGTTAAAAAAGGACTATTTACTTAATTTTAATAACATTAAAATCACCATTTAAAGTATTACTGAGATCAAACCGTGCAAATATGAGTAAACCATTTTAAAATTGGCCTACAGCATTTACACAAAAAATTATACTATCACCAAAAAACTATTATAATGGGAGCATTTTACACAGACACTTCCCCATAATGTAACTAAGATATGAATACAAAGGGAATACAATACTAACTGTAATTGAAATACAGGGCATGACCATTACATTGCGTATAAACATGAACTGCTATGTTAAAAGGTGAAATTTGCAACATACAAGCAAGAACAAAAATCTAACATACTGTAATACTTTGTAAAAATCTAAAGTTCTGTCAGACACTGCACAGGAAAAAAAACTATAGTGCATTTGTAAATAAGTTCTGTCATATATTGCATGAACACACACAAAAAAACCCAACCTATAACATTTTTAAACAAACTACAAATCCTAAGCTCTGTCCAATATTGCACAAAGATATCAGAAAAAATAAAACAATTATAAAAATTCTACTGAGGAAACTTCAAGTTGTGCGGCAGAATCACCAGTCTGTTCACAGCATCTCGCTTCAGAACAGCACAGTTAGTTACCTGTTACATTTCCTCCGATGCAGAAAGCCCTCTCAGAAGGACTACTGGAGGCAGGGATGCACAGGCAGTTTTTTCAAGTTTCGCACCACTTAAGTGGATTTACACTGTCCACCTCTTTTTCAATGGCAGTGTGCAGAGACTTAAATTCTCTGAATTCCTGTGCGTTTTTTTTTTTTTTGAAATAGCTGCTAAAAGGGATTTTTTGTTTCCTTCATCTCTCTCTTGTTTCATCACAGCAGGGTGAGGAGATGCAGATCTGTATGAGTGTTTTAAATAATGAAAGAAAAAAAATATGCTTTGGAATTGAGGACAGCCCTCAACCCCTTCATCAACCAAGATGGCTTGCGAAATAAAATGTGCCTGATAGGCATATGCTTGTTACAGAAATAAAAATAATGTGTTTGAATGAATTATGTAATTTATTCAAACATTAATAATTCGATTAAGAAGATTTTTCCCCCCTTGACAATCTATACTAGATCAATTTCACTTTGTAGATGGTGAAACAAGTTAGACGTCAATTTGTCTTTAATGGTAAATGAATCCTGACACAGTTTGCACACTTTTGTCTTTTAAGCAACATCAGTCTTTTCAAAACCAAAACATCTCCATGCGAGTAAGGGTGATCCACGACTTGCAATTAAATCTAACGACGTAGATTGCAGGGCTGTTTATAACCTGGTGCTTTTTTCTAACTCAGTGTTAGGCAGCTACACTGGCTTCACTTGTGTGATGACTCTGCACACACACGCAATAGTCTATCCTGTTAGGTTACAAGAGACAGTGAATGCGTGAACTTGCAAGGCACGTTTTTGTTTTTTGCAAAGTGAGCGACATACTCAATAATTTCAGCTCACACATTGTTAAAATAATAATGAAGATATTACCGTAGACAATACATATCACACACGCCTACTTGTATGTGTGGGCAAAGGGATGAAGCAGCTGGGAAAACGTGCCCAATGTACTCACTAAGTGCTGTGTCTGTGAACACCAACCTCCAAGCTGCTTTTTTTGTAAGCTTTTCCGATAGTCCCACCCCTTTCTTACAGTTTAGCAAATTGTATACATTTAATGCTTTTGTGGTTGGTGAACTGTGGTGTGCCTTGGGATTTTTTGGGTTACAATAAAAGTGCCACCACAGAAAAACAGTTGGAAAACACTGCTCTACCTACACCTTTGCTCCTGGCATGCTAAAAAGAAGTTCTCTATAGTAGTTGCCTCGCTTAAAAACTGACACCATGCATTACTTGGGTGGTTATGTTGTATACTTTGCATAAATTAGCAGATACTGCAAACTGGAATAATGCGTAGGGATAATCATTACACTTCTGTTTCACAGAATTTTGTCATTTTATTACTGTAAGCTATCTAGCAGACCAGAATGTTAAATACAGAGGTACTAGAAACAAATTTTGGTTTTAATGGCACTCAAAAAAAAAAAAAACATTTTTGCAAGTATATGTGATATATCATTGAATCGGGGTTGGGGAACGTAATTTTTTCCTTTGCTAATTTTCTACTATTGCTCCAGGACTACCATAAACCCCCCTTCCTCCCATTCCCCTGCACCTATGTTGGTATGTATAAATCAAGGAAATGAATAACAGCACCACGTATTGACATGTGGCAAGGCATTGAGAAATATGCAATTTGGGGAAAAAAACAACTGCATGAAAATGCTGCCCTGACCAAAGCATTTCCTGATGTGATCACCTTGTTGCTGGACCTGGATTCAACAATATTTTTTAACACATTAAAAAGTCCACATTAATCATAGAAATTAACGTGTTAACTTTCCCAGGCTTAGTATTAACATATCGGTACTGCAGTATCAGAATATGAAGTTACCATTGTGCAAAATCATCCTAATTTAAATTAAACTTTTTTGTTTCTGTTTTACCATTAAACACTGCTCCAACAACGGCTGCCCTTTTATTTCTTTCTTGAATGCTTTACTGACCTGATAACTGTGGGCCCTCGTAGATGTATGATGAACTTAAAATATTATATTTCTTTAAGAAAAATTAGAATGTCAACACTCGCATGAAGTAAAGACCCCTCCTCTAAAAATATCCCCTGCATTCACTGGCTACTGATGTACCAGAGAAAGATGTCTGGATTTAACCAGGAAAGCTAACTTTGAGACTTATGCTAGAGAACTGCTGTTGAGAGGAGCACAAGATCCACTTATGTATAATTCCTCCTTTTTGTAAACCACCCCATTTCTGAGTCAATATTGGTGATAGGTATATCAATGTCTTGAGCACTTGTTCCCAGATACTAAAGCTACAGTAACTGCAGCTTAATGCTTCCTGTTGCATTTGAGTATATCAACAGAACTGTTCCAATATAATAATAAACTCCATGCTTTGGTGTTTGATTTGAAAACAAGCTCTGGATGCAGTGGTCCATCTATGAAACAATCATGATATTCGCTGAATCACTAAATTAAGTGTGTGCACAAAATACATGACTTTTTTAGGCACAGTGATGTCTATGTTGTGCGGTGAAAACTTTTGTTTTGTTCAAATATCCTGCATTCTTGAGTTGCATGAGTCTAATCTGGTAAGAAAAAAAAAAATGAAATATCTAATTTCCCTGAAGTTTAATTGAATGCATAATGTATTTTTTTTTGAGGAAATCAGTAACGTACCAATGTAAATTGAAGACAACAATTTCTAGAAATTTCAAAAGCTGTCAAGAATTACAAGGCAAAACGTACAATTATTTTTAGATCCAACTTTGTGAGAGTGACCATACCTTAATAATTGCTTACATCTATATATATATCTAAAAATTACAAGACCAAACATCCTCTTGCCCTATATGCAAATTGCTACAGTTGCCCAAAATTGCAAATATGTATACCATTTTTAACCTCAATAAGATACTTTGTTTTTAGATGAAAGAAAATAGCCATCTTGGTTATCATGTGGTATAGCCTTGGACACTATCAAATGGAGAAGTAAAGAGATGAGTATAAAATAAAGGAAGTATTCTAAATAAATCCAAAAAGCATCAGGTAATGAAAAATGAATATGCTCACTTTTGTCCATAATAGTCTTCAAAGAATTTTTCTTTCCATAATTCCACTTTTTTTTCTTTCTCCATTTCCTGTCGGATTCGCACTTGCATTTCATGCGTGAATTCACCTGGAACAAAATGTTCAGAACATAACAGGTACAATTTTTGAATGTTGCCAAATACATAAATATGAACTACTTTTTATAGTTTATAGAAAATTAAAAATAGTATAAACTCAGTTCTAGAATACCCATTTTTCCTTATCTTTTTTATCAGATAAAGATGCTTTACTGTTATTATACACACATTCCATATACAAATTTTGCACAAAGTTTTGGATTTTGACGCATATACATACATACATACATACATACATACATACATACATACATACATACATATATATAGTAATGTTGCAACACTATAATACCAGCTAAATTTTATGATACTCAATACCTTCTGAAACCTTTTAAAGTATCTCCAGTAAGTATTGTGTATTCTTCTGTAATATAATATAAAATATTTAAATACTAACAGTAAAAACAAGGTTTAAAATATGGATATATCCATCAAGTAGTTACCCAAATATCATTTAAGTAAACAAGTACTGGCATTCAAAAATATCAAAATACAATGCAGGGCTTAAACTTTCATGTGTGGCAGAGGGGAGAACCCCAACAGTGTAACAATAAATGAGGGGTTTATTATCTTGTGGTGATTTCAGCATAGGGTTTATAAAGAATGGTAACATCATAAACTACTTCATTAATCTGAGCATGTCCACATTCTAAACTTATTCTGACAATTTTGTCCAATAACTGTAAAATACTATAAAATTATATGGATGAATGTCTTCATCATAAACTACTTCATTAATCTGAACATGTCCACATTCTAAACTTATTCTGACAATTTCGTCCAATAACTGTAAAATACTATAAAATTATATGGATGAATGTCTTCAACCATAAGTTTAACACAATGTTAAGTAACAGTACATCTTTCTTCTCTCTGAAGTACAGTTTGGTTGAACCAGGAAGAGCTGAACCCTGTTCAGATAGTTTAGCTCCTTCTTTGTAAGAAGAGTTAGGGGAAAAAAAATCACTACTGAATAACCGTCATCTTGTACTGAAAAAATGAGAAACATCTGACTTTTAATTGAAAGAAGTTCATTCAAAGAAAAAAACATCATTAAGAAAAAAATATTTTTAACAAAAACACATGCAAAATTGTTGGCAACTTCGGAAATTAATGTGAAACAATGTACCTGAAACATGTTTGCCATTTAAATTGGACATTGTTAAGTTGATTGGAGTGTATGGGAACTTTCTCATTTTTTCAGTGCAAGATGATGGTTATTCAGCAACTGATTTCTTTCTAACCCTTCTTACAAAGATTTTTTTAAATGCCTCTTTATACAAAAAAATCCTTAGCCATTTTACATAAATGTAAACATAAAATTAACACAATTAAAATTAAAAAAAACAACAGAATGCACCAAGAATAAGTTCTACATGTAATGGAATAAAGCATTTACCAAGAAACAGTCATGTGTTTGAAAAAGTAAGTACACCTCATTAAGTGTTTTTCTTTTTTAATTAGCAGTATGTGGATATATCAAAATTTGATCGTCAATTAAACAGAATTTAAAATAAAAGTTTGTTATGGAATAAGAAACATCACACCACATTTACAGTGCCCTCAATAACGTTCATGACAAAGATACCTTTTTCCTTGATTTACCCCTCTGCTTCACAGTTTAAAATTACAAACTAACAAATAAAATGTCGGATCAAATAAGCAAGTATTTAAGATTCAAATAAATCACATAATTAAATCTTTTTAATTGAAAGAGACAAGGAATTCTAGGGTTTTGAAAGAAAACAGTTAAAGGGATGGGCTCTAGTTTTACACAGTTTCTGTTGTGCACATAAGAATAAATTAAATCCAGTAAATTGGTCAGTGTCCTACTACTCAAAGCTTAAATTAAAATTAAAAAGAAGAACAAAAGAACAAAAAAATATCCATTGACCCTTTGTAAATTACAGTATTGGAATAATACTCCTTTGCAATTATATGTGTGTTTGCGAGATCAATTTGAAAACACCTAGGAAGACCACTGTAAGGTCCATTACAGTAGTCCAGACACAACAAAATAAAAGTTTACGTGCCAGGTCAGTCTAGATAGGACCGAATGTGCAAAAAAAAAAAAAAAAAAAAGCTTTTGTATGTGCTCAGAGCAACAGTTCACAATCAAACATAATACAGAGATTCTAACCTTAAAAGTTTTACTTCCTTAAGTTATTAAAGTTAAACATATATAATTTTTAGTTCTAGATCCAATACACATCATTCCATAAAATTAGTCACAGAGCTGAGTAATATGGAAAAAAATAAAACCTTAACCTCCTCAAAGAAAAAGCTCCAAATGACACTATTATCAATAGAAGATTTCAAGAACACAAATACAGAGGCCACACTGTAAGATGCAACATCTAGTTAGCCACAAAAATGGGATGGCCAGATTACAGTTTGCAAAAAAGTACTTTAAATAGCATGGGGAATGTTGGAAAAAGGTCTTATGGACAGGTGAGACAAAGATCAACCTGTATCAGTGTGATGGCAGGAGCAAAGTGTGGAGACAAAAATTGCACAAGACCCAAAGCATACCACCTCATCCATTAAACATGATGGTGGGGGTTTCTGGCTTGGGCATGTATGGCTGCCACAGGTACTGGCAAACATATGTTCATTGATGATGGAACTACTGATGGCAGTTACACAATGAATTCTGAGATGTACAGACAAATCTTATCTGCCCAAATTCCAGTAAATGCCTCCAAACTCAATGGATGGCGCTTCATCTTACAACAACATGGTACATATCCCAAACATACTGCAAAAGCAACACAGGACTTTTTCAAAGCTAAAAAAAGGAAATTATTGAATGGCCAAGCTAGTCACATGATTTAAATCCAATTGAGCATGCCCTCCAGATGCTGAAGAGAAGACTTAAGGGGATAAGAAGGATGCATTAGAAGCTTGGCAGAGCATCACCAGAGAAGATACTCAGTAGCTGGTGATTTCTATGAATCACAGACTTCAAGCAGTCAGTGCCTGCAAGCGATATGAGATAAATTACTAATTATAACTGCTTTAATACAACAACATTTATTTATATAGCACATTTTCATACAAAAATGTAGCTCAAAGTGCTTTACATCAGGCATGTCAAACACGCGGGCCGCGGGCCGCATGCGGCCCTTTGCAGGCACACCTGCGGCCCGCACCTCTATCACACAGAGGTGTTAATAGTCATATCCACATCAACAACCTGCCACTGTAAATGCATTGTTTGGACGCATTTGTTTTGACTGTAGAGTGGCGGTTGGTTCACTCAAGTTGCCGTAGATTCTGCAGTAGCGAGAATTTATTTTTGTAATAAAATCGGAATGGTTTGAAGGATATTTATAGCCATATTAAGCAGTGACTAATCCTACCACTTCTCTGCAAAAAATATTGATTATTTCAAGGTTAAAAAACACGACAGGAGCTAGGGCTACCTGCAGTGAATACAGTAATCCCTCGCAATATCGTGCTTCGACTTTCACGGCTTCACTCTGTCGTGGATTTTATATGTAAGCATATCTAAATATATAACGTGGACTTTTCGCTGGTTCGCTGATTTCTGCGGACAATGGATCTTTTTATTTCTGGTACATTCTTTCTCAATTGGTTTGCCCAGTTGATTTCATACAAGGGATGCTATTGGCAGATGGCTCAGAAGCTACCCAATCAGAGCACGCGGTTAAGTTCCTGGGTGCTGATTGGTTCAGCGACAGAGCGCCGAATTCGATTCTGCTGCGTTAACCAGGAAATCTCGTCTTGCTCATTCAGCATCAACGTGTTTCGCTGTGTAAATAAAGAGTTAACTTTTGTGTTTATCTTTGTGCATAGTCAAGCCCTTTATTATGGCTCCAAAATGATCTGCTCCTGCTGCTGCTTCAGGGGCCGTTCCCAAGCTTCAACAGAAAATGTTAACGATTGCCGAAAAGGTAAAAGATTTGGATATGTTGAAGAATATAAGATCTATGGGTGCAGTGTCCTTTAACCAGGGCACAAAATGAGTTGTAAGTGGACATAATAAGGCAGTAGTCCAGATGAGATCTGTTTTAGGGATTTGGAGTAAAGACTGCTGAAAGAAGAACAACGGTGGTGCTACAGAGTCGCCTGGAGAGGAGGCTCCTTTAGAAGAGCTGTAACGCTCTCCTTTGTTGTGCAGTAAAATTAAACTCATCGTTATTGGACAAGTCATCATGTCATTGTTGGTGAGTAACCATAATTTTCTACATACAGTACTTAGTACATGTACGTATGTTTAGTGTCATTGTACACACATTTTACTGTATACAATTTTTCTTGCATTGTATGTACTTATTGCTGGTGGCCTGTCTATCGTAATGGCTGTAACATATGTGATATCGGAGACGCTCGATATCTTTAAAATAACATTTAGGT
Source organism: Polypterus bichir lapradei (assembly GCA_026402145.1). Classification (NCBI taxonomy): domain Eukaryota; kingdom Metazoa; phylum Chordata; class Cladistia; order Polypteriformes; family Polypteridae; genus Polypterus; species Polypterus bichir. Next base: position 73,901,398 of record JANRMT010062856.1, read on the forward strand.
TTTACTGTATATAAATAGTGTGTTTACATACATAATTTCAATGAATCTTACCTAATATCTAAGAGAATACAAAGGGTTTATGCTGTATAACTGTGTGGGAAATGTTTATAAGAATGGGGGAGAGATTATAAGGGCTTGAAATATATAAAAATAACCATATAAACATATGGTTTTTACTTCGCAAATTTTCACCTTCCGCGAGGGTTTCTGGAACGCAACCCCCGCGATAGAGTAGGGATCACTGTAATATAGTCGAATTCCATAGCAACGCTTTGCATTCACATTGAGACTTTGCTGGCCAGCTTTTCTAGACCACCTCACAAACAAGTATGACGGGTATCCCAGTGACAGAAAATCGATTGTTTGCTTTCGGATTATAGAGAGAACAGCGGGACGTTCATTGTAATCTGAATTTATCATTCCTAAAGTTCTCATATTCCATTTTCCCTTTAAAATGGCTAGTGCTCCTCCAGCTAAGAGAAAAAGGAAACTGAACGAAGAAGGGCGAGTGTTTCAAGAAAAATGGGAATTACAGTATTTTTGCACAACGGTAAATGGAAAGATACATTGTTTAATTTGCAACAACAGCATTGCCACGCCCAAAGAGTACAACTTGAAAAGACATTATGAAACGAGCCATCAATCTTACGATAAATATGAAGGCCCAATGCGTGTTTCAAGACTCAAGGAACTGAAGGTTAACTTGAGACAGCAACAGACCTTTTTTACGAAAATTGAGAAAGGGAATGTTGCTTCCGTTACTGCAAGCTATGAATTAAGCTGAATGATAGCCATGAGTGGGAAATCTTACAGTGAAGGAGATTTTGTAAAGCAATACCTTGTAAAAACAGCTCAAATTGTGTGTCCGGAGAAAGCACACTTATTCAAAGATATTTCATTAACTAGGAACACTGTTGCTGAACGGGTTGATGAAATGTCAGGTGATTTGAAACAACAGTTGAAGGCTGCATCATCAAGATTTGAACATTTTTCTATTGCTATTGATGAGACCATTGACATCACTGGAATAGCACAGCTTGCACTTTTCATCAGGGCCTGTGACAGTGAATCTAGTATTTAGACAGAACTGATTGAACTGATCCCCATGCATGACACTACAACATGCCAGGACATCTTTGAGAAAGTTGAGCTGGTTCTGCATGACTATGGTTTGGATTTGAGTAAACTTGCGTGCTTATCTACAGACGGTGCTGCGAATATGGTTGGCAGACATAATGGTGTTATTGCCAAGTTACAAGCAAAAATAGAAAACTCGCATCCAGATTCATCATTTGCACATTTTCACTGCATTATTCATCAGCAAAATTTGTGTTCAAAAATTTTAAAATTGGATCATGTGCTTAGTTTGGTCACAAAGACAGTGAACTATATCAGGGGCCACGCTCTCAACCACCGTCAATTCAGCCAGTTGTTGGAAGATATGGATAATCAGTTCACAGATGTTCCATTCTACACAGAAGTCCGCTGGTTGTCATACCACAAAGTGCTGAAAAGATTTTATTTGTTGAGACAAGAAATAATTATGTTTTTGGAGATGAAAGGTCAAAACACAGATGAAATAAAAGATGAAAGTTGGCTCCAGGATCTGGCTTTTGCTGTGGACATTACTGCACAACTAACTGATCTTAATTTGAAATTACAAGGTAAAAACAAACTCATCACTCAGTTGTATGATGACATCAAGTGCTTCATTGCAAAACTAAGCTTATGGAAGTCACAGTTGTCAAATGAAAATTGAGTTCATTTTCCTAAGTGCAAAGAGCTGAAAAACACTGCCAATACTGAGTCTGTACTTACCTTTGCTAAGTATGACAGTCACCTGGAATCGTTATCAAAGGAATTTCAGGAAAGATTTCATGATTTCTCATCTTTTGAACACCACTTTGCATTATTCTCAGCACCATTCACCTTTAATGTTGTCAAGGCAGAAGAAAGCCTGCAGATGGAACTATTAGAAATGCAGTCGGATTCTACACTCAGAGCAAAGTATCCTGAAGTGGGGATACCTGGTTTCTTTTCATACCTTCCTGAAAAGTTTAAAAACTTCAAAAAGTTTGCCACAAAGATTATGGCAATGTTCGGTTCTACCTATGCGTGTGAGCAGTTATTTTCCTTCATGAAATCAACAAAAACTTCTCAGAGAACAAGGCTGGCTGACCAACACTTGTCATCTCTGATCAAAGTCGGAACTGCACAGATATTCCAGCCAGATATACCAAAAACTGTCATTAAAAAGAGGTGTCAAGCCTCAGGACAAAACACTAAAAATGACTGAACAGTCGTAAATAAATGTTCATTTTGAACTGTTGTAATTTTTGTACAATGTATTTGTTGCTGTTGCATACAAGTCTATGTTGCCATTTTAAACTCCGTTTTTTTTTTTCTTTTGTTAAACTACTTCATTACCTTGCATTCATGAATGTGTCTAGCCACTAAACCATTTGTATGCACATCGTACATTTCTAAGTTTAAGTAATAAAAATATTCTAATAATTTTTATTAAATGACTTCAATTAGTTGTTGTGTGTGGCCCTCATGACAACACAAATGTGACCCATGTGGCCCTCGGGCGACCCTCAGTTTGACATGCCTGCTTTACATAATGAAGAACGGAAAAATAGAAGACACAGTAAGAATATAAAATAAGTCAACATTAATTAACATAGAATAAGAGTAAGGTCAGACGGCCAGAGAGGACAGAAAAAACAAACAAAAAAAAAAAAAAAAACCTCCAGACGGCTGGAGAAAAAAATAAAATCTGCAGGGATTCCAGACCATGAGACCGCCCAGTCCCTTCTGGGCATTCTACCTCACATAAATGAAACAGTCCTCTGTATTTAGGGTTCTCACGGAAGGACTTGATGATGATGGTCATGTAGACTTCTGGCTTTTAAATACATCAATGCAGGAACATCATGATGCTTTGAGTAGATGGTGGTGGCACAGACCTATATACACCTATCATTGCAATGTTCCACATATAATGGTGCCCTGAAAACGGGGGTGGAATGTAGAAAAAGTGTTGATGTGATCAACATGTATGCAAGTACCCTTAAATTAAAATTTATAAAGTGCACTTTACTCATATGTGAATTAATTTGTATTTTTAAAACTGTGGAACAGAGGGGTAATCAAGGAAAAATGTATCTTTGTCCCAGACATTATGGAGGGCACTAAATAACAGGGAGTGCACCTTATGCAGTCCATGCTGAAGCAAGCCAAAGAAAATTAGGGGGCTGTTGGACTGGGATAGGTTTTAAATTCATCCTGTGCATTCTGTTGTTCTGTTTATTGTGCTAATATAAACTGGAAGTGCTGTCACTTTAACATGTTTTTGTCTTTCTAAACATTTTGCATCTTACTTTAGTTTGATCAACATCTGATCTTTCATATCTGAACCTATTCCACACAGCTGACTTAACATTATAGCCTTTATTTGGAATGAGCGCACTCATAACAGTTGTGCCAAACACCTTCACATAAATATTGTAATGCCCATTCATGGACACAAGGAACAAAACCATACTGACAATTCACTATGCAGAAATCAAACAGGCTTACTGTATTTTTACCAACAAAAATACTCGAAGAAACAATAACGCAATCAGTAACTATTTAAAACTCCTCCATTGCTACGGCCATGGGAGACAGTGTTACTGAGGTCTGTACTCTTTCCAATTTTTTTTTTTTTTTTTAAGTGGGTTGCACTTTCAGTCTACTGTTCTATAGTCATGGCAGTCCGCAATAGCTTTATGTTCAGCAGAACAAATGAGCAGTGTAGCCTAACAGCAACACTGACCAATACGGTAGACTAACGAGTGAAAAAAGGGAGGGGGTGTCTTATGTGCATTCTGGAACTCTCAACATATTCAGAGCTTCAAGTTGTGATGTTTCACATTCACACTTCAGTGTGCTGACCTGAGCTTATGTTCAGACTATTCAGAGATATGTGAGGTTGCAGTTAAGTAGTTTTTTTTTTTTTTTACTTTTTTAAACAGGTAAACAGAAATTTATATGGAAATGAAGAGAAAATAAATGTATTAAACGTGTATACCTTTGCTCCAAATGCATCTCAGCCAAAACATTCCATTTCCTGTTGACCAGGTTATATATTTTACTATTTTAAACAACTGACTAAGGTGAAACGTATGTGTTACATCACAACTCAGACAATTCGGGTAGCACAGCTCCAAGATTGTAGTGGGTTCATGTGAAATTTCTAGCTTGGAAACTTATATTTTATAGCCTATCTGAGAGTGTGTGAACATGATGCTAGACAGGTAAAAGACAAGGCATTGACATATGCCATGCAGAAATAGCTGTGAAGAACAGAAGAGGAGGAAAAGTTCTGCTAAAAACTGTTGTCTGCACAAACAATATCTGTTTCAAATTTTATATTGGTGTTTATCACATAAAATGGAGTGTCATTTGATGGATAATGTTCCAATTCTACACAGAAATATGTATAAAGGCAGAAGAAAATTGTTTATTTTATTGTCCATCATTCAGTGAATATGGTATGGATGGACGCATTAGGTTTGAAAGTTTGTCATCAAATTTCCCTATGTTGTTGTCAGACAGAGGGAAAAATACCAAGTTTTCTCATATAACACAAATGGCGACAATTATGATGATGCACTACACTAAGGCTGCATCAGAAATTTTTACAAGTGCATTTGAAGTTTACAGAAATGGTGCATTATTTGCTAAATTTGGGGTAAACGTCTGGTCAGTTAAAAGACTGTGGCTCACAAGGGCTTCATGCAGTGGTCATTTTGATGTTTACAATCCTATTACTACTACTGATCTTGCTCAAACTCAAAATTGGTTACACTAAACATTACAATCAAGAACATACTCTTGCTTTATTGATTTGACTGAATTATTGCAGTTATCATATGGGAGGGCAGTTGGTATACCCGGAGGGAAGCTTGGGAATTGGAGTATGGAAGTGCAGCCCTGTCAGGTCCCTACGTACCGATAGAGGGCATTTTCAGGGGAGGACCTCCCAATTTTTCTCATGGCCCTGAAGTGTTTTCCCCAGAGGATATGATGTGGCACTGGAAATACCAACGAGTCTGACATAAAAGAGAGCCCACTGCCACACATGAGAGGGTCAGAGTTGGAAACGGGAGACAGCAGGCAACACTCAACTGGAGGATAGAAGGATAAAGAATGAAAGAATTGTGCTTTATTGTTCATTGGTTGTATTTTGTGGCTTACCACTAGAGAGGTGATCATTGGAACGGTGCTTGGAGTGAATAAATATCCTTTATTTTATTCTAATAATGTGTGGGGTTTTACTGTGTCTGAAGTTTGTGGTTACAAATGCCTCTTCCGTAAGACATGCTTTTGCTGGGCTGCATGAGACCCGACATACTAAATATGTAATCTAAAGCACAGCTGTAAATGTATGAGTACAAGGAGAGGTTGGACTACTGTTTATGCAATTGAGCACTGAAAAGTTATAGCACCTTATATTATATACTAAATGTGATGAAATATTTTAAAAATTGCATGTAATAAAAGAAAATAATGTGCTACAGTAGCAAACTTAGTGGCAACAGTTTAAAAAAAATCAAGGTACTGAAGAAGCGCCAGTGCTAAGGACTGTTGCCCCTGAAAGAACAGCACAAAATAAGTCTACCCCACATGTAAAAATAATTGCTGAGCCATGTCTTAATGGGTTAAACATTTATGTCACTGCCTTTAAGTGTTTGAGTAAACTGACTGTTTGCCCCTTTAGTTGGTAATATACAGTACTAAATGTTGCATGAAGCCCTTGCATGTTACTTTGTGGTTTTCCTTTCCCATGTACTACAAAGCCAAAGTAATGCCAGGTGCCATTCCGGCTACCATCTTGGTCAAAAATTGTGCTAGTGAAGACACTGAACCTGCTCAAGTTGGCATATTAACACCTCTGAGTGAGTGGAAACAGAGCTGCAACTTTAGTTATTGCAAACCAAAAGTGCATTTGTAATGCAGGTACAGAATCAATATTATTTAAAATAAGTATCAAAGTAATTCTAAAATGTTAAAATTGATACTTAGCGATATGTCAATACTTTTGGCAAATTTTGTTGCAAAACTGGAAAAATCAAATGACTTGGAACATTTTCTCAATGTGAAAGAAAATAAAATGTCTTTCAAATGACATCATTTGGTGCAGAAAGATTAACTGAAGGCAATTTCATTCTAAATTGTAAAGTATGAGGACTGGTGCATTATCACATAGGAAATTTCCTCGGTGAAGAAGAGTAGCACAGCTAATAGATCAATAAAACAAAAGTTAATTGTTTAAAGATTCTTATTTTTCTAGTAGACTGTATTGCCATTAACTAACATACTCACCATCTGCAAGCCGCTCCTTCCAGCACTGAGATGCATGAGTGAAGAATTCATTATTTAGCGCAGAACTGCTAAGGCGTGACATGCCATCCACACACACCTGTGTAAATACATAAAGTGGCATTATTGTAGCTACAGTCCAAAATTAACAAAAAAGCACGAAGTAAAAATGATCTAAAATAGCATTAAAAAGAGAGATGTGAATTGTATAAAATTTTAAACTATGAAAATATTAATAAAGAGGATAAAGCAACAACTAAATAAAGGTGAAAACCACTATTAAAAATGTACAAAAAATGTAAATCTTAATCAGTTAAGTCAGCTGTTTTTCACAACTGTGACATACATTTATTTTCTCTGAAAACTTGTACTGTTAAGTGAAGCTGTATTTAAAAAAAAAAGTCTTTTTCAAACATCCCTTATAAATTTAGCCAACATGACGACAATAAGATATGCAAAATAAAAAAAGTCTTTAAACTTACTGAAAACATCTATTTTGAAATGCAAATAGCTCCAGTTTCAGAAAACATGCCTTCTGCATTTTCGTACCGTACTTTATGTGTAATACAAGTTGGAAGTAATGTATTCTCTTCTCTATTCATAACAAATGGCATGTATTGAGTTTTCATGTCAAGAACAACCTTCTAGAATGGTTCTAGAGAAGTGCTGCAGGTCATAATACCACAAATAATCTAGCAGTAAAACTATTTAAATTAATTAAAGTTGTCCTTTAGGCACTTGTAGCTCGGATCCCTTCTTACAGTTTAAATTCAAAACATTGAAAATGCCTCCAAGTAGTCCATGAATGATTTTTGCTTAAAGAAATGGTTTCATCTCTCTCTTTCTGTAGCAGCTCATTTTTGATATATACCAGGCTCATACTTGTAACATTCAGCAATAAAGCTTAAAGTTTCATTCATTTTGTAGCCTGACATATTGAAGGGTATAAAATAATAGGTTGTTTTTCTTAATTTCACCTACAAATTAATTATATACTGAGTCTTCAAATCACTACCAAAGTACAACTGCAAGTGTACTATTAACTTAACTAGCTACTATTAATTTTGCAAGTGGAGTGTGAGTTTGTCATGTATAGAAGAAACAAATGAAGGAAGCCAGTTTCCAAAAAATCTAAATTCTTTGAAGTATCTCAAAATAAGATATGGCTGCACACTTTTCTAGTGTATGTTTGGTAAATTTTAAAAACTTTTGTTGCACATTTATTATTTTTAAATGTATAAATATAGCTTTAATTAAAAACACAGTCCTCCAGGGCAAATTAACTTATGCTACAACGGGATAAACAGCTTTAAAAAAAAACTTGAAAAACTCATCAATTTCATCCTTTAAATCAGGAAGAGAATCCAAAATGAAAAGAGTACTGTTATACTGTTGTGGTGAAGTTTATGTACACTACATAATGGACATGTGTCCCGGGCGTGTATTATTTTATAATTTTTATACAACTTTTTTTTTTTTTTTTTTAACTGTGGCTGAATGATTGTACAACATAACATATTTATTTACACAAAAAACATATATATTTTGACACTGTGGTGGCTTCAGAAAACCCATGCAGTTAAACTTTGACTAAACAGAATAAACATACAGTGCAGACGGTTGCTGTGCTATACAAATAGCATGTAAGAACTGCACATCCCAAGGAATCACAAACAAAGGATATAAAGTTACAAAATACAGCAGAAAAATAGTGCATTATTCAGAAGACTACGGTCAGAGACTTTTCCTCATCCATAGGACAATATTTTCTTCAGTGTTTGGTACTGTTCCAAAAACTGCATCAAAATGCGAAACACGACAACACACCCATTTTCAGTCCTTTCATATTTATGTGTTACATCAGACTTCCAATACTTTTTTGTCTACCTTCAGTGATTGTTGCATCATACCAGTGCCACAGCTCTTGTTTTAAGATGGAACCCCCCAGGTTTGTCACAGGGGATAGCAGACTATTTACCTTTTACCACTTATTATATCTGGAGTTACAAATCAACAGGGAATCTATTAAGGGAATTAAAGAAGGAACTGCATAAGTTCAATGCTATTAATGCTGCATGTGTTACCTGTTGTAAAACACCTGATGCTATTCTTCTCAGCTTACTGTAAACTTTCTTGCCCTGCATAGAAACTGAATTTCCTTGCAAAACTGCAACAGTATAGCCACTGTTTTCTACTTCTAGTTACACTCTGCTTACTTAATGCACTATCCACCTAATGCATATACGAACATTTCTGGAACCATCTCCATGAAATCATGTTAGAACTTCCTGTTGAGACAGAACAACAGTAAAGATGCAGACAGAATGGGATCATGTTTTCTTAACGCTCTGTGCACTCTGTTGTGATGAATGAATTGAAGATGAAAAAAAAAAAAAAAAAAAAAAAACTATTTATAGTTTGTGTTAATCCTACCCAGATATCCTAAAAATACAGGAAGGAAGGAAAAATGTAACTGTTCTTTCATTCCTCAATTATGATGTATGCCCATGATTTAACCTAAATGTTTTGTTTTATTAAAAAAAAAAAAAAAAAAAATCAATAGGGGAAAAAAAAACTTTTTTCCTGGATTAAAGTTATAGATATGTATTTCCTCCTGCACTGGATAGTCAGAGTTTAAATTTTCACTCTTATATTAATAAAAACAATGTCTTGATGTTACTGAACTGTCATTTTGTACCAGTGGCATGTGAGATAGTGAATACATTCTCTGCTGGTAAGACAACCTGCTCTAAGTAAAAACAGTTTACTGTAAAAAAGTGGACACCCTTCTCAAACAGAAGGCTTATACGCCTTTGACAATTTTAACTTTAATACATACGTGTATTTCTCGCTCCTGCAGCATGATTCCAAAAGAGCTTACTAATTTGAATTAGATTTTTGAAGAAGCTTCAGGGCACTTGTAAAGCAATATTTTATAACAGATTGTAATTGGTGTTCAAACCTAAATGCATCTATTGCAAGAGTAAATGCAATAAATAAAGATAGGCAACATACTATGAATAGAATATTTCTCCCAAAACAACTATAATGTTTTCTGAAAACTGTTTTTTTTTCCCCCTCGTTATCATAGACAGCTTCCCACATAAGGTTCAGTATGGCTTCAATTTCAACCACAATAAGAGCCCCATTATTCTCTCTATATGCAGTATCAAGCAAACTCATAGATGCTCTCTACAACTGATTTGATAAAACTACTAGTGCTCAAATTAATTCAGTGGCATTACTGCAAATGGATACCATTCTTTTAATTGCACTAACAGGATAGATTACTAAATAAGACTGAATTAAACATGATAACTCCTGGTCAAAAATAAACTAAAAAAATGTCAGCTAATTTCTTCTTTCCTCAGAACACACAAACTGCAAATATGTAAATGTTTTAACAAATAATCTGAAAGGATGACCAACCTGTCTATCAACCTCAGGTAACAGCAACAACAACTGCTGCTGAAAATGTGATGGTAGAGCTGCAAATGTTCGCGTATTGATCAATGCTCGGATATTTGTATTCACCAAGATGGACCCTGGAGTCTCAAAATCAACCTCCTCTCCTCTGCGACGCTTTAATGGTCCTAAAATAAATAATGAAAAAAAAAAAAAACATTTTATATATAGATTAACCATAGGGAAGAACCAAGAAGTACATACTAATTTGCAGCATTTACATGATACCACATTCATTACCTTACTTAAACCATCACTAAAATTCAGCATTCAAATTACATTAACAGAACTACATATATTACAAAATTAAAGAATAACCTGGCTAGCAGAATGCTTACAGGAATCACAGAACAGAAAATGGGAACTATAAGCATAGGAGAAAAGAGGAGAGTTTGGATGGCTTACGGAAAGTAAGGAGGAAAGCACAGACAGAACATCAGGTTATACTCAAGTTTAAAAGCCATGATATTCACCAACATATTCACTGCTTATTTCTATTAACTGTCTAAACACTAAAGAATAAAACAGATGTTTCATTTACTTGTAAGTTCCAAGATGCAGTAGATCACTATCTTACTTCAACATTCTTCTTTACTAAAACTTTTCTGAATTAATAATATGCTATTGTCTTCCTGGGTATCTTATTCTCAAAGCCAAAATACTTTTTAAAATAAACTAAAAGGAAGGGTGTGCACCTCTGTATTAACACTTTGTGCTGCAGCAACATCACAGTGTTAGAACAAACCTGCCCACCTGCTTGGAAAGTTCAGCTGGTTAACTGTAAATTTTGAGTTTTTTTTTTTGGTCAGAGATTATGTCCCAATTAGCCTTTTCACATTCCTGTATTGTTTTCTAGTGGGAGGAGTCGTTGAAGGGTAAACTCTTTCAGTTTATCTAAAAAACTGGCAGAACTGCAAAGCAAAAGCTTCTGTGGTGTCCTCATATGTTCAAATTCAAAACAAACATATCCTTACCTGATTTTTTTTTTTAACTGCTGTCCAACTGATTAAGCATAAAGTGATAAATTTTGAAGCTATCAAGAGAGACAAAGACTATATATATATATATATATATATATATATATATATATATATATA
>JANRMT010062856.1:73912428-73948405 GCA_026402145.1 Polypterus bichir lapradei
ATATATATATATATATATATATATATATATATATATATATATTTTATCAGCTGTTGCAGTGAATATATTTTTAGCTGGCATATCAGACACAGAGTACATAAAGTTTATGTGCTGCTTTAAAATTGATGTTTGTTTCAAGACATTTTACATAGAACAACGTTGGTATTGTAGGGACACAAAAACTGGGTTTTGAAAAACAAATGTTCATTGCAGAGTTAAGGCGCAAGAATCTGAACTGATGGAAATCAACACACTGGATCCTTTTTAATGGTAAATGACAATGCAAGGGACCATACACAACTTAACATAACTGTGATGAGCTCAATTTATTTTTTTGACTAACAATATGAACTAAGTTTAAATCCAGACCTAATTCTGTATGTTTATGCATTTGCCCATAAGATCCTGAAAGCTAATAAGCAATGGAAATGCAAAAACCTTTAAAACAATACAAAAGTAAATAGCTGGTTAAGTTTACAACAAATATTAAATTTATAAGATTGCAGCTAATTTACCTGGTTTATTCTATATTATAGTATACAGACAATCCTTAAAATGAGAAATCTAATGTTAAGTGTAAAAAAGGGGATTAGCCGAAACTATCACCACACTGGCAAAAAATCTTAAGAAACTTGCATTGGTAATTATAAAGGAATATCTCCACAAAAAATGAACACTGTTTTTCAACTTTTGATGATTTTGTTGCATAGTGCCTTTTCATAGCAGAAATTGATTTTTGGAAGTTAAAGAAGAGAGGAAGATTATATGCTAACTAACAGGTTTACTAATTGGAGTTAACTAATAGGCTTACCCATCAATACACCACTTTCACATTTTGGGAAAAGGGCTAATTAAGCAAATGCTACAATTTCAAAGCAGTCATTAATTGTTTTGTTTTTTTCTGGCTGCTGAGAGTGAAGTCACACACTTTACACTGATTATGTTAGGGGGTAGTTTAAACATCTATTCTGATATTTAAACACTGAAATACAAGCAGATGATGAGGTGTGCTTTTAAATAAAAAAACCAACTCCGTTACAGTATATAGTATATACAGTGTTTGCCTCATTATTCCATAGTGATTATGGGCAAACTAATACCTAGACTGTTTCAGTCCCCTCACAGTGAACACATTAAAATCTGCCAAACAAGAAATAAAAACTGTCTAAGTGAACTAGAAATCTTGGTGGAGAGAGAACACCTAGCCAAGACTCAGTACAACAGGAGAGATTGAAAGAAGAATGCATTGGAATAGCTGGGAATATAGATACAGGTATCTTACTTAAACAAGATTGCAGTTGAAACAATTACCAAACACAATAATGAATAACCCATGGGTAATTATTACATAGAAAAAGTTAAATACAGTGAAAACAACACTGCAAAGTTTTGAAAAGATCTGCATATCATTATACATTTACAGAATATATAAAATTTATATTAAATTTAGATAAATACAACATTATCATTATGTGTCACCACAAAGTTAATTATTATGCCAAAAAAAAGACGCAGTTTCTGCTCTACATGGTAACATATGGTTGTTAACAAATGGCAGAGTGATATAAAGAAAGTAAGCAGTTAATCTAATATCTTTAAGTAAGGAATAAAATCAATTCTTTTGTTCACACAAAATATGATTAGTGATTTATAGTTGAATGGTGTAAAGAAAAAAGGCCATGCTGATTTTCAGAATATTTATGTTTTATTTAAAATTAAAAACTTTTATTCATATCACTAGCTCTAAGTAAAATTACATTTTCACAGGGTTCTGGGAAGATGCTTGAGGAAGGGATGAACAAGATAGATACTCTTCTGTCTGAGTTTTCCTGCTCTACTCTCTTTACAGGCAGACAACAAATGAAATGCTCTCAAAGAAATGTATCAGGTCTGAAGAAAGCAAAAGGAACAGGAACAAAATACTTAATACTTTATAAAATAAACTAAAAGGAAGGGTGTGCACCTCTGTATTAACACTTTGTTTTTTTACAGTGACCTCCACAATGTTTGGGACGACGACTCATTTTTCCTTGATTTACGCTTCTTCTCCACAGTTTAAAATTACAAATCAAACAATTCAGACGTGATTAAAGTGCACATTGCAGACTTTCATTTAAAGGCATTTGCACATGTTTCGGTCACACTATTTAGAAACATTTTTTATACATGGTATGCCCATTTCAGGACACCATAATGTTTCAGCGAAGTGGCATCACAGGTGTTTGTGATTACTCTGGTGTGTTTCATTGGTTCACCAGTACAGGCATAAAAATATCTTGGCTTGATTCTACCTACAAACTATTCTGGAGTCTGTAGTTGCCATTGTTCAACATGAGGACAGGGGCCGTGCTAATGAAAGTCAAAGAAGCCATCGTGAGTTTTAGAAACAAGAATGTAAACTGTTAGGGATATTGGTAAAACCTTAAGATTACCTAAATCAACTGTCTGGAATATCATTAAGAATAAAGAACACACTGGTGAACTTCGCAATCATAAATGGATTGGTAGACCAAGGAGGACTTCCACTGCTGATGACAGAAGAATCCTCACTATGGTAAAGAAAAAGCCCCAAATGCCTGTCCAACAGATCAGAAACAGGGGTTTTACAAAGCTATGAAATAGAAAATTCTTCAATGGCCAAGTCAGTCACCCAATTTAAATCCAATTGATAATGCCTTACATAGGCTAAAGAGAAAATGTAAGGTGCAAAAGGCCCTGAAACAAGCAGGAGCCTAAAATGGCTCCATTACGGAGTAAATCAAGGAAAATTGAGACTTTGTCCCAAACATTATGAAAGGCAGCATAGGTACCGGTTCTTTCCCAAGAACTGCAGTGGGACCAGTTTCAAACCTTGAAAGAGTATCAGTCCTGAGCAGAACTAGCTAACCATTTTTTTTTTTAGTATAACGAACAAAGGTATATAAATTGCTCCTTAATATTAAAATAAGCTACAACAAATAGAACATTATAAAACCATCATTTGTATAACATGTAATATTATTCAAAATAACAAAATGTAAATAGAAATGAACAAAATTAAAACTTGAGTGACAATTGCAGTACTCCTGAAAAGACTTCAAAAAACACATAAAAACTACAGTGATTTTCCATAAAGAGCTAAAAATCCTTCTCTTGCTAAGTGTTTGCATATTAACTGATTTCAAAGCAAAAACAGAAAAGCTATTGCTCCGAGACGTACACTCACTAGTGAAGTTCATCTAGACATTTTGTAATAGGTTTAAAAAACCAAAAAAAAAAAAAAAAACCAAAAAAAAAAACCAAAACACACATTGTGATACACAATGCAATAAACAAAGGAGTCTAGGATGTAAACCCTCTCCCATCTTGTAAAAATACATACCTCAAGACAACCACCACAAAGTTTCTTTCAGATAGACTTTGGCTGTATAAAGTAAACACTGCCACGTGAGCACTAATGTCAATTACAATTTCTTCTCTGTTCTGCACAAAATACACAATTTGTAGATTCCAAATAGGACAAGCTATGAATAAAGACACAAAAATTGTACCTGATATTCAAAGAAAGGGTTGAACATTAAAGTATTACTTCACACCTGTGCGAGACTTGTGAAGGCTTTTAAATTGTTGTCCTGGTTTTCTTCCAAATTCAGGGCGACTCCGTAGTGAATTTGAGCATGTCATTGAGGGGTTACTACTACATTTGCTATTTGATTCTGCTTCTCTGTGTTTTCCAGAAAAACCTAGAATAAATTCCCAAAACACAATGTAAAATGGATATATAGATATACGTGCACACGCACACACACTTAAAAAAAACACAAGCACACAAACTGACAAGTCTTGAAACAATCAAAAATAATGCTAGAATTTCAAATTTTGGTAAAACATTGTGCCTCGGTACATACAGTGGTGTGAAAAACTATTTGCCCCCTTCCTGATTTCTTATTCTTTTGCATGTTTGTCACACAAAATGTTTCTGATCATCAAACACATTTAACCATTAGTCAAATATAACACAAGTAAACACAAAATGCAGTTTTTAAATGATGGTTTTTATTATTTAGGGAGAAAAAAAAATCCAAACCTACATGGCCCTGTGTGAAAAAGTAATTGCCCCCTTGTTAAAAAATAACCTAACTGTGGTGTATCACACCCGAGTTCAATTTCCGTAGCCAGCCCCAGGCCTGATTACTGCCACACCTGTTTCAATCAAGAAATCACTTAAATAGGAGCTGCCTGACACAGAGAAGTAGACCAAAAGCACCTCAAAAGCTAGACATCATGCCAAGATCCAAAGAAATTCAGGAACAAATGAGAACAGAAGTAATTGAAATCTATCAGTCTGGTAAAGGTTATAAAGCCATTTCTAAAGCTTTGGGACTCCAGCGAACCACAGTGAGAGCCATTATCCACAAATGGCAAAAACACGGAACAGTGGTGAACCTTCCTAGGAGTGGCCGGCCGACCAAAATTACCCCAAGAGCGCAGAGACGACTCATCCGAGAGGTCACAAAAGACCCCAGGACAACGTCTAAAGAACTGCAGGCCTCACTTGCCTCAATTAAGGTCAGTGTTCACGACTCCACCATAAGAAAGAGACTGGGCAAAAACGGCCTGCATGGCAGATTTCCAAGACGCAAACCACTGTTAAGCAAAAAGAACATTAGGGCTCGTCTCAATTTTGCTAAGAAACATCTCAATGATTGCCAAGACTTTTGGGAAAATACCTCGTGGACTGATGAGACAAAAGTTGAACTTTTTGGAAGGCAAATGTCCCGTTACATCTGGCGTAAAAGGAACACAGCATTTCAGAAAAAGAACATCATACCAACAGTAAAATATGGTGGTGGTAGTGTGATGGTCTGGGGTTGTTTTGCTGCTTCAGGACCTGGAAGGCTTGCTGTGATAGATGGAACCATGAATTCTACTGTCTACCAAAAAATCCTGAAGGAGAATGTCCGGCCATCTGTTAGTCAACTCAAGCTGAAGCGATCTTGGGTGCTGCAACAGGACAATGACCCAAAACACACCAGCAAATCCACCTCTGAATGGCTGAAGAAAAACAAAATGAAGACTTTGGAGTGGCCTAGTCAAAGTCCTGACCTGAATCCAATTGAGATGCTATGGCATGACCTTAAAAAGGCGGTTCATGCTAGAAAACCCTCAAATAAAGCTGAATTACAACAATTCTGTAAAGATGAGTGGGCCAAAATTCCTCCAGAGCGCTGTAAAAGACTCATTGCAAGTTATCGCAAACGCTTGATTGCAGTTATTGCTGCTAAGGGTGGCCCAACCAGTTATTAGGTTCAGGGGGCAATTACTTTTTCACACAGGGCCATGTAGGTTTGGATTTTTTTTTCTCCCTAAATAATAAAAACCATCATTTAAAAACTGCATTTTGTGTTTACTTGTGTTATATTTGACTAATGGTTAAATGTGTTTGATGATCAGAAACATTTTGTGTAACAAACATGCAAAAGAATAAGAAATCAGGAAGGGGGCAAATAGTTTTTCACACCACTGTAAAACTAAACTGTGCTTGGTCATGTCTCAACAAAGATCACAGGCTGTACAGGGCCATACTCCAGGAATGTAAAATTTGAGAACTTTTTTTTTTTTTTTTTTTATCAGAAGCCAACCCATTCTACTCCACTGTACGTGGAGAATCATAATTTTTAGAGATTAACTCAAATGACCAGTTTCTAAACAAAAATCGCCAACAGACTCAGCCAATCTGAATCAACTAGCTGATTTTAGGACATTGCAAATTGACAAAGGTTACATGGGCAATTCTATTTAAGTTTTTAAACACACCTTGGACTATAAACTTAGGGTGAAGGTACAGTGCCAAATGCATGTATTTTTGGGAATATGCTGTACATTCTTACATTTTTAGTTTTTACATAATTGATTTTGTAAATTAGATTACAGACACACAGATAAACAAAATTGATAATCAGTACTCTGATACATTTATGTTACACACAAATCTCCAAATCTCCACACTTAGCAGACCTATCAGCACAAAGGTAAAATTTAAAATATTTCACTGTAAGTATTTAGCATTCAGTTTACACTAAACAGGCAACAGTGTGAAGCAAAGAATATGATACTGGATAATTATTTCAATGGCTATTCTTTATAAAAAACATAGCTCTTTAAATACCTTGTAGGGAGGTTAGTTACCACCAAAGCAGCACCCAAAAATCTCACGCATTGGCACAAGTCAGACTATAAGTTACTTATGACTCATAGCTGCTCCTGCACCTCAAGGCAAAATTATTGAAATGAAATCATATTTTACTAAGTAAATGCTCATTTCAATTAAAGGTTCGAAGTACCATTTCTATTATCTTAATTCAAGTAACTGTAATGAATTAACAAAAAAACATACACAATCATCTTGACGGTTTTTAAATATATATGATGAGTGAAGTAAAACAGCAGTAGTAACCTGCACAAGTCATTTAAAAAGTATATCCAAATCTAAATGTGTAAATACTTTGGTAAACCATTAATGCTTTGATCAGTCTTGTTGGGGTGAAAAAGAGCTGTGAAAAGGTGTACTGTCTTGCTGAAGATCTGAGTAATATTTTTGACAGCGTTTTCAGAAAATGTAACCATCAGCAGCCAAAAAAATATTTTAGGGGATAGTGAAGTGTTTGTTTTTTGGTAAATTAAATACACACACACAAACTGCAAACAGAAAAATAAGCAGTGGACTACTGGAGCTGACACAAAACTGACACCCGTTTTATTTGTTAATAGTAAGGGAACATGTAACACCTGAGCAATTATAATCATTTGTCATTCATTTGTAATCAATACTTCTAGTCATCTGGGGCCTCATGTATAAACAGTGTATGCCCGTTTCTATGCACACTTTGAGAAGTATAAAAACTTAACATTGCTGTAAACCCATATACATTTTCACGGCAGCCTCCAACCTTGCACACAAGTTTCAGTGTGGTCTTCCTTTTTTCAGATTCACCTCAATGACACAGGATTTATCAAATACTAGGGGGATCCGCCCCCTGCTTGCTTCGCTCACCCACCCCGGGTTTGGTTAACCAGATATGCAATTTAAAGAGATTGTTATTTTCATTTCATTCATTTTTAATTTCTTGATATTGCCAGTAATAAAGCTGTAGTGAATGAGTTATTCCTCCTCCCTCCCAAGGGGCGCACTACACACAAGCCACTTCGCATCTCTGCCTCTTGCGTTGTGAAGAGGGGGGCTGAACACACGCTAAGGAGATGCAGTCACTCATTGGAAACCCCCTCTTAAAACAGTGAAACAATGGGAAACAAATAATTTTTTTTTTTACCTCCTCTATGCTCGATTAGCTGGTTTGCTGCTGCTGCTGCTTGGGCCGTGCTGTGTGATCAACATGTTGCGCTGCATGTCGATCATTTAAAAGCCTGTACAGCAGCTGTCCTTTTGTCTCAGTTCCTTGTCTTGCGGGACGTTAAAGTGTCTCCGAGAAAATCACGTCTCGACCCAAGATTTTTTTATTATAATAGAGAGATATTGAAATTAATTGCATATTGTTTACAAATTTAAGGCACTTAATTGTAATCATTATGTAACAATATAATTGTGCACGCAATGGCCAAACTATTTCAAATACCATAGCTGCTTTATTGTTGTTACTTTCAGTGCATCACTCAAGAGTATTTCAACTCATTGTATCTGTGTTTGGAATCACATCTGTACAGCAGCTGACTGGAAAACCCTGGAAGACATTTACAGCACATGCTGCCTCAGGGATGCCACCAGCATCTGGAATTCATTTGCACAGTCTATTCGAAATTCTCCCATCTGGCATATACTTCCATTCCCTGCAAGGACCTCGAGGCTCAGAAACAGTTTCAACCCATGAGCTATAAACACAGTCAATCAGTCCATCAAGTGCTCCTGGTAGAACTGTTTGAACTTATAATTACAGTTACCTCACTGTAAACTTGCACTACAACTGTAATATTGTAAAACCTGAGCCACTTTGTGAACCATTTGTACTATCTGCACTATATGTACATGTATATTGTACTTATGCTTTCATACTATATATTTTTCATTGTTTTTTATCATATTATTATTATTATTGTTATTATATAATTTGACAGGAAAACAAGTTTATGAAGGATTTGCATATTGAATCTCACTGTAACATACAATGATAATAAAGGAATTTGATTCAGTTCAATAGAAGACAGCGAATATTTACAGATGATGACTCGCTTCTAAGTTAATTTAAATTTCCAAGAGCTATCCTCTTGGCGCTGTGTGCTGTTTGAATACTAGGATGTATACTTGATGTCATTTTAATGATGAAATGCATTAAAGTATGTATATTACATTTTACAGATAAATTGTTAACTTCATTTAAATAATGTATACTGTTAATGATTAAATGTGGTGGCATGGTGGCACAGTGGTAGTGATAAGCTGGTGCCCTGTCCAGGGATTGATCCTGTTTTGCACAGTTTGCTTGCTGGGACTGGTGCGACCCTGGATGGATAGCTGAATGGAATAATTAAACACAAATTATGAAGATTTGTCAAGGTTCCTTAAAAGTTCTGAAGAATCAGCATTCTAAACTTACAGCTGCTTTTATATTTATCAAAGAGCTTTAGGGTGATTAGTTATGTGGAAAAAGAAAAAGGAAGGTTAGGAATTGGGGGTTTGAACATTTGACAGACACAGTACTGCTGCAATAAATTATTGCACCAAGAGTCACACGCATCTCAGCAAGCATCGCGTGGGAGACAGGTACAATCCCTGGATGGGGTGCCAGCTCATTGCTACCACTGTGCCACTGTACCCCCATGTTTAATGCATTTTACCATGAAAATGATATCAAGTACACATCTTAGTATTCTAAAATGTTGAGAGAGCTGTAATATCATGAACATAATGAATTCTGTGTGGTGATCATTACCTACATGCTCCTGTCGGCGAAAAAGAAAGCCCATTTAAGAAGCATGTAGTGATTCACATACATAAAACAAACTTTAGTTACGATAGGATTTGAGAAACTCTAGTAAATTAAACAATGATTTTAAGATGAAGTTATATTTCGTGTTGAACAGGATTTATGGAGCGGAAGTGAGTGGAAGTCAGCTTACACAAGGTTTTGTGCATCACAATTTTTTTCTGCATATGCACATTTTCACTTTTGTCCATACACCATGCTTTAGTAGTGTATAAAACATCTTACAGAAGTATCTCTATTTTCTACACAGATGCCATTTTTCTTGAACCCTCAACATGGTGTTATGTAATAACAGATTTTAAGTTATAGGAAAATACACTTTTTAATTTTATGAGAAGCGTCACTCAGTAGTGAAAGATCTGCAGTACTTACTAAGGCAGCACAACCAAACTAATTTTACTCAGTCAGTATGTAAAGGAAAAAAGGGCAGTGGAAAAAAAGGTGAGTGGCTTAGCAGATATCTTCTTGAGCAAAGTAAATCATAAGATTGCTGGACTGGGCAGTTTTGAATCTTTTGACAATCTTGCGATCACTATTACAGGTGTACCACATTCCTTTTTTCTAACTATATTTTGAACACTAAAATATAATGCCTCATTTATTAATGAATTTTCTAATTTACTATCCACTATAATAATTAGTTATGACAATATTTGCAAGTGAACTGAACTTTCATGCAGGTAATCATTGTGATACAAAAGCTACAGAATTTTTGGATCTTACTCAACATATCACCCAGTTAACCCTTAAAGCAGGTTACACATTAGTCCTGGTTATCTTCTGTGGGCTTGAAAATTATTTGACTCAGGGTATTGGTATATTCATTCATTGCTTGTCTTTTCTTTAATGTAAAGTGTTACTTACTAGGACTAAAGAAAAGTGCATTTTTCAGAGGTATTTTTGATAGTACAGTTGTCTGAACCCTTTCTAATATAATCATTAATCTAATAATATAGTCATCAATAATATAACAATCAGTCTTACTCTAGTATCTGCTCTAAAACAAATAGCAATGTAAATATGAAGGTCAACAATTTTAGGCTATGTTATATTTTAGGTTGTTTTTCTTTCTTTCCTTTGTCTTTTTTTTTTTTTTTTTAAACAACTGTAATACCATGGAATACAGAGGCAGTTTGTAGAGTTGAGACAATTTTGTAATCTTAGTTTGATGAGAGAGAAGGTCCTATTTCTCCAAAATGATAAATTATGGTGGAGGAAATCTAAGCAATCTCTTTACAACAACTGACCATCTTTTGCACCCAGTTCACTCTGTTGAATGGAATCTTAAACCAGCAGGAGCTAAATGCACATTCCTTTCAGAGAAAGTGTCTAATATACAGTCAACTCCAGAATTATTGGCACCCCCTAAGAAGGTGAGCAAAAACACTATTATAATATAGACAACATATATAATGATTCTAATTTTCCACAAATTTCAGGAAAAATGGCTATTAATTTAATAAAATAGTTACTGCAAAGGTGTTGTTTTATTTTCTGAATAGTTTATTTGGTTAAAAACCACAATGGGACAAATTCTTGGCACCCTTGAAAAAATACCATAAATAAATCTAAAGGAATTTGCATGTTTGGGGAAACAAAAGTTTAATATTGGTTTTTATAGTCTAGGAACTTAATTTTGTTTATGACCATTTCCTGTCCTACTGGGGTAAAATATGAGGTAAACACAGGTAAATGCCTTTTTGTCATCTATCAATATGGGTAAACCCAAAGAGCTCTTATCTCAAATGAGGAAAGGGGTGTTCAGCATCACACATTAGGAAAAGACTACAGCAAATAGGTATTCAGTTTAAATTATCAGTAAGCACAATCAATGCTATAATAAAGGAAGTCTGAAAAGGATTAAATTGTTGAAAATTGCCAGGAATGGGATATATTTGCATATTGCCTCCATGCCCAGTTAGGAGGATGCCAACAAAGGAAAATATCAGTTTCACAACTGCAAAGTTTAGTTGAATCTTGGGGTTTCGTCATTTCAAAATTAACTGTGAGGCACCACATCCTTGACCAGAAGATTTCTGGACAGATTCCATGAAATAAGTCCTTTCTGAGACTATGTCACAAATCCCAGTGTCTCGACTTTGCCAAGCAACACAGAAGTTACAACTGGAATATTGTGTTGTGGTCAGAAAAATAAATGAGCTTTTAGGCCCAGCAAACCATCATTAACATGTTTGGTGAAAAAACAGAGACTGCATACAAAGAATGGCACCTCATACCCACATGAAACTATGGTGGTGGCTCTTTGATGCTTTGCAACTCTTTTGCTGTCAGTGGTCCAGGGGCTTTTGTTAAAGTCAGTGCAATAATGAATTTCATTCAATATTAGAACATTTTAGCTGAAAACCTGGATGCCTCTACCAGAAGGCTGAAACTGACCCGTGATTGGGTCTCGGAACAAGACAATGATCTGAAGCATACATACAAATCGAGAAAGAAACCATTGTAGCAAAACAAAATCAAGGTTTTACAAATGTCCGATCAGTCTCCAGACATAAAGAGGGAAGTTCACAAGAGAATTACAGTGATCCCCCGCCTATTGTGAAAGTTAAGTTCCAGACCCTTCAGCGATAGGTGAAAATCCACAATATAGAAACACCATATAAATAAACATTTTTTTATATAGTTTAAGCCTTAAAATACCCCTTCCACATGCTTTAAACACATGTAAACTTATTAAAACACACTTTGCAAACACAAATGATATGCGGATGTCGGGCTAAGGATATGAGTAACATCTCTCCATTATAAAACAAAATCTTGGCAGGGAGACAAGGCGTGATCTTCTCGGAAGACAATTTGATGTCCCACAAGAGACATTTTAATGTCATGCAAGACAAGGCAGTGAGACAGGACAGCTGCTGTACAGGCTTTTAAATGATCGATGCTCAGAGAGACAAGCAGAACATGCATCTTGGCAGAAGCAGTAGCTTGGCAAAGCCAGTAGCTGATCTGTCTGCTTCTCCTTAGTGCGTGTTCAACCCCTCCCTTCACAACGTGAGCAGAAGAGACACGAAGTGACAGGAGTGTAGCATGCCTCCTTGGTTGAGCAAAGCGATCGAGACCAGATTATCTCGGAGAGACACTTTGACGACATGCGAGACTAGACATTACAACCTTAGGAAGCAAAACCTGTGAACGGTGACTTTTGCACGTCATGCCCTACTTAAACAATTTAAAACAAGTTCACAGACATCTAACCTAGCAATTGTTGGAATGCTTTTGGCAGACACACTTCAGGTGCTCCCAGCTCTAAAAACAATGACAAGCAGAACACACAGCTCGCCAGCAGATGATCCGAGCACATCTCGTTAGCATGCATTCAATCTCCTTAAATTCTATATCCGGTAAACCAAACCCACAGGTGGGCAAGCGAAGAGAGCAAGGGGTGGAGCCCCCTAGTAATAATAAATCCATGATGTAGCGGGGGCGCGATAGGTTGAACAGCGATATAGCGGGGATCACTGTATTATTATTCAGTTTTATTTTTGAATAAAAGCACACTTGTTTTGTTAAACCTTTGCAATAAGTGTTTTTTATATTCCAGTAACGACTTGAATAAAATCAAATCTGTCTCTGCCTCTTTTGTGCTTGCACACAAACATCCATGCACGTAAACATCATTATTTGAAAATGCTATGCCATTTGAACATTTTTTTTTTTTTTAAATCTTGCTCGTACTCTGCGTTATGGTGCATGGTTCTTTTTGGGTGTATATACCATCAGTATGGCACTGCCAGATCTAAACACTAGCGTGGAGAATTGCTCACATACAAAAGCGACTTTAGCTGCAGGTGGAAGTTCCCATCCCATTTTATTTATGGTGCCAAGCAGTCTATTAGCCAGTGAAAGCGATCTGAAGAAGTTGTAGGTTGTTACGGTTCTGCTGTTATTCAGAAAAGGCTCCATAAGCTTTATGATCACAGTTTCGGAAAGTCTTTCTCCAGTGCAACGACTGGGATCTTTTCCTAAATAAGGAGTGGCATTGTACATCTACATCATCTCCAAATGTGCCAAAATCCAAAAATTTATGACAAATTTGTTGGGCTTGGTTGAGATGTATTGCAAAAAAGGACAATGGACCTTGGTAGGAAACTGTTGCTCATCAACAGTGATATGTTTGCCCTGGGTTGTAACTCAAAACACAGTTCTCAACAAAACGTTGCCAGATGTCTGAGATTACAGCAAATCGGTCGTTTTTCACACGTTCTGTACAGGTGTCTGTTATCAAAGCACAAATGCCGCATGATAGTCTGATAGCAGTCACTGGGCATAGTATCTTTGATTGCCGGGGACCACAAATAGTTCTGAGCAGGCATCAACTACAGCACCAACTGTGGTCATTGCTACTCTTGTGAAAAGAACGGAGATAAACGCATTCAACTCAGAGAGGGAGAGGCAAGTTCGGTGTACCACGTGAACGTTACAGACAGAATAAAATGGAACATTAAAAAAAACAAGCATTAACTTTTACACATAGCCAAAATTTACACTGGGTGTAACAGACTCAAATCAAATGTATGTTTTTATTATATTATAGTAACTATAATAGCAAATCACTACTCAAAATAGAAAGAGCTCGGACTTGAACACACAACCTCTTGATTACGAGAAAGCAGTTCTTACCTCTGCCCCAGCCAAGCAGAAATGTCATGACTCTGTCGATTGATATCTGGGCTCGGGTTTTTACTCATTGACATCAACATGTAAATTGAATGATTTTTTTTTTTGCTTTGGTTATATTCTTGAATAAAAGTGCACTTGTTTTGGTATACCTTTTCTGAAAGTGTTTATTTGATATTTGGACTAAAGTCTCCACACATTGTACACTTCACATCATTATTACTATAACATGGAAAAAGTTTGTTTTAGTTATGTGTTCAACATTTCTTGCCTTGCATTTCCCGTCATCAACATTTACCCAGATCATTGTAGAAACGGAACATACATGAAATGTAAGTATTCCAAATAACGATATATCATTTACCTATACAACTCAAGGCACCTCACTCACAGATAAACAGAGAACTTCAGCTGCGTCAGTGGTGGGGGGGGAATGCGGGGATTGGGACAGCAGGCTGCTAGTTGCTTGTGCTGATTGACACATTTGCAAAAGAAAGACGCCGATTAAGAGGTGTGAAGGAATTTAAAGTGGCCTGACACTATGACTTTTTTCGTAGGCTTCAAGGATTCTAGTGTTAATGCTAATTCAAATAATCTATCAGCTGTCCTTCTATTAGACTTGAGTGCAGCACTTAACACCATTGACAGCATTCTTATTGCTCTCCTTATATCTCAGGAAGAATATTTGTCAGTTGTGGATTTGTGATATTATGTATGAGGTGTCACAGGGATCTATTTTGAGCCCTTTATTCTTCTCAGTGTACATTACATGCTCTCAAATGATAGAAAGTATCATAGGCCTGATAATTTCAAAACAAAGTTAACTGTCGCAGTTATGCAAACAATACACAGATTTGTGTGTCAACAGCTCTAGATGATTCCGAGGGTCTGAATCCTCTGACCCCAGTGTCTTAGCAGCATTACTGATTGGATGAGTAATAATTTCCTCAAACTTACCAAAGGAAAAAAAAAAAAGAATTTTTAATCATTGACAGCAAACAAAAAAACAAGGACCTTAGAAATAAACTAAGTTATCTGTCTTTGCAAAATAAGCCTTGAAGTAAAAACTATCTGTGTCATTTGAGATTCAGTGATAGTCATCTAGATTTTTACAATACACTCCTATCAAGATTGGCAATAAAAGTCAGCAGAAATCAGTCTAAATTGTGACAGCAAGAATTTTTACTAAAGGAATATTAAAATCTGAGGATATTTCACTAATCTTGGCATCACTGCAATGGCTGCCTGAGTCCTTTAGGACTGATTTAAAAATACTTTTAATTGCACGTAAAGCTCTAAACAATCTAGAAACTTTTTTATATTTTGGGCTGCTTTTCTCCCACATTCCTAACTATAATCCAATTGTACTGTAGACTTAAATCCTCTAACACTGGCTTGTGTAGTGTTCTGAGTATGAAGTATAAAAACTGGTGAGGCAGCCTTGTTTCTAAGCATCAAAATATGGAATACTTTACTGTTAAGGATACACTAGGCCAGTACAGTTGAACAGTTTAAAAAAAAAAACAAAAACAAAAAAAAAACTACTAAAAATGCACCTCTTTAATCTGGCTTTCTATCTAGATTACTTAAATTGCTAGCATCATCACTATACTAGTGTTCACACTGAGAGGACAAAGAAATTGATTCCTTCCTATTAAAATGTAATTCTGTTTGCTGTTTTATAGGCTGGTCACAAAACAATAATTTTGTATATATTCATTTTTTTCTGGTACTCTATGGTAATGCTGTGTACCAATGTCCTCTGGCTTAAGTATGCTTCAGCTGGCAGATATGTGGTGAAGTCTTGCTGGAGTTTTCTATAAAGATGACACAAAATGCTAAGTGGGGGCTTTGTTGTCTTTCGGTCTTGGAACCCCAGCAGATTTTTATTTACCGTACGTACTCGAGCTTAAGTTCTCCCTTGGATAAGTCGTGGCTTGATTTTACTATATAATTTCCGGTGTTATGGAAATTATGTCGGTTGTACAAGTCGAATGTGGACAAGTCGAATGTGGTCAGATGATGATATGCTAACACCCACCTGAGTACAGAAGCATATTAGGGCCACAGAGAAGAAGAAAAAAACATACGAACACAGTGAAGAAAAAAAAAAAAAAGTGTATGTTGAGAATAAAGTTGACATGCCGACTTTATTCTCTGCATTTCCACTTTAACCTCGATGCTTATGTCAAGATTAAAGTCAACATGTTGACTTTATTCTTGTAGCTTATTTTGTCATTAAAGTAGAACGTTGTAAATGTCATTTTTAAAATCAATGTTTAATTTACTAGATTTTCTCAAACCCCATCATAAGTAATGTAGCACATTAAATGCTTTGTGTTAAGTGTTCCCTGACCCATGTTACTCGGTACATGCTTCTTAAACTGACTTCCTCTCCTCGACTTTATTCTTGACATATACTTTTTTGTTCACTGTGTTCGGATTTTTTTTTCTTTTCCATAGCCCTAATATGCTTCCGTAAATGAGAGAGTAACCACGGAGTACAGTGCCTTTTTTTCCACCTATGTATTGTGCCTATGTGACCACACAGTAATACCCGAACTATTCTGAAGTGACGTTTGCACTGTTTTGTGTTTTTTGTATTTCACACCCTCATACACCTTTATCGTAAGAGCATCCCTTAACTACGATGGAGTGTTTGATCAGAAGAAAATATAAAGTTGGTTTTAAATTAAGTTATTGAGGTGGTGAAAGAAACTGGTAACTGCGCTACTGCAACAAAATTCGATGTATCTGAGAAACTGGTGTGGGACTAGAGGAAGCAAGATGGAAAAAAAAAAAAAAAAAAAAAAAAAAAAATTATATATACAGTGAAAGCTCGAGATACGAACAGCTCTGATACGAGGAAAGTATGAGCGAAAAATTTGGATCTAAATATGAGCATTGGCTCGCGTAACGAGCCACGAGCCAGGCTGTGGGTATGCGTGACGCGTTTCCCGATCCGCCTCGACTCGTGGATTCACCCAAGCTGACGCTGCCAGCCCGTCAGCTCACTCAGTGTTCCTTGTTCTCCCGTAGCGTGAGGATCTACGCGTTTGTGCGCTTGTGATTTCATTGTTTCGCTGTAGCAGTTCGCCGTATAAGCATATCCAAAAATATCGCGGACATGCAGACGGAGAATAGGAGACGATTGCCCTCAAGAGGAGAGAGAGAGAGAGAGAGAGAGAGAGAGAGAGAGAGAGAGAGAGAGGGAGAGGTGTGCATGCGCGAGCGAGAGAGATAAGAAGAGAGAGAGAGAGAGAGAGAGAGAAGCGCACGCGAGCGAGAGAAATAAGGAGAGAGAGACGCGTGCACGAGCGAGAGAGATAAGGAGAGAGAGACGCTCACGAGAGAGAAGAACCATCAGCTCAATTATGATCACATGACGCTCAGCAGACAAAGTGTATCCATACTACTCGTATTGCAAGACATCGCTCGTTTTATCAAGTCAAGTCAAGTCAAAACCATAACATAAGACTTATCTTTAGGGACTTAAAAACAAAACATGGACTATATTTTTCTATTACTTGCATATTTAAGTTAGATAAATATTAGTCTTCGCAGTACCAGACGTGAGTCTCAAAAGAAAATTAAATGTCTAGGGACAATCCGTTAAGAATGTAATGTTTATCAGTAAAATCCTGTGTTGCAACAGCTACACGTACAGTGCTTCTTCCCCCAACATCTGCCCAAAATTCCAATCCGTTTGTTTTAAACTGCTGCGGGTTCATCAGTGAAAGATCAGAAGATACTGAACAAAAGTCTTGACATTAAGGGAAAATAAAAAGCTAAAATTACTGTTATCCATTCAGGAGCTCAGAAGCAGAAGTTAACTGAAGCTTAATAAGGAATTTGTATGTTGTAATGACTGCTGTGACAGTGGAGACAGACAGACACACGTAGATCACTACCACTACTAGGCTCCACATGTTTGAGAAGTGCCTGTCTCTATCAATTTCTTTCTGTTATTTTATCTATTGCATCATTACATGACACAACAGTAGAAAACAGATTTCAGAAAAAACACTGTGGTCTACTGATATATATGTTAAAATGCTGTGGCTATTTTTTCATGGTATGGTTTGCATTTCCAATTGCACAGTGTGCAGTCAGAAGTTGGGATGCTGTGCTGTCTTCTACCTGATTTTACTGGTGTAATTAGGATTTGTTGATTTGGGTGTTCAGAATTCGAAATCTGCATCTCCTGAGGCTCCTCGTTATCAGATCTCTAAATAGCAGTACTTTTTACGGGGTGTGACGCACCATTTACTTCAAATGCATATTTTGCAGTACATGCTTTCAGAAGTACAGTATAGCTACTAGTTCTTTCAAGTATACATACACTCCTATACTATCGTAACGATGAAAAACAGAACACACACAGCACCAACTGTGACAATATATTGTTGACTTTTCTCATTCATCCATTGGGACCATCAAATGCCAATCTATAAACTGATGCTACAGAAAGGCTTTTTTCTTGCATCTGGTAATGTTTATTTTTAAAATATATAATGTGCTCTCGGCACATGCAACACCAATTTATATGTCTAGTAAGGTTAATTTCAGGAGACTTTGAATGTAAACGGGTCATTGTAAACAGAAGCTTGCTGTATGTTGGAACAAGGTTATTGAGAGCACCTCTGATCTTTCCAGTTTAAAATCACTGCCCCTACTTTGAGTGCCAACCTTATGAGGTGTTGAATTGGTTTAGAAATGTGACACTCAGTTAGCCATCTAATTTTTTCCACCCAGTTTAAAGCAAAATTCATTTGTCGTCTCCAGACTTGTATACAGTTGAAAGTCAGAAGTTTACATACACTTATGGTGAATTCTTTAAAACTCACTTTATAACCCCTCCACAGACTTTTTTACTAACAAGCTATAAATTTGGCATATCGTTTAAAACATCTGCTTTATGCAGGGATAAAGATATTTTTCCCAAAAATGTTCACAGGCAGACTGTTTCACTTTTTATTGACTATATCATATTTCAAATGGGTCACAAGTTTACATACACTATGTTAACTCTGCCTTTAAACAGCTTGAAAAATTCTATAACATGATGTCAAGCTTTTAGACAATTAAGACAATTAGCTTCTGATAGCCAATTAACCTAAATGGAGTCAAATTATGGATGCAAGTTAAGGCCTAATATCAAACTCACTGCCTCTTTGCTTGATATAACAGGAAAATCAAAAGAAACCAGCCAAAATAAATTTTGCTGAAATACAATTGTGGACCTCCACAAATCTGGTTCATTCTTGGCAACAATTTCACAATGCCTGGAGGTTCCACGTTCACTTGTACAAACAATAATACGCAAGTGTAAACACCATGGAACCATACAGCCGTCATACCTCTCGGGAAGGAGACACATTCTGTCTCCTAGAGAAGGAAGTAATCTGGCACGAAAAGGAAGACTCAGTCCCAGAACAACAGCAAAGGGCCTTTTTGAAGATGCTGGAGGAAACAAGTATCTGAAACCACAGTAAAAAAAGAGTCCTATACTGACATAACCCGAAAGGCTGTTCAGCAAGGAAGAAGCCACTGCTCCAAAGCCTCCATAAAAACCCAGACTGCAGTTTGCAATGGAACATGGGGACAAAGATATTACCTTCTGGAGAAATGTCCTCTGTTCTGAAGTATCCAAGATCGAACTGTTTAGTCATAATGACCATTGCTATGTTTGAAGAAAAAAGGATGAAGCTTGCAAGCCAAAGAACACAATCCCAGCCATCAAGCATGGGAGTGTGAGCATCATGTTGTGGGGGTGCTTTGCTGCAGGAGAGACTGGTGCACTTCACAAAATAGATGGCATCATGAGGAAGGACAATTATGTAAATATACTGCAGCAACATCTCAAGAGCTCTGCCAGGAGGCTGAAGCTCAGTCACAACTGGGTCTTCCAAATTGATAATGACCCCAAGAAAACCTTCAAAAGTTTTGGCAAAATGGCTTAATGACAGAAAGGTCAAGGTATTGGAGTGGCCATCACAAGGCCACTTATTGTAAGAAACTTGTGGAAGGTGACCCAAAAATGTTTGGCTCAAATTAAACAATTTAAAGTAAATGCTACCAAATATGAACAAAGTGTATGTAAACTTGTGACCCACTGGAATTGTGATAGTCAATAAGTGAAATACTCCACCTGTAAACATTGTTGTGAAAAAAAAACTTTTTCCCTATATAAATTAGATGTCTTAAACGATATGCCAAATTTATTAATATAAAATCTTTGGAGAAGTTATACAGCGACTTTCAAAGAATTCACCCTTAGGGCTCATTTATACTTCACGCTCAGAACACGTACGCGCCCGCATCATGGCTGCCACGCGTCCCCAGCATTCATTTCATGCGTCCTCTGAGCAGGTCCTCAGAAATTAACGCGACGCGTGCGCGAGTTGCAGTACCAGCAAAAAGTTGGGGGGCGCAGTGTGCTAAAAGTCGGAATGTGACGTCAGAGTCTCTGTTTACTATCTACATGTGACAGAAAGCCTCTATGCAGATCCTACAGGGATCGATGTGCGTGCTTTGCCGTTTGGTGAATGGTTCGATGTGATGAAGCAAAATGCTGACATACAGATGCATTCGTGGTGATTTTATATTCAAGCGTCGCATATTCCTAATTGTAATGACACGATGCATTTTAAAAGTCTCACATAACATCTTTGTGCCGTGTTTTTTTTTTTTTTTTTTTGCAACTTAACAACAGCAGCATAATGTATATCGCTGTATTTGAGCTACTGAGAAAAAAATAAAGGACACAGTGAAAACGTGTATTTTGTGATTAAAGTGGAAATTTCGGCTTTAATCTCAAATTGCCCACTTTAACCTCGTAGTTTACTTTACCATTAAAGCAGACGGTTGTAAACGTCATCCCAGTTTTTAATCGCTGCGAGCTTCTTGGACCTGACAGCTGTGGCAAGCAGCAATATATCACCACACAGAAAAATTAAATGTATGATATTTCAACTCTCTGCACATTTAGAATCATTAGATTTGTACTTGATATCACTTTCATGATTAAATGCATTAAAATGTGTATGTTACATTTTACATATAATTTTGTTTAAATAATGAATACTGTTAATAATTACACACATGGGGGAATAATTACACACATGGGGGTGACACGGCGGCGAAGCGATAGCACTGCTGTCTCGCAGGGAGTTATGTTGCTAGTATATCCTGCTTGTATTCCACACTGTGCTCCGGATTCCTTCCAAAGATATGCAGATTTGGGGATTTGGTGCCGCTAAAATGACGCTAGTGTATGCGAGTGCTTGTATTCACCTTGCGATGAGCGAAGACCTTGTCCAGGGATTGTTTCTCAGTCGTTCCCAATGCTTGCTGGAATGGACACATCCCTGGATTTAATCAATAAATATCCTTTTCAGAGATATTGCGGTAAGGTGTTATCGGAATTTAATAGGTGTTTTAGGCAATTCACAACACAGAGAAGCCGAACATGTTCTCACCGTGATAATATCTCGCACTGCTACCTGGTGGATTCCTCCAGATTTACGTAAAGTACGCGCGCAAGTATAAACACTACAACGCTTGCGTAGCAGGAGCGTCCTCTGCAGCATGCGTCGCGTTAAGTATAACTCCGGCCTAACTGTATGTAAACTTCAGACTTCCAACTGTTATGCTTCAGATAATTTATTCTTATCTAATGTTTTTGGCATGTCACATTTTACTTATTTTTTAAAATCTATTTCTAATTTGTTTTACTTTACTTATTTTTTTTTTCTCATCTTGTAAAGCACTTTGAGCTACCTCCTTTGTATGAGAATGTGCTATAGAAATAAATGTCATTGCTGTTACTGTTGTTTCACACTCTGATCAACTTGAAAGGGAACATATAGATGGGAAAAAATGCATCAGTTAAACTTTTCTCATAAAAATTTCAATCGGTGCCAATAATTATGGCATATGTCGTTTTGGTAAAAATTACTTCTTGATGAAGGTTTTTTTTCTCATAAATAAATTTGAGTTAAAGGCTGGATTTCTCTGGTGTTTTCAGTGTGAGATTAAGGTATTTCACCAAAAGGTTACTTTTTTAATAACCATTTTTAATGATCTTGCTTAGGTGTGCCAATAGTTTTGGAGGGAATTGTATTACACAGTGCCACTGTGAATATGCCTGAGCCACTGAAATGAGATATATAATGCATGAGAGGACATACTTTACATATCCCACACAAAACTAAAACCTACAAACATGTAAAAAGAAAACAACAATCTACTTTAATTACTTGCACAGTTTTTTTTTTTTTTTTTTTAAATGTATAGGTTTAGACAGCAGAACCTGATATTTCTGAATTATTAGGAGGAGGAGGAGGAGGTTGGGAGCATGCACTAATACAAGTGCGTTGCTGCACCCACCACACAATAAACCACCTCAGAAGCCAAGTGCAGCCTTGCAACAGGTTACCTCAGCATCACACTAGTTCAAAAGGAGTGGAACAGTATGAAGTTTAAAACTGGCTGAAGTGCCAATCCTGCCACCAACCCTCGAGTTTTCCCTGCAAGTTGGAGGACAATTATTAGAATCGGCGCAAAAAAAAAAAAAAAAAAAGTTGTCAAAGTGAATAATCAACATTTAGTACTTTTAACAGAAAGATATAATGGTATTAAGAGCTACACAAAAGAAGCCAATGATAGGATATATTAACGAAATTGCAACAAATCTCTAAATTTTAGTTTATATAACCTTAGCTAAGCAGCTCATAACTAAAAACAGGCATTTAAATGAGAAAACTTAAAAAAAGAAAATTCCATTCAATCAATGAAATTAACTGATATTTAAAGGTTCTATAATTATAATCAGGAAGCATAGTGGTGCAACGATTAGTACCAGGATTTCAGAGATCCAGAGCCCTGAAGTCATTTTAACTGGGAACTGCAAAGAAGTCTTATATTGGGTGCAGGTATTAGGGTGCACAAGACAGATTGGCACCTCATTCAAGGCCGACTGCAGCTTAGAGTCCTGGACTGCCAGGATAGGCATTGGCACAAGTGACTATGAAGTAGATTGGAAAGTTAGAAAACTGACTGAAAGATGAATAGCCAGGATGACCAAGAACGTGCATGAAATGTGTGTGTCTATGCCAAGTAATAGATCACTGGTTTTCTTGTCGACAGTTGACTCTTGCCTTGTGCCAGAAAAAAAACAGAAATATGATTTGGCATCCTGCAGACCAGTACTTATAAAAACAGTTTTAGAAAAAAATTTGAAGGATATTTTTCTACATATACAAAACTCTACCAATTACAGTAATAAAATAAAGGTTTATTACCTGAAGAAACATGCTCTCCATTCACTTTGAGAGGAGTCAGCACCACACGGGGCATCATTACACCTTTTTTCCTCTGCTTTCCAGACTACAGGGACCAGAAGGAAAGAAAAAACATATAAAAAGTGTCTTCATAATATCAACTAAAATTAATGAAGCAAGGAATTTAATTTAAAAACAGAATCTTCAATTGAAAGAAAAATGTTCCACTGATTGATCACAAATGCTTTTTTTTTTTACCAAAAACTCTTAGTCCCGCTAAAAGTTAAAATATATTTATGGACAGTTTTTATTTTATAAAGTAAGAGGTATGGATCCAACATAACTGGAATGTACAATAAGAAAATATTACTTCATTAAAATTATACACTATAGTACATGCATTAATGCAAACAAATGTATACTATTGTAAGTAAATCCTGAATGAATTATTTTGTTCATTATGCTGCTTTGCTTGTATTTCTTGAGCTTCCTGAATCAGCTGGAAAACAAGTCAGGTTTCTTGAAAGGCATCTCAGTGGTCTATTCCTTTCTAAAATGGGTAATTCCATGGAGGTTCACTGCATGATTTTTAAACAATTCTGAAACTTTTCCCATTCATTTCTATGGCCGATTGATAGGCAAAAATAATCTTTTCAAATTTTTTCCACCATCCTGCTCCCAGCTAGTATCTTTCAAAGATAGGGGAACTGGCCATCTTTAGCATTTGGAACCCTTCAAAAGATGTCAAATATTTCCAGAACCAAAAAAGGTTTTCACTTATCATATGCTCTGAAATTACTAATGTGCTTTTCTTTATAGCCCCTTAAAAACTGGCCACCGGTATAGATTTTCATTAACTTTATGTACCTTTTCTATGCTGCTTAAAAAAGGCCTTCTGAATGATAAAAATAGTAATAGCTGCCATCTTTGAAGTTGCATAGCGGGGAGCATGGTTGGAAAAAAATGTAAATTTTTTTTTTTGTCCATCAATCAACCATACAAATGAATGTTTAAAGTTCCACAGGCTTTGAAAATCATGCAGCAAACAATTTTTCCAAAATAATATAATAATACATATTGCCCTCAAACTTGCATAATTTTTCCAGATAATCAGTTTTGGAAAAGTGTCTTAAAAGAGGATTGTGTGATTCATTCATGGTGAGGAAAAAAATTCTTGCATTGTACTGAAATTCACATGATTTGAGCAAGTGACCGAAGTAGACAGGAATGGCTCACACAGTAATACTAACTGAACATGGAATAATTGAAAACATAAGTGAAAACAATCTGACTTATATCCTTAAGCCAGGAATATTGGCCTCTCTCTCTCTAAAGTTCTGTACCCAAAAAACTTCAGTGAAGACAGGGTAAAAAGAAATATCACTACCACAGTGTCAAGCCATACCTTACATAAACCAATAAGCTACAGATGGCTAAAAATCAGTAACTGGATACTTACATACTAGTTTAAAGAAAGACAAGGCTCTGCATTTAATTACCTTGAGTGTTGCCGTTAGGGTTAAATTAATCAATCGAATTGGTGTAACATCTAAAACATTTAATGACTGATGTACTTGACTTACGTAAGTAAATTAATTTGTTCCTTAAAGGCTAAATACAGTGGTTTCTAATTCTCTAGGGTTCATTGCCGCACTTTATATCAAAGGCTGTGATATACAACCATCTGAATCAGGATGATACATTCTTTAGACTTTACCTTATGATAAATAGTGCCTGAGCGCTATATATTTTTGCAGACTGATGACAATATTGATATTTGGGTGGCAAAGATGGCTAATTACCAATTGATACTGTACTGCTACTGCGTGTGTTTAAGCATTAGTATTCCATGGAAAAACACTAATGAAACAAAAGACATTAAATATTGTGTTTCACATAAACATACTTTAACATTTAAACAGATTAAAAGATAGTTACTAAAAATACCTATTGCAGAGATTGTAATGGTCTGCAGAAAACTATTTTTTGTTATTGTTGTGGTTATAGTGCTGTCTTTCTGGTTTTATACCTCGAACTATGTTCTCAATGTGAATTTCCCACTAATGGTTTTATTTGTGGAGCAAACCATCTCTGTTGGACACAGGCACAAATGAAATATCCAATTGTTATCCACAGATACAGTTTTCAATAATCGGTATAATGCAGGTGGTTCTGGACGTGAAAAAATGAATTCCACTACAGATAAGAACTAAGTGTAAAAACTGTAAATATTTCTTCACACATTTTGTAGCAGAATACTGTAAAGACAATATTATAACCAGTAAAAAGAAAAAAATAAGGGAAAACATAACTGAAAAGGGCTGCTTGCAATTGTACCTGTTGTGTAGCTCTGTGAGTACTCTGCCTGGATGGAGGTGCCTGCTTGTTTTGAGATGTAGTAGAACATGAAGCACTTGAAGAGGTTTCATCTAGAGAAACTTGTACATAAGAATAAACACAAAAATTACACTTTGGAATGTAATAACTAATATACATGATCATTTACAAAGTTTCAATTCTGCTATGAGAGAAACAGTTCTCCTATTTAACACAAAAATCATGCACATATGTGCACTAAAACAAATTGTTGTAACTTAACTGCTACAAAGGCTGACAAATGAGTTGCCATTTTTGGCTTCAGAATGAACACAGTAGAAAATACATAGTAACACTGAATCTGATATAAGGAATGAACAGATGGCTGAACAAATAAGAAATTCAACTGCTGAAAAAACAAATAATGCAAATAGTAAACCTGTCAGAAATACTGTGTGAAAAGTGCTTTTGTCAGAAATGCTGTGTGAAGAATGCTTTTGTAATGTTAGGAAAGTAAAAAAAATAAAAGCAAAAATAAAATTTATCACTGAGTCCCTTGCTACTCAAAAACAAACAGAACCACATGCAGTATCTGGGATAATCTGCTCAAGCATTTAATCCCTTTAAATAGTACAACTCTCAGCATATACTTCTCACCGTAGCACTACAGTTTTACATGTTATAATGAATATAGCCCATTGGGCGTCCAAAGTTGAGGTCAATAAAATTATGCTAAGGAAACAAAAATATTTACATTAAGAAAACCCTATGACATGTATCATGTGTATGCCACGTAGAAAGTAAATATAAGGAAGGAATGTTTCTTATTTTGCATTTCACTATCTTGAAGTTAAATTTGAAGGCAAATTTGCACATGTTGATAATTTCTACTCACAAGTCATAGGGTTGCTGAACAAATGTTACAACATAACAAAACAGTGTGTGTGTGTTGCATTCAGTGTATATTATTTATTTTTGTATTGTGGTTTTGTCAGCTGCTCTGTGGCGACATAAAAGAATTTCATTGTACACAATAACTTGAAGTGACATTAACACCTGAAACTGGATCAAATGAAGAGTTTAAAGCCAATATATCTGAAATGGCACCAGTTACCTGGTAATGTTTTAAAGAACAAAGCATGCAGGAGCATACTTTTGATCATTATGGTCTGGGGATTATGGAACATCTATGACATTTTTCACCATAAAGATCATGTAAAGCAGTGACACATATCCAACCATATCCAACTCTTATCAAAAAAGGGAATCTGCGCAACAGATTTTCCAAAAAGCAGTTATTTACTATTTGAAAAAGAAAAACTACTTCTCAATAATTTAAGCACATATCTTATTCATATTTAACTTTCCTTAACAATACTAGTGTTGCAATGGTTGAGGATTACAAATACATGTCTATGCTATGGCGCCAATGCATATAAAAGAAAAGATTTCTATGCCAGTGGAACTGGTGCTCCGATAGTCTGATTTCCAAGATGTCACTGAAACCATTCTATTCTGCTATGACAGATTATGAAAGAAAGGTCTGACCACATTAAAAATAAATAAATACATCTGAATTTACAATAAAAACAAAAAAATTGAATTCTTTAAGTTAACCCACATTCCTGATTTTAATAATGAAAAGTACTTTAGGCAAAAATCAGACATTTTTGAGAGCTTAAATCCAAACTTTCTTGAATTTCAAATGTAAAAATAAAATAATTACAACTGAAGAGAATATTATTTATTAAGCCTATCCAGTAATGTCCGCTTTCATATGACTGTATGTGCTACTTCTATTGGCGGTTCCCCTTTTCATCCTACCAAGTATATAACTTTTAATAATTTCACTTCTACAAGTAAACAGATCAGTCATCTTTCTCAACTGCAACTGCCTCCTGTTAAAAATGTTTTCTTGTTGATATTGTTACAATGATTTGCTGCATTTGGCTCTCTAAATAGGACTCTTCCTCATCACACTTTTCTGATTGTAACTTTCTCATCACTTGAACATGTTTCTACCAATGTTTCTCAATGCTTTTTTTCCTTTTATCCCTCTCCTTTCCTCCTGTTTTCCTTATGATAACAATACCTTCAGCCTGGAGTACAATTTATGCACTTCATACCAATATAGATTATAATTAATTGGCTTTGACTTCAAAATCCACATAGACCTTATTTCTGTTGTAATTTTACAAATCTGTGAACTCACTCAATCCATCAGTTCCATGGTTATGCAAGAGGCTATAATTTGGATCTCAAAGTACTACTTCTGCTACTTAGTCAGGACCAAGCAGAAAAGTTTCTGCAAAGATGAATAGTCTTTCTCTTGTTTACGCTATAATTATCCACCTTTCAGAGAGTACTTTATCAGCTAAATTTAGTCTTTGCAACTCAATATTGCCTCACCTAGCTCAAAAGGTATTTACAATTCAAAACTTATGTATCTCACATCTTGCTGCCCTACTTCTTACTGCATAACCACCAAGGAAGCACTCATAATCCTGGTGTAAGAGCTCAAAACTCATCATTAAAATCTAAAATGTAAACAGTGAATATTCTTTTTTTCCCCCTTAAATCCATATGCAAATGTGGTTTGCCCACCTTCACACCTAAGTCTCCACTAAACTGCAGAACCTTTAACCTTTTTCAGGTTTATTCACACCAAAAAAAAAAAAAAAAATCAACTTAGACAAAAGTTGCAACTATAATCAGGGTTTAAACAGCAGTGCTGCATTGTGGTGATCATATGCATTATTTAAAAAACCTGCATTGTTTAATTTAATAGTCTGAAAATCAAAACAAAAAAAAGACTTTAGTTATTCCCATTTTATTTCATTATGGAATTAGTCCAGAAATAAAACAAATAAAAACCACACTGATGCAACTACTTAGCTGAAGCAAATTAGGCAGCGATTCTAGCCTGAAGTTGGGTTGGGTATGATGCAGCACCCTTTACACACCTGGATTTGGGGATTTTCAGCCATTCTTCTCTCCATTCTGAAGATCTTCTCAAGCTCTGTCAGGCTGGATAGACAACTAGTTTCAGATCTCTCCCGAGATGCTCGACTGGGTTCAACTCCTGGCTCAGGCTGGGCTACACAAGGACATTCACATAGAGTTGTCTTTGTTTTGTGCTTAAGGTCACTATCCTGTTGGAAAGCAAACCTTTGGCCCCACCGGAGGTTCAGAGCACACCAAAGTAGGTTTTCATTAAAGGTACCTCTGTACTTTGGTCCATTCAGATTTCCCTTTGCCTTGAATAGTCTCTTAGTCCCTCTTACTAAAAAACAACCACACAACACGATGCTGCCATTACCATAGTTTACTGTTCAAATTGTATTGTGCAGGTGATGAGCTGTGCAGCTTGTTTGAAGACGGGATGCTTAGAATAGAGGCCTAACACTTCAATTTTGATATAAATCAGACCAGAAAATCTTGTTTCACATAGTCTTTGAGGTGCCTTTTTGCAGACTCAAAGTAGGTGTTCATGTGTCTTTTACTTAGGAGAGGTGTCGATCTACCCCTCAGCCATAAAGCCCAGATCGGTGGAGTGTTGCAGTGATGGCTGTAATTCTGGAAGTTTCGTCCATCTCTAAAAAGGCTCTGTGGAGCTCAGTCAGATTATAGGGGTCTTGGTCAATTCCAGCAGCCATACCACCTGCACTTCATAATAATCCACCTCAAGATGAGCATGTTTAGGCCTAGTCTACCCTTTGATAGAAGACCATCTAGGAAAAATTTGGGTAGCAAGAGGGCTGATATTAAAATCCTCCTTTTAACACATAAAGCCTTAAATGGCAAAGACCCCGTTTATTTACCTGAACTTTTTACTACTTACAAACCAGAATGTACACCGAGATCAACATGATAGTCATTTTATTAATCCTTGGACTCTTAATAAACAGTGGGAGATGGAGCTTTTAGTTACAGGGCACCAAATCTATGGAATGATCTGCCTGTTAATGTTGGAGATGTTCCCCCGGTCTCAACTCTTAAATCCAGGCTGAAGACATGTTATTTTAGTCCAGAATATCATCATTATAGAGCTGCTAATTAGCTGTGCATACTGCATTTCTGTTTGTTAGTTATTCGTACAGAAAAATAATTCTGTTTCTCTTCTCTGTATCAGGATGTTGCATGTGATGCCACTACTCTACTCTACTCTACTGCGCTCCTGTAGATGGGAAAAGCCACCCCAGATAAAACAGGTTCTCTCATCAGATTGGACGGCCCAGCACAAACTCCACTATAGAATGCCCAGGGGAGTGGGTATGCAGCTAGTTGGCTGAGGTCTACAGGTCTTTGATGCATCCGATTTTGTTTTTGACTTTCTCTTTTACAATTTTAATTTTCGCCACTGTCAACTAGCTACAGTTCATTAATTAATTAATTAATTAATGGACCAATATTAATGTTAAATCAGTTTCTACCAAGTACTCTGTGCATTTTAACAAATCTGTATTTTTACGTGTACTAATTCTGTATTTAGTAATTACTTATATTTCTATTTTAACTGAGAATTTTTTTTTTGTACCTACACTCAGTGAAGAGCACTATACAAAATAAGTTGTATTGTATTTTATTGTACTGCTGAAAATGTGTTGGTGCTGATGTCTGAAGGTGCTTACTCTGTGGTCTGTGTGTGGATTGTAACGCCCATGTGCAGTGACAGGGACACTGTGCTGTAAAAATTAGCACCGCCCTTTGGATGAGATATAAAACCAAGATCCTGACTCTCATTGGTCATAAAAGATCCCTGAGCATCTTTAGAAAAAGAATAGGTAGGGTGTTTCCCAATATCCTGGCTAAATTGCTCATTATAGGCTGGTAATTCCCACCCACTAATTATCCCCTGTGCTATCTTGGCTAACTCGCTCTCACCCATTCACCATCTAATAGCTAATGTGTGGTACATTTACTGAAGCAAGAATAACTACCATTGCATAATCCTTCTGGAAGCTATACATTTGTGGGAGTTGAAGTGGTTCCCACAGTCTATGTAAAGCTCTATGAGTAGGTTAGAAAAGAAATATATAAATGCAATTATTTCTCTTACCAAAGTCATTCTCCAATGATTTCTTAGTTTAACTGGATGCTAGCTCTAGGAAGAATCACAGTTGTTCCAGACTTCTTTCATGTAGCAACATGTGTCTCACAGCCAGATACACAAAATTTTTTTGTGTATGTTGAAAAAAACCCACAAGTTAATCAAAAGCAATAATGATATTTTTATATATCCAAGGGTGTCTATTTTCAAATAAATGATAACTTTCCATTCTGTCTGCTCCCTTTCATTATAAAAATATGTGACTTGAACACATATATGCCAGGGAAAGTAGCGTATCACCACTGAGTGAATCTGCTTTTATTAAAGAACACACCTACATCAAGCCACAAACAGTGGAAGCCTCAACACCCCTGGATAGCGGAGTTATAGACCTTTCTAATGTTGTACAGTTGTCTGTGTGTAAAAGATAGGAAATAAATTGCTTGTGTGACAGCTCATCTTTGCACACTGTTATGCACAAAGCTTGAATCAAATTCTGGTCAGTTTTGACTCTATTGAGAATGACACATGTGCTGAAAGACTCAGTCAGGTCAAGTCAGGGAAGCATGCACTGGTATAATGCGTTGCTACACCAAATACATGACGAAACAGCATGGGATCCCGGTTGGCAACCCCCAGGCAGACACACAGTTGAGTTCCACCCTTCCGGAAATAACCCTCTGTCTGTCTCAGCCAGGTGTTACGTGGGTGTTCTGTTATCTTGGCCTGGTCCAGCCACTCGGGTCCTCAAAAATGAGGATCCTGTGAGCCAGATCACCTTGATTTACAAGTACTGCTTAGTATAACTTTGAAGCATCGTGGCACGCCTGCAACATTTCTCAGCATGCCGGTGAAAAAGACTGTCACTGTAACGTGCAGGTCGCATCACTGGTTCCTGAGCACATGAGAAAGAAAAAAAGTGGGGTTAAAAAAAAAGGGCCTTTTGGCTTGTGACTTGTTCATGGTATTAGCCCCACCCTACCGAAGGGATCGACAAAGGCATGTTGTTATGTTTTTTGATTCTGTTTCTAATCTTGCTTGCTTCACCCTCCCCACGTAGCTATAAGCATGATTTCAAATTGGAAATAAAACTGAAGAGCAGCCTTTGGTTAAAGGGGGTGTTTCGTTTAGGGCCCCAGGGCTGACAGGAAAGGCATTGTCCCCACCCACATAAACCAGCACTGGAAGAAGATGGTATGAAAATGTATGTATGTACTTAATTTATTCCAGGTGTGAAATGAAAGACAAAAGCAACACCACAACAATTAATAAATAAAACACTAAACCTGTGTGGGGAAACTGCAACAAAAGGTAGGAGAAGATGTGCGATTTGCAGCACAAAAAACAAAATCTATTGTACAAAATGCAAAGTTTCTCTGTGACTAGTGCTGAACATAAATTGTTTCAAGAACTTCCTGGAAAAATAATTCTGAAAGTAAAGGACTGAATAAGTACATAACTATATGTACATGCATACAAATTGTTTACTTGTTTACCAAGGCATACTAACAAATATATCAATTAAGAAACCAATTTAGTTTTAGCAAATGTAACTTGCATATTTTCGGATGACAAATACTGAGAAATTCTTAAAAAAAAATTATACAGACACAGGGAGAACAAGCTAACCCCATAATGACAGTGCCTAAGGCAAAACTGAAATTTCGGACTCAGAACCTGAGGGAGCAACTATGAACACTTCGCCCTAATGTGTAAAGTGCTTGTTACCATACTATCAAAACAAAAAAAGATTTCACTAAAGGTATAATTTCAAATTAACCGAAAAAATACTCATATTTGGTCCAGTCTGTTGCACTTACATCAGTTACAAAAGAAAAAATAGATTTAAAACACACACTATGAGAGAATTCTACTTTGGAGGGGAACAAAAGAAAAATCAACAAAAAAAAAAAAAAAAAAAAAAAAAAAAAAAAAAAACCACACACACAAAAAAAAAACATACTATCATTTTCTCCACTTGCACTGCATGTCTCATTTGAATCGCAGCTTTCCAAATCAGCTGAGTCTTCTAAATCCTCACCTTCTGGTGCAGCCAGGTTTTTAGACCACAGTGGAGCATTTTTCTAGGGAGGAAAAATGAGAAAAGATTTAATAAAAGTACAGTAATTAAAATATTAATAGCATCAGCTAAAAATAATAGCTATTTGTGAACATTCCACGAATTAAACTGAGAGACATGGTACAACCTGAAATCGATAAAGATACAACATGCTTTTCTTTAAATTTGTGAGAAATGCTTCCCGATATTAATGGGAAGCCAGACTGAATCAAGAAAAACTTGCGGAGAGCAAAGTCCTCCAATTTTGCTTCCACATCCCCAAAGACGTACACTTTAGGTTAAATTTCCCTTGAGTGAGTTTAAGTTTGGATGCATAAGTGGGTTCTACAATGGCCTTGCAGGGACAGCCCCTGGCAAACACCCAATCTAGAATACGATTAAAGGGGTTTAAAAAAATGATTGATGTTTGATTAACATCAGTAGATGTCTCCATCTTCTTCTCCTGGAGAGAAGCACATATTGAATATAAGGTACTGACACTGGAAGTACACTGTTCCTCAACTTAAGACTCTGCCCACCACTGTCACTTAACTTTTAGTCAGCTGCATCACTTTCTGAGTTTGCTCAAAAAGTGTTGTGTAATTTGTCCCAGATCCATGCGAATAAAAAGCATGATCTGATTTAGTAGAGACAGCCAGCTGTTATGGGCTCCCTAGTAAGCCAATTTCTGACAAACAGGTTTGTTACTGTATCTTGTGACGGATTAGTTACTGATCCTTAATTGAATGACAGCTGAATAACATACATTTTAAACTAAATGTATGTTGTATAAGCTAAAACCACCACTTTGACCAACACCTGAGATGTGGATGCTTTGAATTAAAAATCAATTCAAATAATTCAC
This sequence comes from Polypterus bichir lapradei, assembly GCA_026402145.1. Taxonomy (NCBI): domain Eukaryota; kingdom Metazoa; phylum Chordata; class Cladistia; order Polypteriformes; family Polypteridae; genus Polypterus; species Polypterus bichir. Next base: position 73,945,622 of record JANRMT010062856.1, read on the forward strand.
AAGGAAGATATCTTATAAATATACAAACTAACTTTTGGACACTTGTACAAGAAACTGGAATTAAAAAAAAAATGCTTCACCTTCAAAGTAAACAAGCTAAGCCGGCCAGGAAGCTTGAAGAAAATCCCATCCTCTCCTCTGCACTGAGAATGAAGCATTGTATTGAGGCAAGCTAGAGGTGAGGTTCCACTGAAAAAAGACAAAAAATATGCAAATGTTTTTTATAAATATTACACACTGTTTAAACCACCTGGAAAAGTAAACAAAGTATAATAGTTTTGTTATTATTATTGTTGAGCTTTAATGTTTTGTTGACATTTTATTCACGTTGAGCAATTTCTGATAATTTTCTAATGAAGAATGAAGACATTGATTTCTATCATTTTTCTTGAATATGGATATGTAAGGATTTAGTCCAAAATGTAAACAAAAAAAAAAAACAAACCTTCAAGGAAAATATTTTTAGGCTGAATATTATTAATGATAAATGAAGCAAATAAAACAGTAGGACAGTAAAATAGACTTCAAAAAGCCATCCAAATTGTACTTTGTTGTCAATACAAGCTATTCATCTCATGGGTTGCTGCCCAAAAACATACCGAGTATGAAAACTACTCCACAGTTATTCAAAGGGAATGAGTGCTCATGTCAACACTGAAACAGTGATGTGAAACTATGGTGAGCAAAGGAAATTCATCCCCAGAAGGAATGGTACAGCTAGCCTTTCCACAGAAACTAACATTTAAAACGAAATGCACCATTAATGCTTAACAGAATGACTTACTTTATCCCAGTTTTAGTGTAAAAGTTTGCATATAATGTGCACTTGTGTGTAATGTGCATGCCAATTTAGCACAAAATTTTCAGGTAAACAAAGAAATTCACTGATAATGCCCATCCTTAACTTTTCAAGATTTTTAGGGTGGATACCGACTTTTGTTGACAGGAGGGGTGATGCCGATAATCAAGTGTAAACATCACAAAGAAAACTCGCTGTTATATGGGTAGGCAGTCTTTGCTTGAAGCAATGTTAGAACTCATTGACTTGTGACGTCTGATCCCTGTGTGTGCGGGACTAGTGAAGAGCAAAACAATGGCAAAAATTGCAATGGCAAAAGTAGTATCAACATCTGGCGAGAGAGAGAGAAGTGACTGTGCAAAGCAAAATTCTAAGTGGGTGATGTTTTGCGTATATTTTTTTTATTCTGAATTGGATTCTGACATGTCAGACAAATAAAGCAATCTTGATGATGTATGTAAATTACCCCTAAGTAATAATAATAATAATAAGTAACCTCTAGCTATGTAATTTTGGAGGAGCAAAAAAGTGTTTAGATATATTTCAAGCTTAGCAAGGTAGCATTTACAAAAAAAGTCCATTGATTATGGATATTTTACCATACTTTTAATTGTTTAAGCTCCTACATTAAATTACATTTACCAAATGTACTCTTCATAACTTTTATTAAAAAGAGTATAAATTGAGTAATCACATACAAGTTAGTTTTACATAAAATTTGAATCTGTTACATTAAAACATGCTTTCACATGCTTATGTTTATAAACTTCATAGACTCTCTGTAATTACATTAAGTTAGAGTTTTGTGATTAAACAATTCAACTATGGTATTACCATAAACAACAGGATATATTTTAACTTCAATGTACAAAGCAAAATCCTAATGTTAACTTCTGTAAAATAACAGAAGTTAAAATAATTTTTTTGACTGATTCATGATGATGCTCACCTACTACTGTTTTGGGGAAACTCAAGCAAAATTATTTATAAACTAGCCGAAGCGGTGTAAGAATAGGAACAGAAAACAGTCAGAAAGGAATTCAGTATAACAAAGACTTAGGAAACCACCGTCGCAGTATAAAGAAAATAGCAAGGAGCGAAACCAATGCCAATGGTCGAGAGAGTACCTTTCTGTAGCAGGCTACGGAAAACATAGACATATATAGATAGACGCCGCATTCACGGTGTTGCCCAGTCGACACGATAAGTCAGCGCGTCCGCCCTATTGCGATTGGTAAAAGTGCCATTTAAACTAATACAGAGACGTGGAAACTGGGTTTTCTGATGAAAAAACAACGTTTTAAAACGGTATCGTTTACATACAACAGATTTTGGCGAATCGTTTACATGCAATTATTTATATCCATTTATACACTAAATACGTGCATATCCCAGGGTCTTGGGAGTTGGCATGCGGGGGGCTCTGTGAGGTGGCGATCGTGGCTCTCTGTCTTGCGTGCGGTGTAAAGTCAACGTGGCTCAGTGGTGCACATGGACTTTTGCACAGACGAAAGTGACTGAGGCTGTGTTTGGTGAGTTGTTGCGTGCCTCAAGAGCGACGCTGGACTCGGGAGGACGGTTACAGTTGGCGTGAGTGGCTCTGTCGTGCGTATCCCATGACGCGGTAGGAGGGTTAGAGTTGGCAAGCGGGGCTCTGTTGAGCGTATCCCATAGTCTTAGAGTTGGTGGGCGGGGCTTGCTTGCACTCACTGTCTTGCGCTTAGTGAATTATATACAGTAATCCCTCGCTATATCGCGCTTCGACTTTCGCGGCTTCACTCTATCGCGGATTTTATATGAAAGCATAACTAAATATATAACGCGGATTTTTCGCTGCTTCGCGGGTTCTGCGGACAATGTGTCTTTTTACTTCCTGTATATGCTTCCTCAGTTGGTTTGCACAGTTGATTTCATACAAGGGACGCTATTGGCGGATGGCTGAGAAGCTAACCAATCAGAGCACGCAGGAGCTATGCAGTGTTAAC
>JANRMT010062856.1:73978405-74105971 GCA_026402145.1 Polypterus bichir lapradei
TTACGTCCACAAACACATGTATCTGGGCTTCGACTGACGCTTACGAATGCTCTCGGCTGTTTGTTTACAATCGCACAAGCGGATACACGTGACCGCATTCGGGTCGTAACGCAAGATTTGGTCGTAAATCAAAACAAATTTTGGTCGTAAACCAAGTTGTTCACATGTCAGGCCGGTCGTATGTCAAGGGTCGACTGTACAATATTCAGTATAGCTCCACCATCTAAACTAAACTAAACTTTGACGGCAATTCTAGACCAGGACAATTTATTTTCCAGACTGATTTATCAGTTTCCTAATTGCTTTTATAACCGACAAGCTTTTTCAGAATAACAATGCTTTTCCTTTAAAATATTATTAACTACCACTAAATCAAATCAGTGGCATTTACAATGCCTGAAATCCATCTCTTCAAGATGCTATTTATATAATAAGTACATACATGAGATTTTAACAGAACATGCTGGTAAATAACTGACAGACCTCTTTGCCGGTCTTTGTGGAAAAAGTGGAATACCCAAAAGCTATAAAAGGCAATGCATCTTTATAATGGAGCACAATGAAAAGGTTATCAAAGTAGATATTCATTTAAATATGTTTAAGTCAAGTTGTCAAAAATCATACAAAGAGATAAGTATATGTACAGTGGGTATAGAAAAGAATCACGCCCCTTCAAAATATTTACACTCTGTTGCTTTGAAGGCTGAAATGAAGGCACACACAATTTTTTTTTCTATTCTGTATTCACTCAGTGCAAATTTTAACAGCCAAGTGAAAGATACAATAGCAACACTTCAGGACAAAAAAAAAAAAAAAAAGGTAAAACAGAAGCACCGAGATGGTTAAACAGTGTTCTCCCTAGCGTCTTTTAGCCGGTTGCTCCGCTCGGCTAATTTAGTTGAGCGCCTGGCTGTCATTTCGCATGACATTGTGAGATGACAGCCGCAGATCTGCAGGCACAGGCAGATCTAATGATCTGCAGAGATGGCAAGGGACGAGCGGGCGGGTGGACAAATACTGCTAAAGCTAATAGCGGGTGTCGAGGCGGAGTAGAGTTCACAAGCAAAGAGTATGAGGAGATGGGGTTTCGAGAGTAGGCTGTACATGGTAATAGCGGGGGGTGTAGCTGCTTAATAAAGTTGCAAGGAGTATGGAGAAGTGGGCGGGCGAGAGGGGGCTGTACATGCTAATAGCGGGAGCGGAGCAGCAGTTCACAAGCAAAGAGGACGTAGAGATGGGCAGGCAAGAGGAGGTCTGACAAAATAAAAAAAAAAAAATCTAGTGAAACCAGCCTGTCAGATATCAAAAAAAAAAGGCGTCAGGAAGTGATATCTCTGTTCTCAGTGTCAGCGCAATCTGTATAGTGCAGCTGAGTGTACAGCAGCTCTCTTCTTGTAAAGTACATTGCAAACCAATATATACACATACAGTTGTTTAAGCATTAGGTGTGTTCTGTGTGCAAAGATCCTTGTAGCACTCACTGTGGTTCCTGTTTAAAGTGACCCCATCTGCCGTTCTTATGTTTGCTCATATTTGCACCTGCGTGCATATTGCAAAAAGCGTGCAGAAACCCTTGCAGCACACACTGTGTCCTGAGCAAAAGTTTTGTCAGTGAATTGCTGAGGGTTTTGTACGGAAGCGTATTAGGGCCACGGTGAAGAAAAAAAAAAAATACGGACAAAGTGAAGAAAAAAAAACTCTATGTCCAAAATAAAGTTGAGATGTTGACTTTATTCTTGACATTTCCACTTTAATCTTGATGCTTATGACGAGAATAAAGTCGACATGTTGCAACATAATTTATGACGGGGGTTTGAGAAAATCTAGTAAATTAAACATTCATTTTAAGATGAAGTTTAGTTTACGATGTTCTACTTTAATGACAAACTATGAGAATAAAGTCAACATGTCGAATTTCGAAAACAGAAAATTTTTTCAGTATTCTGTGTGATGAAACCACAGATACTTCAGATGTAAAACAATTAATTATTTACATTAAATATGTTTGAACAGGTCACTAAAGAGGTCAGAGTTAGTTTTGTATCAACCCGCAATATGATTGACGGCAAAGCGGAGACTATAACCAACACACTGAGTGAGACTATGGACACTCTAGGCTTGAAAACTGCTAATCTGGTTGGACAGGGGTCAGATTGACTGGCTGTTATGATTGGGAAACAGAAAGGTGTGGCAAAAGTGCTTAGAGATAAAACATCTGGACTCTTGGTCAACTGCCACTGCGTAAAACCACCGATTGGCCCTTTAAAGTGCCCAAGCAACAGCTGCTGTACCTTATTTAACAAAATTGAACATCTTAAGGCAGCTATTCTATTTCTTCCAAAATTCTTCAGTTAGGATGGCTGGTTTAACGGAGATTCAAAATATTCTGAACATTCCCCAGATTAAGCTGAAAATGGCCAGTGACACTACATGGCTGTCTGATGACTTTGCAGTACAGTCACTATGACAGTGTACGAGTGATCTCCTTGGAGGGCCCAGATCCTGGGAAAGCTTCAGACAACTGGGCCTCTAGGAAGAAAAGAAGAATAAATATTTAACTGAAGACACCTTCTGCATATGCAAGTTGGCTTTGAAGAATATTTTTAAATTTTTCTTCATTAGGTTTCCTATACTTTTTTCATTGTTTTCATTTTTCTTCCCGACAGCGACTATACTTGTGCCCCTTGGTTTATGTCATAACAATTGTTATTTAAAATTTTTGTTAGGGTTGTAGGATCCTGAATCGGATACTTCTTAAATTTAATAAAAACATTCTTTCACAAATGTCAAACCTTAAAAAAGGAAGTCATATTGAGCTTTGGAAAATAATTAATAATAATTAACTAATAAAAATAGTGCACATTTAATTTTCCACACCACCAAATTTCCCCACCCGGCTACTTTTTCTTGCCACCCGGCTGGAAAAAATTTCTGGAGAGAACACTGTTAAAGGATCACCCACTTTGAAAAAATACTTGTAAACTCAATCAGGTGTAACTAATCACCTTCTCCATTGCAAACCAAGATAATTGGCTTCCACCTGTGATCAACTGTAATTATTCTGATTAGTTCAGCGTTACAACAGCTATTCCTGCGGGATTCTAGCGCTTGGAAGGGCAACCAAAATCAATCAACTATGTGTGGCAAAGACTCTCAGGAATACATTTGTGGACAGGCAGGAGATGGATACAAAAAAAAAAAAAATCAAAGGCTTTAAGAACCCCTAAGAGCGTACCAAAATCAAATTATTTGCTCTTAACACCAAATGGTGTATCTGGTGGACAGCCAATAGAGCTTAGCATCCAAAGAACACCATAACTACAGTAAAGCACGGAGGTGGTAGCATCCTTTTCTGGGGGTGTTTCTGTGCAGCAGGGACTGGGGCACTTGTCAAGATTGAAGGAACAATACTGTCAAATTCAACCCTGCTGTCCTGTCCCAGAAAGACGTCAATGGGAAGAAGGTTCAACTTCCAACATGACAATGACCTGAAGCACAAAGCACAGTTGACCACACTGACTGGAGGAGTAAAAGGGGAATGTAGAAAACTACTTTGATAGATGTTTTTTTCATTCATTAACTTTTCATTATTATGTTTAAAGTAGATATTTTTATACACAAACACAAATATATTACACATAATAAATACATTCACTTTTCTCCCCATGTAAAATCAGACACACAAACGCAAGCATACTGTACAAAACTTCTTGCAGTCTTTGGAAATGGTAAAAATGTAAACATACTTTACTGTTTAAAATCACAGACAGAACCCCTGCTTTGATAAAACATCATGGAATTAAAAATCTTCAATTACATTATTCATAACTTTAATTCATGCATAAAATGTAGCAAGTGTATACTGAGAAAAGAGTATAAATATGAACATTTTGTCATGTGACATTAATGAGTGAAAGGCATTTAAAGAAAAACTAACTAAACAGGCAGTTTTTATATGCAATGCATTTAGCCAAGTATTGACTACATCAGGGTTGGTGAAGGTATGGGTTTTTGACACCATGGTCTATTATTCAGATGTGAGTTTTAACATGAAGGTAAAACTCCTATAATATTAAAATGCACTTAAATAAAATTAGCAGCATTTATACTAAAGAAATTAAAAAAAAAAATTACAACAAACCTCATTTCTTTAAGTCCTTTGGTTTCAATGACATGTAGAATCTGTTTTGGTGTCATGGGAGCATCTGAGAAGTTTTCCAAAACCTGCATAAGGCAAAGTTAAAATTTTAATTGTCAGCATCAAAAGATATTACCCTTAAAATAAAAAAGTACAGGAATCTGATGCCATTCTTGAGACAGTTTTCTTGGCATTTGCAGCAATTAGCTGACCTTTAGGTTTACTTTTTCTATACGTAGAAGATATTTAGTTGAGGCTTTTAACTAAGTCTACAAACACTGAATGTACACACATTAACTATTTTTTTCAGAAAATATTTTGGGTTGGTTTGGAATTCTACTCACAAGATATGGTAAAATCTGACGGCCCGTGTTTTCATTTTACTGAATCCACCTGCAATTAAGGTATTACTTATGATCCCACAATGTAGCAGAAACATCCTTGAACAGCCAACCCATGTTAAAATAGTTGATACTGAAGCACAACTGTACCAATGAAATTGTTTTGTAAGGTGGAGAGAAAATAAAATTCCATTTATTCTCCATATTCTCAGCATGCTGTGCACACCATAACTATAACATGGCTGATCTTATGTAAATGCCTTGGCAATCACAAAACTACCAAATACACAAATTCCTGCCATACAGTCTGATGTGAGCCAATCTAATGTCAACATTTTCATAAATAAACAAATATCCTCTTGTATATCAGATATTCTGTAAATTGACAGAAGTCTGGCAACTGTTTTGACAGGCTTATGATAAAACTAAGAACTTGCTTGGATAACTACAACTTTCTGTGGTATAGCTAAAGATTATGAAAGTCTCAGCCTAGACTTAAATAAATCATCTTTAACAAAATTAAAAATAAGGAAAGTTCTACAGATTATATTACTGCTTAAAAATAAAAAAGGAGAGGGGGGGGGGGATCCCTTTTTCTTTGAATATCTCAAATTATACACAATACCTAACACCAACAATATTTAAAATGTTTGAATATTGATCAACAGAAGATATAATAGTATTATTAATTAACAGAATTTTTAAATGTCTCCAAGAAGCATCACATCATTTTTAGAGGAGTATTCAAAATTATGGGTTTCATAGACCATTATATCACCTTCACATATTCTTTAGGGGTCAGTGGGACTTTACTATATGTACTGTGATGAAAGGTGGGGACAGACTGGAATCCCAGCTGGGATGAATCCCATCCATTTACCTGGCTGGGAGGCCAGGATAGGGGATGACCAGGGGAGAGAGCCTCTCAAGAGTACATGTTCCCCAAACACACTGGGAGGCAACATTCCTGGGCCAGTATGTCCATTTATGTGCCCAAAGGGCATGTTAGGAATTATAGTCTTGTGAAGAACTTCTTCTGTGTCCATGGTTGCTGCCTGATGTAACTGCATGGAAGGGCTGTCCCTACTTTTCAGGGCTCCAACCTCATCCTGGAGTGCTTCATCCTGGAAATATTCCTGGGTCCCGTGTAGGGCTGCAACTAATGATTATTTTGATAGTCGACTAATCGTTCAATTTATTGTTCGATTAGTCATGATTATTTCATGCCTGATTATTTTGATGCCTGCGACCTGTGGTTGCACATTCTGTTCTGGGCTCCAGTGCATGCCTTACCTCATCTGCTCACGTCTATCAACCTGTGAATGTCATCCTGATGTCTCTGCATTAACATGATTAAAATTAATAATCATCAAATTAAAATAACTAATGAAACATATGAATTTGAAAATAATCCGATGTTTTTATATTAGTGTGACCATCACAATAAAAAAGAAATACATTAAACAAAACAAACTAAAGTGCACATAGTCTTTAAACAAAAAAAGTGCATTTAACTTAACCAAAAATACATTGTTAAAACTGAAACTTTTTCATATTTTAGTAATAACTATAAACTTTCACAGCAGGTTCAAGGACGATACAACAGCTTCCATGGTGCAACGGTAGGAATTGCTGACTTATAATCAAGAGTCCTCCGGTTCGATCCTAACTGCCTCGTATATTTACCGTTTTGAGTAGTGAGTTGATCTTATTGTTAATATTATACAATAAACACATACATTTGATTTGCATCTGTAACAGCCACAGTATTAAATGTAAAGTAAATGTAAAAGTTAGTTTATTATTTTTTTCACTTTTATTCTGTCAGTCACCATCACGATAAATACTACCACCCCCATCCCAGGGATCTGATGTTGTTACTTTTTATCTGCAGTTGGGAATAACTGTAGATGTGAGTGGTGTTTTGAGACAATCGAACTGGAAATTCTCTGATCTGGAAGGATAAAAGCTGACACACAAATGCTGGCAAATCTGCCTTATTCATATCTCATTGTCACTTGATTTTTTTTTATTCAATTTTATTGAGTGTTCCTGCTTACGCTGAATTAGTATGCGCCTTAAGGCCTGTGATGTCAAAGCTGCACTGACAAAAAAATAGAGACATACAGTACAGGCCAAAAGTTTGGACACACCTCCTCATTCAATGTGTTTTCTTTATTTTCATGACCATTTACAGCACTCCATCACTCTCCTTCTTGGTCAAATAGCCCTTACACAGCCTGGACGTGTGTTTGGGGTCATTGTCCTGTTGAAAAATAAATGATCGTCCAACTAACCTGACTTCTGCACAACACAACTGCTGGTCCCAACCCCACTGATAAAGCAAGAAATTCCACTAAATAACCCTGATAAGGCACACCTGTGAAGTGAAAACCATTTCAGGTGACTACCTGTTGAAGCTCATCGAGAGAATGCCAAGAGTGTGCAAAGCAGTAATCAGAGCAAAGGGTGGCTATTTTGAAGAAACTAGAATATAAAACATGTTTTCAGTTATTTCACCTTTTTTTGTTAAGTACATAACTCCACATGTGTTCATTCATAGTTTTGATGCCTTCAGTCATGAAAATAAAGAAAACACATTGAATGAGGAGGTGTGTCCAAGCTTTTGGCCTGTACTGTAGGTATATATGATATTTGGAATTATTCATTTTATGACCTTGTAGTACATTTCGGAAAACATTGTGGCACGGATGCAACATTATTCATATTCATTTGCATACCTTCTTGCGGTTGTAATCAATGACCGCATTTTTGTTCTCCCCCGATCTTGCCCAGTCTGCACAGGACTCCAGGACATGCAGAGGAAAGAATGTTCCTCTGCAAGGTGTGCCATGAACGCTCTTCTTTTCTCAGTGGACCCCGTACATGCCTTACACAGTACAAGTGCTTTGATCGCCGCCAGGTCAACTTGTTATAGCACAAGCAACTGGCCACCTGCGTGCTGCTGCTAGCAATGAATAAGTTCATGCCTTCTGGTGTCAGCATGCAGCACGGTTGGGGGGGGGGCCGCCCGCGGGGGGGAGAAGAAAGAGATAAATATATGTGACATTTTGAAGAAATCATTGTATGACCTGAATAGTACCACCCAGAAAACACCACACTAATGCAATATTATTTGAAAACAAACAGATCGGGTGTAAATTTGTTAGCTTTTTTTACTTTTATTTTCTCAGTCTCATTCACACTCTCCCTCCCCTCCTGATCTGACCCTAACTAACTAACAGCGCCAGCATAAATTCTCAAGAAACAGCAGCATCACATCTCCAGGATGCTTTCGTTTCAACTGCTCATGCATCGCAATGCTGCTGCCATGAAAAGAAAGCTCCGCTTTGCATAATCTGCATTCAACTTTTTTTTCTTTTTCGGTGAAGTACTCCCAACACTTTAGAAAATTTCTGTCTCAATTTTTTTTCCCCATCTGCTTCCCCCTACTCTATCCGACTCGACATTGCAACCACGTTTATTTTCCTCTGCATTTTTCTTCTCCTCAGACGTTCTTCTTTGTTGGTAGGACTGTGTGCGTCTTGACAAACAATAACAAATGATACTACCCCCAGACATCCATGTAGTGCATTGCAGTTACAAAAACCAATGTGGTTCTTTGTGACTGGAACGTCTATTGAAGGTTCTGTTTATGATGCATAGACAATAAAAAAAACTGCGTTGACGATGTTTTGTAGTTGACACGTCGATTAATCGTTGCAGCCCTAGTCCAGTGTAAAAGTTGCCAGCTCCAGTCACTCAGGGAAACTCAGTCAGGAGAAGGTGGACACTATACTCACCTGAGGAAGATGGAGGAAGAGACAAGGAAAAGAAAACAATAATAGTGAGACTATGGAGTGTGAAGTGCCTGTGAGAAGGCATACTGTAAATAAAGCTCTCGTTTCCACTAAGAACTGTTGTTGCACTATCTGTGTCTGAGATTTGGGGGTCAGTGACACACCCTAGTGGCTATAGAACAAAATAGATGAAAATACACCTGTATGAAGGCTTCAAAAATGTAATATGATCTTTAACCAAATTATAACAATAAAGACATACTTTTTAATAAAACAACATTCATAAATTTTATATAGATTTTTGAATTAGAGCCATATGACAAAATAAATACAATTCGATGGCTTTTTATATGAGGACTTAATTAGCTATCTAACCTTCATCAGGTCCTAAAATTAAATGTAACCTGAGGTGAAAAACACAAAATGTACTTTAGTGTATTCATATTTTATTCAATGAAAACAAACATATGACAAAGTACACCATGTGATTCAAAAGTGTGCAGACTCATTTTTGGCAGCAATTACTTAATCAGTGTCTTTACAAGTTCACATGACTCTTACAATGTAATGGAGAATTCCTGGTCCACTTTTCCTCAAAAAACACATCAATTCATTGATGTTTGAGAATATCCGTTTATATATAGCCCTTTTAAGGTTCTGTCAATAGGCGGAGGTCTGGACTTTTACTTGGCCATTCCAAAACCTTGATTCTTTTATTTTTCCTATTATTATCCTACTGCAATTTTAAGTTTTTGGATAAACTTTAGCCGCTGAACTAATGATCTTGAATTATCCTCAAAGCATATCCTAGAATAAACTGAGGTTCATCATGGACAACTATAAATCATGCTTGAAGGCTGGTATGATGTTCACGTGGTAGGATGCTATACTTCATGTGAATAAGGACCAAAAAGTCCTGTCTCCACATTGTTACAGCTCTCTTGTAGTTCAACCAGATTACTTATCGGGGAAGCTTGTCTTACTTGGCTCAAGTAGTATATGGGGAAGCCACACAATGTAATAAAGTGACAAATGCATATTATGAAATATTCAATAAACAACAAATTGCATCATTAAAGTCTAACTACACTTAAAAGATCAATGTAAGTTGTCATGCTAAGTATATTTAAACTGTTTACCAATATGAACATGTGTTGATGTTAAACACTATATAATCAGAATATGAAGATTCAGATTTATAGATTCTACCAACATACTTAATAAACTTCAGTAAAGAAACTTAATGCCTATAAACTTGAGCAAGAACATTAACAGGGTACAAGGGCAAAATTCTCCTTATGTTGCAAACAAGGCTACTTTCATCAATTCAATGTACTATTGGAGGACACACAGCACAGTAAGATAAGTTTCTTCCAGGTACTGCTACCATTAAAAGCTGGGGCTAACTTTGTAAAGTGCAAAGATAACAACAAAGACAGACTGTTAAGCAAGGGTAGAGGGTTAATGGCAAGTGTCCATTGCATGAGAACCAGACCACTTTGGCTAAGACAAATACTCCTACTATTAAACCAAGGAAGACCTTTATAGAAACTCAGTTATGTTAATCTAATTCCTGTATAGAAAAGATGAGTCAATTGAAACCTGCTCTCTTGCATCTTGGACTCATTAGTCAAATGTTTTGACCACCAGCAAAAGTGACTTCCTAGTTAATTTGACTGTACAGTCAAAGACCATGCTCATTAATGAGAACTGTTTGATGTCAGACACTCGATAACATATTAAGCCTTATGGATATAGTGCTGTTAAAAATGCTAGAGTGCACATGCCATGTTCCCAATACTGGTGGAACAAGTGAATTCAGGTACCACAGAGGTCATAACTATGGCTAGAGAAATGAAAGAGTGGAGTATTACGAATGGTGCTTAAAATGGGGGTGTGAGGGCTGAATATGTTAAAAGAGGATATGTATGCATTGTTTCTTTTATACAAAGTATTAGAAACTATCAGTGAGTTAACATGCACTTCCACTGCACTCTGCTCATCTGCACAGCTCAGTAGCTACAGGCAGAAAAGACAATAAAAGATACATTTCCTAAGGCAAATGCTGAGGTGATTGCATAATTCCTACTCTTGGTTGAAATAATCTGACAATATTTCAGAAATTGCTAAATTTATGTTGATGAGTTGAACGTACAGTGCTAAACTCAGTAGCACAATTTCAAGAGCAGTGGGGTAATGCATAAAAAAATAATATGATTAAGTAGTCCGATTACATTTTAAAGTAAGACAATATTGCTTTATTGAAGTAAAAATATGAAGTAAAAATATTTGTGTTATTATTATTAGTATCCCAGCAGCCACTCCTTTACAAAGCTCAGACACACAGCAAAGCAGAAAAGAGTGGGCTGCATGCAATCCAGTAATAGAAACATATTAATAAAGTGTCAGCTTAGTTTAAATTCAGATTTTTGCTATAGATATGTTGAAACAGGGTGATCACGTGATGCTGTAGCCAGATTTCACACTACAGATCATAAGGGGTTCAGTTCAAGGATGTAAAAAAGGGGGATGAATGTTATTTACTTCACAACACATGAAGGACTAAACAAATTTACAAAACAATTATTACAGGTTTTATGCTCATTTTTGGATTTATGGTGACCAAGGATGACATTAAAGTCTTTTTTGAACAGTTTAATCACATTGGAGTGTTTTTAGGTAGAATTTCAGATTACTTGCATATATAAGCATGGATTAAAAAAAAAAAAAGAAAAAGAAAAAACGCGGGTTACTCACCTTACCTTAGTTATGAGTGTGCATTTAAACAGACTCAATGTGGAGAGGAGAAAGTGTTATGGAGATAGAGAATTGCTTTATAAAAGCGTGGACAATAGAAAAGAGAAATAGTGTTTTCGCTATAGTTAAAAAACACAACAAAACAGGAAGGAAGGTGATGTAAGTTAAGAGAGTTTGTAACAGAGTAATAATCATAAATATTATTATTGGGAAATGGAATTGCAAATGTAATAATCAGCATATGTGCCTCTGAAGGGATGAAGAGAAGATTAGAAAACATTTAGAAACGAGCTGGAAGCAGAGGGTAGGAGCCACAGAATTAGACACAGAATTATTGTGGTAAATTGATATGAATGAGAAAGTGGAAGATGAGAGTAATATACCGTCAACTCCAGAATTATTGGCACACTTTATGAAAATGAGCTAATATTAATACTTTTAAAAAGAACCACACATCCAATAAGTGATACTTTGAGAAAATGCAAATGGGTATACATTTTTATTGAGGAACCGATTTTGGAACAAAATTAATTTTCCCTTTAGTAACATAGATTTTCAAAAAAATGTGTATTTCCAAAATACTGATGCCCTAAATTTCAGTATTTGGTGAAGCCTCCCGTGGCAAGAATGAAAATACTCAGCCTCTTTCTACAGTGTTTAACAAGGGTGAAGAACACTTATGGAGGGATTTAAGACCACTCTTCCATGCAGAACATTTCCAACTCATTGAGAAACTTGGGTTTTCTCTTGTGAGCTGCCCTCTTCAATTGAGGTCAAAGATTTTCAACTGGGTTCAAGTCTGGAGACTTGAGAGAGACATTGTAAAACCTTGAATTTGTGTTGGTGTAACCATTTCTTTGTTAAACTGGATTGTATGCTTCAGGTTATTGTCTTGTTGGCAAACCCACCCATAGTCCGATTTCTGCCTTCTGGCTGAGGCAAACAAATTTTCAGCTAAAATGTTCTGGTACTGAACAGAATTTATCATGCCACTGACAGTTCCGTAGGTATAGCCCTACAGCAGCATATTAGGACCACGGTTAAGAAAAACAACTACAGACACAGTGAAGAAGAAAAAAAAACTATATGTCGAGAATTAAGTCGACATGTTGACTTTATTCTCGACATTTCCAGTTTATTCTTGCAGTTTATGTCGAGATTAAAGTCAACATTTCCACTTTATTCTCATAGATTATTTTGTCATTAAAGTAGAATGTCGTAAAGTAAACTTCATCCTGAAATCAATATTCAATTTACTAGATTTTCTCAAACCCCATCATAAGTTAATGTAGCACTTCTTAAACTGATTTCCTCTTGCACGGAGGAGGCGCAGGCAGCAATCGCCGCACAAAAAAAATATGCACTTTATGATATTCCTGCTCTCTGCAAATTTAGAATGCTAAGATAAATACTTGATATTTTCATGATGAAATGCATTAAAGCATGTATTAAACAAGCACGGTAGTATGGTGGTAGTGCTGCTCCCTCTCAGGTCCCCAGGTGTAAGTTCAGTGTAGAGACCTTTATGGCAGGTGTTACGAGGCTCCAAAAACTGGATGTATGAATGGGTACCGCACAGATTTAACTTAAATATTGTGTAAATGTTGGGTTTGTGATCTGGTGGTCGGAGACACGAACACAGAATTCAATGGATGTTCTTCTAAGTGGGCTTTCTTTATTGCATGCGTGCAGTCTCTGTCTGACGTACCAAACCCCCAGTTCATATCCTTCTCTTTTTTTTTCTCTCCTTATAACCAATCACCACACGATAAACATCTTTGTGAAATTAAAACTAGTTATAAACTTAGACCGGAGTGTTCAGAACTTTAAAAAATTTTTCGTTATACATGTTTAATTATGGCAGCACGATGGCGCAGTGGGTAGCACTGCTGCCTCGCAGTTAGGAGACCCGGGTTCGCTACCTGGGTCCTCCCTGCATGGAGTTTGCATGTTCTCCCCGTGTCTGTGTGCGTTTCCTCCGGGTACTCCAGTTTCCTCCCACAGTCTAAAGACATGCACGTTAGGTCCCTAGTGTGTGTGCTTGGTGTGTGGGTGTGTGTGTGTGCCCTGCGGTGGGCTGGTGCCCTGACCGGGGTTTGTTTCCTGCCTTGTGCCCTGTGTTGGCTGGGATTGGCTCCAGCAGACCCCCCCCACCCCCCGTGACCCTGTAGTTAGGATATAGAGGGTTGAATGATGGATGGATTTTAATTATGCCATCCATTCAGGGTTGTGCCCATCCCAGCGAGGCAGGAGCAAATCCTGAACGGGGCACCAGCACATCGCAGGGTGAATACGAGCACTATATACACTTGGGTCAATATAGCATAGCAAAACCCCACATTCTACATGACTTTGAAAAGAAACTGAAGCATGCCGAGTAAACCCACCGGATTAATAAAGTATCTATCTATCAGAAAAACATGCAAATTCAAGGCAAGGAACACCCGGGACCCCCTTGCAGCGAGGCAGCAGTGCAACCTCCATGCCACCGTGCCCCCACATGATTAATACATGCTTTAATACATTTCATCTTGAAAATATCATCAAGTATTTATCTTAGCATTCTAAATGTTCAGGGAGCAGGAATATCATGAAATTAATTGATTCTGTGTGGTGATCGCCACCTGTGCCTCTGCTTAGGGCAGAGAAAGTCAGTTTAAGAAGCACATAGCGATTAACATGGGTCGGGGAACACTTAACACAAAGAATTTAATGTGGTACATAACTTATGATAGGGTTTGAAAAAGTCTAGCAAATATTCATTTTAAGATGAAGTTTAGTCTGCAGTGGGCTGGCGCCCTGCCTGGAGTTTGTTTCCTGCCTTGCGCCCTATGTTGGCTGGGATTGCCTCCAGCAGAACCCCCCCCCCCCGACCCTGTAGTTAGGATATAGCATAATGGATGTTCTTCCTCATGATGCCATCTATTTTGTGAAGTGCACCAGTAACTCTTATAGAAAAGCAAACTTCAACTGTATAATCTATATTAATGTTTTGGCTCACGTTCTTGAAAAAATAATGGTATTTCTGGAAAAGAAGAACATTAAGCGGGTGTGAACGAATGTCTGCTTACAAAAAAAAAACTAAAAAAAAAAACCCATTCTGGTCTGAACTATAACTTAAAACTAAGTGAAAGCCTGAGTGAAACACCCTAAGGCTTCTCATAATGGTCTTGGAGATTAAACAAAGTATGCCTAAGAGGAGGTATGAAAATCCACATAGTAACATGGGAGAAATGAAGACAGGGGTGTTTAGAAAGTATATAAAAAAAGAAAGTAATTTAATCAGTTGGGAGTTCAAAGAGGGAAACTAGGAGGGGATATTCAGGGAGAAATGAGAACATTGTGCAGAGATGATGTGGAGACAGTGCAAAAATCAAGTGGATATAGTCCACTGCAGAAGAGGGAAGATAAAGATGATGGAATGACATAAAAAGGGCATTTAAATAATAGAATGTGAAACAGTTAATGGGCACAGATTTGTAATAGAGGGAGGCAAAAAGTAAGGCAAAGAGAGCAGTGAAGCTAATCTTAAGATTAGCAAGAGTCAGGCAAGTAGACAATAAATATGGGAAGTTGGAAACAGGAGGAGAAAGGTATCTGTACAGGATAACAGAAAATTCATAAAGACCATTTCTGGATATTGGTTTTGTTGTTAAGTATTAAGATATTAAGTACAGAAAAAACCTGCAAAATAGGGGCAACATTAATAACAGAGGGAAGGTAGTACTCTAAGCAACTGTTAATTATAGAGAGTAGGGAGCAAATAGCTGGAAAGGTAGAAGGATCATCAAGATTGGAAAAAAAACATTTTTTAAATTCTTCTATTATATCCAATTTTAAAACCATATTCTCTAGTTTTGATGTACATGTTCAATATGAGGGTATCAATGATTCTGTGTTTGGAAGCTTCTGGAGCTTTGGAAAAAAGATGGACTGATTGTTTCTAAACAGATTTTTAGGATTTCTCTGTTCAACTTCCAGGTTGCAGTTAAGAAAGCTAAACATTATTTCTTCGTTGATTTAGTATCCTGTCATTCTAAGAATCCTAGGGTCTAATTTAATTCAATTAATGTGGCCATTCACCCTCATTTTGTGACGGGATTAAATAGTGCTGTTCTTTCATGTGAGCAGTTTCTTTCATTCTTTGTCAGTAATTTTGATACAATCAGTTGTGGTATTGATCCATGTGGCTATAAACTTCCTACTGTTAATCAGGGCATTGTCTTGGAATCTTTTGATCTTGTCTCACTTCCACAGTTAAAAAGTACTATTGACACTCTTAAACCTACTCTCAGTCCTCTTGATATTGTACCACTACGCCTCTTAGTGGAAGCCTTTGATGTTTTGGGTCCATCTTTACTAGCCATTATCAATGGTTCTATTAGTGAGGAGTTTGTGCCCTTTTTTTTTTTTTTTAAACATGCTGCGGTGCGTCCCTGTCTAAAAAAGGCAGAATTAGATCCTGGAGTTTTAGCCAGTTTTCACCGGATTTCCCAATAACCATTTCTGCCTAAAATATTAGAAAGAATTACTTATAATAAGTTGCTTGATCACCTTAACTCCAATAATTTATTTGAGACTAGCAAAATACCCGTGCTTCGCAGCGGCGAAATACTGCCTTAAAATTTTTATTAAGAAGAAAATTAAACCTTTTTAAACTAAGGGAAAATATACCAATAATTATTTGTTAAGGATCTCTTTGTATACCACATTGTCAGTTCGGCCCTCCAGTTGTAATATGACCAAGCTGTGCGCTGAACTCACTCTTGAGCATGCAACGTACAGTTGGCCATGTGAAAAGTAATCTTGTCTGAAATCTCACAGCTTGGATTGCTGCTGTCATAATCGGTTTGAGTTTCATGGTTTGTTTCAATTACGACAGTATTTGCAGGACTTGTGTTGAAGTGACATTCAGCATCTGTCAAGCATTGTAAGCATACAACCAGTTTAATTGATAACTTCACATCCAGCTTTTGAGAGTTTAAACATTCATAAACATCAAAGTGTCCACTACTGAAATCGTCACCTGTGAATCTAAGATGTTTAAGAGGCATTGGCGGTTGTCGAAAGGTGTAAAATATTTGGCCATTTTGGTACACTTGAAAGTAACAACCGAACAATTCAGCGGCAGCCATTAACTCACATGCAGAACCATAGGTGAAGGGCTAAAGCATTTCACTCTTCTAGTGCTCCTGTGTAGTATAATTATCTCCTGTACCGTCATCAGTCCACACCTCGAACCTGTCCCAGTCATTCAATACATAAGACACAAATGTTCCTCTAGATATCAAGAGTGAGCCTGATATGGCCGTGCAATATGTAACAAAGAGAATGGAAAAGGCAGGTGCCATCT
This sequence comes from Polypterus bichir lapradei, assembly GCA_026402145.1. Taxonomy (NCBI): domain Eukaryota; kingdom Metazoa; phylum Chordata; class Cladistia; order Polypteriformes; family Polypteridae; genus Polypterus; species Polypterus bichir. The sequence continues at coordinate 73,994,795 of JANRMT010062856.1, forward strand.
CCGGGCATGGAAACCACTCGGTAAGTGACAGTTCTTTGATCGATGGTGATCACCTCGATAGACATGTTAATGGGGGTACAGTTGGAATGATAAAGGAAATGGGTACCTGAATAATGTAAAGTAAGTCTAAAATATCTACACAATAGCTATAATCGTAATAAACGAACAATAAAACTGTGGAGAAGCCGTGGATTAAACAAAAAGGCTGTAGTTATCAGCAGGGAGACGTGAATCCCGTGGCGAAGCAAGGAACGGAATGTAGAGACCAGAGTGACGGGCGGCCTTATATAGACAGGCAGCCAACAACGTGGGAGGCATTGGGATGGGGGATCCAATGCCACTTCACACGGTGACCCGCGTACCAAATTTCTTGAAGATTGGCCCATAAGTAACAAAGACTGTTGAAAAGTTCAATATGGCGGCCAACAGTGGCATCATACCACCGAAATAAGTACGTACATTGTTTTTGGTTAGCGCAGGGAAGCCGCCTACCAAATTTCGTGAAGATGGGGCCATAAATAAGAAAATTCAACATGGCGGACGTTGTCAACCTTTATGACCGTTGCGCATAGAATTTCGAAATGAAACCTGCTTAACTTTTGTAAGTAAGCTGTAAGGAATGAGCCTGCCAAATTTCAGCCTTCTACCTACACGGGAAGTTGGAGAATTAGTGACGTTGGAAAGTTCAATATGGCGTCCGACAGTGGCGTCATACCACCGAAATAAGTACTGTGGTGGACTGCCAGCTTCTTATTCCGGTCCTCACCCCCAGGCCGCCAGGAGGAGCTCTCCTGACAGCAGGATCGTGCCCCGAGTTCCAGCAGGGCATCATGGACCTTGTAGTGTTTATACACAGCCCTGCTGGATACCTTGGGGGCCGCTGGGAGTCGCTGTAGGGGGGCTCGTGTGCTCATATGTGCCCTATAACCTGGGAGTATGTCACGGTCACGTGACAGGAAGAAACAACGTGCTCCCGGGTTGAAGAAAAGGACTGTTTACCCTGACCCGGAAGGAATAAGGAACTCTGGACTGATTGGGCAGGAACACCTCCGGGTCAGGGTGTATAAAAGGACTATGGGCCAGTCCAGACACTGAGCTGAGCTGGGAGGTAGGAGGGCGAAGTGTCTGGGCGAGGAGGAGAGAATATTGTAGTGTATTGTTGAGATTTATGAGTGTGAAGGGTGCTTGGTGCACAGTAGGATTAAAAAATAAAAAGTCTTGGACTTGTATCCGGTGTCTGGAGTCGTGCCTGAGGGTTCAAGGGAGCACTAGCGCCCCCTACTGTCACAGTACGTACATCGGTTTTGGTTAGCACAGGGAAGCCGCCTACCAAATTTCGTGAAGATGGGGTCAGCCTTCTACCTACACGGGAAGTTGGAGAATTAGTGACGTTAGAAAGTTCAATATGGCGGCTGCCAGTGGCGTCATACCACTGAAATAAGTACGTACATCGGTTTCAGTTAGTGCAGGGAAGCCGCCTACCAAATTTCGTGAAGATGGGGCCATAAATAAAGTTCAACATGGCGGACGTTGTCGACCATTATGACTGTTACGTGTAGAATTTCGAAATGAAACCTGCTTAACCTTTGTAAGTAAGCTGTAAGGAATAAGCCTGCCAAATTTCAGCCTTCTACCTACACGGGAAGTTGGAGAATTAGTGATGAGTGAATGAGTGAGTGAGTGAGTCAGTCAGTGAGGGATTTGCCTTTTATTAGTATAGATCTACCAATCTGGCTTTAGTCATTATCATGGTGTTGAGACGGCCCTCCTGAAAGTATTCAATGATATCTCTATTATTACTGACTCAGGTGGCGCTGCAGTCTTTGTGCTCCTTGACCTGTCCGCTGCTATATTGCAATATTGCTGTTGCAGCTTGAACATCTTGTTGGGCTTAAAGGGGCTGCTCTTAACTGGATCAGGTCATGTCTAATTGGTAGACACTTTTCAGTGACTTTAAATTCCTCTTTTTCGTCTACTGATCCTCTTAAATGTGGTGTTCCTCAGGTATCCATTTTGGGTCCTTTTTTATTCTCTATATACCTTCACCCTATTGGAGCTATTTTAGGACATTTAACATTTCTTTTCACTGCTATGCTGATGATACACAGGTTTATATTCCCGTCTGCAACTCTGCAATGAATCAACTGCACAACTGTTTTTTTGAACTAAGAACCGGGATAGCTAATAATTTTCTTGATCTGAATCAAAATAAAACGAAGGTGCTTATAGTGAGTCCATCAGCTAAAAGCCCAAATTGGTCTTGGACTTTTCGGCTCTCTCTGCCTTTTGCAAACCTCAAGTCCGCAATCTTGGTGTTATCTTTGACAGTAACCTCTTTTGAGAAACAGATTAATTCTGTAGTCAAAAGATACTTTTTCCAGCTGTCTTTTAGGTAAGATCAAGCCTTTTTTTTTTTAATCTCCTAGGGATCTTGAGAAAGCTACTCATGCTTTCATCTTTTCTCACCTTGATTACTGCAACTCGCTGTATTCTGGGATTAGCAAATCCCTGATATTCAGGTTACAGTTGGTCCAGAATGCTGCCGCTCGCTTTCTGGTTGGGGCAAGAAAGTATGATTCTGTTTCTATTTATGTTATTTATGTAAATTGTATGTTTTTTTTTTCTTCTTTTATTGTAAAGCACTTTTGCCACAGCATTCCTATGTTGTTTTAAATGTGCTATATAAATAGACATTACATAAGATGAAGACAGGAGAAGAATCTGGACCCTCACATATGCAATAAAAATGATGAAAGCTAGAACTGATTAAAGTTGGATGGGATGATGGAAGAGCCCAGATTCCAGCCTAGTCCCTTCATCTAAAAACAAAGAAGATGTACTGCACTGTGAGAACCATTATGGTGATAAGTTAATGGAGCACTTTATGAAAGTGTTAAATCAACGGACAAGTTGGGTGTTTCGCAACACAATTTTGCATGGCAAATGAATATATACCATCTTTGTGAAGAAATAACTTCAACTTGAAAAATACACTCTACAACTTGCTGCTACTAAAGTTAAACTGTTTTTATTATATTGTGATGAGTTACAAGTTGTAGGGGTGTGCTGTTGTAGGTAATTGTTGATAGCCAATGATCCTGAAGTACTCTGCCAACATATCTCATGATATTATTGTACAAAACAGAACTATGATGAAATGTTTAGATGAAATTGCAATCAATCATCCCCTGTAACTCAGTTATTACAGTTTGACACTCCCAGGAGTCTTTAAATCTGGTCTGCTCTCCAGCTAAAAATTGTGTCAAGTCATGTAGTGTGACATCAAGTTAAGCAAGCTTGTAAGAATAGATGAACATCAGCACAAGTTCATTAAAGATGACTGAACATTACATGTGCTATTTATGCAATTTACTCTGCCATCGATTATCTCAACAATAATAAGATGGGTTACCCCTGTATTTTTTTCCACAACAGCATTTGTGAAAACCTGTGGTATACAGAGCAGGGAGTATATTTTCAGCCAGAATGTGTCCCTTTCAATAGTATGACACCGTAAAGTTGCAGTTAGCTTTTAGCAAACATGCCAAGAAATTCTTTGACAAAGTTTAATGAAGCATAAAATTTATTGCCAATTAGTAATGTGCATTACTTTGAGTAATTTTTGTGCTTCACAAACTTTTTGCGTTTTTCTTCGTTTAGTCCGCTGTATGATGGCAGAATGCATACAAAAATTTTAATCTACTTCAGTTTCATATGAAGCTGGAGTCTTTACTTTCCTCAACTAATCTGATGCTTGTCCATTTATAAAGTTGTTATTCTGTCTGTATGTTTGGCAAGTATTTTCACTAGAAGGGAAAAAAATACCAGTATTGATAAAGAAAAAAAAAAGTGCTAAATAACCTAGAAATTCTTAATTCTGTATTTAAGGACTGATTCCAAGTTTGTCTTATGAATTGTACTATTATGTGTATATTTTTCTGCATACTGGAACCTATTGGAACATGACTGCAGTAATTCACAAGACAACAAAGAAATCTCAGATGTACATTTTTTGTGAAATTTCATGGTTCAGTTCAACCATTGGCTGCAAGTATTTTTTTATTTTTTTTTTTTTAATTGCTATTGTCATTCTATATCATTGTTTGTGAAAGATGAATTACACCCTGTGTACATGAGGCAGCTCTTACAAAAAAAACTATAAAACAGATCCACTGATGCATGTGTTAAATTTTAAATTAAAAGAGAATGGTTGAAAATATTAAATCCTACTGTTATTCCAACAAACTTGTGTATGTGCACCCCTACATTTATCACTGTCTCAAATACATAATATTAGAATCAGATGCACTGGATCAGGTGCTAATGATTAGAACATTACGAGAGAGAAAATTGTCTTATTTAAACCTCGGACATTTAAGGCCATGTCACATTTGATGGTGTTTCCAACAATTTTCAATTTAATTTACATAATCTTAATGCGCCAGAGCCAATCAGTTACACACTCCTAAAGCAAAGTACATAATGTCACATGCCCAGCAACTCATTCCAACTTGTCAATGACTTGCTCCAACAAACAGGTTTGATTTTGTCTTTAATAGTAGCAGCAGGCTCTGTGTGCATAGGAGCTGACAACAAATTAATGTTCATATAACACAGCAACAAAAAATAAAGAAAGCAAACTATTTTGGAATTCAGAAACAGAAAAGATGCCCCTGTCTGATGTCTTGTCTCTCTCTCTCTCATATATATAGATATTGTGACGGACAGCCGGGTCCCATGCCCGGCCAGGACGCCTCTGCTGCATACGTCCCGGGGGAGCCATCATGGACATTGCAGTACCTTTCCCGGGGCGCTTGGGGGCAGCCTCCCTGGCTGTGGATCCCTCCTCAATCTCCCCCGTGGCTCCATGGAACATGGAGTCCACCACAGCAGCCCGGTTGGGAGATGGGGTGGCCGCTAGGGGGTGCTGCGGACGACCAGCCACCACGCTGGACAGTTTATCAGCCCCACCCGGAGGTGCAATTAAGTCCAGCTGGTCAGGCACCTGGAACACTTCCGGGTGGGGTATAAAAGGGCGTGCCTCCCAGCAATCAGGGCCAGAATCGGGAGGAAGAGGACGAGGTTGCCTGGGAGGAGTGGTGGAGGAAGGAAGCAGTTGGTTAGTGTGGGTTTTGTGCTTTGGGACTGTGTTGGGCCTGTGGGACACGGGGAAGGCGTGTGCCCACGGCTGAAGAAAATAAAGTAACCCTTGAGTGTGAACACGTGCCTCTGCGTAATCTGTGCCGGGTCGGGCGCTATATAGCGCCTTTTCACACTATATATCTATACTAATAAAAGGCAAAGCCCTCACTGACTCACTCACTCACTGACTGACTGACTCATCACTAATTCTCCAACTTCCCGTGTGGGTAGAAGGCTGAAATTTGGCAGGCTCATTCCTTACAGCTTACTTACAAAAGTTGGGCAGGTTTCGGTCACAAACTGATAAAAATTGGTCATGGTTTCCTCCAAAGTCACATGGTTGAAGCAAGTCAAATCAAGTTGGGAGCAGGCACTGGTACAGTGTGTTGCCGCACCCACTACACGACGAAACAACTCGGGATCCCGGTTGGCAAACCCCAAGTCAGACATGCGATCCAGTCCCACCCTCCAGAAATGACCCTCTATCTGCCGCAGCCAGGTGTTGCGTGGGCGACCCCTTGGTCTGGTCCAGCCATTAGGGTCCCCAACAATGAGGATCTTATAAGCTGGATCACCTTGGGGAAATGCGCCACATGGCCGTAGTGCCGTAACTAATGCTCCCTCACAATGCAGGTTATGTGCTTCATTTGGGACTTCATGAGCAACTGCTTATTCGAAACAAAGTCAAACCAATGGTACCCAAGGATTTTACTGGAGAGACACAGTACCAAAGGAGTCCAGTCTTCATCTCAGGTCACTGGATAGCATCCATGTCTCGCAACCATATAGCAAGACAGGAAGCACCAGGGCTCTAAAGACTTGGACCTTTGCCCTTTTGCATAGATATCAGGAGCGCCACACACCCCTTTCCAGCAACCTCATGGCACCCCATGCTCTCCCAATCCATCTACTGGCTTCATAGGAAAAGTTACCAGAGGCATGAATGTCACTGCCTAGGTAAGTAAACCTCTCGACAAGGTCGACACTCTCTCTCTGCAAACAGACACACTGCTGATGGCTGTGCCCAAGAGGTCATTAAAGGCCTGGATCTTGTTTTTTATCCAGGACACTCGCAAGTCCAGACACTCGGACTTCTCACTCAGTCTGTCGTGCACCAAAATCAGAGCCTCCGTTGACTCTGAGAAGATCACAGCATCGTCAGCAAAGTCAAGATCTGTGAATCTTTCTTCACCAACAGATGCCACACAGCCACTGGACCCCATGACCTTGCCCAACACCCAGTCCATACAAGCATTGAACAAAGTAGATGCAAGAACACACCCTTGATGAAACCCAGAATCAACTGGGCAAAACACAGAGGTTCTGCCTCCACTCTGCACAGCACTCACAGAACCAGTGTATAGGCCGGCCATGATATCCAGCAACCTCGAGGGGATCCCTTAGGATGTCCCACAGGGCAACTCGATCAACTAAGTTGAACGCTTTACGAAAACTGACAAAGGCGACAAAGAAACTCTGCCGATACTCGCGTTTGCACTCCATGAAAACCCTCAGTGCCAGGATGTGGTCGATGGCAGACTTCTTAGGCGAAAAACCTGACTGTTCCGGCCGATGGTAGGTGAGCAAGTGATCATGGATCCTATTGAGGCCGACCCTAGCAAGGACTTTACCCAGCACAGAGAGTGTTATACCCCTGTAGTTGCTGCAATCCAGGTGATCACCCTTCCCTTTCCAGATAGGGACAACAAGTCCCATTTTCCAGTCAGTTGGGATGATGCCAGTCTCCCAAATGGAAGCAAAGATTGCTTGCAATGCCAGGACGACAGCCTTACCAACAGCCTGGAGAAGTTCATCCCGGAAACCACAAATCCCTGCAGCCTTTCCACTCCTCAGCTGGTTCACCACCTGTACATTCTGTGAGATTGGGTGGTTCACAGCTAATTGGAGGAACAGCCTCAAGAACTGTGGATCCAAAGATATCCAACGTCCTAGATGAAGGATCAGCTTTGAACTGCAGTGTCATTCGTAAGGACCGTTCCATCAGACTGTGATTTTCCGAGGAACAGATTTGGATGCGAGTAATGCTTCGATTCCTCTGCAAGAAGGACGTGGGTCGCTAGACCACAGATGGTGTGTCACTTGCTCAGATTCCTCTAACAAACGCCTCTTTATCTGACCTCAGAGCCCTTGCCGCTATCCTTCTCAGTTCCCGGTACAGGCCAGAGTTGCCATTGAGCAGTGCACTGCGACTCCTCTCGATGATATCTAGGGTGCCCTGCGAGATTAAACACCTCCTTCTGGGAACACCGGTAACACCAACACAACCTTCAGCAACCTTCAGGGTCTTGTCTTGAAGCCACCACATATAATAACTGCAGGGTTGGAGTGACTCATCATTAAAGTATTGGTAACATTGCTATGTTTCCTGGACAGACAAGGCAAAGAGAGTTATCTATCAACAGTGCTAGAAGACATGGTGGAAATGTTATGGTTTAGGGCTGCTTTGCTGAAGTACGGCCTGGGCATCTCACCATCATTGAATCCACTATGAATTCTTCTTGTACCAGAGGATACTTGAGGATAATGGGAGACCATATGTCAGAAGACTGAAACTTAACCAAAAGTGGACCTTGCAATATGTCAAGGACCCCAAGTCCACGCGACGCGACACATGCTCCAGCGGATGCTCCTGCTATGCAAGCGTTTTACCATTTATACTTGTGCACGTACTTTATGTAAATCTGGAAGAATCCACCAGGTGGCAGTGCAAGATATTATCACGGTGAGAACAGGTTCGGCTTTGCTGTGTTGTGAATTGCCCGGAACACCCATTAAATTCTGATGACACCTTACCGCAATATCTCTAAAAACGATGTCTAATACAACTCGGAGTCCTGCCACGTGCAAAAGTTCGCTGATGACACTGCTATTGTGGGCTGCATCAGGAATGGGCAGGAGGAGTACAGGATGCAAATCAAAGACTTTGTTAAATGGTGCGACTCAAACCACTTACACCTGAACACCAGCAAGACCAAGGAACTGGTGGTGGATTTTAGGAGGCCCAGGCCCCTCATGGACCCCATGATCAGAGGAGACTGTGTGCAGAGGGTACAGACCTATAAATACCTGGGAGTGCAGCTGGATGACAAATTGGACTGGACTGCCAATACTGATGCTCTGTGTAAGAAAGGTCAAAGCCAACCATACTTTCTTAGAAGGTTGGCGTCCTTCAACATCTGCAATAAGATGCTGCAGATGTTCTACCAGACGGTTGTGGCGAGTGCCCTCTTCTACGTGGTTGTGTGTTGGGGAGGCAGCATAAAGAAGAAGGACGTCTCACGCCTGGACAAACTTGTTAAGAAGGCAGGCTCTATTGTAGGAATAAAGCTGGACAGTTTAACATCTGTAGCAGAGTGATGGGTGCTAAGCAAACTCCTGTCAATCATGAAGAATCCACTGAACAGTGTCATCTCCAGGCAGAGGAGTAGCTTCAGTGACAGACTTTTGTCACGGTCTTGCTCCACTGACAGACTGAGGAGATCGTTCCTCCCCCACACTATGCCACACTATAAGACTCTTCAATTCCACCCAGGGGAGTATATGCTAACATTATTCAAAGTTATTGTCTGTTTTTACATGCATTTTTATTACTCTTTAATTTAATATTGTTTTTTTGTATCAGTATACTGCTGCTGGATTATGTGAATTTCCCCTTGGGATTAATAAAGTATCTATCTGTCTAATGATTAAATCCCTCAATCCAGGGATGTGTCCATTCCAGCAAGCATTGGGCACGAGGCAGAAACAATCCCTAGACAGGGCATCAGTTCAACGTAAGGTGAATACAAGCACTCACATACACTAGCGTCATTTTACTGTCACCAAATCTGCATATATTTGGAAGGAAACAGGAGCACACTGTGGAAACCCAGCAGGAAAACATGCAAACTCCAGGCAGAAAATACCAGCGACATGACTTCTTATGAGACAGCAGTGCTACGGGTCTGCCACCGTGTCACCCCGATGTGTGCAATTATTAACAGTATTCATTATTTAAACAAATTAATTTATCTGTAAAATGCAACATACATACTTTAATGCATTTCATCATGAAAGTGATATCAAGTATAAATCTAAGGATTCTAAACGTGCATTGAGATGGAATATCACACATGTAATACGTCCTGTGTGGCAATCGCTGCTGTTATGGCAGGAGGAAGTCCGAGAAAAAAAGACGGCACAAAAGATGTTATGTGAGACTATTAAAATGTACTGTGTCATTACGATTATGTGATGCTTGAATATAAAAGCACTACAAATGCATCTGTATGTTGCTATTTTGCTTCACCACATCGAACCGTTCATCAAACATCAAAGCACACACATCGATCCCGCAGGATCCTCAAAGACACTCAGATGTCACATCCCAACTTTTATCACATTGCGCCACCCGCGTTGCGTTAATTTCTGATGACCTTCTCAGAGGACGCATCAAATGAACGCTGGGAATGTGTGGCAGCCATGATGCATGTGCGTATGCGCTCTGAGCGTGAAGTATAAACGAGCCCTAAAAATACCAGTAAATTCATCAAGGAATGGCTGAACAGAAAGAAATGTAGGGTTTTGGAATGGCTAAATCAAAAGAGAGACATATGTGGTATGATGTGCATGCAAAACATCCCTCGAACAGTGCACAGTGGAAAGAATTCTGCACTGAGTAGAGGGGGGGAAAAACGTTCCCCTAGTCAATGTTTCCTATAACTGTCTACCAGTCTGACAAATCTATTTGAGGATGTGTCTGCTAAAAAGGGCAATACCCCTTTACATTTTAGGTGTGTTCTCATAGAATACAAAAAGCATCTATTGCAATCGACAATGTCTTTCTGTATGTCCGCATGAAAATGTAGCATGCCATGTTGTCTGAAGCCCAGTAGTCGACTTGCCTCTCACGGATTTCTGTGTGGTCGTCTCAGGGCAAACGTTGCCGTAGGCCCAGCAGCTACACAAGCGTGTTCAGCACTACGAGGAGCTGGGGACCCATCAGGTAATACAGGTGCTTGATACTAGTTTTTGATCTCCAGATCACTTGCATCAAAATCTGAGTTTGATAAATCAAGAGTCTGATTCAGAAATAATACACAAAAGATAAATAAATATACATGAAGTATTTTGCTTTGCATGTTGCACTTTGTTCTCTTTAAAGAAATTTGTCAAGACAGTAAAATTTTTTGTTGATTTCTTGAATAGATTGTGCTGTGCACATATTTCAAATGTCAAAATCTCCTATCGAAAGGCATTGTCAAATTAAGAGAAATTAGTTTATAGTTTCAATTTTATCTCAGCAGCAGTTACACCAACTTGTATACTCTGCTGTTTTTCACCGCCGATAAATGATACTGACTGCAACCAGACCCCTAATACAAGTTCACAAAACACCAACAAATTGTGTATGCCAATAGTAAGTTACTTGCGGTCACTGGCTAACTGAGCATGCGTGGGACACTGCATGAGCTTGCATGGCTTGAGCACATGCAAGAGAACAAGCGTATCAGCACCTCAGAATTAATAAACATTTACTCAGTATTAACTTTACAGTAAACCAACTTAACACCTCTAGTATCTATAGATGATTATTTCTCTGGACCTAATCTGCATCCTACCCTACAAGCAGGTCCTCCAACTTGCAGGGAAAACTCAGGGGTTGGTAGCAGAACTGGCACTCCAGCCACCACTCCAAAAAAAAAAAAAAAAAAAAAAAACTTCCCATTTCATGTGAACTAGTGTGGTGCTGATGTGTCACCTGTTGCATGGCTCCACCCCTCTCTCTCTCTCTAACATACTAGACTAGGATGACCAGATGTCAAGGTGACAGGGATAATCTTGATTTCAGACTATGCATACTGATAATTAAATGAAAAATATCATAATATCCCGGTTTTAACAGGCTACGCATCTAATGAAGAAGTTGTTATTGCTGCAAACATAAATAAATACAGTGGAACTTCGGTTCACGACCATAATTCGTTCCAAAACTCTGGTCGTAAACCGATTTTGTTGTGAACCGAAGCAATTTCCACCATAGGATTGTATGTAAATACAATTAATCCGTTCCAGACCATACAAACTGTATGTAAATATACTTTTTTTAGTTTTTAAGCACAAATATAGTTAATTATACCATAGAATGCACAGCGTAATAGTAAACTAAATGTAAAAACATTGAATAACACTGAGAAAACCTTGAACAGAGAAAACTAACACTGCAATAGTTTGCGCTATAGTGCTAGGAACCGCTCGCTAAAAACACTCTTTTTTTTTTTTTTTTTTTTTTTTAAGTGTTTTAAGCACAGGGAAAAAAATGAACATTTGAAAAATCTGTAATGTAATAAACCACCAAGAAAAGTAACATTGCCACAATGCACGCTATGAACCGATCGCTGTAAATAGAACAGAAAAAAAAAATAAGCATTTTCTAACTTATGCGTCCAGCCTTCCCTCTCTCGCTTGCTGTCTCTCTCTTTCGTGTGTGCGTGTGTCTCTTTCGCGAGCCTGGAGCGCCAGTGTGTGTGCCTGTCTCGTGGGTGTGTGTGTGTGTGTCTGCGCGTGTGCCTCTGTCTCATCTCCCTGTGCCTCTGTGTGTGTGCCGCTGTCTCGCCGCGCCTGTGTGTGTGTGTGTGTGTGTGTGTGTGTCGCGCGCTCTGTCTCTTGCTCACTGCACAGGGAGAGACTGAACATGTACAAACCTAAAGGGAAACTGGCTTGTTTGTATACCGAGTGTGTGGTCGTGAACCGAGGCAAACGTTTGGTGAACTTTTCGGTCGTAAACTGAGTTGTACGTGTACCGAGACGTTTGTGAACTGAGGTTCCACTGTAAGGCTTTATGTGTGGGCATACATGCTGCAGAAGTGTCTATGTTTGGGACTTTGAAAATATGGTCACCCTACAATTTATCAGAGTGCCACATTCACTTGGTATTCGTAACAGTCAGTTGCTGTAATAAAGTTTGCCTTTCACTTCTGTTACTCCCTAATATTTGCCATAACTAAATAGCTTTGCAAATCCCATTTCATGAAAATTACAATGGCTAGAAGGAATTAATTGCAATTGTTTTTTTCTAAAATTTAGGTTATGTTAATTGCCAATTGCAAACTCTCACGGTGTGTAAAAAATAGGGGGGGGGGGGGGGGTCTGGAGTACGGAGTGTGTATGAGTGACAGTGGCTACCGTGATGGGAGTAGAGTCCTGTCCACTACTGTATTCAGCCTTTCCAATCCTGATGAAATTGCCTTTGGCCCCAGAAACCATGAAATAATTTGAGAAGATTCCTGAAATCAGTAGGCTGAAGGCTACAATTCCTGCACATCCTTCAAAACATACCCAAACGTTATGCCATGCGTACAATTTCTATCTTGCTTCACAAATGGAAAAGGCATACCTGTCCATTTTTCACTGAATGCCAGATTTTCAATACCCCATTACCTCATTTACCTAAAGATAATGTTTAAATGAAGATTAAATCTTGTCCACATATAAACAAATAAAATATTTCATGGAATGTGCTTACTTTTTTACAACAATATAGTTATTAATTAACATGAACAACATTAAAAATGAAAGGACAATATTAACCAAAGCAACCAGTTTAAAAGGAGTAAGGCAACAGACCGTATGAAATTTACTGTGCTATAAAGAACTAGCTAACAGATATACAGTACCTCCCTGAAAGTGGGACAGTCACAAAAGTCATATCACCCTGTGAATCTCCTGTGAATTTATTTTTCAAAACAGGTACTTTAAATTTCACAAGTGTTTGTAGCAGCAATCTTTGCTCCCCCATATTACTGAAATAAATACTTAAGCCTCACTGCAGACAAGTTTTGTCAGTCTTCTATAGGTAAAATCCCAGGTTTATTTCCCTTCATTTAACATGGTATTCAATGTCTTGTATTAAATTGTTTGTTGATATTATATAGTGCTTTCTCCTCTCTAGTCTGTGTAAAAATATTCAAGGGAGACTATGCATACACATACATAACAATAAATATGAACATGAGTGATGTTTCTACTCTGGTGTCTTTTAAAGTGTAGTTAAAAGTTGTATGTGGCTTCAATTTTTCTGTTAGGAAAGGGAAGAAACAAATGTTTTACATAAAAACATTTGTATCTTTTTTCTTTCTCAAGTTTTAGGAAGAAAAGTTACTTGACTGAAAGTCTTGAATCAAACTAGAGTGCAAACAGTAATTCTGTATAAAAAGAGACAAAATAGAAAGCAGCATCTAATTAGCAAAAGAAAGACTACCTCCGCCTTATACAGCACTTTGCCTTGTTGATTTACCTCCAAAATTATTTGTGATGAAAGATATACAGATAGGTAATAAGATAAAGATGTCCTTGGACAGCTTTTGAAAAATAAAGTTCCCGTATGCATTGCAAAGAAACTTATTGCCAAGGAGGAAAACTCCATCAGGTGAACACTATGGCACCTGCAGCAGGCAACTTAGCTAAAAGCCCTGTTAAATTACACAATTCAGCAATTTTTAGTGAAAAACTTAAATAATATTAACGAGTTTGGGGACAGTCAGAGAGTGCACCTGTGATGTCCAGTCATGTAGTCTGACATCAACAGTGACTCGAGTACAATGAATACAATAAAGCCACAAGGAATAAAAAATTCACAGGGGTTTTGGATCATACAAGAAGAAGAAAGGCTTGTTAGCGTGATGTTTTGTTTGTCATACCACAAGCACAATGTGAAAAAAGCAGAGATTTCAGATGAACTAGCTGTTCCCGGCTGTCAGAAAAGGGGTGAGCTCACAATACAACTGCAGCATAAAAAAAGGCTGATATTAGGGCTCAGCTGGCCATACTTACATTTTTTTTACTTCTTTATTGCCAGCTGGGAAATCCACCGGATGTACTCATTCTACACTGGTGAAAACAATTTCAAGCCACATCACTATAGCATATTTGAGCCCTGCTCAACAACTTTGTTTCCCAGCCTGTTTTACCATGTCCCAATTTGCCAACATCTACGTTCCAGATGCTGTTCACATTGAAAATAGACATTTTACAGTTGATGAAAATGCAGAACATAATAGTATCTGCACTTTCAATTTAAGCTGTAATCATCAATAAAAAAACTCAGTTATATTAGAAGGCAAACCCTCTTTGCTAGGAGGTCTGTTAGACTCATTGATTTGACATTGAATCTTTGTCTGTACAGTACATAGGCAACATAGAGCAAACAACGTATAGAATGGCATCAACATCAGGCAAGAGAACAAAGTGCAACATGCAAAGCAAAATACTTCATGTGTGATGTTTGCTTCCAGACTTCGGTGGTATTTATTTGAATCTATTGCTTCCTCTACCAATGACATACTCCCTGTGCAATTGGCTACAAAACAATCTACAAACCCATGATCGACAAAACCCCATGCTTAAAAGTTGCTGAAATGTTCTTTTCCTGGAATTTGGCACCCTTGCTTCTCTAAACACACCTTTACGCATTGTCTCCAGAAAGTTCTACTTTGACTTCATCAGTCCACAGGACTTGTTTCGAAAATGCATCAGGCTTATTTAGATGTCCATTTGCAAACTGCAGGTGCTGAATTTTGCGACTAGGATGCAGGAAATGTTTTCTTCTGATGACTCTACCATGAAGGTCATATTTATTAAGGTATCGATGCATGGTAGAAAAGTGCACCACCGCTCCAGAATCTACTAAATCTTCCTGAAGGTATTTTGCAGTCAAATGGGTGCTGGGGAGGGGTAATTAGCCATTCTAGTAAACTTCCAGACCTCACCTGGACCTCCACTGTACTGTTAACAGCCATTCCTTAGTAATATTATGAAATTAGGGAACAGCTAACTGAGAAAGTTTTGCTATTTTCTTAAAGCCTTCTTCTGCTTTGTGAGTATCAGCCCTTTTATTTTCAGAGTGCTAGGCAGCTGCTTAGAGGAGCCCATAGCTTCTGATTGTTGGGACAAGGTTTGAGGAGTCATAGAATTTATAGAATTTTTCAATATGCATCACGTTGGGTTTCCTAATTATGATTACAAACAAGCTAGTAAAGAGACCTTGGTAAAAGTTACCTGAGACCTCAAATATCTTAAGGAGCACAATGCAAAATTTTGGGCACCCCAACTTTTTTCACTTTACAATTATACAAAACAATACGCTAATCTTGCATAAAATATTAAAAAGAAATGTGTTGTCTTCAACTTTATGCCTTTTGGTGAACAGTTCATCTACTGCTCAACTAACTATGCAAAGTAACATACATTTTAAGCAACATGTTACCACTTATGGTCAGTTATCCTAATAAATATACTAGTAGGATGTCAAAATAACAAGATACTTTCAGTACTAGTCAATGCCAAAGTTCCAAAAACATAATGGTAGTAGCATTTCTACAGTGCCAGTACTACTGAATGACAGTCACCACCACACTCAGTCATGACTACAAGTAGTAAAATTACTTCAGAAGGCACAGTAATGACGGAAACAATGTGAATAAGAACTAAATATAAAAATGTCTCACAATGGTGTTGATACAGCATTGCATCAACATACTGAAAAGAATAACGACAGATGTCATGTATTGAAATACTCCGTCTTCAAGGTAGTAGGATTTCAGCATGACTTCAGGAATTGTGCTTATAAGAAAACGGCCAAAAACACACAGGTTTTCATTATTGCTACTTTTTTCATATTACAGATATAGTTCATAAATAGATTAATATAGGATTTGCAAGCACGGTGAAATGACTGATCAGACTGAGTTAGTGTCACAAAGTTGTAAGAGGTATGGCGTGTTGAACCGTTTTATAACAACATATGATGTATGTGTCAGCATCCATCCATTTTTTTAATAGGTTTATATAGTTCACAGTCACGGGATGGGTTGGGGGGGTGGGAATGCTGCATGCACCATATACTGTTATACATATAGGACTGTGCACACTAGGAGTGCTAACAGCAGATGAAGCAAGTAAAAATTGAGGGATGTTTCAGATGAAGTTGCTATCTGACCTGCCAACAATGATGATGAAACAAACTGCTCCATTTGTTAATTCCAAAATAAAATGTATTCTTTGCTTCGAAGCACAAACCACTGCAGTTATGCCAGTTAGCACGACTTCATTGTTAATACAGATATGCAAATGTTGGTGTCATTATTTTTTGAAGCCAAACTAATGCCCATCCATATAATCCCTAAAATGTGATAAACACAATTAAAGCACATGTCATATATTTGAAAGATATGTTGGGGAGTGTAATGCTGTCTAGCAGTTAAACTGCAGGTCCAGTTAGCATTTTACTTTAGGACTAGTACCGAGACTAAGCAATAAAAGGTTTGATCAGTCATGTAAGATCTTTTGAAAACAGTACAAGGGTTGTTTTAACAAGAGTTCTGAAATAATAGATTACAAGATTGATTTCAAAAAAAGATTTGGAAAACTAAGGCTCCAGAATGTTATATTTGAAAATTGAATTTTACTCAAGTTACTGTTTAGTATATTTTAAACCAGGTAATGATGCAAATCTAAATCTTGTAATAGCAAATGATACAAACCTAATAGTGGGAAGCTCTGACAAACCAGACTTTAAAAGCATGTTGTTACAAAAACACATTTAAAGAGTTAAAATGAAAATATCCTGAATTCTTTTGGAATTCACCCATTCAAGAGTACAAACACAATAATGTTTGAATCTTCGTTTAGTAAGCAGTATTTTTCAGTTATTGAATAGAAAATGTCAACGAATAAATTTGGGATGTGCACATGGTAAGATAAATCAGGCAGTCCATGATAACATCATTCTTCAAACTCGTGCTGAAATCCCCTCAATATTATAAAATCTCCATTTTTTGTTACAGTGGGGGGGTCCCCATGTTCATCACACATCAAAATTCATGCCATGCATTGCATCTTGAAACAGTATTTACGAATGCCGGTACTAGTGTACTTAAATTATAGTTGGGTAAATTCTTGATGGTTATACCAGTAATTTAAAGCTGCTGGTACTAATGTGGCAGAATGGCATAGTGCTTGTGAGGCAGTTTTGCATAGTGGTCAAGGATTTAGACTTCAAATCCTGAGACTGCAGGTTCAAATCCCACTACTGACACTGTATGACTATGAGCAAGTCACTTCACCTGCCTCTACTCCAATTGGAAAAACAAAAGAAATGTAACCAATAGCACCTAAAATGTTGTAAGCTGCCTTGGATAACATGATCACCCAAAAATGTTAATGCATTAATATTTATAAATTTATACTGTTACAGAAAAAAAACAATTTTTGCCGTGGTATCAAGTATTCTGAAATTTCACTGGTATCGGTATCAAATACTAAAATTCTGGTATTGTGACATCCTTATATACTACTAAGTTACTAAAAGAGGACTGTTTGGAGCTTAATAAAAAGCTTACTATTTGCACTGAACAGTTTTTTTTAACACTACGCATTTGGATATTTATTTAACCACAAATAAATAATAAGTGGAAAAAAGTGAAACACAAAATGATAGCACTTTAAAGTATATGACTAGGATAATACCCCCTATACAATGATTTGGATCAAATCCATACCCAAATTACTTGCAACATTCTACTTTAAACCCTGCTTGGATTGATAATGTGAAAGGATGGACAGATAACATGACATTATTTCTCTACAGTTGTATTATCATTAGTAGGATATGATTTTTGGTTGAGAAACCTGTTAATAAAGCTTAGATTTTTAATAATCATCTGAGAGCACAGATATCAAAAGTTAAAGGAGGTGGTAACTGCATTGCAGCAATGCTGATTTCATTAGGGTTTTACCAATCAGCACGAAGACCATTTAGTCACTTGCAATATTCTGCTTTGAAATTTGTCACATTCCTAAAGCAAAACAGTTTCTTTCATGCTGTAAATTTTAGGATAGTCACAATATAAAAAAAGAACATGACAAAAAGACATGTTGTAAAGTTTTAAGTCAAAAGATTAATCCACAATTAACTTAATGGACTTAATCCACTAATAACAGGTTTACACCCCTACCCCTTTGAATTTAAAGATGAGAATTCAATTTAACTTTGAGGGTATTGTTTAAAAGTTATTGAAGCATGGGCAACAGATTATTTGTAGCCAGTAGCATGGGAATGATTTCTCTTTCAAACAGAAAACCAGTAGGTCAGATCATGACTGTTTTCTTCTTTTACCTTTTATTACACAAGCTACTGTTCTCTCTGTCCCTCCTAGAAGAAAGAATTAAATTATATTTATGGATAAAACCATGAAAACAATCATCTAATGATATACAAGAGATGAAATACAACAACAGAGCTCTATGAGCAAAAAAATCTTTCAGCATTTGGGCTACTATTACAAAATATCAGCTTATTATGTCTTGCAGTTATTTAAGCATTATGTTGTGGCATCTGTCTGTTTTTATATATGTTTTTATGGTCTGAGGAGAACAAAGCTTCAACTGGTTAACTGATTGGTCAACTAGCTAAAGTAAACTCAATGGAAGTAAATATAAATGGGTCTCAGGGTCAGCAGTTAAAAGTCTATGCTGTTCTGCCAAAAATGTAGTGTAATAACACAGATCTGTGAGATATACTTCCAGCACTGAAGATTATATGAACAGCTGCCAGACTTAAAAAAGAAATTTCTAACAAATGTACTGAAGTGTCAAATGTGTTAAGTTTCCAGTGCCACATCTAAAAAGAAATAAACCTCAAATCCATGTTTACCCATGCACAGCTTAAACCCACTCCCTTCAGCAATACTTTTTTCCTTTATTATTTATTTTAAAAGCAGGAGTATCATAAAAAGGTACTTTATTTCATCTGTCTATTCACAAACTTGCTTAACCCAATTCAAGCTGCTCACTCACATTGGTCTCATTTAGAGCTACCAATTAGCCTAACACCCACATTTTTACAACAGGAGGGGAAAACTGAATATATACGAGGAAACGCCATGCGAACAGAAGGAAGCAGTGCAAACTACAACAGACATTAACTAGACCAGGATTCAACCCACTGTACCACTACGTCAAACACTGTTTGACTGAGAAATGCAATATTCATTGACATAAAGTAAACTACTTGACAATTTTCTGTAAATACTTACATTCAAGTAACACCATGATAACACAAATAACACACACCCATATACACCAGTGCTGAAAATGTTTATGATATAATACCAGCCAAAAGTGACCAATGCTATACAACTACTGTACTAACAATTTGAAAAAAGAAAATAAAATTCACGTAACTCATATCAGATAATCCACGTCAGTTATCCAGTTATATGCTCACAAAATGCAAAACATGTGCATTTTGTACTAATATACTGTTAAACTGACAATTCTATAAACATCTGAGGACATAATAAACAGGAAACTAAGGTCACATTGGATTGCTTTTTTGAATTAAAGATCCATCGTTACTCCTCATTAACTGGTCAAGAGTTATCTCTATGGCTTATGCCAATTTTTACAGAATTGGATTATGCAACACAAGTAACACAGTTTTTCTTGCCCCCCTCCCCCAAATGTTGTTTGCCATTGCAGGGCATTGGTCACGATTGGCTTATAACATACTTTTCTTTTTTACTACAGTTCTACATAAAATGTAACACACGTTTAAGGATTTTTCTTGGTCATCATTATGAAAAATATAAATACAAGGTTTAGTGTTCCTTTAATAGTTCGCCTACTGACGCCACATGCACAACCCACATACAAAATGCACTCAGGCTACCAACAGAAATTTACTGATGATGCTGTAGATAAACCAGACTTTTTTTGACTGTGAATGGTAATGACTACGATGTTTTTGGGATAATTGCACACCACTTTTTGCTTATCTTGCAGAAAGCGTGTTCCACTTTCCTTCAGCCAGAAGCTTCTAATTCTAAACAAGTGCTATAATGGGCGGTCCCACAAATGGGGACTTGATTACAGGATTATCTGAATCCATTTCTGGAGTATATGGGGGTGGGGGGAGTATATCAACAACTTATATGAACTATTTACATTTGAGGGTCCTTGAGAAAAAAATAAATAAAAAAGACTCCTAGGTACTGCTAAAAGACCTTTTCTTCTACAATCCATTTTAAAACATAACTCTAAGTTACTTTTAACAGGCCGTTAAGCCACAATTTCCCAACCTGGGCATTTCAGGCAGTGAGACAAAGAGTCATGCTGCATTGCGATTCAGCAAAATTGAGTGAAGTGCATTGTCCCGACTTTTATCCTGGTGCAATTGTTGTTTCGCAATGTGCCATCATACGTGTAGGTCATTTACTAGTTAGTACTCCTGTTCTATGACATGAAAGGAATCAAGCATTGTGTGAGCAATTGTCAGAAATTCACACTGTTGTGGGTTCCTTGCTGTGAATTGAGCATTAGTAAAAGTGAGTAACTTTTAAAATTTTTTGTAAAAGGAATCGAATTTGGGCCTTGCAATGATCTTTAGAAAGGGATGAGGTCTAGTTATTATTTCTGTGCAAGCCCTGATTGTGAAATGTAACCAATTTTGATTTTGACTAACATTTGTGCCTTTAGTGAGAGTGGTTTAGGTGGAACTAAACTGATGCATTACCTACTGCTTATACTCAGCTCATCTCTCCTGCTGGCGGTCAAACGTACCTCAATCGTTGAGGTTTTCTTATTTCTTCACGGCTCTTGATGCTTTGCAGAATACCCCAAACCCTGTATTGTAAATCAAATTCTAAGCTTCACAAGGAACATATTTACAAGATTACTGAGATTTATGAAGGCAAACAGCTCAATTTATATTTAAATTTTATGCATTGGGTGAAAAAACTTACTGAGTTAAATTTGTTCACCCTTCGTATTGTCTCTGGCTCAAAAATGAGAAATTCGACTTCTTCATCTCTAAATGTGACATTATTTTTGTAGGGGGGGGGGGGTCAAACATATATCAAACATTTTCTAGGGCTGCAGGACATAGAAAAGGTCAGGAATCACCATCTTAAGCAAAGAAGAATCACTGGTTTGAACCACCAATGAACAGTGCTGAAAGATGCCGATGTTGAGAACTGTCTTTCTTAAAAAAAAAAAAAAAAAGACAATTCTCTGAATCACCATTGGTAAGGGAAGAAAATCAATGGGCATATTAACATAAAAATAAAGAGCACAAAACAGAAATTTGTAAGTTGAACAATTCTCTACCCAACTAACTGTGCCACACATTATAGACAGACAACTTCCAGTGAAAGGAATGAAATTATTCATTAAGCATGAGAATCTTTGCTCCTTCTCTTCAGTGCAGAAGAGTATGGAGGCTGTAAATACAGTTGCCATTTTTACTGAAAGAAAACCAAACATCAACATTTCTGGTTAGCCACCCCAACAGCATACACTGTGTGCACAATTATTAGGCAAGTGAGTATTTTGACCATATCATCATTTTTATGTGTATATTCCAACTCCAAGCTGTATTAACTTGAATGCTTATTGGATTTAAGCACGTCAGGTGATGTGTATTTGTGTAATGAGGGAGGGTGTGGCCTAAGGAGATCAACACCCTATATCAAGGTGTGCAGAATTATTAGGCAGCTAGTTTTCCTCAGGCAAAATGGGCCAAAAAAGAGATTTAACTGACTCTGAAAAGTCAAAAATTGTAAAAAGTCTTTCAGAGGGATGCAGCACTTTCGGAATTGCTAAGATATTGGTGTGTGATCACAGAACCATCAAACATTTTGTTGCAAATAGTCAACAGGGTCGCAAGAAACGTGTTGAGAACAAAAGACGCAAATTAGCTGCCAAAGATTTGAGAAGAATCAAACGTGAAGCTACCAGGAACCCATTATCCTCCAGTACTTTCATATTCCAGAGCTGCAACCTACCTGGAGTGCCCAGAAGTACAAGGTGTTCAGTGCTCAAAGACATGGCCAAGGTAAGGAGGGCTGAAACCCAACCACCACTGAACAAGAAACATAAGTTGAAACGTCAAAACTGGGCCAAGAAATATCTGAAGACAGATTTTTTTCAAAGGTTTTATGGACCGATGAGATGAGAGTGACTCTTGATGGACCAGATGGATGGACCTGTGGATCAGTAATGGGCACAGAGCTCCACTCCAACGTGGAGGAGGGGTACTGGTATGAGCTGGTATTTTTAAAGATGAGCTAGTTGGACCTTTTTGCATTGAAGATGAACTCAAAATCAACTCCCAAACCTACTGCCAGTTTTTCGAAGACACTTTCTTCAAACAGTGATACAGGAAAAAG
This sequence comes from Polypterus bichir lapradei, assembly GCA_026402145.1. NCBI lineage: Eukaryota > Metazoa > Chordata > Cladistia > Polypteriformes > Polypteridae > Polypterus > Polypterus bichir. The sequence goes on from JANRMT010062856.1 coordinate 74,017,162, forward strand.
ACCATGATTTTTATGCAGGCCAATGCTCCATCACTTGCATCGAAGTTCTCCACTGCGTGGCCAGCCAGTAAAGGCCTTAAAGATGAAGGAATAATGACATGGCCCCCCTTCCTCATCTGACCTAAACCCTATCGAGAACTTGTGGGCACTTCTTAAACGCTAGATTTATGGGGGAGAAAAACAATACACCTCTCTGAAGAGTGTCTGGGAGGCTGTAGTCACTGCTCCACAAAAAGCTGATCGTCAACAGATCAAGAAACTGACAGACTACATGAATGGAAAGGCTTATGACTGTTATTGGAAAGAAGGGTGGCTATATTGGTCATTGATTGATTTATTTTTTTTGAAATGTCAGAGATGTTTATTTGTAAATTTTGAGGTGTTTGTTTATTATTCTCACTATAACAGATGAAAATAAACAAGTGAGATGGGAAAATTTTTATTTTTCCTTTAGTTGCATAATAAATCTGCACACTAATAGTTGCCTAATAATTGTGCGCACATATGTATTCCCCTGATGATGTTCACACTCACATTTCTGTTGTGAAACATTCAGGTTTCAGGTTTATTAACATTTTGGATTGACTGATAGCACTGTGTTTGTTCCATATTAAAATTAATCCTCAAAAATACAACTTGCCTAATAATTGTGCACACAGCGTAGAAATGACCCATTACCTTAACTCAAAAAAATACCTCCTTGAACTAAATTTAATTAACAAACATTTTCAAGAAATACATGAATAAACTGCATTTTATGCAGATTCTGCCTTCAGCATAATGCACATAAAACCAAAAGGAAAGAAAAGGTGGTATGCTGTCATACCTCCCAGCCAATATGGTATCTCATTCAAAAAGGTTAATAACCACTGGTTTAAAAAGAAGCGATGCACAAAAAGAAGTAGGTTAAGTTAGAATCCACTCAAGCGCAAAAGCAAACCTTACGTCTGCATTATTTACCAATCAGTCTCTCATTATTTCTTTGGGCACCTTTGCCCATTCATCTTTACAAGACTGCCGTAAGTGTATCAGGTTTGTTGGATGTCTTGAACAAATATCCCATGTCAGGTCTTGCCAAAATGTTTCCATTATTTTGACACAATAAACGTTTTGTGAAACAGTAAGTTTTTCTTCTCAAGATGTTTTGACAAAATATTTTCTAGAAAGCTCACCCTAGATTTTTTTTTCTTAGTACAGTTTCAACCAACAGCACCTAAACGTCTCCAAAGTACTTTGGGATGACTCTAAATTCATTGATTGGTGATCCAATTCCACCACTACACTGGACAGTTGTGATCAGATTACTTCAGAGGTAGGCAGATTTGAATTTTCCATCATTAGATCTTTTTGGCTGTAACAATAATACTGTATTTCAGATTTCATCCAAAGATTATATTGAGATAAGGTCATCCAAGTAGCCTCGGACAAACTTAAATCTGTAACACTACTGCTTATGTTTCATGTTCTAGGACTTCCACTGATACACAGCTTGTGCTACACGAGGTATTATAGGCATGGATCAAAAAAAGGAAACATTTACCTGGATCCCAAATTACAGCATCTGACACAAGGAAGAATCCAACTCCAGGTAGAGTGCAATTCTATGGCAGAGCAAACTCATTTATACCAGGTACAAACACTGGACATCACAACCTTACAAGTGACAACACAAAAAATATATCTCACAGGTGTATTATTGCACAATACAAAAAACCTTCCTTGTTATAAAAGTAGAACACTACCATAAACCTATACAGTGGAGCAATCCCATTAAAAAGTATCAATTTTGCAAACTCACCACAGAAATAGAGGTTAATGTTTTCAAAATGTAGGGTATAGCGTGTAATAGTGTATTAGGGCCTGAGTTGTTCACGTGCATTTTAGATCAATAATAAGGCACTGTGGAGAGACACTCCAGCAGCAAAAAATAAAGCCAAAGCACAAGTCTATAATCTAGAACCACAAGATATACGCTGTTATAATGTATGTAAAAAAATTACTTAACTAACTTGGCAATATATGGCATTTACACAGAAATCTATGTATCAATCTGTCTATGACAACTGGCTTGGATAAAAAATAAATAAATAGACAGACTGTGTGCACGCACACACACAAAAATCCCCAGTACAGTCTCCTTTCTAGGTACTCAATTTTGCTTGTCAACATCCTGAACATAGGAAGCTTAGACCAACTGGATGCCCCTTAATAGCCCAGTATAAGAGAATGCTTGACAACTGACTGTTGCTCTGGCCAAAGTTGATTTCTTCATTGCATCCAAAGCTGTTATGATAAGCTCTGGCACCCTCATAGTGGGTGCAAATAAAAACCCAATATACTTGAGTTCACAGGTATAGAAATTATTTAGAGACAAGTTTTAGACTCAAAATAAGACAACCGAAACTTCTCAATATAATATTAAATTATTTTCACCTTCAAAAGATGTAGTATAGGTAACCTAATAAACAGTGTTATAATTCCGCTATGAGCAACTGTAAGGTAATAGTTAAGTCTATAAAACAGAATAGATTTGCAAGGTTTAACGGCACATCTACATATGTTTTAAACTAAAAGGCCTAGTCAGGAAAAGGTGCACATGCAAGCACTGATGTACCAATTTACTGTCAACGAGTAAATCCAGGAAAGTGTTCAACTGTCCTAAACAAATGACTCTGAAAAATAACTGTACCCTTTGATGTTTACAATAATTTTAAATTTTCACAAATTAAACTGTCAAATATGCGGCTTCGAGCACCATCCCACAAAAACGCAAATATTGGTAAGATCCAAGCTTACAGAGATATTTGGGGGTTGATTTCATTAGAGACAATTACGGTTCCTCATGAGTTGTGTTTAACCCAGTGCATTTTAGCATATTCTCAAATTTCAAGATCTACTTTCTAAACAAAAGAATCCTCGTATTCTCTGCTCACCGGTAGCGACTTTAATAGAACGTTTTTCATTCTCTGTGCAGCAAACCCAAATTCATACTCTATCCAGAACTTTCCGTCTAGGAATGATGTGCGGAATTGCAAAAAATACACATCTTACAGTGACAGATGCTTAATCATGCCTTAAACTGTAAACCTAGAGGATGCGATTAGTGCCAACGCCCCCGCCTCCTGCAGGCTTTAGGAGGCCGACTTTTGAAAGGTTCCACTTTATTACGATCGCCTGCACGAACAAGCTGATACAATCGTGCTAAAATGACATCCTGATCAGCCAGAGTGAAATCGCTCTATTCGAATTTAAAGCATGCCAAACCACGTAACCCTGCACCACAGACGCAAGCGAGGTCAAAGGAACTGTCGCGTCACCCTCTTCAACACGAAAGGAAAAGCAACATTTTACTTAAAATGCAATACTGTAAAAAAAAAATCGAATAGAGTCAGAATCTCCCTGCGCCCCTTCGGTTTCTGAAATCGCGCCCTACGCGACAAGAGAAGACATCCGCCACCGTCGATCGTTTAAACCGGCACGCGGATGCAAATCATTTAAATCAGATTACATAAATGGGCCATGATTCCTTTTTTATATATCATTTACAAGTGATATTACCATGCGAGCAGCCTCAGCCCACGTGCGCTCCTTCTTTCTCTTCTGCTTGTCCTTCATTTCCTCGGGCGGCTGCGTCTTTAGCTTTCCAAAACGCGGTGTCGACTAGTTCTTCTTCTTCTTCTCCTTCTCCTCCACGTTGCGTATGGGCTTTTCTGTCCTTTTTTTTAAATTGCGTGTTGTCCTCTCCACGTCGTTTTCCTTTCGTGTTTAAACCAAACGCTGCACATTCAACTCTATCCCGCTAATACTCGGTTTTCTTCTTCTTCTTAGTAAACACACCGACTACAAGTCCATATATAAACACTACGCCGCCGCTGTTACCGCAGGAAATCCTCTCACTCTGGAATGCAGAAAGGGGAGCATAACAACAGGGTCGAAGGGCACACACTGCAGGAATGCAACACCGCCCCTCCCCCTTCCAAGCCACTGTTTATAAAGCAACGGCTAGGAAACCGCAGCCATTCTCCGCCATCTTGGCTCCGCCTGCGCGCTTCTCTTTGATAGCCGCGCGGGCCCTACTTCTCATCGACGTTGTCGGAACCTTAGAGATCCTCGAGTTAAATTGAATACCAACCCGAAACGCCGACTTGCGGTTTTAAAAACTGAAACGATAAGCCTTTGTGTATTTATGATGACTCGTGGAATTTACAATTTTTATTGAGGGCGGAGTGCAGATTGTTGAAGATTTTGGCCACAAGGTACTTTGGGATTTGTAGTTTTGCTTCTTAAAAAGACTGCGGAACAGTACAGTGTCCGTTTTAAAAGAGTCTTCATTATATAGCAAACATTCAGTCAAGTGTGTTCCACTGTTATTCTCTACACTGTGCCTCCTGAAATGGCATACAGGAGTTTTATTATAGCTATTTGAAAGTAAGCGTGTAAACGTATATAAAAAGGTATTGTTTTATTATAGTATTAAAAAGTAACATATTCTATAGCTAGAAACACGTTCATCAGCATTGCCGTTTACTTGTTTAGCTTTATCATTATTTAATAGTACGTAGTTTCAAAGAACTCAATTACCCAAAATGCACCGCAAGTTTGCGGCTTTTTGTCCGCCTTCAATTTGCGCTCCGTCCGTTGTCGTCATCGCGCGCTTGTTTATGTTGCTTCCGTATTTATTTCGAAAGGCGGGTGTGCATGTTTTTAATTACATATATAAATAGTTTATCATTTTTCATAAACATTACAATACTGTACACTAATATTACAGTATTGCGTTCTTAGTCTATAACGAGTCGGCTGACTATTACAGCTATTCAGGATTGTAGGGATGCTGTTAGTATTTACATTAACAACGAGCAAGGCCACCGTTGAACCTCAGCGGGTTGTTAAGGCCATCGAAGGGCGTTTTATTCGTAAGTCTTACATACAAGTAACATTCTCAAGTCTGCCGAATCCATTTAAGGATGTGGAGCCCACAATACATAAATCCTATTATGCAGACTAAATAAGTGACGTGGGAAAGCTTATAAAGTCAGGCATTTTAAATTGAAGGTAAACGTGGAGTTTTTCATAATTTAGTATTTATTTCAAGTTTTAAGTAAACGTGAAATTGCAAAGGCACGGATTGACATACATGTAACTCTTCATACATTCTGAGAAACTTACACTGGGTGCTGGAGCAGCGATGGGAGCTACACTAAAGCATCCATCCAAGCAATGGGGACTGTTACAGAAAGATTAGATAATCCCGGATCTCGGAACGAATTCCACCGTGTTGTAGAGGATTAGCCGGTCCCAGCGATTGAATTAACGCGCGTTTGCGGTAGAATCAACAAGCACCTGTTAGTCGAGCACTGAAGTCGATCAACCACAGACTGACTACCAGTCTGAGAAACAGGGAGAACAGCCTTCCTCCATGTCAGCAGAGCAAGAGGTGTTCGTGGCGATGCAAGAAGATTATCGGCACATCCACCAAAGAGGAGAATACCGCCAAAAAAAGAGATATTGTGTGGAGGAATCTCCCTGAAAGAGTGAATGCATAAAAGAGTTAATCAGTGAAATCTGTGCAAACGTTGTGTGGTAAATTGCTACATTGTGCACATTGCACCCCTGCACATACTACCCTACATGAAACTTTATAGGCCCTCAAGTAGCACTGTACTCCATTGTTGCAATTTTAGCATAATCAAAAAAGTGTACAACCAATAACATTAAGTATTCAGCATAAATATACTTGTTCTAGTTATTAATTTGAGAGATGTCAAACATTATAGGGCATGCATTAAACCCTGAATTGTCTGGTAATTGCAGGGCAAAAGAAAGCAAAGGTTAATTACTTTGATGTACAAGTATGCAACAGCAGACTCACTTTGCCAGCTCTTTGAATGGTTACCCTGTTCAAACTTGAGGCCCCGGATTTTTGGCATCAGCATTTTTGCAGTAATGTGAGATGCGTGGCATTTGATAGTATGATTAGGGGGCTCCTTTTTGATGGTGGTTATTTATTTCTGTCTTAGAAAGACAGTCCAACAGTTCCACCACTTGTAAAAACATAAAATGTATATGAAAACTATGTTAACCTTACAGAATCTTGGAGAACAGAATAGGAAATCATCTCATCAGCATATGCTCACATTTTACCACGTATGTCTGAAAAACCATCTGGTCAAGAGGATGGTGTAGCATCAGCAGAATTAAAACAATCATGGTAGATGTGCGGACTTGCTGAACAAATGGGGGAAAAGATCTCCACAATGTGGCTGCGGTGCTGCTAGTTTTACAGCCCACCATATCATAGAAGAATACCATCTGAGAGCCTGTCTACCGATTTCCCGAGTGTGACTCATAATTAAGTCTATTAAACATTTAGATGTTTGTGCTACGTGTGATTGCAGTAATTTCTATTATTTTTGTATTGTCATTCATGTGGGTATATTTTGTTTATATGCCATATACTAAATAAAATAAGTAACCTGTGCATGTGCATGTGTATGTTTGACTAGATGCCACTTCAAAGTTAAGTACAATTTTGTGATTGCTTTGCCAGCATTTGTGGCACCTCCAATGATGTGAAGAAAACTGCACTTTTTGAAAAAGATGGGAAACGTCCATGATTAGCGCATTGATGTCAGCTAAAAACAAAGATGTATGACACTAAACATGTCATGTTTTAGAATTTGCTCAGATATATTAAAGCCTCAGATGTAAAACAGTAACATTCATCCAGACACTTCCCTGAGCATACCAAAATGTACGATCGAGTTACGTTTTTCTAGGCAGGATTTGGTGTAGGAGTTGTGTGTCAGTTTGGGTTGTTCATTCAGGAAGGGCATGACATTTTCAGCGCTTCACCGGCTTTTTATGCTTCTTAAATAATGTGACTGGGATCAGGACATTCACAGCCTTTGATCTTAGCAGTAAAGCATTCATCTTTCATGTTAAACCTGCCATTTGCAAGTTAGTTTCAGAGGATTGATTGGCATAGTAATTGAGTTGGATTTCATCAGATCTCTTTCTGGAACAAGCAAATCCTTGGCCCATTTGCAGAAAGCAGTGTTAGCGAGTTACCTGCACCTTGAGCCTCACTGTTCACGTAATACTGTAGTAATCTCCAGAAATGCAGATTTAGCTGAAATCCAGACTTTCTGGAACACAATTATCCCAATTACCATGAATCCTGACTTAGTGTAGATAGATAGATAGATAGATAGATAGGATACTTTATTAATCCCCAGGGGAAATTCACACTGTAACTGGATTTCAGACTAATCCTTGCTTTCTGGAACCCAATGGGTTCATTACACATTCATCAAATGATCTTGTGTTTGGGATATGATTGGAAAGCTCAGGCAGCTATAAGGAGAACATACAAACTCCAAACAATGACCAGAGAGGGGTTTAAACTGTCACCTGGAGCTTTACTGTATATGTAAGCAGCATTAGCCATTGTGCCACCTCATAAATGATTTTTTATGTGTACTGTAAAATAAATGTAGCTTTTTATATTTTCTTGTGACCAGGACTTTTCAGTTTTTTGCAGCCCAGGTTGTTTTCAGGACGGTCAAAATAGTCCATTTATCAGCTTCATAATACAGAAAGGATAAAGAAGTGAATACCCATGGGTGTAGTACAGTGGCACCATAGCTTGTGGTAGAGCCAAATGGCATGAGGGACGTTGGTTTGAAGCAGGATGATAGCCAGCAGATCACTGTCTGTGTGGAGTTTTCATGTTTCCCCACAGCTGTATGGATTATCTTTGGGTATTCCAGTTTACTGCCACATCTCTTCTACTGCTGGGATTGCTCTCAATCTTGCTAAGGAAAAAGAAAAGACAGATAATAGACAGCAAGAATGAGCCTAGAATTTGCAAAGGCTGTGGGCCTGGGTAACATCTGGACATCCATCAATCTATTATTCAACCCGCTATATCCTAACTACAGGGTCGCGGGGGTCTGCTGGAGCCAATCCCACATCTGGACAGGTAAGAAAAAATATTCTGAACAGAGAAAATGTATCCCATGTCATCTGTTTGGTGCATCATAACTTCCACTTGTAATGGAGGCATACAAGGAATTTTTGCAATAGTTTTTCAAAACCTAAAGAAATGAGGAAACTTTATAAAAAATGTTTAGTGTTAATCCCCTTCAACAGTTACAATCCTCATCCAACAAAACCAACAGCAACAGACATATATATTGAATAGGCGCATATCACCCAAGCAGTGACTACGAAGTACAGAAACTGTCCAAGTACAACAGGTTACAGGATTTACAACAACTGTGCTCAGCTACAACATAATAGCAATAAAAAAATAACAAAAAACAAAGCACAATACATGTGAAGGTGTGTAGAGTGGATAAATTTCACGGGTCCTAGTGCTCGAGGCATGCTTTCACCTCAGTAAAAAACTAATTGGTTTGTATACTAGAGTCATGGTATAGTTTGAGAGTTTGGTTACTATACTTAATGCAAACTAGCCATATGGTGTATGCCCGAGCACAACAAACACAACGCTTTTCTGAAGATTGTACTTGTTTAGTGTTCATCATCATAATTTGAATGGTTTGCTCATCCACCACACATGGGTATGAAGTTGGGCCAAATTCTCTCTCATCAGTCATATCTGTGGCCTCCGCTCGAGTCGGCAATGTTTCAATAAAGTATACAATGAAGAGTCATTTTTATCTGCCCCATTGTGCTTGTAAAAGATTTTAAGGCCGTCATGTTCAAATTGGAATATTTGTTGAAATATTTGTGTTGCTTCAACATGCTTTCACAAACATTGCAATATGGCCAGCAATACCCAGGGGTTGGCATAAAACAGAACAGCCAAGTGAGTAATTTAAAAAAAAAATAAAAAATAAGTTGCTTTTTTTATTTTTGAGAATTTCCTTATCAATAACTGCAACTTGCAATAAAAATATCAGCAGAAGAAAAATAATCCTGCACAGCTGGGTGCGAGCCGCAGCGCCATGTTGGGCTGAATTGCAGCTGTAAACTGGAGCATTATTATTTGAGTGCGGCAGAATGCTGAGACGGACTTTGGTTACATCCATGAATAGTTCTTGCTGTGTGCTCAGTTAGATCAGGTCAGGCACCAGCTTCCTATCCCCAAGTAATTCAAAAAGCATCTTCAGAAAATAGATGAGCGTAGGCTTTGTTAAAAATATGGTGAAGGCTAAACCACACACTTTGTTCCTTTGTCAGGCCTAAACTGATGTACAGTGGTGCTTGAAAGTTTGTGGATCCTTTAGAATTTTCTATATTTCTGCATAAATATGACCTAAAACATAATCAGATTTTCACTCAAGTCCTAAAAGTAGATAAAAAGAAACCAGTTAAACAAATGAGACAAAAATATTATACTTGGTCATTTATTTATTGAGGAAAATGTTCGAATATTACATATTTGTGAGTGGCAAAAGTATGTGAACCTCTAGGATTAGCAGTTAGTTTGAAGGTGAAATTAGAGTCAGGTGTTTTCAAACAATGGGATGACAATCAGGTGTGAGTGGGCCGCCTGTGTTATTTAAAGAACAAGGATCTATCAAAGTCTGCTCTTCACAACACGTTTGTGGAAGTGTATCATGGCACAAACAAAGGAGATTTCTGAGGACCTCAGAAAAAGAGTTGTTGATACTCATCAGGCTGGAAAAGGTTACAAAACCATCTCTAAAGAGTTTGGACTCCACCAATCCACAGTCAGACAGATTGTGTACAAATGGAGGAAATTCAAGACCATTGTTACCCTCCCCAGGAGTGGTTGACCAACAAAGATCACTCCAAGAGCAAGGCATGTAATAGTCAGCGAGGTCATAAAAGACCCCAGGGTAACTTCTAAGCAACTGAAAGCCTCTCTCACATTGGCTAATGTTCATGTTCATGAGTCCACCATCAGAACACTGAACAACAATGGTGTTGCAAGGACAAAGCCACTGCTCTCCAAAAAAACATTGCTGCTCGTCTGCAGTTTGCTAAAGATCACGTGGACAAACCAGAAGGCTATTGGAAGAATGTTTTGTGGACGGATGAGACCAAAATAGAACTTTTTGGTTTAAATGAAAAGCGTTATGTTTGGAGAAAGGAAAACACTGCATTCCAGAATAAGAACCTTATCCCATCTGTGAAACATGGTGGTGGTAGAATCATGGTGTGGGCCTGTTTTGCTGCATCTGGGCCAGGACAGCTTGCTTTCATTGATGGAACAATGAATTCTGAATTATATCAGAGAATTCTAAAGGAAAATGTCAGGACATCTGTCCATGAACTGAATCTCAAGAGAAGGTGGTCATGCAGCAAGACAACAACCCTAAGCACACAAGTCGTTCTACCAAAGAATGGTTAAAGAAGAATAAAGTTAATGTTTTGGAATGCCCAAGTCAAAGTCCTGACCTTAATCCAATCGAAATGTTGTGGAAGGACCTGAAGTGAGCAGTTAATGTGAGGAAACCCACCAACATCCCATAGTTGAAGCTGTTCTGTATAGAGGAATGGGCTAAAATTCCTCCAAGCCGGTGTGCAGGAATGATCAAAAGTTACCGGAAACGTTTAGTTGCAGTTATTGCTGCAAAGGGGGGTCACACCAGATACTGAAAGAAAAGGTTCACAAACTTTTTCCACTCACAAATATGTAATATTCGATCATTTTCCTTAATAAATAAATGACCAAGTGTAATATTTTTGTCTCATTTGTTTAACTGGTTTTTTCTTTATCTACATTTAGGACTTGAGTGAAAATTTGATGATGTTTTAGGTTGTATTTATGCAGAAATATGGAAAATTCTAAAGCGTTTGCAAACTTTCAAGCACTACTGTAGCCCTTACATTATGGAGAGCACAGCACATATTAGTTTGGGACAAGGACATTTTAAAATGACAAATCAAATGATTCAGACATGATTAAAGTGCACTGCAGATTTTAACATAAGGGTATCTGCATACATTTCAGTCACACCATGTAGAAATGACAAAACTTTTTCTACACAATCTCCCCATTTTAGGGAGCCATAATGTTTGGACAGGCATTTGGGATTCTTCAAGTATGTTTCATTGCTTCATTAGTGCAGGCATATGAGACCTTGACTTGCTTCTACTTACAGACTGGCTCTGGAGTGCCACTGTTCAAAATGAGTACAAGAGCTGTGCCAATGAAAGTCAAAGAAGCAATTATGAGACTGAAAAACAGAAACAAAACAAACAGAGATATCAGTAAAACATTAGGAGGACTTAAAGCAACAGTCTGGAATATCAGAAAGAAAAATGTCGGTACTGATAGGCCAAGAGAGACCTCCACTACTGATGACAAAAGAATCTTCACAATGGTAAAGAAAAATCCCCAAACACCTGTCCAACAGATCAGAAACAGTCCTCACGAGGCAGATGTGTATGTGCCAGGGACGACTATCAAGTACTAAAAGTATTTAAAGCAACCTGCAGATTTCTGGAAAAAGGTCTTGTGGACAGAGGGTTCAAAGACGAACCTGTATCAGTGTGAAGACCACCCTATTTGTTGAACATGGTGAGCACGTATGGCTGCCACAGGTACTGGCACACTTATCTTTATCGATGATGAAACTGCTGACGACACTCGCACAATGAATTCTAAAGTGTACAGAAATATTTTATCTGCTCAAGTGCCAGTAAAAGCCACCAAACTCAGGTCATGATCCCAAACACACTGTTAAGACAACATAGGAGTTTTCCAAAGCTTGAAAATTCTTGAATGGCCAAGCCAGTCACCCAATTTAAATCCAACTGATCAGGCCTTCCAGATGCTGAAGAGAAAACGTAAGGGGGCAAGCCACCAAAACAAGCAGGAGCCAAAGATGGCTGCATTAGAAGCTTGGCAGAGCATCACCAGAGAAGATACTTGGCCCCTGGTGATGTCTATGAATTGCAGACTTCAGGCTGTCATCGCATACATGAGGACAAAATTTCGTTCAAGTCCAAATCCAGGGTCTATTTTGGTGGAGCTTCGACATTCTGCTAATGTAAGCACGCTTTTTCTAAGAGAAATTTAGCTTCCACCGTTAACCAAAAAACCTGAACGTTAGTTTCACTGAAGTCTCTAAATTGGCCAAACAGGGGTGACTGTGTCCTGTGATAGACCAGCATCTCTTTCAGGGTTCACTTCTTAACTTACTCCTAATGTTATTAAGGTAGTGAGACTGGATGAAATGTCTCCTAAAAGCTGTAAAAATGATGTCAAACCTGCACTTTGAGTAATTTAACAGTGCAAATAAGCCATCTAATTGATTAAATCACCTTTTTCGTCATCCCATCCATTTACAAGTGCAGCAGAACAAAGTAGTGTTTTAATGGGCCACAGGACTAAATGCAAGGTTAAAGGTTTATGTACTACAACATATAGTACGTCAAAAAGAAAAAGCCTGACTAAGACGCAGCACACAAGACTGCTAATTGTGCAATCAGACATGTTTAAATATATAAGCATCTGCAGGACAGTCCTTGACTGGTACTATAAAGTGGTAAGTACAATAAAACGGCCAGTACACTGAGGAGGGTTACGGCCTTGTTAAGGTGAAGGTTAATGACTGAGCGCAGCGATATGTTAAGGAGCCTGACCGCCTAGGGAAAAATCTGCTACAAAGTCTGCCAGAACTGGCTCAGACGCTACAGTATCTCGCACAGGAGCAAACAGTCCATGAGAAGGGTGTCAACGGGTCATCTACTAAGCTGCGGGCTTTACGGATACAGAAATGTCCTGAAAGGAAGGGATAGACCATGATGATGCTCTCAGCAGTTTCTACTATCCGCTGCAGGGTCTTGTGGTCTGAGACGTTGCACTTCCCACACTAGGAAGGCTTACAGCTGTTCAGGATGTGCTTTGCGGTACCATTGTTGGTGGTGGTAAGGACGGGAGGGGAAAGCTTGCTGTTCTCTGTCACGGCAGGAAATGGAAGTGCTTTTGTGCTTTCTTAGCTAAGGAGACGGTGCTGAGGTTATCACTGATGTGCACTGATGTGCCTCCATGACGGAGCTGCTCATGTGCAGTGGGAAGCAATCAGCATGGGCCTTCTTAAGTCAACACATTTATCCACATGAACAGATTGTAGTGTTTGCAACAGTCTGCTAGCACCTTCTCCTCTGTTCTGTACACTGACTCATCATTGTTGCAGATGAGGTCCACCACTCATGAAAATGTGATTTGAGCTGTACATGGGAGAATAGTCTTGAGTTAGCAGAATAAACAGCAATAGGCCACCACGTTCACAGTCCTGGGTGGGGGGAATTCTGTCCCCAGTCCAGACTGTCAGAGGTCTCTCTATCAGGAAGTCCAAGGCCCAGTTTTAGAAGGAGGTGCTACAACTTCCATGTCAGTGTCTGGGAAATGGTTGTGTTAGAAGCTGAACTAAAGTCTGGGAAGAGCATTCTAACATTAAGTGCTTATACAGGTAGGAAGGGGTCAGACAATATGGCATTGTGATGGGACAGGATAGCTCCATACTCCCTCGTTGCTACCTTAAGCCTCTTTAACCAGGAACCATTGGTGGTCATGAGCTGAGATGAGCCAGGCAAATTTGGGCGCACACTTTCAGCAAGGGATTGGTGCCGAAGTGCACAGTGCCTTTATTAAAACAACCAAATAAACAGTGCCCAAATGGTGTAGTCTTCAATAAATAATCCATAAAATCTAAAGTAAATAAGGAGGTTAAGACAATCCAGTAAATAAATAATACAATAAAATGAGATTAAAATAATCCCAAGGCAGGAATCAGTTCTAAAAAAACTCACAATCCTAGGTGCATTTCTAGAAAACCAGACGTCTCACCTGCTTACCCCAGATGAGGTCCTGCAGCCAGAGGAGGCGTCTTGTCGACGGGCCCTGCCAACCTTTTCTCAGAAGTGTGCTGTGCCGAGCCTCACTTCGCTCCTTTGTCTCCTACTGCCACTCCTCGGCCTTATGTGGGAGCTCTCTGCGAACATCGAGTCACTCATGCTACCCCAGCAAATACTCAGTTGGAGTGGCCCTTTTCAGCCCCCTTGAACATTGACCCTATGGTCCTTTGAGGGGCTCTCCTCCCACCCGCCTCCGTCTTTTCCTCTGCACCCTGGCCGCATTTGTTTGCGCTCTCTCTTTCCTCTTCAACCTCCTTCTTTCATTTGTTCTCCCCCTTCCCTCTGCCATTAAGGCTCTTTACACAGCCTGATTGGGTGCAGATCTGACCCCCGTGCCCACTCCAAGGTGTGAATGAGGCATCCGACTGATCCACTCACATTTGTACACCAGTGAGCAATCAGCCAAGAGCTGGAACCAACCCCAGAGCAGCGCCATCATGAGCACAAACTGCATCCATTCTGAGCCTGCACGCTCCCAGGACGCGATTACGTATTAGAAACCTGCACAGCGCCACAGACCACTTATTACAGTGCTGTTGGGTGTCCAGCTTTTATGGAGCCCACAAGCAGCCTCTTGGAGCACTTCGTGATAACTGGTGTGAGGTGCCATGAGGAGATAATCATTAAGGTAGGACAAGGTCAGCTTCTTTGAATAAGTTAAATAAATAGAAGAAATGGTTTATTGGAAATCCACCAGTCAGAGTGGGCCTCCAGACTCAGGATTGAGAACTGCTACTGCTACTGAAGTACAGACGGAAGATTAAGATGATGTCTTGTGTCCTGGTAGCATGCAGTCTTACCAGCCAGGTTGTTACACGTCAGTCAGGTGCCATAGCAAGAAACATTTAATGACTCTGATAAGAGGTGAGAAAGCTCAAAGCTTTAGGAATGTAAAAGAATGTCTCGAGTGTTTGCAAGAGGAATGGAGAGGCAGACTGCAGCAACATCTTTAAATGTTCAACATTGGGTCCAACATACATGTGAGCTTAAAAATGGCAGCAGAAATTTTAGGTACAGTAATTGAGCCATGAGGAGGAACATGTAGAACGTGGCAGTCAAGCACTGCAGGATGCTAAATGGCCCAAACACGTTCTTGTATATACAGTTTGTAAAGTTCTAATGTCCCGTGGTGTACGCCTATTTTTTATTTTTTTTGTACCATCCCACTTAATGTGAAACAACATGGCTGAAATAGAAATCCAGTATACAAGCGGGAGTGGAAAACAGCGGCTTTGGAGACTTTGATCAAAACAGCAGCGAAAATGATGGCCACCAAGCAGTCTGAGGAGGTAGGTCCCATCAAATAAGTTTCTTACACTTTCTACTAGGCATAATGGGTGAAAGCAAACTATACGCTGTTGCACAGTAGTTCTAAAAGTAGGATACAAAGGCTGCCATAGATAAGCAAATAAAAGTAAAAAAACTACTGAAAATGTATTCACATCTGCCAAATTTTACTCCCAACAGATAATTTTGTCAATACAAGATTATCTCCTTATGCCATCTTTACAGATTATCCTTTTAAATTACATAAAGCAGTTCATTCTACCTTTCATCCTGTCATCACTTGTCATCTACGTGCTTATTTAGAAGACAGCGGGTCACCCTGACACTATTCTCCAAAGGGGCTTCACTCAAGTGCAGCACACTATTGCTTTTCATTTCCATCATCTTGAATTATTAATAGCAGACCAATGTTAGTTAGTTAGAAATATTAAAGCACTTAGTGCAGCCATCTCAAATCTCTCAAGGCATATGTTCAGCATTGGGCCTGGTTGTTGTCTGCATTGTGTTTGCACATTGTTACTGTGAGGTGCTACACTTACTAAAAATATGTTTTAGAGGTTGATTGTAAACGGAAATGGACCAAGTGTGAGTCTGCTCCGTGACAAGTTGCCAGCATTTATTCCTGCCTCGTGCTTCACGTGGGTGGATGGCCTCCCACGACTGCGGAATGGAGTTAGTGGGCTTAGGAAATGAATGATTTCAGTCAGCCGTCCACTTGGCCACCCAAAGCCATCAGTGTTTCTGATTTAAACCTCTCTCTCTCTCATCCTTCTAAAATGAATGGGTTTTATTCGATTCAACTCTTTGAGAACATTTGTCTTCCTGTAGCATTCACGTCCAAGTAAACAGTTTCTAGTTCTTCTTACAAGTTTTAGTATCAGCTCACACATGGAAATCAACAGCGTACAGGCACAAGTGCCTTCACTTTTTTGCTTTTCAACTTTTAATTTTCACTAATGGAGATTAATGCAAAAATCAAGAGTCTATATTGTTTATATGCTCTTAAGTTTTAAGAGTGAAACCGTTTTTCCAGATATATTGATTATTGTGAGCAGGAGGCCGTCAGTTCCAACAATTATAATTTGAGAAACATCAAACTCCCCAGCATCCCAACACGTCACCCACTGTGCAACAAACAAGCAAAGAATATTTAGCAGATATAAAGAGGCGGCAATGCTAACATTACCCTCATTAATAGTGTGCTGGTATTTTACTATTTCAAGTTCAACTTAAATTTTTAATATTTGGCTTCAAGCTACTTTAGGTAGTCAGGAAAGCTTATTAATTGTAGTAATTTTACTAGTATTTCATCCTATCTTAGAACATGCTTGATAGACAAAGAAATGCACTTGGCATTTGAAAATCCAGTCAATTACCAAAGAGCCACACCACATTAGACAAATCCCAGCCTCAAGTTCTGCCACTGGAATGACAATCGCTCACCCACTTTATCACCTTAATGGAAAAACCAGCAATGCTAAATCCACTTCATCAGAGCCCACCCTGATGCCATCAAGGAGCAACCAGGAACTGACCTTAAATGGGCATCGAAAAACTGGAGCAGTTTGATTGAGCCAAAGATGTTGTAATCGTTGCATTTTGGTCATCAAGCTGTGTTTTATTCTCATCAGACCAAAATGTGTTTTCTTCAAGGCAATGTGAATAATCAATCAACAAGCGCGACTTTAACTTAAGGGTTGTGTCTTGCCATCCTACCATAAATGCCAGTATGAGGCACTGCCTTTGATACTGGTGACTTATAAGTTTAACTGCACTTTCAGTGCTGTTCTACAATTCGACTTAAAAGAATGGCAGACCTGCTAGAGGGCTCTGTCTGTTTAAGGGAAGACTCAGTCCAGCACAGGTAGGAACTAAACATGGAAGAATTGCATTGTGCTCTAAACACACTCAGGCTCTGGATCTCCAAATAGCTCAGTGTGTGTCAATTGTCGTCAGATCTCCATTCAAGTAAATTTTATTGTGCCAGGAGGGGAAAACTAGGTCGTCCATAACGTTTGGTGCAAAGACAAATTTTTCCTTGATTTACCCCTCTGATCCAAACTTTAAAATTATAATTCAGATGTAATTAAAGTGCACATTTTAGACTTTCATTTAAGGATATGTATAGATTTGGGTTACAGTGCGTAGAAATGACACCACTTTCTCTACATAGCCCCTCTCATTTCAGTGCACCATAATGTTTGGGACAATTGGCGTCACAGGTGTTTGTGATAACTCAGGTGGACTTCATTAGCGCTGGCATACGGATACCCCTGCTTGGTTCTACCCTTTGGAGTCTGTTGTTGCGATTGTGCAACATGATGACAAGAGCTGTGCCAATGAAAAGTCAAAAGAAGCCATTATGAGGCTAAAAAACAGAAATAAAAACATTAGAGGCATCAATAAAACCTTGGGATCACCTAAATCAACTGTTAAGAATATAATTAAAGAAAAAAGAATGCACTGGTGGGCTCAGTAATTGCAAAGGGAATGATAGGTCAAGCTCTAAAGAGTCTATCGGCACACTTAAACTAATTAAATTATCCTCGCTATTCACCTTCCATTTCTTTTGATCCTGACCAGTTCCTCCAACCACTGGATTTCTGCCCAAATCTTTCTCCCCAATGTATTTTTACATTGACCTCAAGTAGCATTAAAAACCATTTAAAGATCAGGCCTGCCATCGTTCGCTACAATGCCAGTCTAAATCCCCCTCTAGCTGTTACATCAGCAGTACTGTCAGTAGCCCCCCAGTGTGATGGTCTGGGAGTCTCTTCAACCCAAAACTGTAGATAGTCCTGAAGCAAGATGAGCCTGGCAACTGAGGACACACACATGCAGCAAGGGGTTGATGCATAAGTGCCAACTGCTTTTATTTAAAATCAAGTGCTGTGCATCAACTCTTCCTTATAAATAAATAATCCATAAAACCAGTAATAAATATCTGGCAGTTAAAAAGTCCTAATAAGTAAATCCAAAGACGATTCTTTCAGAAACATGAGCTCCAATGCTTTCTTCAAGAACCTGGTGTCACCTCTGCTTATCCTAAGTGGACCTTGCAGCCACAAGAGCCAACCATCAAACAGGTGCAGTCAAACCATAAATACCCGACTCAGGCCTCCATTGCCAGTCCTTTGGCTTCCATGAGGAACAACACACACACGCATCTCCAGTCGCCAGTCCTTTTGTGTTTGAGGGAGACACCGCAAAAAGTGCTGCTCCTAACTCCTTGTTCAGCCCTAGGCTCCTCCCCTGAGACTCATGCTCAACCATCCGCCTCCATTCCTCTTTAGCACTGGCTCTCCTGATCCGGACTCTCACTCTCTCTTTTTCTTTCTTTCACAATAACCTCTGCTTTTTTTCAGTCCCTTGTATCCTCTTATTATTTCTCCTCCCTCTCTCCTGTGCAGGTTCCTTTATACAGCAAGGTGCAAATGTGACCCCTCCGTCCACTCCGAGGTGTGAATGAAGCACCTGACTGATATGCTTGCATTTTCATGCAAGTGCCCAATCAGCCAAGCGCCACAATCAACCCTGGAATGTCGCCATCATTTGCACACCTGTGTCCGTTCAGAGCCTGCACACTCTCGGGACACGATTTTATATTTAAAAACCTGCGCTGTGCCATGGACCACTCACCACACCCAGTCATCTCTGTAGGCAGGCCAGCCTAGTTTCAGTTTCCCGTAGCCTTTTCCCATCCAGATGACGCTTCCTCTGTCTAATTACTAGTTTAAACATTAGGTTGTCTCAATTACAGCTCACTGATTGTCAACATTTTGAAATAATCTCAAGATGTTTGGATTGCTTTTTTAAAAATTGCTAAACATTTTAAAGATCAATCATGTTTGGGATGTTTCGCCACATCACTAATAGATATTGTCAAAATAAGGCACAAATGTTCAATCATAAAAATAAATGAATATTCCCAGAAATGCATTTTTTTAACTTACTTATTCCATCACAGAATCCACAAGCTGAAAACTGTAATAGTGATGAGCAAGACAGACAGGAACTAGCCATGGACAAGAAACCATTTCTTCTTAAGTACTTGAGTTTCCATTTATGGCCTCTAATACCTTGGGTGCTGGTGTAAATGATGACTCTGTGAAGAAATTCTTAACTTTATTAGAGTAAAACAAACCCAGATAGAGGATTCTGCCATTCAAGTAGATTGCACACCTTTGATAAGACTTGCAAATGCTCCCACTTCCATCTTAAAGGAAGGAACAATCAAAATGCCTTTCATCAGAGAAATTCTAAAGACCAAACACTCTCTGTTTTAATCTTCTTAATCAAAAAAAGACTCAGACAGGACTTCACCTATTTTCCATAGCTCAAGTGCCTTCACAAACCACCCACAAATGCCAAAGCTTCAGCACACACTAAGTGATATTTATGCTGTGTCTTTTAAAGCCTAATGAGCTATCTTTTCAATTCTTTTTGATTTTCCCCAATGGCTCAATTTCTGTAGACCAAGATATGAGTGATGAGACTTACAGCTTGCACACCAGCTTATACCATACTGCACTGCAAACAAAACCACAAGAATTTCAGAGTGGCACTCCATCTGAAGACAGTCACTGCCTTATGCCCACTGTTTGCGCAGAGGGGCTCCCACCCTCTATGGCTGTGGATTACACTGAGTAGTTTTAAGAATGCTTTGTTTTTTTATGTCTTAAGTAAGTGGGATTCAACTAGCAAGAAGTAAAGCTTCTGTTTCCAGCAAACATAAAAGCAACTCAAACATACATTATAGAAAAGCAGCCACTTTGTGTATCTCTTCATATCACAAACCTCTGAAGTCTTACGTCTGCAGTTGTTAAATAAAGAGGACTGCGGGCGAGTCTGCAGTTCACACTGAGTTCACATGGAAAAAGCAAAAAGACTAAAGAATTGGTTTTAAAAGAAGCATCAGGAAGAGCATGTGACAGAGTAAAAGATGTATAGTAAAAGTGGGCCATCTTCTATAAAACATCTAATGATTCAGGGTCTGTTGGCCAGGAACAGATCAACAGATCTCTGATGTGAAAGGGCTGATGGAGGTGGACACCGCTTCTTGGGCTGCAGTCAGTCAATTTCTAATAAGAGAGTACACAAATGGTGCTGAGAGATTATTTTAGAAATACAGTGGTGCTTGAAAGTTTGTGGACCCTTTAGAATTTTCTATATTTCTACATAAATATGACCTAAAACATCATCAGATTTTCACTCAAGTCCTAAAAGTAGATAAAAAGAAACCAGTTAAACAAATGAGACAAAAATATTATACTTGGTCATTTATTTATTGAGGAAAATGACCGAATATTACATATTTGTGAGTGGCAAAAGTATGTGAACCTCTAGGATTAGCAGTTAGTTTGAAGGTGAAATTAGAGTCAGGTGTTTTCAATCAATGGGATGACAATCAGGTGTGAGTGGGCACCCTGTGTTATTAAAGAACAGGGATCTATCAAAGTCTGCTCTTCACAACACATGTTTGTGGAAGTGTATCATGGCACGAACGAAGGAGATTTCTGAGGACCTCAGAAAAAGAGTTGTTGATGCTCGTCAGGCTGGAAAAGGTTACAAAACCATCTCTAAAGAGTTTCGACTCCACCAATCCACAGTCAGACAGATTGTGTACAAATGGAGGAAATTCAAGACCATTGTTACCCTCCCCAGGAGTGGTCGACCAACAAAGATCACTCCAAGAGCAAGGCGTGTAATAGTTGGCGAGGTCACAAAGGACCCCAGGGTAACTTCTAAGCAACTGAAGGCCTCTCTCACATTGGCTAATGTTCATGTTCATGAGTCCACCATCAGGAGAACACTGAACAACAATGGTGTACATAGCAGGGTTGCAAGGAGAAAGCCACTGCTCTCCAAAAAAAAAAAAAAAAATGCTGCTCGTCTGCAGTTTGCTATAGATCACGTGGACAAACCAGAAGGCTATTGGAAGAATGTTTTGTGGACGGATGAGACCAAAATAGAACTTTTTGGTTTAAATGAAAAGCGTTATGTTTGGAGAAAGGAAAACACTGCATTCCAGCATAAGAGCCTTATCCCATCTGTGAAACATGGTGGTGGTATCATCATGGTTTGGGCCTGTTTTGCTGGATCTGGGCCAGGACGGCTTGCCTTCATTGATGGAACAATTAATTCTGAATTACATCTTAGAATTCTAAAGGAAAATGTCAGGACATCTGTCCATGAACTGAATCTCAAGAGAAGCACACCCTAAGCACACAAGTCGTTCTACCAAAGAATGATTAACGAGAAATAAAGTTAATGTTTTGGAATGGCCAAGTCAAAGTCCGGACCTTAATCCAATCAAAATGTTGTGGAAGGACCTGAAGCGAGCAGTTAATGTGAGGAAACCCACCAACATCCCAGAGTTGAAGCTGTTCTGTACGGAGGAATGGGCTAAAATTCCTCCAAGCCGGTGTGCAAGAATGATCAAAAGTTACCGGAAACGTTTAGTTGCAGTTATTGCTGCAAAGGGGGGTCACACCAGATACTGAAAGCAAAGGTTCACATACTTTTGCCACTCAAATATGTAATATTCCATCATTTTCCTTAATAAATAAATGATTAAGTATAATATTTTTGTCTCATTTGTTTAACTGGTTTCTCTTTATCTACTTTTAGGACTTGAGTGAAAATCTGATGATGTTTTAGGTCATATTTATGCTGAAATCTAGAAAATTCTAAAGGGTTCACAAACTTTCAAGCACCACTGTACTTCACCATTAGTACTCTGTCACTGATGGGGAATGATGGGCAATCCTTCAGTCTTAAAGAAAACTGGAAAGGTGTTACCTTATTAAAGAAATCCTAGTCTGTGCATCACCTCTTCATCCACTCCCTGAACAGTGACCAGACAAAGTCTCTTTGGAGAGGCTAAAGCCAACAACCAGTTCCTTGGTTTTGCTGATATTATGATGTAGACACCTCTCTTTGCATCAAGAAACAAAGTTTTCCACTATACTCCTATACTCTGTTGACTGCTCAGCTGGAAAATGCACCTGTTCTTGTGAAATTCAATTGACTTCTTGGCATATTTCAAAAATTGGGTTAACTTGCATCAGCTATGGAGGTCAACAGGTATTGTTCTAGGCTGCTTAAACTGTTAACCAATTTCACCACTTGAGCTTACTGTACATGGCATTACTGCAACAAGCACTTCTAATCAGAACATTATCTTCAGATGGTGCATGGACTTCTGTGTGTTGCTATTAACTATTAAGGTCCACTTAAAATATCTGCATTCCCTACCCAGGTACAATCACTCATGCCGGAGAAAGCCTTATACCACATGTGGTCTCTTTCACATTATGGGCCTGTCATCCTCACCATTCACAGGGAATCAGCCATTGCTAGCCACTAAGTGTTCAACAGTAAGTGATTCTATTATATTTATTTTAAACCACGTTTATTGTTCTCTCCTCTTTTGCTATAAATTTACTCAAGTTACTACGTGGTCAGTGCAATAAAAAACAACAGAAATTCAGCAAAACTTAACATATAAAGAACATACTGTATGAAAATGGATAGATGTATTTTATAAAATACTCATATTAAGGAAAACAGATGCATCTTTTCTAAAGGTATTTGTGTTCTCTGTTTGAATCAGAGTATGAAAGAAAGAGCTCTATAATGACAGTTATACATCAAGCAGTCCAACACTTTGTACATGATAGGAGAGATACAAATTTAAACTCAGAAACAGAGAGAATTCTGCATAGTAGGCCAAAGGCAACACAATGCAAGTTGGTCTGGGAAAGACTGGTAATAAAATTATACAAAACAAATATAATTAGCATTGGCCAAGTCTGTGAAACATTTAAAAGGTCATATAAGAATGACATTTTATATACAGTGTTTTAAGTACACTTGGCTTAATGTCCTCGCGTATGAGCTTTAGTCATTAGCCTTTATCAGCTCTATATCAGCGAAATGAATTACTTGAAGTTCAGCATTTATAGTTTCTACACTTTATGACTTGTGAATGAAATCATTGTATATGGACAGTAATAGCAATGGTTAGAAGTAAAAAAAAAAAAAAAAACAATTACTAAGTTTGAAAATGCTAATCTGTATTTTTATCATTAAAGCAAGTCACAAAAATGACATTTAATCAGCCCTGCCTGCTCAGAACCTGAATTGGTTAAATGGAGCAGGAAATCAGCTGATGCATAAACTAAATTAGTATTAAACAATGTTTTTAGGATATGATAAAAAAAAATTAACATTATCCCCAAAAGACTAGAACACACAAACACAATTTTAAAATTCTCATCCAAAATAAATACTCCATAAAAAACAATGTTCTGAGTGAATTAATGTTTTGGCAAGAAGAGGCAGAGGCTTAGAAGTCAATACAGATGTTCAAACAGTGCTATCCTTTATCACACCATGACAACACACACAAATATTTTATAATCAATTTATCATACTGTGTATGTCAAACCATTTGTAACCTCATTTTGTCTTTTTAATCATATTGTTTCTTACTCATAAATGTTCTCATTAAAGGACTACAAAATAAGCAAATTATTATAAGCAGTGCCTGACTAATATCAAAGGTGAGTTCATTCTACCCAGAAAGCTGCAGTACAGCATAGAGAACAACAATAAAGCCAAATTACACGGTCAAGATTTTTAATAAAATTATCTGATGCAGTCCTTAGAAAACAGTAATTATCATATAAGTAGATTTACTTGGACCTGAATATAAACAACTTTTGAAAAGTGATGTGACAATTTGGTACATGAGTTTCGTCATGTATATATTTAATACATTTTCAAAACATTTTTGTCTCATGCTTTAAAAGATGCTAAACAACAATGGACTGGAATAACTTCATTTACAGGGTTGTAGTTAAATGTTTTTTATAATTCACATTAAACTTTTAAACAGTTTTTAATGATCTTCCTAGTCTAGAATTAAACACACAGGACTGGAGTTGAAGTAGACATGCACCAACTTTAACAAACCCCAAGCGATATATGTACACTTACGGACTGAAAAGTGAATACAGCTCAATCAATGTGATATAGTGGAGTACACCATATCTAGAATTAAGTAGACAACACAGTGGAGTAGCAGCTAAAGACCCAATAAGATGCTGAAACACTGAAGAAGTCCTAGCCATTCTAAGAAAAAAATTGTATCATACAAGAACTAGGCGCCAATGTATTATGACAGCATTTCGAAATTTACTGTGTACTACAGGGCAGTCACACTTAAATATTTTTCATAAAGGTTTATAATAAACAAAAATAAATGCTAATTTCATCAAAACGATAGCCTCTTTTTTCTGACCACTTACAATTAATCAGAAAAAAATATTTTAAAAGAAAAAATAAAGTTAACTAAAACAAACAAATACAGAAATTGTTTTTAAAAAGTTACATTCTTAAAAACTGATCTGTGCAGTAAACAACATATTAAGTACAAGACTTTAATAAAAACTGTATTATCTAATAAGTTAGAACCCTTAAAAATCTACAATGTTCAGATCAAGATTCAATTTTCATGTTGCTATGAACATATGTTCAAAAAGAGGTATCTATTCCAACTATACATATATAATGTATGTTCATCTGTTAAATTATATGAAAAATTCACATGATTAGCAGCAAGCAATGGCACTATTCACAGATGAGGGCAGTAATATAAAGAAGCAACAGATTTACGATTGACAAATACAGGTAAACTATAAATTGCTCAGAAATTTAAGGAGAAGCATTTTCATATAAGATTTGCATTGTATGTTTTAAACTACTAAATGATGAACAGTGTTGGTTTTCCTCCACATTCTATCTCCTGTTTTTAAAAGTCTTGTGAAACCGCAGCTATTTTAAGGCACCATGTGTCTGTTAACTGTATCATAAAAAGGAAGGGATAACGGGTATGGATTTTGAAAGCAATTCAGTTTTAAATTAAAAAAGTTAATGTGTTCCACCATTTCTTGTACATCTATACATTATTTAAGATGATCCTGAAATTCTGTTTCCTTACATAAAAATGTACTAGTAGTTCAAGCTTTGTAAAATGTACCCAATGTAATCCTTTATTGCCATGTTTCTCCAGAAAGTGCTCAAAATGAATGCGTTCAGAATGCTACAAATTTGTGGTAAGTCTCTCATAAAAGGTTAACAAAATGTCAGCAGAAATATTCATGGAAAGACTTGACGTTTTTCTTTCAGTGCAAAGTATCAACGATGAGCTATAAAACTAGTCAAAATTAAAGTATCTGCATTTGTCAATATAATAGTAATCAGTTGCATTTTCTCAAGTTAGAAATGTTAAACTATGCCCCCTTCCTAGAAGATTAAGTAAAAATGAATTGGTGTGGAACCAGATCTTCGTTTCCATTGATACTACAGGCAAAACAAATATTCTGGTTTTCAAAAGAAAATGTGTAAGCTATACACAGAGAGTGCAAAACAGATAATAAAATAGCCTACCTTAATGAATGGAAAGTACTTTCTAATATTTACTATGGCTATCGGAATAATAAATGTGATCAAAGTGAGTCCAGCAAAAGCTACAGCACTTCACCAAGTAGCTCTTCTGAAAAGCATTCTCACCAGTGCTCCTTAGGATCAATGCAGGGATATTGCAAGGAAGTGCAGCCTCAATATTGAAAAGCGAAAAATAATTTGAAAAAGTATGTACTTAATGTTTCAGTAAATAAATTCACAATGGGCATTTATTAAATCAGAAGAGTGCCATAACAATCCAGGAGGTGTTGTCCATTGGTGCTTGGATTATCAGAAATCGGGTTTTTCAATTAATGGGGTATTAATTTTTTTCAGCATCCAGTGACAATGAAGCATGGAAAGTAGATTAATATAAGTTATAATACAAACGATGAATATTAATCAAATTCAGTTTGGTATAGTTGCTACCCATTATTTGTATTTTTTAAAAGAAAACCCTTCATAGCAGCTAACAATTTTATTCTTGTCCTGCCTGGGTAATATCCAGTTGTTCCATAAAGCCATCATGGTGATTTACTTGGGAACAAGGCCACGTGATTGTGGGTATAATGAAGAACCTGAGCTGCTTGATGACACAGAGGAAACAGGTGTGGTAGATTTCCTTCCAGTTTTAGGTCTGCCAAGAGAGAACAAAAACATGATCAGGGCACTGTATAAGCAAGCAGTATGCATTAAGATATTTAAAATGTATTAATGAAATGTACCAAAATATAAATTCAATAAAATACATTATGCAAAAACTAGATCTAAATGTGCAATTTGTCTTTTTGCAACAAACATAAAATTTAATTATATAGCAAACACAAACAAACACAAAATATTCAATAGTCCTGCTTTTATGTGTATAACAATCTATTATGATTTTTTTAGTTACCATTTTATGTTTACGTGTTTTAAATATAACAACTTGACTAACTTAAACTTGGAGCAAAAAAAATTCAACCTAAAAGGTGCATGCAACTTTTATCAGAGCCATGCATATTCCTGTGATGAACAAAAATAATTAATATGAAAAGAAATACAGGTAAATATATGTGCATTTTTCAACTCTTTATATACATAAATATTACAAATAACTCAGGCGCTTTTATCTTTCTCTTTATTATATAAACTACCAATAAATATCATTCTAGTCTTTGCTGTCACAAAAATTACATTGCTCCTTCTGGCAATGGCAAATTCAAAGAGAAATTTGCATTAGGCTTAGCAGCTGTTTACAAAATAATAAAAAATAAAAACAAAAACAAAGCTGCAAGAAAAAAGAAATCAATTTAAATCCAATTGAGCATGTCTTCCATATGCTGGAGAGTAAACATAAGGGGACAAGGCCCCAAAACAAGCAGGAGCCAAAGATGGCTGCATTAGAGGCTTGGCAGGACATCACCAGAGAGATACTCAGCACCTGATGATGTTTATGAATCACAGACTTCCAAGCAATCAATGCACGCACGGATATGTGACAAAGTACTAAATATGACTTTAATGCTTTAATGTACCTGCCATTGCTATGCTCCAAACATTATGATGCCCTGAAATGGGGGCACCATGCAGAAAAAGTGTTGCCATTTGTACATGTTATGTCCAAAATGTATGGAAATACCCTTAAATGAAAGTCTGCAATGTGCACTTTAATCACATCTGAATTGTTTGAATGTAGTTTTAAAATGTGGAGCAGAGGGGTAAATCAAGGAAAATGCATCTTTGTCCCAAACATTATGAAGGTCACTGTAAATCCAAAATCAGTATTCCATAGCACTGCTACAAAGAAATGATTTTTGTTGATGCTAATTTAATAGTTTTTTTTTTTTTTTTTTTAATTAGCAGGAATTTCCTTCAAAACATACTTATTTCACTATGTAAGTATTTCTGTGTGGAAATAGAGCATATTTTGATAGCTGTCACTTTAAAGCAAGAATGTTAGCTGACAACCCACAATCAGGTTATATGAAATAGAAAGAAGTCTGAAGAGGGGCACAGCCTAATGTCTCTGGTGGCGATTTGTCTCCTTGACTGGCCTTCGCCAAAGTGCTTCTACAATATGAAGTCACAGAGAGCAGTAGGCTGCATTCTGCTTTAGCACAAAGAAGGTTCAATGCAAATGATATGGGTGTGGGAGGTTCATTTTATGAAGAAGGAAAACCAAAAAACAGGTTGCTTCAAAACACTCACTTAAAACCCGTCAGCATAACAGATAGAACACCTTCAGCCATTACCTTACTGTACAACTGCAACTGTTTGCATTTTTATTAATTGGCAGGATATGTTCAGTTAATGTAGTCTATTTTATAAAAACTGCACTTTTTAGACTTAAATTTTAGGTTGTTTGATATTTCCTGACAATGCTTTCAACTGTCCTGTAAATTCCAGTTTCTAAACAACAGGATGGGCCCCTATTGAAGCCCAATTTATCACAAACGTTGTGATGTCTGTCCTCTATATAAAGATGACATTTATCCCCCCCCCCTTTTCACTAAAAACAGCACATGGTAAGAGTTTGCCATTAAGTAGCATTCATCTGTAGTTATTTCACCCAAATAACCATTCTTTTGCCATGAACAGAGCTGTATTAATAGTACAAAAGCTTCCTCTTGGTAAACAATTTTCAGAGGTTCAAAACAAGATTTTTGTGGATATTATGGTATTCAGTTTTACAGAACATGAATATTCATGTTACTATCTAGTTCCACTAGTAGAGAAGTAGTTAGAGGAACTATATTTGGAAACAAGCTAATATCAATGTTTCAAGTCTGAGATGCATATACTTGCACTATTTAACCACCTTCAACAATACAACGTCTCCAACCAGTTCAAACAAATGTTGCCTTAATTGCGAGTATGAAATAAAAAGCACATATTAGGTTGACTCTCAAATCATACTTAATTAACCATCATTGTAAAATGGGGAAAAAAATTCTGAAAAGCAATCATTTTTAAGTGAACAGTCAAAGATTTAGATAAATTCTTTGTTGTAGTTTTCAACAAATCAGCAGACTTGGCTTAGTACTACTTACAAAATGTACTCTTCTTGAAAATGCTTATTGAGAGGAAAAGCTGGGTGATAACAGTGTTGGGTTAACAATGAAATTTATAGATAAAGAAAATAAAAATCTATTCTTCTAACCTGGACTTTGTCTTTTTGCTGCCAGCACTTTCAAAGGTGGATGCATCCACTTGAATTTCATCTTCATCCTGAAGAGCAGCTTCCAGGGCTGCTGCTACCTTAGGAGCAATTGTTGGCCCCTCATACTCTCTGGTAGTTCGACTAGGCATGTCAAGTTCCAGCAATAGGATATTCTCTGCCTGAAAGATGAAAAAGAAAAAAAAAAAGGTAAACATGGAAAACATATTTTGTCAAATCAAACAGAATAAAAATAAAAAAACTACATCAAAGGACACAAGGTTCAAAATTTACATTAAATATGCATAATCACAAATTATCACTATATGAGTTACAGGAGGGCTTCAAAAGGAAAATAGCACATAAGTGTGTATAATCACTGTCTCTAACAATATGAAAAATGCGATTGGATCTTTATTTTACATTGAATGAATATGACCAAATTTATAAAATAAGACTTGAGGAATATCATCTTATTCTTCACCTGTCCATATGCCAATCTGCACCACATCTAGTTTATCCAGCCATATATTCTTTCAGCCTGCTTGTTCCAATACAGAATTCAGGTCAACACAGTGCGACAAACTTGGAATGAAAAAGTGCTGTTAATTTGTATTTACAATTTTGTCATATAATGATTTGAAATTTTTTTGTCCAAATTCTGGCAGTAAAATTAATGTTTAGGTATGACGAGACAACACTAAGCATATAGGAGGAAATGCTATTGAAACGAAATGTAACCAGCAGTTTTACAGCCTGGCTCTGTAATTAATACTGACTGATGGCAGAACTGCAGCCACTCAATTAACACAGTTTATTGTAAA
Organism: Polypterus bichir lapradei; assembly: GCA_026402145.1. Taxonomy (NCBI): domain Eukaryota; kingdom Metazoa; phylum Chordata; class Cladistia; order Polypteriformes; family Polypteridae; genus Polypterus; species Polypterus bichir. The sequence continues at coordinate 74,046,745 of JANRMT010062856.1, forward strand.
AAGAAAATGTACTGAGCAGTGCTGCACTGTGTACTGGGACTAAAAAAAACATACCAAACCACCATTTTTTTTTTAAAACAGTACTATACCAGTATCATGCAAAATTTGGTAACCTTGCTACATGAAAATGTAAATGAAAATGCTTTTTTGAAAGGTAAGCTCTAGGTCTTTAAAAACATCTGGCAGTAATCTAACTCCATAGTGGTGCTGCGCCTGTGTGTTTTCCAGGGGTTAAGAACTCAACAGGTATGTAATGGCATTTATAGGAAAAAAATAAGTTAAAATTAATGTATTTCAATAGGTTAACAAGTGCAGCATTTTTACACGGCACAAGTTCACAAACCTTCCTGAGTTTTTCTGATGAACAGACACAAATACAAACTACTTCACACTTCACTAATCGATGTAATTCTAAAAAGTGTGATGCAAAATGTCATACTAAATAGAGTAATGGTTTCAAATACAGTTCAATCTTATGCGTTGCACAATGTTTTAATTAAAGGTGTTTTTACATTCCGAGTCCATTTTCTTTGTTCCAAATTGGGGGGGGGGGGGGGAGATTCATTACTTTGTTACAATTTCCAGTTCAGTGGCATTTCACACTTGAAACTTTCAAGTGAATTTAAAATACAAATAAACACCCCGAGGACGTGTTATGGACTTCTTCCATTAAGCAGAAACATTTTTTCCCAGAAAAAAAGTCAAGGAGAGTCAACAACAGTTGCATTTTCCACCATCAATTTGGACATTTTTCATTTAGGGGTGTACTCACTTTTGTTGCCAGCGGTTTAGACATTAACAGCTGTGTGTGGAGTTATTTTGAGGGGACTGCAAATTTACACTGTTATACAAGCTGTACACTGACTATTTTACATTGTATCAAAGTGTCATATCTTCAGTGTTGTCCCATGAAAAGATATAATAAAATATTTAAAAAACATTTGAGTGGTGTACTCACCTTTGTGAAATACTGTACTTTTGTACTTGGCACAAAATTGAATTAACTTGAAATACTGGTGCGAGGAGCAGACAACTGTACGAGTTTAGTGAAAAGGATCATGGAATGTCATGTTTAAGATTCAGAATAGCAGTCAGATACAAATTATTAGAGGGACTATCTAGTTACTCTGCACATTAATCTACAGTTGAAGATGGTGCTAATCTGAATTAACATGTCAGGATGTTTCACCTCAGTCAAAATAAATTACTGAATTTGCATTTACCTCTGTACACTTTTTGATTTCAATTGTCTGGACCCACTTTAACCCACTAATTAAAACTAAACATCACACAGGTTACACCTCAACTCTGGTAACACAAACATACTTCACAATGACAAAGTCAACATATCTAATTTTGCCACAACTGCATTACACTTTCATTTTGCAAACTTAATAGAAGTATAGAAAATGAAGACAATGTCCTCAAAGTCAAAGTCAGAACTGCTTGAATTTTTTCTGTCAATTTCTAAACCACTTCATTCTGAACAGGGTCGTGATGGGGGTGCTACAGCCTACTCCAGCTAGTATAGTGCACCACACACACAAACACACCCCAAACAACACACTAGGGCCAATTTAGTACTGCCAATCCGTCTAACCCGTATGTTTCTATTTCTGCTATAATATACTCAGCAAAAAAAGAAACGTCCCTTTTTCAGGACTGTGTATTTCAACAATAATGTTTTAAAAATCCAAATAACTTTACAGATCTTCATTGTAAATTGTTTAAACAATTTTTTCCATGCATGTTCAATTAACCATAATCAATTAATTAACATGCACCTGTGGAATGGTCGTTAAGACCTTAACAGCTTACAGAAAGTAAGCATTTAAGGTCACAGTTCTAAAAACGCAGGACACTAAAGAGACTTGTCTACCGACTGTGAAAAACACCCAAAGAAAGATGCCCAGGGTCCCTGCTCATCTGCGTGAACGTGCATTAGGCATGCTGCAGGGAGGCATGAGGACTACTGATGTGGCTAGGGCAATAAATTGCCATGTCCACACTGTGAGACGCCTAAGACAGCGCTACAGGGAGACAGGAAGGACAGCTGATCATCCTCGCAGTGGAAGACCACGTGTAACAACACCTACACAGGATCGGTACATCCGAATATCACACCTGCGTGACAGGTACAGGATGGCCACAACAACTGCCCGAGTCACACCAGGAACACACAATCCCTCCATCAGTGCTCAGACTGTCCACAATAGGCTGAGAGAGGCTGGACTGAGGGCTTGCAGGCCTGTTGTAAGGCAGGTCCTTACCAGACATCACCAGCAACAACGCCGCCTATGGGCACAAACCCACCTTCGCTGGACCAGACAGGAGTGGCAAAAAGTGCGTGAGTTTCTGCATGACAGCAATGTCAGTGTTCTGCCATGGCCAGCGAAGAGCCCAGATCTCAATCCCATTGAGCACGTCTGGGACCTGTTGGATCGCAGGGTGAGGGCTAGGGCCATTCCCCCCAGAAATGTCCAGGAACTTTCAGGTGCCTTGGTGGAAGAGTGGGGTAACATCTCACAGCAAGAACTGACAAATCTGGTCCAGTCCATGAGGAGGAGATGCACTGCAGTACTTCAAGCAGCTGGTGGCCACATCAGATACTGACTGGTACTTTTGATTTTGAGCCTCCCTTCATTCAGGGACACATTGTGAAACATTTTTAGTTTATGTCTTATGGTGTTGACTCTTTTAGTGTTCATACAAATATTTACACATTAAGTCTACTGAAAGTAAAAACAGTTGAAAGTCAGAGGACGTTTCTTTTTTTGCTGAGTATAGTATCAACTTTACCAGTCACAGCCAAATGCATAAGCATAATGTGTTACATCAAGATACACTGTAACAGAAGATTATGAAAAGCAACTGCGATATTAAAAAAACACTGACAGAAATACTATTATACAGAAATGGACTTTATTGCCAAATCTGCTTTACAATTACATAACAAACTTAAAATTCAGGTGCATATTAAATCAATCACATAAAGTTTTACCAAAAAAGGAAAACTACTAACCCTGTATCTTGCTTCTGGTCGCATCATCATGGACATTCTTGCATGTTGGCTTAGTGGTCTCTTGTATCCCACGGCAGACACTGGCCTAGTCATCATCTTCTGATTGCTAAATACGGAAAATCCGGACTCAGTAGTTATAGTAATGAAAGTATCTGATCACAAAATTATACACTTTTAAATATATTGTTATTTGACTACTGCAGTCTCATCACGACATCATGAGTTAAGCTTGATGGGCGACAAGTAGTGAACCATTGCACAGCTTACTTTTACTGCTTGTTAATTTAAATATTATAAGCAGTGACTTTTAATCTCATAAAATGTATATTGCAGCTATAAATTAAAGATGCAAAAGCAACTGACCCTCCACTCACCCGGAATAAACCATTAGATACTGATGAATTGTTTTACAAGTATTATTGCATGCATTCACTAAGAGTATCCCCATTGGATCTGTTTTGCATTCAAGCACAGTCAGAATATATTTGGGTATACAAAATGTTAACTGTCTACTTACTCATAGTAAATAACTTTAAAACATTATAGTTTAACTTAATAATGTTTAGGATCCATTCTTATGGTCTATCACATGAAAGCAATTAAAAATAAAAAACAACTCAAATACTCTCAGTTAATAATGAACAATAACCAAAACTAAGAATTGAGGCCAAAAATGCCAATATAAAAAAAAAATAAAACTACCGCTTAAAGATGTGAAAGATTTTTTTAATCACTAAAGCAGTAAAAAAGCAAATAACTTTAATGCAATAAATACATAATTTTTAGATAAAATATATTTCAAGAGAGTCAAACTTACTCCTCAATGCGAGTGATGGGGTGCAGTTTCCATTGATCTTCTTCCTCATCAAAATAAGCTCGGTTCATAGTCTTATTTTTCTCCTCCATTGGAATAAAGTTTTCAATAATAAGGTGCCTGGAACACATTGAATGAAAGCTTTCATTTTCTTTACTAAAACACGTATCACATTCAAACTGCTAAACACACGCTACATTTAGTAGAACCACATTTATCCACAATAGCAAATGGTAGTCCAGAACTAGCTTATTGAAAACCATCCCTATTTAAAAAAGGAACACTTATGATGTGGTTCTTAAGGCCATTATTTGTACCACATATGATGGGTCATCGAATAATAATAATAATAGTACATTTTATTTATATAGTGCCTTTCCCATGCTCAAGGCGCTTCACAGAGTCTTAGAAAAAACAGCAGGGTATATGTAACATTGGATACAAATGTTTTCCTGAACAGAACAATGAAACAAATAAAGCATTAAATAGAATAAAGAACAATAAACCACAGCAAACTATTAAATTCAATACTAAATGAAAAACCTAACAAATAACGTAATTTGTGATATAACTGACACACAAATTATCCTGAGCACCTGGACAGAGAGGTAAACTGAAAGAAAGGGCAGAATGTTAAGTTAAAAGCCTTCCTAAAGAGATGAGTTTTAAGTTGTTTTTTAAAAGAATGAATGGAGTCAGCTGATCTAATTAATTTCGGGATGTCATTCCAAAGTCTGGGTGCTGTCGAGCTGAAGGCCCTGTCACCCATAGAGTGCAGGTTAGTGTGAGACACAACAAGACTACCAGAATCAGAGGACCTTAGTAGGCAAACAGGAGCATAGTGATGGAGAAGGTCACTGATGTAGTCTGGTGCAAGGCCACTTAAAGCTTTGCAGGTTATTAACAGAATTTTATATTCAATCCTGTAAGACACAGGGAACCAATGAAGGCGAAGCAGGATGAGTGTGATGTGCTCACTGTTGCTGGTTTGAGAAAGGACTCTTGCAGCAGAGTTTTCAATCAATTGAAACTGTGGTATAAGATCAGAAGGGGCACCTGCCAGCAGCAAGTTACAATAATCAATGCGGGATTTGATGAAAGTATGGACAAGTTTCTCAGCATTAGAAAAGGAGAGGAATGAGCGAACACGGGATATGTTACGGAGGTGAATGTAATATAGTTTTTTAACGTGGTTTATGTGGGTGGAGTAAGAAAGGGAGGAATCAAAAATGACACCAAGATTCCTTGCATCAGAAGAAGGTCTGATGATATCACCATCAAGAGTGACTGGTAAGGAGCTCGTTTTCTTAAGTAGCGTTTTAGTGCCAATTTGCAGGAGTTCAGTTTTGTTGCAATTTAATTTTAAAGAGTTCTGCTCCATCCAGGTTTTAATTTCACTGAGGCAAGTTGTGAGCTGAGAAAACTCTGATGAAGTTGCACTTTTGACATTGAAATAGAGTTGAGTGTCATCTGCATAAAAATGATAACCCAGTCCATAGCTACGAATAATATGGCCAAGGGGAAGCATATAAATACAGAAGAGGGCCAAGTACAGAGCCCTGAGGAACTCCTTGTGATTGGTGCTGAGCTGGATCTGCTGTTTCCAAGACTAACAAACTCTTGCCTGTCAGTCAGATAGGGCTTGAACAACTGGAGGGAAGTGCCAGAGATACCCAGCATGCTCTCCATGCTGGACAGTAGAATGTCATGTCTGATAGTGTCAAATGTTGCACTGAGGTCTAACAGAATTAATATGCTGGCTTATCCAGAGTCTGCTGCCATAAGCAAATCATTGGTTACCCGAAGAAGAGCAGTTTCACAGCTGTGCTGCACCCTGAAACCAAACTGAAAGGGTTCCATCAAATTATTAGAGGTTAAGTAATTGGCGAGCTGGGAGGCTACAACACACTAAAGAACGTTTGACAGAAAAAGTAAGTGGGGAAATGGGCTGAAAATTGTTAAGATCGTCACCATCAAGACCAGACTTTTTTTTTGGCACAAACTCAGTGTTGAGGGATGTATTGATTATTGTTGTAACAGTCGGGATTATGGCATGAAGGCAGGATTTAAGAAGTGTGGTGGGGATGGGGTCCAGTACACAAGTAGTTGGCCCCATCTTACAAAGCAGGTCATTAACAAATGCCGATGTGACTGGTGAACATTTAGAAAAGGAGCTGGATGGAGTGGGAAGACAGGGAATGATATAAAAGAATGATGGATTTATGTTAGTTGAATTATTTAGATCTTTAATTTTACTGCAGAAAAAGTGGAGGAATTTTTCACAGACTTCAGTAGAGGAGGTAATTGGGCCAGATGCAGGTTGAAGTAATTTATTAACTACAGAGAACAAAACCCTTGGGTTTTCATGGCCACTTTCTATTATTCTTGAATGCAGTTAGTGCATCCCTGTAAGCCCTTTGATTGTCGGAGAAAGCCTGCATGTGAACAGTGAGGCCAGTCTTACGTGACACTCTCTCAAGGCGTTGGCCAGTTGCTTTCATAGATTGTAGCTCTGAATTATACCATGGAGCTGAAAGCTTAAAGGAAACCTCCTTATGTTTTAAAGGAGCTGTTTTATCTAGTGCTGAATGAAGGGCCGAGTTATAGTGGTCAACAAGACTATGTAATGTTGATGGAATAGGTAAAGACAGAAAAAGAACAGAAATGGATCCAGCAAGAACAGAGGGACAGATATTTTTAAGGTTTCGGAAAGAAATTTGACGTATATGACCACCAGAGTGGGTGGGAAAATCAACATGCTGCACCAAATCGTCCAGTAAGGATAGGAACTCATTTCTCAGTTTGCATGTAGTAGTGTCAATATGGATGTTGAAATCGAAAGAAGAATGATTTTCTGGGAAAGTGAACTTAAGTGGGTTAATAATTCAGCCAGATCAGATATAGAAGATGCATTGTATTTTGGGAGACGATAGACAACAATAAGTGAGACAGGACCAGATTTTCTTATTAGCTTAAGAGCCAGACACTCGAAAGACAATGGACCGTCAATGGGGATTAATTTGATATTTAAGTTCGATTTAGCAATTACTGCGACTCCTCCGCCTGGTCTTCAGCTGCGAGGCTCCATGAAGTGAATATATCCGGGCGGGGTCACCTCCGTGACAGATGTAAAATCATTTGGTTTTTGCCAAGATTCTGTTAAGCATAGCAAGTCAAGGTTTGAGTCTGTAATGAATTCTGATAGCACCAGTGCTTTGCCATTAAGAGATCTTGAGTTAAACAGTGCAATATTAGCCGATGTGGGTTCGTTGTGCGCAGATCCATGACCAGAGTTTATTTTAACATATTGCAGATTTGGCACACTGGCACTCCTATTTCCAAAGCCGTGAGTAGGACAGCATATTCCTGAGCAAATGCTGCCGGTGAACTTTTCATTCACATTTCGGCTGTGGCGGTGACCTGACCCACGATGTAAATATTTCGGTTGCTGCACAATACCATTGTCTTTTACAACACATCTAATGAGACAAAGAAGGGGAAAAAGGCACAACTAGGGGCAGTATGCCCTATATGAGCAAAGGAAAAATTGGAAAACCTTGACGCAATCACCCAGAGAAATCAAGGGATTGGGGTCAGGGGTTGAAAAGACAGCGAGAGAGAGAGAGAAGGAAAAGATGGACCCAAGAGGAAATGGGCAATACTTTTTCAGAACAAAACAGAGAACATATTTAGTAAAATGAAATAAGGTCTTAGATGTGTGTGTGTATATATAAGTCACACATCTAAGACCTTATTTCTTTTCATTTCACACGCTATACTCTGTACTATCACTGGCTAATCTTCGGGGGGTAGTATAATATATCTTGATCTGATTAAATATTTAATGATAGAAAAAAGCAAATCTTGATTAAATAAAATAGTACATTAAGATCTTTCAATTTTCAATATGCTGTATATAGTCTGTAAGTATACATGCACAAGAAGTGACTGTGGTTTGTCTTATGAATGTAATGTATATAGTCAAACTCATAATCTACATATGCTGGGCACTTTTTCAGCCAACAACTGAATGTCCAAAGAAAAAGCACTGCACTATTAAAACAGAAATCATTATGCAGTGATGAACATCTGTATTCTGATCTACTTTTGTCTATGTGAATGCATGCAGTTATGCAGAGATATTTAAGGTTCTGTAATATAAGGTTATTTGTTACAATAATGAAATCTGTTTAAAAAAGCCAGTCTCTGATCAACTAAGTCACCAAGTGATCCACTAACTATAAATGGCAAGGCATGACTATTTAACAAGCACATGTCCAAGATTAGAGAATCTTAAGGAATTAAAACAAATGCAAACAATAACATACACTGTAGTGGAAGCATGGTTGCTCAGTGATTAGATATACTGCCTCAGAGGTCAAGCAGTGCAGGTGCTACTTCCTCTCACACTCCAAAGATGCCAATACAGTAGTAGCTTATTTGGCAAACCTAAGCTTTAATCTATGCACATGTGTGCCCTGAAAAGAACTAGTGCCCATCTGATGCCCTACCTAATTTAAATTCAGAAAAGAAATTAATGCATAGATAGATATATAAAACAATAAAAGCTTTGCTGATCTTCAGTTTAAGCATAACATCCACATCCATTTATACTTGGGCACAGCCTGCTGTAAACGTGGTTGTGCACAGAGGATGTATGCCCTTCTCTATTTATACTTCAAGCATTCACTGTGCAGCAATGCATGGTAGAAGAATCATATGGGTTCCCGCCCCCAAAATTTTTTCTTTGCCTTTACATATTAATTTGCAGACATTTCCATCTCTGCTTGCACAAACGTTCATGTTAGCCTAGGGTGTGGGCAATTTCTCATCATGAATTTGTGGACATTTGGCTATCACTGTGTGCTTTTCAATTTTGGACTATGTAGGTGCATGTGGCAACATTTCACACAACGGCTCCCTGAATAAGTAAATGAGTATTTACTTGTCTGGGCTTTTAATGTACACAGGGCATTTACATTTACAATATACTGGAGGTACGCAGTTGTCAATGTGAGGGTCCATATGCCAAGATTGAGAACGAAATTTAGGGCACACACATCACAGTGAACTCTTGCAATGACACAGAAATATCGAGTATAAACGGGCCTTAAATCAATTTTGTTATTAAGTTACATACTTGAGTTTGAGATCCCTCGTGAGTTCATTCTGTGTCTGTTCTAATTCTTGCCTCTCTTTTATGTGGTCTTCTTGTACATCTTGGATCTCAGCCTTTACCGCCTGCAGCTTTGCAAACAACTGAAAAAATAAAGAAAAAAAATATGGTACATGAACCTATTGTAAACTTATTAATTCTTTAAATGTTTGCATAACATTACTAATTTCCTATTTAAAATGAAGAAACATATAGTGTATCATGCCATGAACACAGTCTATATTGCACTCATTACTTTGGAAGAAAAAGAGAAAATGTCTACAAAGCAATTTTATAAAGTTTATTGGTTAGTCAAAAGCAGTGAGTTATGAAGCAAGGTGCAAGATAAATTTTATTTTACTAAAACAAATGATTACAAAAGATAGGTTTTGCACAAAATAAAGCACTACTACTTAGAATATACATTAGTTCATTCTTCTTTCACAATTTGTTAACAGGGTGTTTGTCAGGTGGCACATGAGTCCCATAATGATTAAAGGTTAATACTGATTTGGGTTTATTCCAGTATCAAAGATGCTTCTCCATCATGTTCTCAACAATTTCTCAATTACAGTAACAAATGTCAAATCTACCATTCACATTTAAATGATGAAATTATATACACTTATAGGCATTTAAAAAAAAAAATGCTGTACATCTTGAATGCTTTCAAAAAATAATGCAAAGAATATTTTTTTTAATAACCAATAAACCTTCTAGAAAGTGCAGTTAACAGAAAAAACAAAGGAAACTGCTTATCATTCTGTATGTTGGCAAATTTCTGTATGCTTGTTTAAGCCTTTTTTATTGATGGATGTTTCTCATTGTGGACTTTTTGAGGTGCTAGACCCGGTTTTCAAATTTACTTTTATATATTGCATTTGTTTTCGGTTATTAGAAAATATTTCATGTTCCTGTCACCATTACAAGACGGTAGCTGCTATGGTATTAAGATTTCCCAGTTCCTGACTTACTATAGTTTAACTTACTAAAATTCATTGGTAAAAATTTGAGTACAGGAGATCAACAGGACTGATGTTTGTTTTCGACCTTCAGCTCAGTTTCGTTGCCACTCCTGTTCCTACCCTCTATACCTTATAGTCTTTTCTGATAAGGCTAACAGAAATCAAGATTTGGTGAGACCACCCCTTTCACTGAAAACAGCAACAATTATCTTAGGTTTACTTGCATCCAGTTTCTGTATTACTCTATGGTCAGTTGTTCGAAGCATCTTGGTGGGGGTGGGTGGGGGGTATTGGGTGTCATATAATCAGTTCCTATATTCCCCGTTTTTTCTGTAATTTTTTTCTTTTTTTTCTTATAGTTTACAACCTTTGTGTTTGGGGTCTTTGTCATGATACTGAATGACATTGGAAGTGATCAGATTCATCTCTGATGGAACTGCATGATAGAAAAGAATCTGTATGTACTTAGCAGTATTGGTGTCATCCAACTCTGTTTGCAGAAATGCAGCCACAAAACCCCAGGTATCCTCCACCATGCTCCACTGTTGCCTGCAGAGATTTATTCACAAACTGTTCTTCAGTCCTTTGGCAGAAAAACTGCCCTCTGTTAGACCCAGAAATCTCAGATTTTGACTTATTACTTCAGAGTACATGCTGCCATTTTTCTGCAGCCTAATCCTTGTGCTTTTGAGCACAGGCGCGTCTGGAGAATGGCTTTTTGCTTTTAAATTTCCAATGAAGACCACTTCTGATACAGAATGTAAATGGGTGTACCAGGATCCCAATGGATTGGCAGTAGTACTGGACATATTCTGATTTTGAAGTGAAGTAAGCTTAATGTATTTTTCATTTACTGCACTCAGTTTCCATGGCCAACCACTGCATTTCCAGGCCTCAGCTTTGCCCATTTCTATTCCTGCATAAGACCTTGGACGGCGCATTTGGAAATACCTGTCTGTTGTTAAATTTCTGCTTGGGAGACACCTAGATAATGCAGGCTAACCACTTTGTGTCTTGTCGTGCTGCTCACTTTTAACATAGTGTAAGATTCCTTTCTTACATTTTATTTATCTTCTTCATAATACTTTACTAATAATGATAAAATTCTATGGTGAACACAATGAGAATCTGAATGCACAATATGGTAACTTGCTGTAATTGCCATGCCATCAACACAAAAGAGCATCACTTCTGCATCTGGTTTATGGCTGCCCCAAAGCAACTGTTATAATTAAACAAAAATAATCCCATGGCAACCAAGGTTCCCTGTACATTATGCCCCTTCAGTGATGAACATTACAACTATTTCAAGTTAACAAGGGCACAGACCTCTGCATCCATTTACGTTTCTAAAGAATGGTGAGGAGACAAAGCAAGGAAGAAATTAGCTCTGGCCATAACACCTACACAGATACTAAAACTATATTCAATTGCACAGAAACAATTTAAAGTCAGTAAGCATGTTATGACCTGTAGGAAACCACCGAAGTCTCTGGCGTGAACGAATGTGAATACTAGGGTCAAATGCAAACATTACAAAGAGGAGAATCAAACTAGTAACTGACTATGAATGTCTGGGCATTGAGAATAGTCACACACACAGCCTTTACCCAGATGCAAGTCAATCCCAATCGAGAGCAGGATGTACACTTGCGCACTTTTCTCTGTACGGAGAACAATCCTCAACCAACTGGGATAGTTGAGGAGCCCAAGTTATTTTAAACCAACATGAGCACTAATGTGTGTGCAGCTTGAGGTTAAAACTTTGTGTCCTGGATGGAAAACCTCAATCAAATGACCGACAAGTATTCTCAGAAATAAGCTTTCTTCTTTCATGTTGCATTTGTACCTTTACTTTTTGCTTAGTCTGTTTTTCTGCAGTCTCCTCATATTTTTCACACATCTCCTGCCAATGCTGCCATGGTGGCCATTTTTTTGAGTGACATTCTTTTTAATTTCCTACAGCTTGCCTTTTTGAGCCAATGTAAAACAGTGCATCTAGCTATATATTAAAGTTTTCTTTCTTTGACCATTTAAACTAATTTAACTTGTACATCTGGAGAGAACATTTACTTCCATTTCCTGCCATCTCTTACAGACTTGTATACTCCTTCTGTACAACGTACATATTGCTTGATTCATGCGCATTGCATTGTGTTAGAGCTGTTTTATAAAGGTATCAGTAAGCCTTATAGTCTGAGGGTATGTAGTTGCATCCTGTATTGAGGCCAATAATTTGATGCTCATACATACATTATACAAAGTGAGAAATGTTGTTAATAAATGTAAAAAACTGTATACATATGAAAGAGGAAGAAATCAAGTGAATAAAAGAATGTAAGCTACAACAGAAAAACAATTAGGATGGCCTTTATAAATTAAACATCTAAAATGGGATGAAGTTCTCCATTTATCCTGTACCTTTTAATGTCATCAATATTTACCTTTTTCAGTTTTTTTGTCTTAATGTCTACTTCTTGTTGAAGTGAACTATATGTTTCCTTCAATTCCAGAGTCTCTTCATCACGACTTTCCATCTGCTGTTGCATCTCTCTCTCTCTTCTTTTCTACAGATAACAAAAAATAAAACACAAAAGTTACTGTTAAAAGGCATCACACGATAGAGTTTGCAGATGAAATGTTTCATTTGTATTCAAACTAGCCATCTTTAAAACCTACGTATCTAGAGCAGCATTAATGGGATGTAATAAAACTATTTTACATTAAAACCCATTAATGTAATGATTTGTATTAATGTGGCAAAGTGTTGAAATATCTTGCATAAACATCTGTTTGTGCTCTTTCCATTTTTATATAATACTGATATTTTTTCAGTTAGCACCTATTTTTTTAAACCTTACTTATCCGATATATAGAAAGTTTTAAAGTTTCTCAACAAATGAATATCACATCTATTAATCCACCTTTCCATTTATGTGCTTGATCAGTGTGTGAAATCAAAGCCTGTTGATTACCAAATCACCATATGGCACCACTCACTAGCACAAAAACAGTTCAAGGCAATTTAGAGACTTCCTGGGTCTAGTGTTAAGATTCTGGAATAATCCTGTGTTCAGATAGCACAGCTTTGCATAGGAGATATAAGCTGGGAAGACTCTTGACAATCATGCTAGATTCATTGAGGGAGAGCCCACTCTGATGAAAGCATTCAATTTACCAAAGAGGACATGCTTATGTGAGGGAAAAAAAAATAGGTTACGACACCCGATAGGTTGAGAAATATTGATTTAGATGATACACCTAAATTGCTTGGATCAACCAAAATGACTTGCTTTAATCAGACAGCATGTCAACAATGAAGAAATTAAATTTTTTGGTAATTCGGAAATTACCAAAACTTTAATAGAAAATCTGACTATTGACAAGACAAATGATGCAGGGAAAATGAGAGAAGGGTAATACCTAACTATTTTTATCATAATTGCTTTCCACCATGGCTCTGCTCTGTCTGGCATGAGGAGATTCAAAGCTTTCACTTTGGTCCTTCAAATCTTAATTTTTTTCTCTACTGACTGCCTCTGAATTCCTCTTATTACTTGTAGCTACAGAGTTTAAGCTCAGTATTAACTAGAAATTATCAAGAAATCATTTACTGAGGTGCTGTTCTGTACACTATAAATTAACATGATGTGTATACTGTATATACTGAACTCACAGTAAATTTTAGCACCAATTTCCAATTGTACTTTTACCATCACATTTTTGGAAATGATCATTATCGTAAAAAAAAATTCTCTTGGTCCATCCAACTTTCATTTAGCACTTCACCTGATAACATTATTCTCTCAACATCAGCTACTGTCAGGAACCTCATTGTGACATTTGATAGATGTACTATGACGAATGATGAAGGAGAAACATCATTTAATTGATCAGGGAGTTCTGCTTTTTTCATTTTAACATACAAAATCTCAGACCCTTCCTCACTAACTAACTCTTTGTTGAGGCGCTTCTTATCTATTGATTGGACTAGTGAAACGTGCTATTAAGAGGGCTCCCAGAAACAGCTATCTGACCTCTCAAACTCCTCATCCTAAATGCTACTATTCAAATTGTACATTTTGATGACTATTTTGCATTGCTTTGCCCCTTTCTAGGGTTAATAACATAATTTGTTGTATTGTAGTTCTGAATTGTATGTTGGAAAGAGCAGTGTGAATATTATACATTTATACTGCCCTTTTCATTAACATTTTAAGTAACTTTTTATAGGCTAAAAAGACAAACACCCGAGATTTTAATTATTTCTAAAACATCTAAACTAAATCTGAACCCCACTGTTCACCTAGGCAGCTGAAATTTTATACCACCAACTGTCATTCACTTGTTATCAAGCAAACACTAGAAGTAAAAATGCATGTAACCATAAGTCACATAAGAAGAAAAACTTCTGGAGTCTCATGTGAAAAATGTGCTTATGCACAGACACCAATGTCGGGATTTGTAAAACATGAACTTGGTGTAAAAAATGGTTAATCATTATGGCAAAATTAGACCATCCATAAATTCTATGGAGACATTATTGGTGTTGGAATTGTGGCAATTCCAGGCATAGGACAATAAAGTGAACAGAATATCTAATTTCATTGCTCATTTAAATGACACGTTAAGTCACATTTCAATTTTCTTTAATGATATCACAGTTAACCAACATGTTCTTTCAATACAGTTTTCTTTGTTGCATAACAACATGCAATGTATACGATTAATGTTAACAGCCGGAAAATGGTGTGCTGTGTGTTGTACAACATAACTAGCAACAGCAGAGTCAGCTCTTTTGGACAGTCAGGCTACACAAGAAGCGTGTTTCAGAGATCATGATAATTTTTTGGCTCATGATGATGGGTGGTTTATAAACTGATTTAGACTTTCTATATATGTTCTCTTAGAGTCGAATGCTGAAATGGAACCCACATTACAGACGATAATGCATATATTATATGAACCCTGTTTCATTACAGATTTTAACAACCATATGGTATTTGGCCACGGGGGCTATTCTGCACGAACTGGTGGACAGTCAGGAATCTCACAGTCATCCCTAAGCTGATGACATTTGTATGGGATGGTATAATTAAGCTGCTACCCAGATACATCCCATTTCAAACATGGCGAGATCAAAAGGCATTTTGCAAAGATGGCTGTTTTTTCTAATGTAATCAGTGCATTTGACTACACACACATTGTGATAAAGGTACCATCACAGAATTAATTTGATTTTGTAAATTAATAGCACATTTATTCAACTAATGTATAACTAATACATGATACTCAAATGTGTCTGATTAATGGTATGTGTTTGGGCCAGGTTAATCCACAATTCATATACCCCCAACAATAGTTTGGGAAGTAGACTTTAGGCTGGGTGTGATGTTTGGCTTCTTGGTAAGCAAGCCTATTTGATAGCATAGCAATTAAGCTTAGAACATTACAGACAACTTGTATGTTTCAGGAGTGGGTACACCACAAGAAAGGAGATATAATGAAAGTCGTTCACATGATCAATGATAGAACAGACCATTGATTCAATAAAAGACAGATGGTGGTGTCTGGACTTGACATGTACAGTCTAACCAAGGTTTTCCACATTGTGATGGCTTATGCAGCACTCAACAACATATCGCAGAAACCTGCACTTCCTCTGCCATCTGCAAGAGGCCTAAATGAGCACATGGTCCCTCTCCATCAGGACATCAATGCAATGGCAAAGACATTTGGATGTTGTATTTCGAAAGTAAGAGGCTTGTATCTATTGCAACATGGCAAAATGTGGTGTCCAACCTGGTTCATTAAAAATGTTTTTACTGTTTCACAGTTCTGCAAAACAGCCAGCTGTCTACTGGCCGCAGTCTAGGCACTGCATGATGGCCTATTGTTATTGCTCTCTCCACTTAACTGCTGTCACTTGCTCCCAACTCTTGTTTATTCTTTTATTTGTGACTCCTGTAGAGAGACCATGAAAATGAATGTTTTTGAGGTTATCTACTTTAGTCTGTAATACTTTTGAGTTCACAAGAGTTTTGTTTTCTGTGTTCTTTCATGGTATGTTGTACAGACATTACTTTTAGTGATTAGATCATGAATATTTAAAAAAAGCATTTTTAAACTATATATGGTTACTGGCAGGTGGTGATGGGGAGTGGCTAAAAACGAATGGCCAAGCACACAGTTCCAAGATGGTTTGACATTTATAAAGGAATTTATTGTGACATACATTGCCCTCCATAACGTTTGGGACAAAAACACATTTTTTCCTTCATTTAACCCTATGCTCCACAGCTTAATATTACAAATCCAACAAAGATGAACCTCTCAAACTCACTGCTGTGCCACCTAAAATAAGCACCCCTCAAATAATGAATTAGGTTTAGATGTGCATAAAAATGAAAAGGCAAAAAAAGCTGGATGTATGTGTGATACTTAAAGAATATTTTGCATAGCAGATTTCACAGCTTTGGAAACTCACCTGCTCAGCAATTTCATGTCGTTTCTGCTCCAGTATTTTCTGCTGTTCATTTGTATGATCAACAATATTTTTACCTCCAACAAGCAGCTTACTTTCCATAGCCTGAGGGAAAAGTATGAATTACCTTATTCATTATTATTGTTAAAATATATATGATAATTACTAGTCTAAAACCATAATGTTGAAAAGAAAAACAATATATTTATAGAATAAGGCATATACTTTGGGAATATGACTATCTGAATATAATTCATGGCATTTAGATGTAAGTGGTAATCTGGGAAAATGCAGAAAAACAAATGTATTCATTTTGATATTGTTTATACATAAAGCTTCTACATGAATATTCTACATATACAGTACACAGTTCTTGGTAATGCACTGTCCTTATGTTTCTTATATATGTATCCAAACTTCACATATTTTGGGAATTGTGTTTGCACATTGTATAGAAAATACTTAAAATTGTAGTTACAACCTAAAATTAGAATTTGTTGCTGCTAACAAAAATGTGTTCTCCTTTTAAGGACATAAAACAAGCCTTACGCAAAGGTAGTTTAGTAAAGTCAATAATAATTTAAGAAAATTTAACTCAAACAAAACCCATCATTTTACCTTTACTTTAGCTGCCAACATCTCACTGGCTTCTCTTTCTCTTTTGAAGTCTTCCATTTTTCTCTCTTTTTCTTTGAGAAGTTTTTGTTTCTCATCTGCTACTAGGCTGTGGTCTTCTAAAATTGCCTTCTTCTCTTTTTCCAATTTGTCTTGTTGTTCCCTCCAATAGTCAGAATCATCTTTGTCATCTACATCATCCTCATCATCATCTTCATCAAACTCCTCTCCACCTTCACCTACATGCTTCCTCCGAGCTTTTTTCCTTCTTTTTCCTGAACGCCTTTCTAGCTGGGCTTTTAGCCGAGCAATCTCTTCTTGGAATTCCCGAAGAAGAGCATCTTTTGGATCTTCATTTACTCTAGGTTTATTTTTGATATTTTTAGCTCGGTTTGCATAGCGCAAGGTTGTTAGAGTCTCCTCAATATTGTAAGAAGCTGGACCAATGTTGGCCACCATGACTGTTTTTGCATTGCCTCCTAATGAATCCTGAAGTAGTCGGGTAAGTTTAGAATCACGATAAGGCACATGAGTGCTCTTACCATCAACCAGTGCAGAGATAACATTTCCTAAAGCAGAAAGTGATAAATTGATCTTGGTAGCTTCTTTCAGTCTCTCTCCTTGAGCTCCTGTTTTAGCTTGACGTTCACTGCCAGCAAGATCCACCAAGTTCAACTTTCCCACTCTTATATGATTTTCTCCATCAAGTCCCAATTCACTGCATTCAATGGTAATGACAAAAATAGCATGAGATCGTGAGCTATGCTCATTCATGTTGGTAGATCCCACAGAGCGGTTTTGATTGCCAACATTCATAACATGCTCTATCTCTTTAACACTTTTTGTAACAAAAGAGGATAAGTCTTTTACATAAACACCAGTATCTGGCCTTTCTTTTAACTCCAATCTTTTTGACTGATCTTTTGAAAGCAAGTCTCTAATTTCTTCTTGGTAAATTTCCAAATATGATGCTCGTACAAGGTACTGCTGATTCTGGGACCTGGAAATATGTGTAAATATATGTTCAAAGGAATTTGGTATAACACCTCTTCTTTCTGGGTCACTACGCACTCCTTCCATTGTATATGTTTTGCCTGTTCCTGTTTGGCCATAAGCAAATATAGTACCATTGAATCCTTGAAGAACAGAATCAACAAGAGGCCTGAATGTTTCATCATAAAGTTCAAATTGCTTTGAATTCCAGTCATACACTGAATCAAATGTAAAAGTCTTTGGTAGTTCACTAGGTGCACCACGAGTGTTCTTCACAGAAACCTGACCCAGTTTCACATCCACAGAGACTACTCTTTCGAAGTTGGCAGCAATCTCCTTCTCATTCATAGGCCGGCACCTGACTACCACCTTCACGGATTCTGAGCTCTTCAACTTTGACATTTTGCAGCTGGTTGTGCTGACCTGGTTTGCTGCAATTTAAACTGTTTTAAAGCCTATGGGAGGAAAAACAAAAATCTAACATCAAAAAAAGACCATAACCTTTTTCACATTACTCACTACTGAAATAGCCAAACAACAGCCTTGGGTTTGAATTACTTCATTAAACTAAATTAAAGCAACACTTGAACTCTTCTGAACACTGACTTAGAAAAAGGCTCAAGACCCTATTCTGCAAACCTGTTTACAACTTTATCTGACCACACAAACTAATTCTGGCCAGGTAACTCAACATAAAACACATTCACACCTGGTCTACTTAAGACTCTAACCTAACCCCAATCTAACCTCACAAAGTTAACAAATTGAATCTCTTACTGCTTCTACAATGACACAGCATGAACAAGCAAACTTCACAAAGAAAAATTTCAGCCAACAACAGAAACTAGGGTTAATAACCTGGGAGATATCAAAGCTTCCCAGCACATAGCAGTCTTAAATTTAATTAATAACAATGATATTACATGTTGTTAAGCACCTTTCATGACACTCAATGCCATTGTACATAAATAAGTTAAAACAAAACCGCAGAAAAAATAAAATAAATAAGACAGTCAAAATTAAATACAATTTGAGAAGACATTCTAAGATAAAAAGGCAGGGAGTTCCATAATCTGGGAGTTTCAAAACTAAGAATGATATCACCCAGTAACTTGCAGTTAGTGTACAGGACAAAAAGAAATTTCATATTAGATTACCTTAAATTGCGTCAGGGAGTGTAGTAGTGTAACCTGTTCAAAATATAGATAGCACCATTGCCATGAAGAACCTTATATGTTAGCAAAACAGTGTTATAAGAGATCCAATATTTAATAGGTAGGCAGAGCAAGGAAATCAGTAAAATGGTTAAGTTCCTAAGGTATAGCATTTGTTAACATTCTGGCTGAAGAATTGAGTAGATGTTGTAATCTATTTATCACTTTGCCTGAAGCACCAAGATAAATAGAGCATTGCAAAAATCAAGCTTAGAGGTGACAAAAGATCAAACAAGTGTTTTAGTGGCATGATCAATGAGAGGAGGTCTAAATCACGAGATGTTCGTTAGCTGAATGAAAACAGATCTAATTAACATTATTAAAGTGGGGTTCAAATGACAGATTAGAACCTAAAACAACCTCCAAATTCCTAATTTCTGGGGAACAAGACAAGATGCAACCATTGAAATTAAATCTAAAGTTGCCAATGGCTTTAAGAAGAGTCTATAAGCAACATCTTTGGCTTGTCTCCATTAATTTTTAAATAGTTAAGTAGCACAACCAAGAGTCAGTGTATCCAATGCACTTAACCAGAGTTTGGTGGGAAACCAGAGGTGGGCTCAAGTGTGCCGATATATCCAAGTGTCATACATACAGAAATTAAATCCCAGACCATATTGTTTAATAATATCACCCAAAGGGAGAAGATCAACTATATTATAAAAAAAGCTAAGGTCTTTGTGTTCTGTACCTTAGAGTAATATGATTGGTCAGTTTAGCTTTGGCAACATGATTGATAGAGGATGTGCAAGTGTTAGACACACAAGGAAGCAAAACAGCATTAATAGGAACACAGAGTGAAAGTGAGGGATGCCTCCTAAGATGCAAGTATAAAAGTATACAGGAGCAGAGGAAGGTGCCTTGAAAATAACCTTAACTGAGTCCGAGTAGCAGGCTTTACGGGAACACACTGAAGAGAGAATGTGCAGGTGAAGAGAAATTCAGATATGGGCGAAAACAAAAGTATAGACACTATAGGTACACATACAAATAAATTATTCTACTACCTGTCTTTGACAGGTAACGTGGATAGTAAATAAAAAGCAGTATGGCCCTGAGAAACACCTTGTGCAACAGGGGAACATAAAGGAGTTGTGACTGCTAACAGACATATATTGCAGCCTGCCAGTTAGTCAAGGGAAGGCTCCGGAGCCTTTAGTCAAAATGGAATCTTGGAAAACATTCTACAGTATACTTAGAAAAATTACCTTGATCAAGACCTTGCAATTAGAAACATACAGCTATCATGCAGCAAGAAACATGAATTTTGTCTTTGATGATATATTATACGATTGTATTGATGATATTGATGATATATGATTGCAATGCCCATCAGGAGAAGAAGAATCAGTATCAGTACTACTAGATAGGCCCCTGAGCATAAGGTGTAGAATGTTCCAAGTTTAGTACAATGTCCATGACCATTACTGCTGCAGTTGATTTTGTTTAAACGTGTCAATATTTTGTACAATATTGTGACTGACCATTACTTCTCCTGGCAAAAGCACTTTCACCACAATGCTACCCACAAAAAAAAAACTATAAAAAAATTTAATTTTCACAAAATTAACTTTCAAAAAATTTGCTAAACATTTGTTCAAGCTGTTCCAGGTTAGTTGAGGAGTGGCAGTGGACAGCAAGTTTTCAGTTTCTCTATAGATATTTGATGGGGTTAGGAGCAGGACTCTTACTGGGAAACTCTGCTCTGTTGGGCCCTTGAGCAAGGCCCTTAACCTGCAATTGCTGAGCGCTTTGAGTAGTGAGAAAAACACTATATAAATGCAAAGAATTTAATTTATTAATTATTAGTTCTCTTCATTTTAAGCCACTCCACTGTCGACATGTCTGTGTGCTTTGGGTTACTGTCTTAAAGAAAGGCAAATTTCCTCCCAGTTTAAGCCTTCTAGTAGATGAGTTCAGGTTCCTCTCCAAAATCTGGGTGCACTGCACAGCATTCATCTTTCCTTCAAACCTGATCAGACTGCCAGTCCTGCCTAGTGAAAAGCACTTCAACAACATGATGCTACCACCAGATTATATGACAGAATGGTGTTACCTAGCTGATGTTCAGAATCAGATTTACAACATACATATCACTTAATGTTCATGCCAAAATGTTCCACTTTAACCATGTCTGACCACAAGACTTTACACCACACATTTGCAATAGCTTCCAAGTGACCTTCGGCATTGTTGAGCGATGAATGTCCTCTCCAAAACTCTTACTTTAATATACAAGTTTAGAACATCCAAGCATTACAGTTTAAATAGATAATTAGAAGCATCTGAAACAAACACTGCAAAGAGTCTACAAAGGCTAATAAAATACTGGTCAAAGTACAGGTAAAATTCTATTACAATGAAGTGCCAGGGACATAAATAATATTTTGTTGTAATGAAAATAATGTTGTAATGACATTCTGTATTTGTTGCTATAGTGCTTTTCTTTAACTTGTGTCCAGGCGTTTGCAATCATTTCAATAGCTTCTTTTGCGTTAATTTTAATCTTCTCCTGTCTACAAGTTAAGCTGACGAGAATTTATCTCAGCATTTCCTTGTGATAATACACTTTCAGGGTGCGAATGATGCCTAAACCCAATGGCTGAAGCACTGTTGTGCAATTGGGTGGGAGGAATTCAATGCAAATATTATCTAAATGTGGAAGCATGTTGTAGGCAGCACAGTTAATAATCAGAAGCCAAATCATCCTTATCTTCTTCTTCATATTGTGAGGTTTCTGAACTCTTTTGGGACCCCCCCCCACCCGCCAACGGGAACATCACGCTGAAGTGCGTCCCAAATCGCGACTGCCGCATCTGTGTAAGATTGTTTGTCCGTTACCAGGCTGGGGCAACAGCAGGCTCACAGCGGTGCAGTGAGGTGCCACAGAAGTGAATCCTAAAAGATCGGGGTCACACTATAAGTCCCTGTCTTACACCCCAAAACACGAGGCTGAGTCTCAGTACTTTAGCAAAACCAGCTTAATTCAGCTTGAAATGGGAACAGCACAGTTATTTATTGTAGCGTGATCTGCCACTCTCCTATACACAGACACAGAAGTCAGGCAGAGCTGTGGCCAGGCTAATGGCTAAATAATACTGTTCCCTGCATTTACAATGTTCATTGCATCACCCATCGAGATCTTTTCTGTTTGCTTCGGCAGTGACTGCCCCGGCGTGGTGAGCCTGCTACTGCCCCGGCAATGGATAAACAGTCTTCCACAGACGCGGTGATTGCACTTCGGGACGCTTTTTTTTTTTGTGTGTGTGCTCGGTCTTTCAAGAAAGTTGACAGTGTTGATGGCGAAATTCCAAATTCACTGGCAACGTCTTTTTTCTTTTTGCCGCAATCGAGAGCTGCAAAAATGTAAACTTTTTTTTTTCCTAATATGAACTGTTACCGTTTTTTCGTGTCTGCGGTTTCTATAGGAGGGTGACAATGAGTTAAATTCCAATGGATGTTTTTAAAATGTTGACAAGCAATAAGCAAAAGGTATCAATGAAAACCCCAGAGAACAAAAACAGCAAAAAACAGTACAAGGAAAATTTGAAGAAAGAACATTTTTTTTTACGTTTGTTTGGGGATCATTGTGCACAACTGAGCTGCGACCACAGAACTAACTGCACTGTGGATGATTCATTCAGGCATTTCAAGGTATTTTGGGCAGTTCGTTGTAATAAAAGTATCTGCTGAATGTACTTCATAGTAACGAGATTTCTATAGACTCATGTCATATGGGGAAACAGTCGGGACCATAAAAATACTCTGTTGTAATGAAAATTTCGTTGTAAAGGAATTTTACCTGTATTACAGCAACAGCAAAAATTTAGAAAAATGAACAGCATGCTGGGTAGTGAAGGGCCAGTTATAATATAAAACAAGCATGGACAAAGATGTGCTTGTGTTGTTATTTAAGTAGGTTGTACATAATCACATTCATGATACTTTGCTGGAAGAATGAATCTATACTAATAAAAGGCAAAGCCCTCACTGACTGACTGACTCACTCACTTACTCATCACTAATTCTCCACCTTCCCGTGTAGGTAAAAGGCTGAAATTTGGCAGGCTCATTCCTTACAGCTTACTTACAAAATTTAGGCAGGTTTCATTTCTAAATTCTATGCGTAACGGTCATAACTGGAACCTACTTTTGTCCATATATTGTATACGGCCATAGCCTGCAGCTCGGTCGCCGTGCGAGGCGGAGTTCCGTCCTTCATCGTCACGCCTCCCACGTAATTGAGTGCCTGCCCATATAAGGCCGTCCGTCAGCAGCAATCCAACAGAAACAGTCAGCTGCTAAATATTCAGACGAAGATGAGATGGTCAGGGTGGTGTTTGGCACAAACTCAGTGAAACTGTGAGAGAAACTTTTAAGTGCCGGGTCTTAGCTAACATTAAATAAAGCCGTGGACATCGCGCGAGATAGCACAAGCACAGCTGAGAACCTTGGATGCATGTACTCCGAGCGGCTCACGTGAACTGACTGTGATCGCAGTACGTAGCAAACAAGGAAGAGCTCCAAAGAAAGCTGAACAAAAAACGCATTACACAATTGAGAAGGCAGCAAAAGAATATGAAGTGAGTGACGCATACAAGCATATTCATAAGTGCAGCTACTGCGGAAACAAAGCACACGGTGGAAAAAGTAAATGTCCAGCTAAAGGAAGACAGTGTAAAAAAAAACCTGTGCATGCAGTGTGTGATGTCTCAAATAAAGAAGAAGACGAGCTGTTTATTGATGCAGTAAGAAAGGAATAGATGAATGAAACCTGTTATCTTTACAACGGTTGACAAACACGGAATGTAACTTGAACACAACACATCCTCCAAATACGAACCTGATTGAAGGAAATGATAATCAAATCCTTGATGACAGCAACACTCATAACAGTCACAGAACAATTACATTGACAATCATGTTACGTTATTTTTAAAATGTTCCCTTTTCTTTTCATAACTTCTTTAATACACTACTTCTCCGCTGCGAAGCGCGGGTATTTTGCTAGTGCTTAATATATCAGTATATTTCCTGTAGAGAATGATAGCAAATTTCTAATTATAAGTACATTACTGCAGCTAAAGCCAAACCAGTTCAGTGTCTAATTCTGGATGAGCCCAAAGGCATAAGCATTAGCAAACGTCCAATAACTTTTATGGCAATTGTGAAATAATGGATTCAACGTTCATTGAGATTATATTTTTACAAATGCAGCTTTCCAGTGAGAACCAAAGTAAAAACTGCAGGAGATATCTGGAAAACTAAAGCATCAGTAAATGTCATTTCCGTAAGTATTTTCAACTGACTAATGTTCCTCACATGTACTGATGCAAATATCTATATTACTAACCGAAGGTTGTATGCACGGATGCCAGAGGCCAGAACCAAGCCGTGCACAATACAACCGGCGCCTGAACGCGAACGTGCACAATACAACCGGCACTCGAACATGAATGCACACACCACCGCATATACAACCTTTGTTTAGTAATGTAGATCTCCAAGCCGGGATTCGTCGCCATGGTCACTTCAGCACGCGAATCCGCCGCCATCACCATCAGGGAACTAGGTGCCGCCTCAAGTGCACGCGCACAGTGCCTCAGCGCCCCAGAGTCAAACCCAAGAGCTTCACAGAGTCAAACCCAGCGGCTTCCCAGAGTCAGTAGGTGGCACCCAAACAACACAGCCTGTAGGGATTTACCTATTTGAGCCTGTATTTCGACATCGACAACTTTATGTTGCCTTTTCAAGAGTCCGGCGTTCGTGTGATGTTAAAGTGAAGGTTTTAACTACTCCATACCAGGCAGAGCTAATTCAAGGACAGGAAACCATCTTTACCAAAAATGTTGTTTATAAGGAAATTTTTGATTAACTATTTTCAATTTACCATTTTATGAATTTTTTGTTTCCAATTTACTTCATTTAAACCTTTGCACTCCAATATTTTTTTTACTTATGAGTGCAGCAACTCAAAGACATTTTGGACTTAAATTATATAACAAGCAGGATAATAAAGTCTTTAAAGATATGCTTGGAAAAATTGAAGAGCACATTCAGGAAAACTCGGTTAAACTGAGCACGTTTGCTGATCAACTGGAGGATGTCAAGGAGACATTCACGACTCAGATTGAAATAGCAGAAAATTTAGCTGCCAGTGCCGAAGAAAAAGCAGTAAATGTCAGCTCCGAATACAAAAAACTCGGAGACAGACTGGCTGCTTTGGAAGATGGAAGCAGAAGGAATAATGTCAGAATTGAAGGTCTAAGGACCTCAGACTGGGCCGAAGGTTTACCTTCCAACAAGACAATGACCCTAAGCACACAGCTAAAATAACGAAGGAGTGGCTTCACAACAACTCTGTGATTGTTCCTGAATGGCCCAGTCAGAGCCCTGACTTAAACCCAATTGAGCATCTCTGGAGAGACCTAAAATTGGCTGTCCACCAACATTTACCATCCAACCTGACAGAACTGGAGAGGATCCGCAAGGAGGAATGGCAGAGGATCCCCAAATCCAGGTATGAAAAACTTGTTGCATCTTTCCCAAGAAGACTCATGGCTGTATTAGCTCAAAAGGGTGCTTCTACCCTGAGCAAAGGGTCTGAATACTTAGGACCATGTGATATTTCAGTTTTTCTTTTTTAATAAATCTGCAAAAATTTCAAACATTCTTTTTTTTGTTTGTCATTATGGGGTGCTGTGTGTACATTAATGAGGGAAAAAATTAATTTAAATGATTTTAGCAAATGGCTGCAATATAACACAGAGTTAAAAATTGAAGGGGGTCAGAATACTTTCCGTACCCACTGTAATATTAGATTAGACACCCTACCTTTTATCATTGCAGAACAGTTTAAATACCTAGGGGTAAACATCACAAGTAAACAAAGTTCTTTATCAACAAAATTTCACCGTCTGCATGGAAAAAATTAAGCAAGACTTCAATAGATGGTCAACCCTTCATCTCACACTAGCTGGAAGAATTAACACTGTTAAGATGAATATTCTTCCTAAGCTCCTTTATTTCAGAACATTCCAATATACATTGATAAATCATTCTTTAAAGAATTAGATTCAACAATAACCCCATTTATTTGGAACTCAAAACATCCACGCATCCAAAGAGCGACCCTACAAAGACAAAAGGCGGCATGGCTCTACCTAACTTCCAGGTTTATTACTGGGCAGCAAATATACAAGCTATAAAAACCTGGACACAAATAGATGAACATACACGGGCTTGGTCCGCAATAGAAGTAAAATCCTGCAGTACTTCTTTATATTCCTTGCTCTGTGCTCCAATAAACACAAGTTATCGGCAATATACTAATAACCCAATTGTGCTTCACTCACTTAGAATCTGGAACCAATGTAGAAAGCATTTTAAGATGGAGAAGCTTCTATCTGTGGCACCTCTGCAAGAGAACCACCTTTTTCAACCTTCGCGAACATATGCAGTTTTTAATATCTGGAAAAAATCTGGAATTAACTTGCTTAGAGATCTTTATATCGACAACGTTTTTGCATCCTATGAGCAATTACATTCCAAATTTAACATTCCAGCTACACATTTCTTTCACTATCTTCAAATCAGGAACTTTGTTAAACAGAACCTTCCCAATTTTCCTCATCTTGCACCCTCATCCATGCTGGAAAAAATATTGCTCAATCTCAAGGACTCAGACACCATCTCTGCAATATATAAAATTATTTTACAGTCCCTCCCTTTCAAAGTTCCAAGAGGATACTGGGAAAAAGAACTCTCAATTAATACATCAGAAAAGGAGTGGAAAGTAGCAATGCAGAGAATTCACTCGAGCTCCATATGCGCAAAGCATACAATTATACAACTCAAAATTATATATCGAGCACATCTGTCTCGTCTAAAAGTCTCTCCAAAATGTTTCCAGGGCATGATCCAACCTGCGAATGCTACAACCAAGTCCCAGCCTCACTGGGTCACATGTTCTGGGCCTGCACCAAATTAACATTATTCTGGACCAAAATTTTTAATTACCTTTCAGACAGCCTTGGTCTCACATCCCTCCTAACCCATTAACAGCTGTGTTTGGGGTTCTTCCAGATGGGTTTAAAGTGGAGAAAGACAAACAAATTGTGATTGCATTCACTACACTTTTGGCACGCAGACTTATTCTGCTAAACTGGAAGAACCCAAACTCTCCTCTTTTAAGTCAGTGGGAAACCGATGTGTTATACTATTTGAAATTGGAAAAAATCAAAATACTCAGAGGATCCATTCAGACTTTTTTCAAAAGCAGGATCTAATCAGTAATATTTTAAAATAAGCTCTTAAAGCACAGAGGAAACAATTATTTCCGTATTTCTCTGCCTTATGCATCCATCTCATTAAATTTATTAATTTAGGTATGTTTACAAGCCTTAAATTTCACGCCGTTTGCCTTGCTCTCTCTCACAGGGGTGGGGATCGATTTGTTCTTAACTCAATTTTACTTTTTGTAAAAAATTGATTGATTTGTATGGATTGCAATAAAATTAATAAAACTTCAAAAAAAAAGATAATTAAATTTCAATTTTAGTTTTAATAAATTGGTTAATTTTAGTACAATTTATTTAATTAAATGAAAACTTTCCCGTGACGCTCCCACCCTCCACGATTTTTCATCCCTCCAAAGATCAGCGGGAACAGAAAGTGATTGCCATTCTTGGATTTCCGCATCTGTACAGAATCGGGGGTTTACTGGTAAATTTCATAATTGTAATTGTCATATATCTCACAAAGCGATTTAAAAAAAAAAAAAAAAAAAGAAACTAATTGGAGTAAACTGTTGTGACAAAAGCATATTTTAAGATTGTTTAAATTAATATAAATTAAGTATTCTGAATAATTTTGGTAATTACTACTGTATGTAGCATGGATATATAGTTTGGATTTTTAATTTTTTGTTTAATTTAAGCAGTATGTACAGTGTTTTTTAAATGACTGAATGGTTAAGTCAATACATTTGGTAGGTGTAGACAGTGAGATAAATCAGATAGTACTTGATGATAATATCTTTCTTAATAAAATAAGATTATAAAAATCCCCTGCATCTGTTGTTAATTTAATTGGAAATTCCTCCCCTTTGTCAAAAACAAAACTCGGGCCCTGAGGTTTTTCATTCCTGTCATGGTGGTAACCCTATGATACACTGGTGGACTCCAGCAGCTTATGGAGTTGACAAGTTGAAGAAAAAGGCCTTGCGTGCAGTTTTAGCAGACTCTAGATCTGACTTAGATACACTGGCAAGTGACTGAAAATGACTTTCATACAGCTTTTAAGAGGTTTCGGGAAATCATCTGTTTACTCAGGAAGGGTAGTACAGATGCACAAGGGTAGAATAATTCTGACAACACCTGGAGATAATGTTAAGATGTAGAAAGAGCACTTTCCACTCAGTGAATTATGGTTGCCTGGTATACCAGTACTGACAAATTATTGAAAATTCCAACTTTTAAAATGCTACAGTACCAGCATTTTGTACATTTCAGTGCTGAAAATAAATCCCTGTACCCCGGCTCTTCCATGTATTACACCTAATATACAGGTAGTCCCCAGGTTACGGACATCCGACCTACAACTTACGAACGGGGCCACAGCTGCGACGCATGCGCCTCAGTAACTGCCACTCCGTCATCTTCGGCCTGGGGACGCTGCAAGTGGTGGCAGGACGGAGACTGGAGGGGGGCGATTTCGCTGCTTGCACAGTGTAGTGTCCCTCAGGCGGCTCCCAGCTGCAAGCAGTGACCCATGGTCCATAGTCACCGGGGCCACAGCTATCAATCGTGTGCAGGACGGAGGCATGATGGGGCGGTTCGCTGCACACCCACTATGCCGCCGCAGCTAATGCTCCTGACTGGACGCAGGCTGGATGGTGTGGAGGGGGGGTGTTACACTGCCCACCCACCACACAGGGCTGCCCCGTTCGTTCTCGGTGGGCGGCTGGTAATGCTGCAAGCGGTGACAAGGTTGTGGCTGAACGGAGGCCATTGAAGGTGAACGGGGCGGCGGGGGGTAGCATTGTAGTGTTCCTAGGGTGGCTGCCTGTTGAATGGAGGCGGTGGTGCGCGATTCACTACCCGCCTTTGGCCGCACCGTGTTTGTCCACGATGGGCGGACGCTGCAGGCAGCATACTGTAGTGGAGGTGACTGTGTGGTGGGCAGGTGGTGAACCGCCCCTCACCGGCCCCATTCATTCTCAACAGCAAGCCTTCTTGTACTGTTACGGACATAGCAGAAAGTTGTCTCTTGTCAATACATCAGACGTGTTGACGTCTGGTGCCTTCCTGCTGCGATAACGTGTACAGTGCTATGCAGAAGAGCTCATCTTAACCTTTTGTCTTCACCCTTCAAGAATGTCTCTGAAACACAAACCTGATGCAAATGCTAGTGATACAGTAAAGAACAGAAAAACCACCACCATTGAAAATAAAGTAGAAATAATGAAAAGGTCAGAGAGAGGTGAAACTTCATCATTCATTGGCAGAGCACTTGGTTATAGTCGGTCAACAATAGCATTTGTTAAAATAATGTACCTGTTCCGACTTATACAAATTCAATTTAAGTACAAACCTACAGTCCCTATCTCATACTTAACCCGGGGACAGCCTGTATATATTATAGTTATATAAATGTGCTGGAGAGTCCAAGTGGGAGCTCTGTAACCCCAGTCCTCAAATATTTGCGGAACTCGGTGGAGTAGGAAGGTGCATTTGTTTGCTAACTTGGAAACAAAGCAGCCGTGAGACGGATATAGGGGGAGTTATTAATTATTTGCTTCACATTTTAGTACCAATACTGCGGTCTCAAAACTGATAAACACTGAAGTCAAAATTTAGTACCAATCCAACACTACAGTGAATACACTCTGCTGGAATCGGGTTGGCCCCACTTCTATGCCTGAGGTTGCTACAGTGAGTGAAAAGCTCCACAGTGGCAAAACTGGTGGGCTGGATGAGAACTGACCAGAAATACTTAAAATACTGGATATTGAGGAGTTTGGGGGGCAATGGAGGAGGTTATGCTGGAATACTGGAAGAGACTTCATTCGATAAGTGAACCTCAAATCTTCAATTAACAATGTGAATTCTGTTCTGGAATATCCATCTGTGTTTTGAACTCTGTGGTATCTTTTGCAGCACTTTCCACAAGTATAATGCTTTGAAGCCATTGCTGCAAGTCATTTATTCTCTACATCTGTGGAGCTACAGTTGCTTTTGTATGTTCACAATTAAATCAATTCTGTTTAGCATGGCCATGACATTACACTAAGGTTGCTTCTCGTCTCCTCTCCTATTTAAGGTTTTCAGAGAATTTTAAGGTGTTGCTAAGGCTTGAAGAGGGTGGGAAGTTGAGAGTTATTTTCTCAGGTCAAGTTAGTATTGTTGTTGCTTCACAGATCTAGCTTACTCAATTTGAAAAACACTCCTAGATTGCGAAGCCAACCCAAAGAAAAACCTGTGTTTGCATGGATTTTCCGACCACATCTCCAAACTGACGACTATAATCTCACCCTGTGGGTAGAGGTGTGTTTGAAAGTTGGCGCTACAATGGAATGGGCACCAAGATCAGTGCTGCCAAGATGCACAATGCCCATGCAAATCTGAATTAGATTAAGCAGGTCTAACAATGTAATGTTACCTTCTCATCTGACTGGAATTGCTGGCATGCACTGGACAGGTTTGCATCAAAGTGTAATACAGTCGGGATGAATCTTAGCATGAAGCCAACGTCCTCCACAGAAGTAGATTTCAACAGGTAGGGGATGAACAGTTACCTCAAGTGGAAAAGTTCACACACAAGGATAGAGAGGAGTATGACACTCATCAATAAACCAGTGCAGAAGCAGCATTTCTGCAGAGGCTTTATTAGACCAGGAAATCAAGTCAACTGAAAATACTTTCAAGTTACTGGTCAGTGTACACCCCTTGTACTCACATATGGATAAGAGGTATGGCTAGTGACAAAAAAAGGGTATACGTGACTGAAATGACCTTTCTGTATAGGGTTGTTAGGCTCAGAATCCGTGAGATAACGGCATGCAATGCAATTTAAGGACATGCCTCCGATTTGAACTTATCTATCAAAAGACTAGGGATGACCTGGGCATGTACTATTATCAGGCACAGTTGACTAAGTTAAGACCTGGGAGGATTATATTTCTACTTGCAACTAGGAGCACATGAGAATTTCCCAAGCCAAACTGGGGACCAATTCCAAGAACAGAGAGGTTTATTTTGTCCAGCTCAGGAGGTTCCCATTCTAACCAGGAAAGGTTGATTCAAAGTTTAATGATAAAGAACTACTCAAAGTACAATAAGGTTATAACGACTGAAAATCAACTAATAGTATGCTCTTTCTTCAGATCCAGAGAAAATAAAAATTTAAAACCTGATTTCTATTACTAATAGCAAAAAGGAGTTGCAAGTAACCCTTTTAAATTTAACACATAGTATCTAACACTGAACTCAAAGTAACTGTTTCTGGTACATTTCCCCAAGTATACCTAAAGCTACAGCCTTCTGCAAGCCTTTCTTTACAAAGAAGATTTAAATCTTTGTACTAGAAGTGATTGATTTTTACTTTGCTCCCATAGTAAAATAGGTAAAATGACAAGATTCACAAAGCATCATTAAGCAAAGAATCAAAGAAATAATACCAAACTTTTTCACCAGAACACTTGGACAAAAGCATAAAAAGTATGTTTCACTACAACTAAAATCAGGTGATACACTGGTTCTGATCTTAATGAAGCCATACCTAAACATCAAATATACAAAATTACTAGTGATATTCCTTGATGTCACATTTTTGTTGCAGCCCTGGCAAATGGGAAACATAACATTGCACATATACACTGAACAGCCACAATATTAAAAACCAATAGCAGGTGAAGTGAATAATATTGATTATCCTGTGACAGTGGCACCTGTCAAAGGATAGGATATATTAAGCAGCACATGACCAGCTGGTTTTTAAAGGGTGATGTGCTGACAAAACAGGAAAAATGAGCAAGCGCAAAGGATCTGAGCAACTTTGACAAAAGCCACACTGTGATGGCTATACGACTAGGTCAGAGCATCTCCAAAACAGTAGGTCCTGAGTGGTGCTCCTGGTATGCAGTGATTAGTAACTAATAAATGTGGTCCAAGGAAGGGCAATCATTGAAACAGTGACAGGGTTATGGATGTCAAAGGCTCACTGATACACAATGGGGAGCGAAGGCTTGCCTGTTTTTATCAACTCCAACAAAAGAGCTATTGTAGCACAAATTGCTAAAAAAAATTTAATGTAGGCCATAAGAGAAGTGGCCAACACAAAGTGCATCATAGGGTGCTGTATTTGGGACTGCACACCTGCACACCATTCAGAATGCCAATACAGTCAACCCCCGTGAAGTCGCGGTTCAGACTTCGCAGCCTCAGTCATTCATGGACTTTTCCTTGGAACCTAACTAATAATTATTTGCGGTTTCCTCCACAATTTTTTTTATGTTTTTTTTCATGGCAATATGTCATTTTTCATACATTTTAACACTAAATTATTAAGAACAATATAATTTACTAATTTAACAAATATTAATGTAAATTCAGCTAAATTTCCATATAAAATATAATACTGTATAAATTTTATAGTACTGTAGTGAGAACACAAAGCAACTGTAAAGGAAAACGCGGCTTGGGATGGTGAAATACCCCTGTACTCAGAGGCGGGAGGTTTGAAAGTAGCCAATCCGAGAGTGTTATTCATTTCTCCTTGCTGCTGATTGGCTGCTGCCCTGTGACGTATCTCCAGCAGATGCAGCCCTGCATTCCCGCATCATAAGTTTTACCGAGTGTAGCTATGTTTTTCGTTTTGTTCTTCTTAAAGCCCTAAGATGCCACCCAAATGCCCTGAACCTTCTAAGGCTTCTGGCAATGAACTTAAGCATGGAATCCCTATATGGTTCAGACTCTCAAAGTTAATAATGGCATCGATGCTGCCATTCAGACATATAAAACCCTCCTAGCCACCATGAAGAAATAACTACAGCAACTTCCCATCACAATGTTCCTCAATCCTATCAAGAAAAGCCAGCACGAAACCCCACCAGAAGACCACCCATCAGAAGATCCAACTCCTTCTGAAGTGCCTGAAGAAGAGGCACCACCCGAGGAGCAGTAAATCCTCTGCTTTGCGGTGCAGTCATTATCATCATCACATACCTTCATCGTACTGCACAGCTAATTCATCATCATCTTCAATCAATATAATTCATTACTGGTGAGTACCCATAAATTTTACCGTATTTTTATTAAATTATTACTGTATTTACCCTACTTATACCAAAGAAAACAACAGCACACACCAAAAAAAAAAACGCAATTGCATGAATTACAGCACATATAGGGGTAACATCGGTATTTTACATTCTAGCACTGCGGGAGACATGGCAGTAAAGTACTGTAAAATATACAGGTTTAAATTTCGGGGATTGACTGTACTCACCCCTGTCCACAGCCAAAAGCATCAACAATAGGCAGGTGAGAGTCAGATATAGACCATTGAGCAATGAAAGAAGGTGGGCTGGTCCAATGAAATATTTTCTTATAGATCATATGTACAGCTGTGTGCATGTGCAACGTTTACCTTTGGAAGAAGGATAGCAGGTGGAGGCAATGTGATGCACTGGGCAATATATGGCTGGAAAACCTTGGGTCCTGGCATTCATGTAGCTGTTACTTTAACTCACACCACCTACCTAAAGATTGTTGCAGACTATGTACACCCTTTCATGGCAATGATATTCTCCAATGGCAGTGGCCTCTTTCAGAAGAATAATGTGCCCTGCTGCACTGCAAAAAGCTTTCAGGAATGGCTTGAGGAACATGGATTTCGATCCATTTGAACATCTGCAGGATATGCTGAAAAAACAATTCTGATCTACTGAGGCATCACTTCGCAGCTAACAGAATTTAAAGGATCTACTACTGTCTTGGTACCAGATACCACCGGACACCACCAGGCACCTTCGGAGGTCTTGCAGAGTCCATGCCTCAAAGGGTCAGAGCTGTTCTGGCAGCACAAGGGGAACCTACACAATATCAGACAGGTGGTTTTAATATCTTGGCTGATCTGTGTCTACTGAGGCCTTGTGACATCATGATCTGACATGAAAAACTCCGATATACTGTGGACACAGACATGGTGATGAGAGTTAAAAACACATCAAAATTAGGGTGTGGAAGTCCAGTTGAAGAACTGAATGATCCTCACCATGTACATCCATCTTGAGGCGTATGTGCACTGTATTAAGTAAAGATGACCTGAGCAAGAAAAGTGAATTTGTAACTGAAGCAGCAGCTCTTCAAATGTATATTTTAGGGTGATCAGTAACTCAGCTGGCTTGTCGTTATGGGGTCACTTTACTCTTTGGTGGTTTTGTGCTTTCACTTATGACATATATAACAATTAGAGGCTTACGTTAAAACACATATGTGGAAAAATAAATTAAGCTAAATATAAATTGTCCCTGTGGTTTTTAAAGTCTGTCTTTGCGACTCTCGAATCAAGATCATCAAGACTGTACTGCTGAACCAAAAAGGAACTTGTAATATTAAAATCCTAAATGAAGCCACAGTTCACTGTAGGCAATAATATATTAAGTATTCCATACTTGTCAAAAGCATTCACTTTTTTAGCATAATGGCTGACTAAAACAAAATGCAAATCATTCTTAAGTGTTCAAAATCAGCAGTATTTTAGAGCAAACTTGAATTGATAAATGCATTAAAAATCCAGCCCAAACTAGTGCAAACCAACAAGGAGGAACATTACTTATTTTTACAATTAAAAGCACATAATCATCCTAGAGTGAAACAAATCCATAACTGTGACAAGAGAAAAAGCTCACCTATATTTATAAAAAAAATAAATACACCACCATCTCCAAAAATTTGGGACACTGTGTAAAACGTAAATAAAAACAGAATACCATGGTTTGCAAATCAATTAAACCCATATTTAATTGAAAATAGAACATGAACAATATATCAAATGTTGAAACTGAGAAATTTTATTTTTTTTGAAAAATATGCTCATTTTAAATTTGATATCACCTACAAGTTTCAAAAAAGTTGGGATGTAGCAACAAAACATAGTACAAGAATCCAAAAAAATAAAAAATAAACACACACACACACACAATGAAAAATCTCACAACTAATTAGATGAATTGGCAACAGGTCAGTAACTTTAATTGGTATAAATGGAGCATCCCAGAGACACAGAACTAAAGATGTGGAGGGGTTCACCACTCTGTGAAAGACTGCACAGGCAAATAGTAAAACAATTTAATAATGACGTTCCTCAATGTAAAATTTCAAAATATTTGGGGATTCCACCATCTGCAGCACATCATATCATTAAAGGATTCAGAGAATCCAGAGACATCTGAGGGCACCCAGGTCACTCTGCATTAAAAACAGGCATAATTCTGTAGTGGACGTCACTGCATGGGCTCAGGAACACTTTGGATAAACACTCCCTGTGAACACAGTTCATTGCTATATCCGCAAATATAAAGAAGAAACCATACGTGATCCAGAAACACCGCCACCTTCTCTGGGCCTGAACTTATGTAAGGTTAACTGAGGTGAAGTGGAAAACTGTCCTGTGGTTTGACAAATCAAAATCTGAAATTGTTTTTGGAAATCATGGACACCATATCCTGCAGGCTGTAGAGAAGAGAGACCTTCCAGATTGTTATCAGCACGCAGTTTAAAGCCAGCATCAGTGATGGCATGGGGAGCATGAGTACACATGAAATCGGTAGCTTGCACATCTTGGAGGTACCATTAACACTGAACACTATATAAAAGTTTTTGGAGCAAAATATGCTGCCACACAGGTGATGCAATACAGTGATAAACCTGCTCCTGTCCTAACTTTCCAAAACATATTGCTGGCATTAAATTCAAAATGTGCATATATTTTTCAAAAAAAAAAAAAAAAAATTCTTAGTTTCAATATTTGATATATTGTCTTTGTGCTATTTTCAATGAAATAGAGGGTTTACACTTATTTGTAAATAATTTTATTCTGTTTTTACTTACGTTTTAAACAGCATCACAACATTTTTGGAAAGAGGGTTGTACTAAAGTGAAAAAATGCAACTAAAACCACCACAAAGTGTTTGTAAGTTACAATCACACAACCTGCTAAAGAAACCTGTAACACCAAATCAGACTAACAATCAGCAGTTAAGAATATAAAATATTTGCCTCCTACACATCTGCAGTGAATGTGTATTTATCATTTAAACTGCAAAAACATGTGACCTAATAATTTAATGTCATACACTCACATTTTATAAAACCAAAAAAATGTCAAAGGACTGAAGCCACAAAGTATGAATCTATAATTCCGAACTGACCACAACGATATGCATTGCTGCCATTTCTAAATCTAAAAGTGATGATTAAAATGGTTTTCTACTGTGCTGCTCTTATATGCAACCAAATAATTCTATATCCAAAAATATGGGGAAGATATTTCTAGTATTTATGGTTTACAATGTACTAGTGGCATGCCTGGTGCTACCTGGGGTGGGGGCACCAACTAAATTTTGGAACAAAACACTGACCAAAAATGGAAAGTCTGCAAAATTTGGTAGAGATTGGTTCAAAGGTGTCTTCAGCATCAATAAATGAAAATGTTGGCAAAATGTAGAAAACAAGTACTCTTGACAAAACCACTAGAAAACTTGGTGAGCTCTCACATCTGCTGCAAAAGAAAGTTGGAACAATCTAAAATAGTTAACAATGTTTACATTGAATTTGCATTGGGCCACATTTATTTTCATTGTAACTCTACTGTTAAAACTGCAGCAAGTATTGTCCTATTCGAGAGAAGTACATTACTCAGATTCAGTCCAGGGCAAACCATTACATTTAACAAGCAATCGACAGATTTAATTTCAGTTGCTCACAACTAGAGATGGATGTGTTAAACTGAAGTTGATGTTGGCCTGGCTCATTGTGAATACACTACTCAAAATCCCTGGCAAAGTCCTGTACCTACAGCACATGGTGTACTGTGATATTTAACAAGCATTATAAAAGGTTGTCATTTTGGGTAACTTTGAATTTCACAAGTTTTGGACAAGGGGGTCTCCTGTGTTAAACTACAGGAGAGTTATGTCCAGGCCAACACAGGTATACTAGTCACATCCAAAACTGGCATACACCCACATCTACAATACTGGGTAAAATACAATGTTTCACAGACACTTTAAAAGGCCACATTCATTTAAATTTTGGACAAATGGGACACATACATTAAACTGAGGGTGTGTTTTGCCTGTTGGTCAAACTTGGCTACACTAGTCAAACTTGTTAAAACAAACATAGCACAATCCCACATCTAATGCATGGGATTGTGGTATTTAGTGGGTACTGAGCCACTTTCATTTCCACAGCTTCACAGGAAGAGAAATTCCCACATTAACCTGTGCCTGCAATCTGAAGTCTGGTCGCACATTGATGGTGTTTACAACCCCACTGGCACGCCGGGTTCATTCTTACATATGCTGCACTGGGCAACAAGAATTTACTGGATCACTGCAAAGGATTAAAATCTTATTGGGCCACATTTTTAATACTGTCCACGAAAATGACTAGCCTGTTAAATTCTTCCTCGAATCACTGATCAAGCTTGACGATAGAACACAAGGAATGTCTTAAAATATTGTGCTGTGGGAATAAGGATGTAACTTCAGCCTCGTGAAAGACTACTTGACCAATGTATTCATAATCTTATTTTGTGACTTAACATGACTTTTTAAATTAATCATCAGATTTAGAAAACTCAATACCTATACATTCAAACATGTCACCCCATAAAAATATAAAATTGTAAATTCCCGAAGAGCAACACTCAGGTCATTTAAATCCGTTCGTTACAAAAAGCCGCCTTTCACTAATTAAATAAAGTGAAACCAAATAAAGATAAAAGGCTGGGGAATTTACGCATATAGCCCCACGCAAAAGAAAAAATCCCGACGAGGTAGAAAATGAATCAAAACGATACCTTGATTAATACTGTGAACGGCCTAGCAACGACAAAACAGTCCATTAATGATGGAGCAAAACAGACGCCAGCAGCCAGTGCTTTAACAGAAACAGGAGATATGCCGAAATGTGCAAAACCACGACTTTTCTAGAAAGCTGCGCATCGAAACGTTTACTATATTTGTTTTAAGAGGAAGCTACCTGCCAAAGAAGGTCTCCCTGCAACCAGCCATTACCGCTCAGCGTCTTCACTTTCCCGGATGGAAGAGCGACACTTCCTTGGAGACTAACGAACTAAAGCGTCTAACGACAAGAGGAGCAACGAGGAGCCGAACATAGCCGAAGAGAGCCGAGCGTGCAAGAGGGCGTGGCTAGGACCTGAACGCTCGTTCGCTCGCTGGCTGGCTGGGCCCGATAGTCAAAAACTTCTTTAAGCATTTGATTTTTTGGTAGCTTTTCATTTCATGCGATGGTATTTTCGAATCAAAATTCCTTATCGGATGAACTTCTAAACATGAGCTTGTTCAGAATTCCGAAACAATGCAAACGCTAAATCTGCCATAGAATTTAGTTGAGGATTTCCGATGCAATGTTTAATCAAATCAAAAAGGTGCTAAATGAGTATAAGCTGAATCCCTTTTGCATTGAACTGTTCAATTTTGGAGCAACACTTTTAAAATTATAATACATTTGTATATTTTTTTCCAACGTGAAAAGACAAGGATAAATTAGAAGTGTTATAGTTGGGGAGCACAGTCAGGAAAAAAATTACCTGTTTGGCGGCACATGACGAGGAATTACACCAACACCCCTCTGCATTAAGACCTCCAGCCTTACAAACTACAATACACTGGCTGGTTATAATGACTGACTGCTGTTTCTAATGCTTATTAACGGCTACTGTCAGTCTTGGGTTCAAAAACATTTTGCATTGCATAATATGTGTGGAATGCATGGTGTGTAGCAGTTTTAATTTATTGTGTAACATCGACAAAGGGGTCTACAGTTCTTAAACTACATCTGAAACATAGAAAGATCATAACATAGAAACAAAAAGAAACATAGAAAGATCATAAAAAGCAATGGAGTAAACATGTAAATTAGTATTTGAGATGAGAGGAAAAGTAGTTTCTTAAGGGGTCTACTCGTATTGGGAATAATTTCACCTGATCTTAAGTAGCTGTGCTCAATTTAGTACTAAGTACTGTACTAACAGGTACACCGATTACTGCTCTTGGGTATTTTTGTGTTATATTTTATTTCAATTTAACCTTGTCATCACGGATACTTTAGGTTTTATTTTGATATTTTTTTCAAATTATTTATTGTACTTAGTTTAAGTTAATTTCTATACAGTTCACTCAAAACATCCATAGGAAAGCTAACTGAAAATCTGAAGCCTTCCAAGACATTCTGGTCATTCTCTGCCTATTTTAATAAGTTGCACTTACCTGCCTCTTCTCTATGAGTCCATTTTCTAACACACCTTGTCCAGTTCAAGGTCACAGCGGCTGAACCCTATCAGAGTTATGTTGGATGCAAGGTGAGAAGCAACCCTGGATAAGCACCAATGCACAATAGGGACACTCACATACACACCCACACTTATTCATACCAAACATTGACAACCTAACCTATGCACATTAACGGGAATGTGTAAAGAAACCCCTCAGAGACAATGGGAAAAAGTGCTGACTCCACAAAGGCAACAACAAAACACGATACTATGAGAGGTGCTATAAATGGACAGTTGGATTGGCAGATACTAGTAAACTTGGTAACACTTTAGATTAGCTGCTATCTATGATGCACTGATTAGTTGCATACTGTTTGTAATACAACCTCAACTAAGGATTCTTCTGGCCTTAATGACACTTATAAAACAGAAATAACTCGTATTAGTCTTGGTGTAGTGTGGCAAATTAGGAGCTTGTGATACACTGGTAAATTTACTTGTGAATATGAGTGCTTCATTTGCTTTATTACGTATAAATTAAGGGTTCACAGGCCAGATACTAAAGTATGCAATACTGAGAGACATATTATAACTCATTTAAGCCATCAGAGTGAAGTTACTTTAGTGTGTAACATTACACAGAGAAGAATAGCTACTTTATTGATGCTTTGTAAGTGTTATTGAGACCACAAGAAGTCTTTGTTGATGTCTGTTACTCAATAGTATGTTACCAACGAACCTAACTGAAGCAAACTGGCATAATGCATGTATATGGGCTTTTGTGTAAGTTTCTTTATTTACTCAGTTTAATTAAATCTATCACAAATCCATAAATCCTTTTAAAAACACACCAATTGTAAGCGTGCAACAAGTGTAAGGAAGAAACCATCTCTATACAGCAGGCAGGGCAGGTTGGTACACACAAATGCACACTGAGACAATTTAGATTTGGCAGTTAATATAAAATACTTCTGTTTATAATGCAAGAAGAAAATCAGAATACATGGACAAATAGATAGATACAGATCAGGGTTCAGACTCCAAAGAGACAATAAATATGCCTGGATTAAACAGTACTAATGCCACTGTGATTCCTTAAATTCTACATGCCAACAATTTAAAGGCAGTTTATAGGCACTATAAGTGATACAAAAAGGAAAACAGAATATGTAAAAGAACTTAAATTCCTAGATTAATCACTAAATGATTAGTAATTAAATGTAAGATTTTAAATTTGTGATCAATATGAATTTTAACATGTAAATGGAATACAATAATAACTTCAAAAGTTAGCATTGGTGATTTATTACCATAGAAATATTTATATAACCATAATTCTTAAATATGTTATAAGAATTTGAAAAAATGTTTAAAAAATGTATTAGTGACCAGAGAACATTTCTCTATAACTAACATTTCCCTACTGCTGTCAAGTTTAGCTGCCTGCCTTACAAGTAAATTTGTTTACAATTTTCTAGTCTATTTCAAGATCTACCCATAGCTGAGAGGAGAAACTCTTCTTTAGAAATTTGAGAAGGTGTCTAATATGCAAAGGCAATATACACATTCAATTGAATCAACCAGAAAACCAGATGTTTTTCTAGACATGCACACTAAAGATAAAATTATTTCAATCATCAATAGGTAACAGAAACCCATTTTATGTTTCTTAACAAATATAGAATAAATGTAAGGCTGACCTCATCAGGTACCATCAGTACTTGAACATGCCTAAGACACTGAAATATTCTTTCTTGTATTTATGGGTCTGCTTCTGTTTTACACAGACTTCCAGTTTATTAAACAAAAAGCAACAGCACAAGGGGGTGGTTTGCATGTTCTTTCATGTTCAGACATTTTAGAAGGAGCCCAGTTTAGCAGATCTTTACCTCTCATATTCTACATTACTCTAATATGGTACATTCTGATTAAAGAGAGACAATATATTTTCAAGCCATTCAGCATTCAGCACAGAGTTAGTATGTAATATGATACACAACAATGGATTCTGCAAATTACTCTCATAACAGAGCATGACCACATTAAGCAGTGACTAATGCTGATGTGTGCATTTCAAATGTATTATAAGGTGCACTTCTTTCATGTACACATTCTTTGTGCCCCTGGAAAATGCAGATTTTACTTTAACTGTTCACCATTTACAGATGAGAAACTGATTTATATGGTGTAAGCAAAATGATTTTTTTCCTTAGGTCCACTTGCTCTAATAGGAGAGGTCTATCAGAGTAGCAGAATATAATTTAACATGAAAACCTGACCATACAGAGCTCCAAATCCAATTGTGTGTACTTTCACATGCACTCTCCCATAACCTCTGGCTCCTTTGGTACTTGGTATATCTCTCAGATGGATGATTTATTGCTAAATATTAAGCTTTAATTGAAAACACTGAAAATATGTGAATAAAGTCAGTTCTGGAGAAATAAATACACAGTTTATTTCAAATTGGACTGATTTTAAAGGATTGAAAGTGTTACAAGGCAGTTAATAGATATGGTGAAACCATAATTACACAAAATACACAGCCACCTATAAAGGGCAACACTGCCATCTTTGTCTTCAGCAAGAAGTACAAGAATCTTGTTTATACATACGCACATAATGGTTACATACAGTACAGATCAAATGTAATCTTACCCTGTTTGTTTATCCTTGAATAATATAAAACACTGTTCAATCTTTATACTTACTGTAGCTACTTGTTACTACTTGTATGTTACATAAAATGTGAAAGGTAATGTTTTACAATGTTTGGCAGATAAAAATGTCTCCTTTTGGCCAAAAGCAAAAGACCAAATATGTTTAAAAAAATTATTTAAAAAAATGTTGCAATTTCTTAGCGCTGCTGGGATAAAATCTAGTGTCTTGTGATATTGGAAAGAATATGTTTCAGGCAATAGATTTTAATATTTTTATAGTTAGTATCTAATCACTTTAAGAAACAAACAGAAATGACTTCAGTATTAACTCTAAATAAAATAAGATAATAATTGTGGGATTTCACAGAATGTGTGTTGTCCGTATAATTCACAGATAGCCATGGCTGAGAATAAACAAACAAGATCAGGAAGGTACAGATCAGGAAATTGATATAAACAAGAAAAATTAAAAGGCATAACATGTTATCATAGAACACTATGAAGGCTACCATTAGCAAATAGAGAAAATGACACCATCAGGACATTGCAAAAATCTTCAGAAATGATGACAGTGCTAAGAGGCTGCATGGAGGCCAATGGAAACATTGAAGGAACTGCAAGAATATACAGCAATAACTAACCACTCCCTGTAAAATACAACCAAGTTCTCCAGAAGTCTGTGAATGTGTGAATTTAACATCGCTTTAAGTGACTAATGAAAAAAAGAAGCTTCAGAAATACTCAACTGTTCACATTTTCATCTTCTACTGCTTGTTGACAGCTTATACTCTGTCAGCAGGGCATTACTCCAGGTTTTCTGTGGTGCAAGGTA
The DNA here is from genome assembly GCA_026402145.1 of Polypterus bichir lapradei. Taxonomy (NCBI): domain Eukaryota; kingdom Metazoa; phylum Chordata; class Cladistia; order Polypteriformes; family Polypteridae; genus Polypterus; species Polypterus bichir. The sequence goes on from JANRMT010062856.1 coordinate 74,090,025, forward strand.
TCTGCAAGCAGCCTTTTAAAGAGGCTGACTCTGAATGAAATCCAGTCCATCCTTATTACACATTACACCAATAGAGTGTAATAGCTATGTAAATAAACTGCAGAGTTTGAAGTAGAATGCTTCAGTCATCTTAACAGTGTCACATAATAACGATGGAGGAATTAAAAAATAATGAAAAGAAAGGCATTTTGAAACACACTCCAGTTCCAACGCTTAGTCCGCTAGCCTTCAATAGCAGTCCAGTTAAAAGAAGAATTTTTAATTTAAAAAAGTCTGAAATAAAAACATGCAGCCACAAAACATCAGTAATGTTATTTGCAATAGTCTCCTAGTATAGCTTGGGAAGTTTAAGTAACTGCACCAGATAATTTCCTCAAAGGCAATCAAGTATAATATTACAAATGCATTTCTTAATTGATTTCTATTGCAAGTTATGAAAACAAAGCTAGAAGAAAGCTGCTCTGCCCTAACTTTTACAAACACCACAAGTGAAAATGCCATGTTAAAAGCCTGGCTCCTTCTAAATCACTAAATCTGCTAGTATGCAAGTTTAATTTAAACACTGGATCATGCTTTACAGAAAGGTATGAAAATAAACTGGGTGTGCATCTGCTTGCCTGCTGAAGGCATATCCATATCTTTCTAACAGAAATCATGGAATAAAGCTAATATTACATACATTTTTATATGTAATATTCATGAAATTTTTGGTCCCTTTATCACATTATAAAGTTATTTTGTGCTGTTCTGAATACACATTTTTTTTCAAGGTGTATTCTTAGAATGTTACATTTCCAAAACTGGAAGCTCAATACAGACATTTTTCTAATTTGTTGCACAGCACATTATCTACATTCTCAGCAAAACAGCAGGCTGGACTATACATCAAACTTCTGGAGTCTCTGATGAAAGCCTTAAAATAATTATAGCCAAATCTCCTCATCCATGCCAGTCAGTCTTGCTTCCATCTAAACAACCACAACATTTTCCCACTTTCTCACTGCTCCCCACCACTAATGTTTCCAACCTCCTCTCTAGTAACATCACCACCTGTCTACTTGACTCCATCCTTTACATTTTCTCCAGGCTACTTCTCTCTCATTCATTTCTATAGTCACACACATCATTAACAGTTCACTCAGTACAGACATCTTTCCCACTATGTTCAAATGGGGCGTAATAACTCCAGCTCTCAAAATGCTCATATTTGGCCCATCTCAAGTGGACAGTTACAGTCTCTCATCTTTCTATCCAAAGCACTTGAATGTGCTGTTTGTAGCAAAGTCTCTTCTTTCCTTCTACAAAACAGATTGCTCAATCCTAATTAGTCGGACTTGAAAAAGAAGCATTCCACTGTGACAGCTCAACTAACTGTAGTCGATACATTACAACTTGCCAGAGCTACCAGTGTCAAACTGTCTTCACAGATCTGCCTTTTGACACAGTTAACCACCAGACCCTCTTGCCACTCTCTCTGACCTTAGAATCACTTGGACTTCTTTCAGGTGCTTTGAATCTCAGCCAGATCCTACTGTGTGTCCTGGCGAGGAAAGATATCAATGCTGCATCAGACAAGCCCGGGTGTACTCCTAGGACTGGTACTGGGTACTCTCCTCATCTTTCTGTACACTACCTCACTACTCCCTATCATTCATTCCCATGGTTTCTCATATCACTGCTATGCCAACAACACACAGTTGCACCTGTTTTCTGCAGAGGACCACACAGTATAAGCTACAAACTTAGCATGTTACGCTGATATGGGTGCCTGGATGAAGGAGCACCATATTTAACTATGCAGCACAATTGATCCAGGCTGTATTCTTGTCATGTCTGGACTACTGCAACTCTCTATTGGCAGGGGTACCTACATGTGCCACCAAACTATAACAGATGATTCAAAGTCCAAGGGAAGGTCTTGTGTTCAACCAGTTGAGACAGGTGCATGTCACTCCTCTTTTCAGGTCACTTCACTAGGTTCCTGCAGTAGCATACATTAGGTTCAAATAATTGATGCTTGCCTAAAGAGTACTTAATGTGTCAGCACCTATGTATATGGAGACACATGAGGTCCTATGCTCCTTCTCGACAAGTCAGGTCTGCTAGTGGAAAGCATCTGGTTATGCCACCTCTTCGTAGCATCAAATTTCAATCCAGACTCTTTTCATATGTACCTCCAGGATGGCGGAATGAGTTGCCTACCACCATCCAAATCGCTGACTCCCCTAATGTTTTTTAGAAGAACATTAGAAGACTCTCTTGTTCTGCAAATATATAACTGAAAAAGGATTTACCAGGTCCTTCTAAGTAAGGAAAGATGAACAAATTTTATCTTCTGTTTGGTTTAGAGATCTTCACTTGTGCCAGTCAGTTCTGTGAACTAGTGCTATAATATGTATTTCTAATCAGTCATCCAGACTGAGGTTTACTCAATTATGTTCAACATTTTTGCAAGTTGCTTTGGATAAATGTAGTAAATAAATGTAAATGCAAATGTATTGTAATTATCCCGATGCTCACAATCTCCTTCAGAGATATTTTAACTTTTTAGTTAATTTTGTTAAAATGACATGTAAAACATAAAACAACATTTTACAGAAATTTTTGGGTTAGAAAATAGTGCAGAAGGTCACTTGTGTTATACTTACTGGCCATGGCAGTAAAGATGTTAACATTACTGCTTCACATCTCCAGGTGATTAGGTACAACTCCTGCTTCAGTCAATGTCTCCATGGGTTTCTTCCCATATTTCAAAGACATGTATGATGGTTAACTAGCATCTCTAATATCACACAATGGTTTCTGTGAATGTGCTCTGGAATGATCTGGCTGGTTTGATTCCTGTCTTGTGCCTCATGTTGCCAAAATAGACACTGGCCCTCCGCAACCCTGAACGTAAAAAAGTGTGTTCAGAAAACAGATGGACCTTTAGATATTTTTTAATGGGAGCCCAGTGTATTCTTAAAAACTAAAATGTGCAATACATTTTGAACTGTTTAGAACACATTTTAAATAGCTACAAATTTAAAATATAAATGCATTGAGAAATTAAAATTTTGCCATAATTCTAAATCAGAAAAGCTTGCATAATGTTTTTGCAATTAGAGGTAGTCGATTAATCAGAAAAAAGAATTTCCAATAAATTTTAGTCTAGTCATAGCAAACATAACCATTATGTACATGATTGACAAACAGTTTTCTCAGAATTAATTCTTTTCTCATATATAATTTACAGAATGCTTCATTTTCTGAAACATAATTCAAACTTAATAAAATCCAAGTTTGCAGCTTGATTTTTTAACAGTGGAATTATTACATTTTCCTGTGTTACTTGTTTTGTAATTTCATGTAATACTTTTATAAATTTAATAACACATTCTTGAGGTATACGTAATGACAAGCTAACAGAACAGACCTATTATTTGATATTCAGGGCATCATATATTAATGTCCATATTTAGGTTAATCAAACTAACAAGGAATATACAGTATAAACTAGAAATGTGCATGTTATTTATTGTCTGTTTTATTAATGTTTTGCTACATTATGAACTGACTTTCCAAAAAAATTAATACATTGAAGACAATCTGCATTGATTACCCAGGATACCAAAGTGACAAAAAATATAAAGGCTGCCTGGCACGTACTGTATATAGTTGTCATAGCAAATATTTTATAAAAAAATGTAGCATTAATGGTTATTTTGCCTTGTTAAGCAATAAACACAGTATGGATCCATTTCAGTTTTAAATCTAAGACATCAGTAAGTTATCTGCCAAAAAGACATGCTGTTAGGAAAAAAAAAATATTCTGAAAAAAGTATTGATAAAAAAAACAGAAAAGCAGCTTGATTGACTTATATTCTACAATTTCTTTAGGCATAAATGTACTATAAAATATTTGTTCTTGTGATCAAATGTGCATTAAGTAACTCTCATGTGTACTTCACAAGATATCAAAATAAAGGCCAAATAAAATATATACAATTGAACACTATGATCCAATACATGTGCTTTAAATAATCATTATTTTCATGTTAGGTGTGTTTTTGGCATCTACCACTAAGCTTAAAGGATACACTGTGGATTAACTTAGAAACTGATTTCATGTGTTTTAATAATTGTACACTGCCTGAACAAACAATGAACAATTTATACTAGTGTCTACTAGTGTTTTCATCAAAAAAGTTATTCAAATCACTCACTATCTTAAATGATTTTGTTTGGTGTCCTTAAGCTCCTTACACAAACCCTATTTTGAATGTATTTTAGAAGTTCATTGGATTGTTATGTAAGTTGGATCCTCACCTCCTTCAGTAAAGAGTTCAAATTAGCCTTTACTGGAGGCCTTTGTAAAGGCAAGTTTATAATGTGCTTAGACCTGCATTTGGATAATTAAAATTGTCATATACTCTACAACTCATCTTTGCCCTTGCCATTATCCATCCCAAAAAATGAAGTTGTTTTTCCATGAATGTCCCGTTCTCGTTTTACAAAAGCAGTAAATGAGGATGCACAGTTGCCAATAAAGTGATCAGCCTGTCCAAGGACATACAGGTCTATCTGAGCGACATCTGGCTGGAGACTTACTACCTTAACCTGTTGAAAAATAAGAAAACAAAAATTAGAACTAAATAAGTTACTTACATATTTAAATTCTGAATAAAGCGGATTCTCACTTCAAACATTACTATCATGTAATATGTGTTCATTTATCTTGTTTTGTAGCATGTTTCAACAATTACAATTAAACAATTAATTCTTTATTAGTTCACCAGACAAAAAAATTAGTCACCCCTGGCTAAATCTTATCTAATACTGCACAACTCCTTTGTGAAACTGAAGAACAGCTGTGATTCTGTCTGTCATGGATGGCACCAACTTGAGGATGCAGGCAACATTAGTTTTCATCTATTCTTCCAGTGCAAATATCACAGATCAGCCAGATTGGTTGGGTGGCTCTTTTTGCTCCAAATACTCCTAACAGATTTTTTATGGGATTTACATCTGGGGAGTTTGCAAGCCAGTCAAGATGCTAGAATGCTTCAGAATGTTCTTAATGCTGAAAGACTGGGGAAGCCATTTTGTTTTCACTCTGGAGATGTCCTCATGAAAGGCTTCATGTGGTTTACAATGTACCCATTGCCTCACATTATTCAAGTACAAGCAGAAATGCAAATCATTAGACCAAATAACATTTTCAGGCATCAATAGTCAAGTTATTTGTGGCTCTGTGCCCACTGTGTGCAGTTTTGCGTAGCTTTTAGCAAGAGCCTCTTGCATGGTACTCTACTCCAGATATCCATGGCATGGAGTTCCCTTCTGAGTGCTTGTTCAAAAATATCTTGTGGGCCTGCAATGACTGTATGCAACAATTCTTGTCTAGCCGCAAAGCAGTTTGCTTTTAAAATGCATAGCAAACAGTGATTGTCCCTTTTTGTGAACACTGTCTTTTGACCACAGTTCTGGCGATGATTAGTGGTTGACTGTGATGTACTCCACTGCTGGAAGACCTGTGGAACATTACACTTTGACAACCCAGTTTGGCACAGCTAAACACAATAACCAGTTTTTGCCAATTATTCACATCTATTGTACAAGACATTTCTTACAGAGAGAATCAAATGCATGTCACATACCATTTCTCTTTGTCACTCTACAAACTCTGTAGCATATGACACAGCTATTTATAGGAAGATATTCATACTGGGAGGCCTTTTATTGGTGTCTGTGGTACATATTCACTTCTTAAATGGATGGTAACTAATTTTTTGAGAGGTAAGCTTATTTTGACCTACATGTTTTGTCTCTGTGTAATTACTAAACAATATCACTACTCATTTTATCAAATAAGTTGACATTGACATGCAAAATGCTAAATCACTGACTACAGTCCACTCAAAGTAAGCATCAGCCAGTGTCAGCTGCTACACATGAAGAGGGATTTTGTGCTTTCGATTAACATGCCAGAATTAAAGCAAAAAGTCAAGCTAAGTGATTGCTTTTGTAAAAGTTTTTACTCTCTCCTTGTATGCACTTTAAGATTTTTTTGGTCTTCCAGTTTCACCCCATGTGCCAAAAGTATTAAGATTAACTGTAAATTGGACATTTGTGAGAGAATGTTGTGTTTTAAGTGAAAATTAGCAGACATCCCATCTACAGTTTATTCCTGCTTTATGCCTCATGCTGTGGTAATATGCGCTGGTCTTTATAATTCTGCATTTGTAATAGTAAGTTGGGAAAAGTAATGCATATCATATCATTTAAAGGAGATTCACACAGTGACTCCAAATATCTCTCATTAAGGCTCACCTTTTCAACTTTTACACATGATAAAGATATGTATAAAGTAAAGTACACCTCAAAACTCCTTGAGTACGCACATAAATAATAATGCTACTGCTTAACACTAGTGAAATAATAAAAAAATACCATCACTTGCAAAAATACATTTAACAAACTACTATAGGAGTAACACATACCATAAAAACATCACTTACCTTTTCTTTAAAAAGTTTCTCTATTTCTTTGTTGTGAGACTCCGAGTCAGTTGCAATGTACACAGATTTAGCCTTGATCTTATTTACCCAGTGTTTCAGAGCCTGTTTAATCTCTTTTAAGTCTGGCAAACACATGTTCATAGTCAGAGGGATGGCAGTATTGCGATTATATCCCACACACTGTGGTGATGCCATGAAGTGTGATCCTATTTTGCCATCCTCCAGAAGTTTACAGGCATTTTGCTGTTGATAAAAATAATTTATTACTATCTCAAACAAACTATTTAAAATTGTTTCAACTTTGTAATTTAAAACATATTGGAAAACAGTTCAATTATTTCAGATCTTTTCATTTTACTTTTGATTGTCAGAAATAGTTTAGAATGTATTAGAGATAATGCTATTGCTTGACAGGGGGTTTTGACAGGTAGTGAGGAGGTCTTTGGAAACCTTAGATGTGGATTAATATTAAGGGAATCCTATGATGCACAAACAGTGTCCAAAATGGGTGTCATGGGTAATAAGTCTTAAAGAGTCAGGGCCTCATCAGATATTTGATCTTAGTGATTTAGTGTTCATGACTGTGACGAATGTAGTGATCAAACATTTAGTAGAACAACTGTTATGAGAGCTCTTGTATACTAGGGATCTTGTACTAATGGTGAAAAGAAAAATTTAAGTGAACAAAAATCAAACATTGAGCTGAACTTAAGAAAGCCAAAGTATATAATTAGAGAAGAAAGAATGGGACACAGAGAAGAAAGAATGGGACACGTAGAAGAGAAGGGTGTGTGGCCATACAGAATGATTTGTAAAGTTGTTAGAAAGAACCCATTTAAGCGCACTGACTACTGGAACTGATTTCACAAACTCATAATAACTATAATGTTTATCACTGACGTGTTAAGAGACAAGCTGGATGCTAATGCACTATAAAATTAAATATAACCAATGTATTTGCAGATAACACACTTCATGTGGACAGAAATGTACTAGAATAAGAATTTCATGAAGGAAGTTAGAGAGACCCTTTTCTAGTGTATTGTAAGGAAAGGTTTACAGTAATGTTGGGTATAGTCAAAGGTAGTAAGCACTGAGACGAATCACAATGTGTCAAGTTAAACTGAAAGCACAGAAGGTAAGTGAACAGCCCTGAGACAAGATTGATATCGAGGTGATATGCCACATGGTGGGAAGAAACATTTAGAAAGTTTGCTTGGTGATGTATTGGAAGTATTTGCATCTCCAACTAAAAACAGTTAATAGTTTAATTTAAAGATGCACTTGTATAATTTTTCAACACTGATACTAATACTGAGTAATTAATGAGACAAGTACTGATATTAATGCTTTTATTAGAAAGAAAAGAATGATAATATGCATATAGCTGTAACAAAGTGTTAGGCATTGTGTGTGCAGGTTCCAATAGCACAGTAAACAAGAGTATTAAAAAATACATATCTTTAAAGGGAATAAATGAGCAAAACTATATACTTATGTGCAGGCATTTTTTTTGGATCCAGCCTTTCCATTCTGCAAAGTGCCTTGTGTATGCATGTGCTGACAGCTTGATTTAAATTTAGAACTCTAGCTCGGCGCAGACATATAGATGGCAGGACTGAAAAAGATTGGCTGGGGGAAGACAGTTTACAGTGTGTTGACTATTTCTCTTACTACATGGTTTATTTGGTTTATTATTTTGAGTTTGTATATTTGTTTCAGAAATTTGTTTATTTCTGTTTGTGTGAAAATCTGAGTCAAAAGAAGCTTACCCAGTCTGAGCCGATCCTCAAGTGTATTCCCACATAAGGCCTGGCAAGCAGTGATTTAATATAACCTTGTGCTTTCAAAACAAATGTATCTTCCCAAACTACATATTTTTGAAGGTGAACATGTTCCTCAAGTACTGGAAACTGAGCAGGAGCCCCAGGCAAAGCCAAGACAGGATGTTCCAAAGGTGTAAACCTAAATAAGTAAAAATACAGTTAAAAATATAACGATTATCAAGGTCAGTAGATTATATTTCAGGTCTCATTTGTTTTATAAATTAAAAAAGCAGACTAATTGCTTTTACTGGTCCAATTTTTCAGTTTCTTTTATTAGTTTGTGTAAATCAAGGCCTTCCACCTGAGCAACACTGTGTATTTTTGCAACAAAAGTGACAAAAAGATATAAACCTGTCACCAGAGTTTATTTATTTCTGGACTCAGGTTTACCAAAGGTACAAATCATAATTCTTCGAGTCCAAAAACATTAAATTTCACATTCAGTACATAAAAGCGAGCAAACTTGTCTCAGGAAAATATCTCATACCACCAGAAATGCACATTTAATGACTGCTAGGAGATTGTCAACATAATCACACAAACACAATTCTACAATAAGATACATTTCAAGCATTAAAAAAGATATACTTGCTTTTTGAGCCATGTGTCTTTATAGTAAGAACTGAAAGCAATGCCTGAGAGTAGAACAGACTTATCAAACTCAATTCCAAAATGATCCCAGAAAGGACCAAAAGGATTTCCCTCCTACAAATTCAAAATGATAAACAAAAAATTGAAATCAGAAATGTATGACATTAAAAAGCAATTAGTTCAGGCATATACTAATCTCATAAAATAAAATATTGACTGTCTATAAAATACTCATATTCCAACACTTAAAAATGAGCAGTGCTGTATTTGCTAAATGCTGTAGTAGTTCAGTAGTTTTATCTACTATATTATCCAGAGAATTAATTACTGCTCAAATTGCTCAATGTAAATCGTTTTTGTTAAAATGTTGTCAATATTGGGCATTACCCAGGGATTATCCTCTGTCTGTCAGTAGTTCTGCAAATCAGCTGGTTGTTATAGGAAGGCTTGTCAGATCGCAACTGACATAGAAGTTAAAGGTCTCCACCAGAATTGTCTGAGCCCCACGTTTATCCCTACAAGGAGGACAATGATATAGTAGATGTTTTATGGAGATGCCACCATGCACCTGCCTGTAGCTGTGCAGCACAGGTGACTATCTACTAGTCTTGTATCTTGGGAGCAAAATTGAAATATGTGTGCCATACTCCACAGAAATTGGAATGGGTAAACACTTCATACATACAAAAGTAAAACTGCACTATTCTCCAAATCATAAGACTAGAAATTTACTACAAGAGTTGTTCATAGAGGATGCATTGTGTACAGACAGCATAAATGATAGTAACTGTCAATCACAACTGTGGCACCAGATAATGTTAATTTTGCATTTGTGATTACATAAAAATATTTCATATAATTCTTGCCTTCAAAATGTCTTAACTTCGGTCCCAAGAACAAATGATTGATCATACTGAAATGCATTTAATGATGCAGTATTTTGGACCTTCAATGGACTTTCTTAGTCAAGAAATTCACGAAACTGTGGCATTTACATTACATAAAACCATCTTACAAAAACAACTTAAATGATGGTTGATATTTTCACTGATTTGTCTAAATTAGAACACTAAAAATATATAATTAGAAAACAAAAATTGTTTTTGTTTTTGAACAAAAGTGAGATTTCATATCCTTAGTTAAGAGGTACATAAAAGTCAGTATTTCACAATATACTGAGTCACAAGATACTGTACAGTAAAAATAACCTCCTTTCTGGTTTGGAACTCTTACTGAAATGTCTTGAAAGGTGACATCTGTATCAAAGTCTAAAAAAGACAAAATTATCATTTAAAGTAAAATTTCTTTTCAAGTAGCAACCATGGACTGCCTTTTTTATTTCACTGTGGGAATAAAAGAAAAAGACATCACCTTCATCGGACAACTCTTTTTATCAGAACTTCTCTGAGCTGCTGCATCAAAGCAATATGCTACACGCTTGCCTGGAGGCCAGTGCATGGGAGCAAGTTCCTCCATGAATTGTTCTAAGCTGATGACTTTGTGGTACTCAAGGAGAAGCTCCAATTTGAAAAATTCTTTATAAGGAACATGCATCTAAGGAAAGAAAAATACAAGTTACATTTGGATTATTGTGAAAAAATTACATAAAATCATAATCATGTTAAATACGTATTTGTTGAAAGCAACATAAATGATTCTGATATCTCTACCTAAACAGAAAAGTATTAGAAGGATTCCCAATGTTAATACTAAATAACCCTCAACTAAAATCAGCTATTGTTTCTTTGTTACAAAGTTCCTAAAAGAAACAACGGCATGTATCCTAAATGCAAATATGTCTTGTCCTATTACCCTAAAACATGGAATAGCTAAATACATGATTTATAAAATGGCATTTATAAAAGTTAAACAAATAAGAAAATAATATACCACTTGAAAGTCTTTGTTAAAATTCAGATTTTCAAAACAAATACTGTACAGTACAGTTATCTATAGCATTATATTCATTATTAGTTTATCATATTCATTGTTGTAGGATATTAGACTCCCACTGCTACGATCCATATATTCAAATCTTGACATTTCCCATTATAATTAATCTTTTGATGGCCATATCTACTGTATTGCATTACTATTGAAGATTTTTGTAAATATTTAATTGAACATTACAATGATCTACCAACAATTTCCATCAAATTAATCTCTTCAGCACTGGAAAATAATAGTTTTTATGAAATGTTAAACCAATACTAATTTCTTTTTTTTTTAAACAATTTTTTGCAGGGAATCTGTTGTATTACATTTAAAAGCCAATTTTACCAGCACTAAACAAATCAATATGGTATGGAGCATGATGTACTTAAACAAGTAATTACTTTTTATTTTTAAATAGACACAAAGTTCCAAGAATACACTAAAAACTACTGTATATACCACCTTCATCAAGCATGCACATCTAAATGAAAAGCTAATGCATTTGCAAATAGATGGTTCCTTTTGACTTGTTATTTCTTTAGTGATCTAATAAAAAAATATCTTTTAAAAAAACAAAAAACTGATTTCAGAAACACTTTTAGAAAAAAAAAATCTGTAAGCATACTATAGGTAGAAGACTACCAGGGGCTTTAACAACATCTACACAAATGTCAAGTCTGCAGAAGACATTTAGGTTATAGACATCTCAATTCACTCCATTCAGAGGCAGAGCATAGGAGGCAACAGACATGGTGCCAGAAATATCACCTTCAGCTAATGTGATGAAGATAAAAGAATGCACATATACTTAAGAAGAAAGATTTAGTCCCCAATTATTATCAAGAAGGGCTAGCATAACCATTCTAGAAAGCAAATACCAAAGAAAATAGTCAATAAATTTATAGAATGTTTCAGTAAAGTATAATAGCCATATGCCAAGATAGCTGAAGGGCGTTGGTATCTCTCCCCTTGCCTTTCAATCATCTTATTGTGGACAAAAAAATGTCAGGGTCTTGAGGAAAGTAAAGAAAAAAAAATGTTCAAGATTACAAAGAACTATAAACAGAATCTAAACACATGCTTTTAGATCCTGATCTCTGGGAGGAGACAGAACATATCAAAATTTACAATCTATAGATTGTGAAGCAGCTTTATTCTAAATACAATTATAAACTTTGGAAATAAAGCAGCACTGGAATATTTTCCCAATAGCTTGATTGAGTAAAATGCTTTCATCATACTTTTTAAAACAAAGTATTACATTATTATGAGAAAGCATTTTTTCTGCTTACAGGACATTTTATTATGTCTTATGCATAATAATATTCTTACTGGTTAACCATTTCTGACTGCCTGGCTTTGGTTACTGAATGCAATCAACTAGACCAAAACATAAATCTTCACCTGTAGACAATAAGCATAATCTAATGGAAAAAACTGTATCTTCTCTTATTAAAACATATACAAATATCTGTGTGTGTTGCTATACACTTCAGAGTTAAACCTGTCTACAATTTCCCATGAATTTTATTTTCTGTATACGACAACACTGACCACATTAACCTGAAAATTTTGCAGAATCAGAATGAATTGATAAAAACATGCTATTCCTGAATGCATTTCCTTCTAGCTTTAGTGATTTTAAATAGTATGTTAGGTTCTCTAAAGCCTCTCTCTAGTGGTGTTCATTTTAGTGCAATGCAAGGTCACTTATTTTCAAAAATTGCCTAATCAACTGATCAGATAATTTACTACAGTATGATTTTACATGGGTGTGTGTATGATGCAGAGACTCACTGTCTTACATAATACATTTTTTAATGATGAATGAATGTGCGTTGGAACTGGGGAGTCCTCTACAGCGCATCTTCAACCTGAGCCTGGAACAGGGGAGAGTCCCAAGGCTTTGGAAAACATCTTGTATCACCCCTGTCCCAAAGGTATCACGTCCTAGTGAGCTGAATGACTTCCGGCCTGTTGCTCTGACGTCACATCTGATGAAGACCATGGAGCGGCTGCTGCTTCACCACCTGAGGCCACAGGTCCGCCACGCCCTCGACCCTCTGCAGTTCGCATACCAGGAGAAGGTGGGAGCGGAGGATGCCATCATCTATATGCTACACCGATCCCTCTCCCACCTGGACAGAGGCAGTGGTGCTGTAAGAATTATGTTTTTGGACTTCTCTATCGCCTTCAACACCATCCAACCTCTGCTCCTTAGAGACAAGCTGACTGAGATGGGAGTAGACTCACACCTGGTGGCATGGATTGTGGACTATCTTACAGACAGTCCTCAATATGTGCGTCTTGGGAACTGCAGGTCTGACATTGTGTTCAGCAACACAGGGGCGCCGCAGGGGACTGTACTTTCTCCGGTCCTGTTCAATCTATATACATCAGACTTCCAATATGACTCAGAGTCCTGTCACGTGCAAAAGTTCGCTGATGACACTGCTATTGTGGGCTGCATCAGGAGTGGGCAGGAGGAGGAGTACAGGAAGCTAATCAAAGACTTTGTTAAATGGTGCAACTCAAACCACTTACATCTTAACACAAGCAAAACCAAGGAGCTGGTGGTGGATTTTAGGAGGCCCAGGCCCCTCATGGACCCTGTGATCATCAGAGGTGACTGTGTGCAGAGGGTGCAGACCTATAAATATCTGGGAGTGCAGCTGGATGACAAATTGGACTGGACTGCCAATACTGATGCTCTATGTAAGAAAGGTCAGAGCAGACTATACTTTCTGAGAAGGTTGGCATCCTTCAACATCTGCAGTAAGATGCTGCAGATGTTCTACCAGACGGTTGTGGCGAGTGCCCTCTTCTACGCGGTGGTGTGCTGGAGTGGCAGCATAAAGATGAAAGACGCCTCACGCCTGGACAAACTTGTTAAGAAGGCAGGCTCTATTGTAGGAGTAAAGTTGGGCAGTTTAACATCTGTGGCAGAGTGATGGGCATTAAGCAAACTCCTGTCAATCATGAATAATCCACTGCATCCACTGAACAGTGTCATCTCCAGGCAGAGGAGTAGCTTTAGTGACAGACTTTTGTCACTGTCCTGCTCCACTGACAGAGTGAGGAGATCGTTCCTCCCCCACACTATGCGACTCTTCAATTCCACCCGGGGGAGTAAATGCTAACATTTTTTTTTTTCATTTTTATCACTATTTAATTTAATATTGTTTCTATCTATCTATCTATCTATCTAATAAAACACCAAAAAAATGTATATATTAGAAACTCTTTTTCTTCTCAGTCTAGAATCCTGTCAAATAATTACACCATCCTCTTTAAAAAAAAGTCTAGAGTCATATTTCAGACGGTGATAAGTTTGTATTACACTCAAGAAATTGTCAATTAATTTACAAGACACCAGAGTCTGGCCCTACCTGTCCTCTGCAGATGCTGAAGTATTCTATATTGGCTTCATTATGCCTAGTTTGGATGAATAAAATTGTTTTTCAATAGTTTTCCTGAAAAAAGGTTTTAAGCAAAAGCAAATGTAAAATGGTCTGCTAGACACACAAGTCCTAATGAAATGCCTATATTATCGCTCTAACACATGACTAAGCTGACATTTTCAATTTCAGAAATATCTCTGACTTCCCCAAAATTAAAGACTGAATCCATAAACTCCAATTTTCTATGCTGTTAACTCCATGGAATTTAGTGTGAGGCACTCAAACTGATCCTGGTCTCATTACCCCAAAGACATGCTCTGCAACTACAACTTATCTTATAGGCATCCACTCTCTGGAACTACATCCCTGTGTTTGTCCTTGGAAATATTCAGAAATACGAAAAATGAAATATACAGTGCACTGAATGAACAAACAAAAAATACACATATACACAGTACATATTAGGGATGTTAAAATCCAAGACATGTTGGTAAACACCTGTTACAAAGAATCAGAAACCTGTAGATGGATTACTGAAATAAATGTTAAATTACAGCCTCTCAGTTTTTTAGTGTATTTATGAGCACTCTGCAGAGCACTGAATGTCAAGTGGACCAGACTGTGCCTAGTTATTCCATATTTTATCTTTAAGCTGCTGGTGTTTAACCAGTGGGAGATGTCATTTCAAATGTGTCTCATATGTTCTCCTATTTTCTATAAAGATGCCTTTCTATTTTTCCCATTCTTGCCCTATATGAAAGTAAAAAGGAATTTAAACGGTGGTCACTACTCTTGAAACAAAACAGCTTATTTAATTTTTTAAATCATTAACAACCCAGCCCACAATAGCAAGGTCTATATTTCTTTAGTAATTAATATATTTCTCTTTGATATTGTTCTGAAGTGCCATAGATTCATTCTTTTATAATACACACAATCTGGAAAAAGGACAGATGTATATTCTATATAGAGGTGCATGGGGTAACTGCAAACAACAGCAACCAAAAAAACCTGAAGTTGGGGGAATCCCGGAGCAATTCTACAGAAATGCTGCATGTTGAAAAGTCCAAACACATTTGAGTCTATATGTTGCTACAGGCTTCTAAGGAAACATTCAAAGAGCAGTTAAAAAAACAGTTAATTCCAATTTTGGCCTGACACCTGTTTTTTCGTTTGACTGTTCAAATGATTTTTTTCAAGTGATTTAAATCAGATATACCTCTGTGCTGATACATATACTGAATGCCTGAATCTATACACATATATATATATATATATATATATATATATATACATATATCTATACTAATAAAAGGCAAAGCCCTCACTGACTCACTCACTGACTGACTGACTGACTGACTGATCACTAATTCTCCAACTTCCCGTGTGGGTAGAAGGCTGAAATTTGGCAGGCTCATTCCTTACAGCTTACTTACAAAAGTTGGGCAGGTTTCATTTCGAAATTCTACGCATAATGGTCATAACTAGAAGCTATTTTTCTCCATTTACTGTAATGGAGTTCAGCTGGAGGGGCGGAGTTTCGTATGACATCATCACGCCTCTCACGTAATCACGCATTACGTAGAAAGCCAGGAAGAGCTACAAAACGCGCTTTAGAAAACATGCATTATATAATTAAGAAGGCAGCGAAACAATTAGAAGCGAGCGAGTGACATATAAAACCATATTCAGCG